>CM061751.1:19307183-19969850 GCA_030979885.1 Lolium multiflorum | reverse complement strand
AAGAATGCCGTACACTTGAGTGACCCCCTTTTCTGTGACCACCACCAAATGAAAAAGAAGAGGTGAGATCACCCTGTCTCAATCCTTTGTAGCTCTTAAAATATGGGCCAACCTCTCCATTCATATTCACACACACTTTGCCTCCTTCCACTGCTTGTCTAATCCAATCTATCCACCTGTCAGGGAAGTTTTTCCTATGCATTACCTCTGCCAAGAAAGGCCACTGAACTCTATCATAAGCTTTTTCAAAGTCCAACTTCAGCCAAATTCCTTCAGAGTGAGAGGTTTTCAACTCATGCAAAACTTCATGAAGAATTACACATCCATCAAAAATGTACCTCCCAGGAATAAATCCAGTCTGAAGAGACTGATTCCTTTCTCCGGGACCATTTCATTGATTGCAAAGAGAATCCTGCACTCTCTTTGCAATCAATCAAAATGAACATTGCTCAAGACCACGAGAAGGTCCTCATAGAAGCAGGACCTTCTCTTCAGAGTCTTTAAGTCTCTTTGCCATTGCCGTAATTCCTCCAGCACAATCTCACCACTTAATCTCCTTGCACGCAGTTGTGCAACCTGGGTTTTTAGATAGTGGTTGATTGCCCTGGACTGATAAGTACTACCTTCGCCTTGCCACCCTCTTTTTATTACGATTCGCTCATTGTGAAGGCAAGTTCTTCCTTTTGTCCTCCCAAAATTGAGAATATCTATGAATTCCCGTTTTTGCGCTGGGTCAAGCGTGTCCCCTTCCAGAAAGTCCGTAATGGGATCGTCCTGAGCAGGCGGGGGTCCAGAATCAATTCCAAAGTCCAGTGCCAACTTCATGATCAAAATCAACTATCGCCTTCTCGGGACTCGACCTGGAACTTCTTTCACTTTAATATGCCTCGTTCAATGAGAAAGCATCTGATCGAAGAGCAGCACTAAAGAAGCACGCTAGACTTCCTACTTTTTGGGTTTTTAAGGTGACCGATGCCTTTCAAAAGTGTGCTTTGGGCCCATCCTTAGTACTTGACGCAGAATGGAGCTAGTTATCCATTTTCAAAAGCGGATTCGGTGGTTCAAGAAGTAGAATTATGCATAGATTGCCGAAAGAGTAATAAAGACGAATGGAAAGGCCTGTGGACATGACCAAAACAAGGGCTAGTAGCACTTTTCTCTGGAATTGCCCCTGCAGACGGAGGACAAAGGGTTTTCATCTCGCGAAGAATCAGCAGTTGTGTTGAGGGCACTATTGACTAAGCTAAATACCATTTTCACTACTTTTGGCCACAGGCGAGATAGAGTTTTTTCTGGAAATTGAGTTCGGACCGATTACTCATAGAAAATGACTACAAAGCAAGGCGAAAGCATGGAGAATTCCATACTGACGAGAAGGTATTAGTTAGTGGGTGCAAACGAGCTTTTCCAACCAAGCTAGCGTGTGTGATTGCGATGAAATACTTTTGGGCGGGGCATTACCGATACTAAGATGAAATTCGAAATGAGAAAGGGCTTCGAGCCTCATGCTTTCTAGTTTTATTTGGTTGGGAAATGGCTCTTTCCTTATCTCTTTTTTTCTTAATTCTATCTCTGTTTGCTAAGTATGTAAATTTATCCTGAGTAACAAGGCCAAAACCGGGGTTTTACAAGTTTTGACTCATTTTGAACCCGTTTGGATCATCCCGATCGTGCCGCCGTGGAGTCTTATCTTTGTCTGGCTCCGATCTCTGGAAGCGATTAAACTTCTTCTGCGGGTTATTCTTCTACTGCTTATTGCCGGACCCTTCTTTCCTCTTATACGGATTGGGAAAGTATTTCTATTATACGTATATTCTGAAACACATGACACCTTAGGCGCACACTTTATTCGGACAGTGGGGCACGATGCTCAGGCTAGAACTTATTTAGGGCTGAGATAATGACAAGCTTGTACTTACACGTGGTGCAGGAGGTGACTCAACCACAAACGCAGAATATTCACTATGAGTACTCACAGCATTCCTGGTAAAAAGGCTGGCTCGCGGAGAACACAATCAAAACAGCTAGTGCACTTGCTTATTCGCAATCCAAAATGCAAGAATCAAAGCTAAAAATAGGGTAGGGGCTGATACTTATTCTTCGAAGGAATCAATCCCCTTAGTTATCCTACTTGTGTGAAAATGGAGTATAACTGCTAGAGTGGTCGAGTAATGAATTCCACGATTCCAGCTACTTGATTTGTCTTTTCACCTGCAACTACAACAACTACAACCAGATCAACTGGAACTACATCTGAGCTCTGACCTGGACGCGTAAGACCCCCTCGTTACTTGGCTAGAGGAATGAAGATTTCCTTGCTTTTATGATTGGAAAGTAGTTCCACCTTCGTTTGACTCGAAAGCCTTTGCGCTACTTCATAAGATTGGGATAAAGCTGGGAATGAAAGTAATAGTGAGGTCAAACGCACATACATAGTAGGTGGGCTCGCCCTGATTCTACTTGGTCTACTCAAAGCCATATTCGTAAAAAGCTAGCCTGACACCTCTATATATAGAATGAATTAGAGATCCTTCTTGTATCGCCTCCTGCGGATGGGGAGACATTCAAAACTAACCACTAACCCCAGTTGAGAAGTGATAAAGAAAATAGGAACAGGTAGGAATGTCAGAAATCCATGGAAAACAAGGGAAAGAAGCAAGATCCGGTTCCTATCCTCTTAAGGGAAACTGGCACACAATCACTATAAGACAAAGCAAGACAAACCTCTCTTATCCTTCTCGGCTAGAAGTTACAAGTTTCCTGTTCCGGTTTCGGCTTGAGGGAAGTGCCTGAAATCGATTCAATTCTTATCTCCGATTTCGAACTCCGGCTGGATTCTTATGACCAAGAGCTATTTTCTTGGTCAGAAGAATGGAAGGACAACGAGAAGATGGTTCGGTTGCTCCTGCTGGAATATTCCATTTATTTAATACTCCGACTCGCGTAACCCCGAATGGCAATGTTGTTATTGCGGTTGGTCAGATCAATAAGACAACAAGGGAGTCAGAATATTCAGATAATAGCAAACAGGGCTTTGGAATCTATGGAAGGAGCCTTCAATGCTTCTCCAGTGTCAACCATTAGTCGATAACAGAATGAAATGCCACAATTAAGTTGAAAAAGAGAGTCATTAAAAAGAGGCATGCTTGAAAAAGAGTACAGATAATATGTTATGGATGTGAGGAGCCTCACCCAGTACTTTTATTACTAAACTAAAAAACTCTACTCTCCTTTCACAGCCAACCCACCCATTGCTTTTTCGAGCTCGATAAAAAGGAAAGTTCACGTGCCAATCCTTACCATTGGTAACTGTAATTACCAAGCCTAATCTTTCACTGAATACCGAGTAAAGCAAGCAAGAAAGAGGGAAGGAGCAGCTGTTTTCGAGCTAGGCTCGATCCCTTTTTAATCCACTTCTCGCTATTTGTAATTCTACTTGAATTAGTTCTTCCTAAGTTTAGTGAGGTGAGTACTGCATCCATAACTAGAGGACTTGCTTTTCTGCTTGGCTCCCAGGGGAAGTTGGATTGGATAAGAGGAATTGAAGCGCAAGGAAGGCAGTCGGTATTCAAACAACTATTCAGAGTTCCCAACTCTGGGTAAAGGAAATCTGTACTTGACGACTGAACCAAATCCTTTGCCTTTATTTATTCTATTATTTTTATATAGATCAGCTGAAAACAAAACAAAAATACTACTACGTTGGGACAATGACCCACCTTTCTCTACTCAACCTGTCATCTTCTCTCCTCGCTCCCTGGGACAAATAAGACTATTTATTAAGTGATAAACAAGAGAAACTAGTGATATTATCTAAGCTTCTGGCCATGTCTGATTGGCATTCAAGTCTGCCTTCCATTGCTTGAAAAGGCCTAGCACCGTAAGTAGCAATTGGCTATGTCCAAACTCAAACGTCGTATTTTATCTAAGCACAGGAGTCGTAATAAGGAAAGAAGACATAAGAATGGGAAGTATAGTATCCGCTAGTTATAACGTTGTATAAAGAGAGCTATTTCATGGATCTTGGTCACAATAAAAAGAATCCAATAATGATCTATCAACTAAATGAGTTTATTATATAATCCCGTATCTTCAAGGTTGTTAAGATGATTTAGTAGATGTGTCGGTATCGTTTTCATCTGCCGTTGGGAGTGACTGCTTTGCTAATCTCTCCTTTTATCCTTCTTTTCGGAGACAAGCACATATTACCGTAACCTAGTGATTAATATATCCTGTTGGTACTACTTCGTCGAGCAATCAATCCTTTTTCCATTCTTGTTCTTAGGTTGTCAGCTTCCTCCGATGGCACCACTTGTACTCTCTGTCGGAATCTGTAGACATAGTTTCTGGGCGTCTTTAAAAACTGATCGACATAGTTGTCACACACAAACCTGCGCAACGGCTTTGGAGTAAAAGAATCTCCTGCCCGGTCACACACATCATCTCGAGCGCGGAATCTACTACTCTAACAAGATACTCGGCTCGGGTAAATCATGCTTTCGTTATGCGAGGAAAGTGAAAGGAAAGAGGGAAAGGGAGACACTGGGCAATCCGGAATCGATGAAATCACTGTTTTTTCGCCTTGTAATATGTCCGGTTACATTCCAAAGATGAATCAGACCAGGAGATAGATAAGCGCTATGGCGGACACATGGAATAAGAATTTGAAAAGTAATGATCAACTTTATGGATCCATAGGTAGATTCACTTGTGAAGCTATGGGATGGGACAAGATTCAAAAGTACCAAAAGTAAGTTAAGTGGGACGCTGAGTTCATTGCTGCGATCGAGGGTCCAAAGCCAGCCAATTTGATGACCGCGTAGGAACGGGTTCCGAATGCTCACAATAATGTAGTTGGAAATGACAAAAGGCTCCTAAATTGATACCTAATAATAGCTTAGCAGCTCCTTCGTTTTACTAAAGAGCCAAGTTCGGACAAGCAACTCGGAAGGAGGAATGTGTTGAGATGCCTATGCCTAAGAGAGATAAGCGGAGGATGTATGATAGCCGAGAGGATGTCGGTAAACGACGGAGTTGAAGGAGTTGTTTTTGAATTCGGCATGGCATATTTCATTTTTTTTAATGAGAACGTCGTCTCCTTGCTTACCCGCCTGGCCAATGGAAGGAATTAATTACCTTGGTCAGTCAGCGAAAGAAAGAATCTCACCAGTTCATCATCCCAATCCTTCCTATTAGTTTAATTAATTAATTCAGCCCCAGAGTGTTGGCAATCAAGGGCCAAGAAAGAATCCCAAGTCTATCCTATCTCGCCACGGTCGAAAGCACAATCCCTTTCTCTTCCTATACCGAAATCGTCGTTTCATTCCTATTCGTGGTTATGATGTTCAATATTCAAATAGCGGAGATTCACGAAGAAGTATTGCGCTATTTACCAGTGAGTGGTATTATTGGACTGATCCTGGGAGTTCAGACTGACGGTTAGATGGTTGTTCGCTTGTGTGCTTATTTTCCTTCCCCACTCAAAAACAAGTGTTACAGAATGTTCTTCAATTCAAATAGGTATGATCCCGTCCATCCTTCCAGAGCTAGGCACCCGCTTCAGAATGAGAATCTTCGACAGAGATCGTTCCTTCAGTTTAGCAATCAATTAGATCCATACTGACTTAGCTTGAAGCATGGCTTGCCGTTTCGAGGCTCGATGCTACTCTTGGGAACATTATTGATACATCGACTTTCAAGCATCTCGTAGTTGAGCGGTACTGCCATCAACAGTACCAAGATGGAAAGGGACTGCTGAACATGGATAGAACGAGAGTCGAACTCGCATGTCTCTCTTTTCCTGTTAGTTAGGAAAGAAAGCCAATATAAACAGCTCCATATTAGCGAATTGCCTCTGACTACTCTTCCCAGGCTGGTCAAACTATAGGATTCCCATTCACTTAGTAAACTTATTGGACAGACGGGTCAACCACTTGACCGAGGAGAGTAAGGTTCGTCACCACAGTCCCGATAGAAGGTAGAGTTTAAAAACAAACCGAAGACAAAGCAACGAATGAAAGGAAGGACGGCTCGCTTTACAACCAGGGCGGGTCTCGCTGCCGGATCAATGCGCAGGACGCACGATCTACAAACAACAATAGAGAGAGCCAACCAAGAACGAAAGAACCTGGAAACAAACCCGCGAGCGAATACCAAACAGAGTAAGAAGGAGGAAGGGCCGAAGGCGGCTTACTAAGCGAGAAGGCTCCAAGCAGCCTAATAACGCATTAGAAGGGAGCTTGCTGCTTTGCAACCTAAGCGGTATAGCTAAGCTTACTCATCAAGGGCCGATAGATAGAGCTGCTCTTGTTGCTAATGGAGAAAGATTGGAGTGAAGTTTAGTATGCTTTCTAAGATCAGAGGAGGAAAAGAATGAAGGTGTGGGCGGGAAGGAGGAGGCAAGGCCCCCTCAATGTGTATTCGACTACTCATTACGGAACCACCGATTGATCCGATTAGACTTCCCGCGGGGTAGCGCGGGGAACTTGCTGAATCAACTCCTTGGAATCGGAGGCCTGACTGAGGGTCAATCCTATGGTAACCCCAACCTAGGAATGCCTGTTTCACTTCCTTGACAGAGCCAACTGAGATGCTCTGTCTCGATGTTGACCTAACATGGATTGATTCTCAATTCTGAAGGGTCTCATCCTGATCTCGCAAAGGATCAGCAATAGCTGTGTGTACTCGAGGACTCTTAGGGAAAGAAAAGCACTTTTCTCTCTCAGCAGTTAGACCGGCTATGGGTGGGTTGGTTATATACTGCGCCTTCCTTCTTCGAACCTTTTGGTATGTATTGCCCCCTAACTATAGATCAGATCCACCGGACCAGAAACTCAATTCCGCACTGCTGCTGAGTCGTCGGACTTATCCACCTCAGGGATTCGTGGAATTTCCGTTTTTGAATTGCGTTGGGGGAAATCTACCAAAGCTAGGCAGATAGATAGACTCCTTTCCCGCTGCTAAGGGAGAGCAAGAAACTAAATCAAATGATTGTTTTTTTTCACCAGCGCCCTTTTTTTGCGGGTACTAAGAGTCCTCTCACTACCAACCAGCAGACATCATCATCTGGCTGGGTCTTGCCGGTATCAACAACGAGAAAGAAGAACCAAATGGAAACAGCAACTAACTATGGCTCTTGGCCCAGACAACGTCCTAGGCGTAGGGGAGATCAAAACAAGAACTCACGCCTAGACGACGACGCCCGTCCTGGGCTGCAGTAAGTAGATCGAGAGGTCGTTCCGCCCCTTGTCCCCGAAGATGGGTAATATGTTCTCATACAATGTTGCTCCAACTTTTTTTCTAGAGGGCCTAGCTGGCGAGCGATCCCAGTCCGCGGCAGAGAACAAGACAGCAAGCGAGCGTACCTTTGTTCGCTTCTTTTCCACCAAGCACAGAAGTTTAAGGAGAACTGTAGGTCGGTGGCTACCTAAGGAAACTCCGATTCGATCCGCCCCCCGGCTGGGAGGCATCTACCTCATCCCGATCACAAGGAGAGGTTCACCATGATGGGGGGTCAGGTACTTTCATTCTTTGCGTTCCGGAAAGAATGAAATGCATAGGGGACCATCTTTTTTTTTGCGGCATGCTCTCTGATTTACGGATTCGCAGGGGGCCGAGGGCCAACCTTAGTTGACTGACAATGACAAAGGCTTGCGAAACAAAGTAGCGCCTTTGAAATGGAATCTTAATTAAGTAGTCTATCAGTGGTGCGAAGCAGCTTAGCCCCGGGGAGCTAAAGGTTATACCTTTGTAAGCGAACTTTGGTTCTTCTATGTAGGGTATTCCTCCTTTACTCTCTTAATTAACGTCGAGCTAAGTGACTTTGTGTAGCGTAGTAGAATGAAGGCTACGTACGCACCGACACTCTATTTCTTATCCCTAAGCCTCTTCGCTAACTCGCTCGCCTACCAAAAATGAGTAGGCGAGGCTAGGCAAACTCAGCCGCTGACTTTGACTGTACTGTAGTAGACTTTCTAGCCTTTTATTTGAGAACCCTATCATGTTTGCCATCCATCAAGTGGCCGAACCGTCAGGTCCCTTAGGTAGCGTTAACAAAGAAGAAGAGCGGTTAAAAAAGCTAGATAGGAGACGGTGTGTGTCAGGTTAACTACACTCCCTGTCTTCCTCGCTAGTATTCTTTTCAGGACTGTGTCGCTGATTGATTAATAAAGCTCCCGATTCGCAAAAAAAAAAGAAAAAAAAAAGAGTTCCGACAAGGGATTTCGTGGCAAGGATGCAGAAGATGAGCATGTCGTGCTCATAAGCGAGACGGTCGTTGTCATCTCCTGGCGCACGAGACGCCAAAGGATCCCCAACTCGGTAGCCTTCGCCAATAATCTTTTAAGCGTGTGCTTAACCAACACTAATAACATCGGTGACAAGGGGGTTCCATTTTGCTAGCCGAGCCGGTGCCATATCCGGGTGTTCTAGCCCGAAATTGAGCGTCACACTAGTTGTGGACAACAAGATGGCAATCTGTTTGCAAATCACCAGGCCGGATCCTAGTTTTTACCGGTGGATCAATCAGCCTCTACATTAATCGCTTTGCTGCTATCGACACATTATGAGAAATTCCAAAGTTCAGTACTACAAGAAAACTAATTATTATAATTCACGGATCACACAAAGTATCAACACAAACGAGACATCTAAAAATTGTTAAAAAGTGCGACGAAAACATCATGTAGTGACATGCCTATGAGACTGCCAACCACATTGGTTGTATAAATCATGTTCGGCCGTCGTAGCGGTTACACCATAAATCTACCAATATTGCCTTTCTCCAGTGGCTCAAGACAGGACCACATACGAATCTAGTGGGTAACCAAAAGAATAACATGCATAAATGATGGATAACTTCTTTTATTAAAGTTGGAATCATTACGGGCAGTTCCTATAGCCCACATCAAGGCACATACACCAACTCTAACATAACCTTTGTCCTTTTTGAAAACACCATTTAACCAATTACCAAATAAATTTGTAACAATGGAAGACAGAGGGATCAGTGACATTAAAAATCAACTATCAAACAGTCCTCATAAAATTCTTGCAAGAGGGCAAGAGACAAAGAGATGTTGTATGGTCTCCGACCTATCACAGAAACAACACTTAGAATAGCCATGTGAGTTACACTTAATGAGATTATCATATGTTAGAATGACCCCCTTATGTAAGAACCACATAATTTTTTTAATTTTTAGTGGTACCTTGATTTTCAAAATATATTTTATAAGATATATATAAAATTAGATCCCAGTAAGAAAGTTTAAGTACATAAACTCCACAGTGAAAATACCAGAAGTAGTAAGAGATCACCGAAAAACATCTGGCTGATCCAACAATTGGACTCTCATAAGATGCGTAACCAAGTGTACCCATCGATCTCACTTATTCCCTGATAAGACTTGTCTGAAACCTATGTTTAAAGGAGTCGAGGCCATCACATTTGCGGTTGTCACATTCGAATAGTTAACAATATTTATCCATTAATAGCCTAGCACCTAACCATGTTAGAATCTAGTGTTTTGCCCATCCCCAACCATAGCGGAACCTCTCCTGAAAAAACATCTTTAATATGCATCAAAACTTTTCCAAAAAAGGAGAGTCCATGGGGTTTGCTGAAATCTGAGATAACGTTTTAGTTTTCAAATATTTGTTGTGTAGGAGTTCCTTCCATATACCCCCTTCATTTATATGCTTTTAAAGACATTTGCTAGGTAAACTCTTATTATTCAGTTCTATCACCTCTACCCTAGGCCTCCCTCCCCCTTTGGTCTGCAGAATACTTCCCATTGGGTTAACCTATATTTCTTTTTGTGGCCACCATTTTGCCAAAAAAAACAATATCTAAAAAAATCCAACATTCTTCTCACCCCAACAGGTATTTCTAAAAAGGAAAGCATAAACATTGGCATACTCGCGAGCCCTGAATTTGTGAGAATAAGACGATCCCCATAGGACAACATTTTACCCGACAACAACTTAGTTTTTTTTATTTTTACAAATCGATCTTCCACATGTTTCCATTCTCCATTTTTAAGCTTACAAACATGAATTGGAATTCCAAGATATCTAAAAGGACGAGAACCTATGTCGCACCAAAAATGAATTATATATTCGTTGTCAACTTCTTTCGCCTTCCCAAAACAAAAAGTTCACACTCTTATGAAAGTTAAGTTGTTCGAAAATACAGAGAACTAAATTTATATTAAGGGATTTTTTAAGGTCATGTGGGACGAATAGAATAGTATCATTAACATGATGTAGGATAGAAATACCTGCATCCACCAAATGAGGTGTCAAACCACTAACTTGGCCATCCTCTTTAGTTTCTTTTAATGGGGACAGTGGAAAAAAATTTAAGCGTGGCGCCGCCAAAAATCAAATTCTGTAGCGCATATCAGTGCCACGGTTACTGCGACTAGTATTAAAACACATGGCGCATATATGCGTGCGCCACAGAATTTTTGAAACTTCTGTGGCGCACCATGCCAATATGCGCCCAGAATTGTTTGTCAAACACGCGAGGCGCATGCAAATATGCGTAGAATTTTTTTGAATTTAAAAAGTCGTGACAGAGATCTGAAATCTGGAATCTGAATCTGAATGCAGATGTGCAATTTCCTTTTTATTGGTGGTGGTGGAGGTGGTCGGAGGAGGAGGAGGAGGAGGGAGGTGGTGGTGGTGGTGGTGGTGGTGGTGGTGGTGTTGGTGGTGGTGGTGGTGGTGGTGGTAGGAGGTGGTGGTGTGGTGGTGGCCGGAGGTGGTGGTGTTGGTGGTGGTGGCGGAGGTGGTGGTGTTGGTGGTGGTGGTGATGGTGGTGGCGGTGGTGGTGGTGGTGGTGGCGGAGGTGGTGGTGGTGGTGATCGTAGGAGTGCTTTCATGGGAGGAGTCGCCGGAGGGTGCTCGCGCCGGAGGAGGTGGTGGTCGCCGGAGAAGGGAGGTGGTGGAGAAGTGAAGGGAGGTGGTGGTGGTGGAGAAGTGAGGAGATGGAGAAGTGGAGAGGAGAAGTGAGGAGATGGAGAAGTGGTGAGAGGAGAAGTGGTGGAGGAGAAGAGGAGTAGGAGATTGGCGCCGGAAAAATTCAAAAATTTCCGGCCAAACTTCTGGCAGCACCTCCCGCAATTATACAAATTTTTTTTGCATTTTACGGGAAAACACTTGTAGCCGTAACTTTTTACTCTTTTCGGAATTTGGTGATTCCTAAAATTGTTCAACCAAGACAAGCCGGGTGAAATCGGATATGAATTTTTACATTTGGGAACATTTGATATATTGTGCGTTTTTCGGGTTCGTATGCAACGGAAAATCCAATTTGATGATTTTCCCCCGCAATTTTGCAAATAAAGTCAAAATTCATGTTTTGTTAAATTTAAATTGGTGCTAGATGACATAATATATGGGAATCTCGAAGGATTTTATTTTTGAAATTTCTATCTATTTCTTTTATTTTTTACAAAGGTAAAAAAGGCGATCCACGGGGGTGGGGGGGTGGAGTTGCGTGGGGAGAAAAAATCCTGTACGAATTACGTGGCGCATATTGTTGGTGCAGGAGTTAATAGTGTAGCCGGCCGCGCATCTTGCGTACGCGCTTAAATTTTGAGCACATTAGCGCACGTAAACCATGCGTGCAATTCTCTCGCCAGTAATGCGGTGCTGGACCTTGGTGGGCCATGGAATTTCTGTGGCGCATCCGACCATGGCGCAGTAACGTTCTGTGGCCCGGCAGGTCGTCCCATGTGCCGTTGACTTTCGCGCGTATTTTTTGGTGCATACCAGAAATAATTTTGTGGGCATTTTTAGGTGCGTACAGGATGTCGTTTATAGCATATTGGTTTCCTAAGTGGGATTACAAACGTCTCTGTAATAACAAGAGGATAGGAGATAAAGGATTCCCCTAGCGTAAATCTGTTTTGTTTGAAAGTAGTGTCCTATGTCATCATTTACCCGGATTCCAACACTCGCCTTTTAAATACAACGCTCAACCCAGTCACACCATTTAGGAACAAATCCTTTCATACGCATAGCCTTCTGTAGAAAAGACCAATTTAATTTGTCATAAGCTTTCTCAAAATCGATTTTAAAGAGGATCCCTTCCATTTTCTCCTATGAAGTTCATGAATAGTCTCATGGAGAATCACAACCCCCTCAACTATATGTGTCCTAGGAATAAACCCGGTTTCAGTAGGCTGAAACACATTCTCAGTGATGTCAGTCACTCTACCTAATTCTCCCTCTACTCTAGCAAGTTTCGCCAGATCGTGGCCAACACGATTACAATCTCTCTTGACTAACAACAAAGAAAAATTAAAAACCTCTCTTCTAAAGCGATCAATTTCCCTATATAGATGTAGCATAATCTTGAAAAGTCTTGACGTCCAGCGTTCACTGCAGCCACCACAGCTGCACAATTAGACTCAACAATATAGAATGTTGAAAATCGAATTCAGCACAATACTGTAGTCCTCTAAGCAGCGCACTAGCTTCCGCTTCCTCCGCATCAGTACAAGTATCATTTTTTTTAAACGGGGAAAGGTCCCGAAGGACCTAGAGACTGCTCTATTCATATGTGGTGGCCTTACATTTTACATAAAGGACCTTGAATAAAAAAGACAATACAGCTTGGTCCTGGAATCTTGCAAGAACCCCATAAATTAGCAGCATGCATCAGGTCCTTCTTCTTCCTTGTCACCACCAGCACTACAGTTGACTCGAATGTCGCGGCTGACCAAACTCAGGACCAAAGGGGCGAGAGCACCATTGGCCTGAGAATGGTTGGGACCGCCGCATCGAGGGTAACGGGGCCTCAGAAGGAGGTTGAACACTGACGCATAGGCTGCAGCGTTTGGGGTGGCCGCCGACTCGGCCGAAGATGCAACTGCCAGACTCTGCAGCTGTGGCTAGCAGCAGCTCGATCTTTCCCCGGAGATCTAGATCCCTCAACCAGCATCCTTCGTCCGCTACCATGGCGGCGGTCGGGACTCCGGCGCCCAGATCTCGATCTCCACACCCGAGCCTTATTCGAGGGAGGTCCTGCGGTAGCCTCCATCACCGCCTCCGTCTCTGCGCCATCGGGCTCCACGGGAAGAGGCTGCACCGCCGGGAAGCACCGGACCGGACCGGAAGCCTCCGACACCCTACTCCTAAACTCACTTTCACCTTGACCAAACAAACACTAGAACTAGTACTAAATCTAAACCTGCTGTACATGGGAGGGACCACTCACCCGTCTCGTCACCGGCGATCGCCGGAGAGGAGAGGGGAGGGGCCGAGCGGCCCAAGATCTGGAAGGGAGCAGAACCAAGAAAAGTTGGAAAACACCTTGAGCAGTTCACGCAAGATCCTCGCTGAGGTCCTCGAGAAAAGAGGCCTCTATCAGTACAAGTATGAAGCTCTGTTCTGGTGCACTCCAGCTTACCTTAGAGTTTGGCAGAGGGCAGTCTTGGCGGACACTTTGGTTTGCCATGGCAAGCACAATATTTTTCCCTTTGCCAGTATCAATTGAGTAGCCAGGCCCATTCAGCATGTGCAGATAATTCTGCAGATATGAAGCTACAATGGAACACGTTCCATCTTCATGAACTATAATATTTCTCAGATGCCATGCACGCCACAATATTTCAGATGTTCTTCACTGAAGGCAACATCACCTTTGTTTACCTTATGGAAAAATATTCTATTCATTTATGTTTTATTGGAAATGATGCGGCGTTTGGAGTAAAGTAATTTGAAGTATTCTCACAATACCGTAGTAAAAAATACCTTTATGTGTTTTAGCAATGACTAGAAAATTGTGGTATTAATACCTCAGTTTCCTAAAACTTTGATGTTTATCAAGTATTAAAAAAGCTCCCCAGGATCTCTTTATCTGAAGCGGAGAAATTTTAAAAATTGCAGTGAGCATCAGTCCCGCATGGAAAAAGCAGGTGACGCTGTCGTGCTCGAATCAGAAGAGATGTGTGCTGGCCAACGCCGGTGAGTTGAGAATATAGCCTCTGCCAGTCCTCATCGTCAATGTATGCTTATGGCCGCGAATCTCGTCTCATTGCAAAGAATTGAGAATAAATTTTATTGTTGCTGCTTCTCGTGCATATAGTATGGTTGTTTGTGTTATCTAATTTATGTTTATGTTGATGCAACATGTCAATGGCCAATACAGATTTAAGTTGGCGAGAAGCATTACATTTTTTTTTTTATCTTGGAGGAGATGAGTAGCCTACCCTCCCGTGAAAGTAAGCTCGATAAATTAGAAAGATATAGTTTATACCCTATACCCTTCCTGTAAAACCAAGTTTTAAGAAGCCAAAAGATAAAAGTCACAATATATGGGAGAGTGGAATATATGGTGTGATATTTGGAAAACCTCCACAGAGTAGTAGGCATTACTCAAATTGGCGTCTTTTTGGCGTCCTTGACGATTTGGTAGCGCGACAATGCTTTCGACTGCGTCCCCAAAGCCCATTTTGTCCGTCACGCCCAATCAGTGTCAATGCCCCGAACCCGTCCCGTCCAGTGGCCTTTCCGAACTGCCCCTTGGTTTCTAGCAGCAGAAAGCCAGACAATAGCGGAGCACGACTGTCGGCTGACACAGTTAATTTTAACCTAACCGCGGCGCCTACCTCGCGACGGAAGTTGTCGCGTGTGATGACACGTGGCATCTTGCCTAATGGTGACGGAAGGCGGGCGGGAGCGTCTCGTCGGTGGCTGCGCAACTCCACGTGTCGCCGAGCGTTCGCACGCGCCGCCCGTTCCCGCGCGATCTTCCCGCCTCTTCTCGCATGTTCCCGGCGCTTTCTACACGGCGCCGGCGCGTCTCTCAATAGGCCTCCCGGCTCAATGGTAGCCACCACAGCCGCCGGCAACAAACACAGCCCTCTGCTCCACCGCCGTCTCCTCCACCACCCAGTGGCGACGCGGTTTCGCCCGGCGCTGGCCACTCCCTCCACCGTAGTCTCTCCACTTCCGGTCCGGAATCGCGGGTCGAGCACCGACCTGCGGCCGGGACGCGACGACGGCGAGGGATGCGAAGCAAACGTGCACACGTCGGCAGCGGCGGAGGCCCTCGACTGCGGCGTGAGGCGGTGGATCTGGCGCGTTATGCGCCCCCGGCGACGGGCAGCGGCGCGGTAACGTGGCGAGCCGACGGGCGGCACCGTTGCGAGCGTTGGCGCCTCGACGAGAGAAGGCACGGTGCCGGTACCGGGAGGAGATGGAGCGGCGGTGGGCTGAAGAGCGCGAGCGCGCGCCGATGGCGAGATGCGCTATGCGCGTGAACGGCGGGAGAGCGATCGACGCCGGCGGCGGCTCCGTCGGCTCAGCACATCAGCGGCGCGACGTCGACAGCGGGTCGCGCTGAGTAGCGTGCGGGAGCGGGCGGACCGATTCGCGCGGAGGCCGACATTTGGTGGCGGCGATGATGGAAACTCAACGGATGTGGAGGAAGAGCGGCGCCCGACGCGGGAGGAGGAGGGAGGAGGCCGACGGGAGGAGACGAGGTGGAGGGCAGCGATGGCAGCGAGTTGGTGGTCCGGCGACGGCAGACTCACACCGGGTGAACGGCCAATCAGCAGCGTGGCAGCTCGTCGAAGTCGTTGGTCGGAGAAGAAGCTCCCGGGGCAGCGCTCGTGCACGAAGAGGCGCGGGTCGTCGCGCGGCCGGGCTCTCCTCACGGCGGTCGCACGGGGAGGGCCGGCCGTCGACGGTGCGCTGGAGCAGCGGCGTCCGGCCACCGCCCTACGCACGGAGAGGCGGCGCGCGCAGCAAGAGCTGCGGCGGAGGGCAGGCGACGCCGGGGCGGGGCCGTCGAACGCACCGCCGGGCGGTCAGTAGGCTAGGTTTAGATGAAAGCTAGCCGTTTTCATTCAAACTTTATAATATATAATCAAAATTGAATGAAAACCCTTTATTTTAGTGCACCAATATTTGTTGGGGGCGGTGTTTGGGGACGTGGCTGGGAGCGACGTCACTGACATGGCCTTGAAGCAGAAACACGTCCACCTAGCCATTCGTCACGGCCAGCGGTTGGGGGACGGTTGAAGGCAACGGCCGGAGATGCTCTAATGCCCTGTATTACCGTACTGATGTTATTCTTGAATATTATCTTAATTTTATTAAGAGGCATAATATTATGGTTTGAAATTTTATTTATCTTCATAGAAATAAAGTTCAACTAATTGAAGTATGATCGACGTTGGTTCATAAAACCATACTTTTTTCACACTTCTAATCTTGCATTATATTTAACATGTGTGACAAAGAAGTAAAATTATCGGGCCGTAGCAACGCAGAGGCATTAATATATGTATTATACTATTATTATGTCAGATAAAGAAAAATCCTATGGTCCTTTCGGCCCTGACTTGATCGACTCAGGGCCTGGATCGATTAGGAAACTAAACGCCTGGTGCCAAGAATCGAACGCTTCATGCCTTCGTCGTCGCTTCCTGTTTTGTTATTCCATCCCGTATATGACCCAAAAGTAATCGGAATCACCGTAGTTTTTGGAAGGGATCAACACGGCCCTATGGAATGATCGAACGATCTAATAATTTAGTCCTTGGACCCCGCCTTCCTCATACTACAGTCAACCACCAGCACGAGGCGTGTCTCACTTCAGTCAGCCCCAATCAGCATACCCTACCAACGGAACAGTTCACAACTTAACAATCTCCTTAATCCCTAAATAAAATTCTCCTAATATTGATTTTTGAAGGCCAATTCCATTATTATGCACATTTTGGTGGGAGCAAATGATTATGATCTAATAATGTGAATGTACCTCCGCGCTATGACTTTGTTGAAGATGGTGGACTGAATATAGTCTTTGGGGATGAAAATCCCGAGATCGACATACAGTTAGACTCGTTATCATCGGCCCATGTTTGTAGATTACTTATTGAAGGATTTTCCAAGAAATTATATATTTTTATTGGTTTGGCATTTTACCGAATATCCAATGTGGAAATAGCAGCCGGCCATAGCCGTCAAACAAGCCTAAGACCCAGCCTTAAGAGATTTTTTACTGTACAAATTACTAGTCTCGTGGATGAGTAGTATTGAGCAGGAATAATTTAGGCATGTAATATTTCGGTATATTTTATTCCGTGTGAAGACAGCTTGGTCCCAGGATTACGGGTAGCGATCAATCTGTCAATTTGTTCACATCAAACGACTGCCTCAGCTATAATCAATTTTGTATTAAAAAAATTGCGTAATGTATTCTCGTAATACTCATGGCTTCTAATTGTTGTATAGCGACTCCTGGATCAAAACACAAAGGAAAATGATTGAATACCCCCGGGAGATCGCTCGCCTTGCAACCCCCGGCTTCCGCAAGCAGCGCGTGTCCTCGCCTGGGCAAATGCAGGAAGCCGCGTGGGTGGACCTCGCCGTCTTCCTTATCTCCTTCTTTCTGCTAACAACGGGTGTGTATGTGGAGGAAGAGCGAGACCGTTCGCTAGTCCCAGAATTCTCTGGTGCGCGCAGCTGAGGAACGATGCAGGACTCGCCGCCGCAGCCGTCCTTGGTGGGCTTCCGCGCCGCGCTGCCGCCGGCATGCCGGTTCCGATTCGTCGCGCCGCCCGAAGATCGCCCCGCATCGCCGCACGGTCGTCGTGATTCTGCGTCGTGCGGTCAAGGAGAGACCTCGAGACCGAGCTCGTCGTGCAGATTCGAAGTGACTGACACACGGCGCCGGCGGCTTGAGCCGCCACCGCTCTCCCCGCGGTGGCCGTTCTGGCTGCGGCGCCGATGGCCCGACCTCCGGCGTCGTCCGCCTCCTTCCTCCCGTGGCCTGCTCGTGGCCTCCTCCTCTCAAGGCACTTGGTTGTCTGGCGCCACCACGGCGGGAAGGTCGCGAGGCTGGCCGGCCGCCGCCGGCGCTGTGAAGGAACCCGTCGCGCCGCCTTCCTTTCTCGTGCAAGCAGCCATTGGTTGGCGGCTGGCAGCCTCGCGACCATCGTCGCACGCCCTACCATCGCACACCTCGTCCACTCGCCGGCCGCCTCGCGACCAGCCTCGCCATCACCACACATAGCCACAATGTTGCTTTTCGCCGCCGCGCCTCACACCCAGCACAAACAGCGCCACCGACCCGGCGGTGCTACCATGGGCGAGCAAGGTTGCTCGCGACGGCAGACAGTTGCTGCCACGGCTGACCCTCCCCTTGCTACCGACAGCTTCGACATGCATACATAGTTTTTGCTGTCATATATACGTTTTTGCTAAAAACCGTTATATAGTTTTTGCTATATTAGTATATATTTGCTACTAAGTTTTTCGGTGATGTATTGGGTGAAGTGTTGTTTTTGATACAATAGCAATGACTTTGTAAAAAAATGCTGTGATGCTATTTTTTGCTATAATTATTTTGTTGTTTTGCTACTTTAGTATAGAAATTTTGCTACGAGGTCTCCGGCGAGGGTTTCCGGCGAGTCTTCGTCAATTTTTTCCAATGATATTGGGTTTTGCCACATTAGCATTTTTTTGCTACAATAGCATAATTTTTTTGCTACGAGCTCTCCGGCGAGATCTCCGGTGAGCTCAGCCTTTTTATTTTATTTCGTGACTGAACCGTTTTTTGCTACAATGTAGCAAAAGCGGGTTATTTTTTGCTGCCGGGAGGTGTTTTTCTTCGTTCGGTAAACGAGATACGACCGTCGAATGTGTCCACGGTGGCGACCGGGGGTACAAATCGGATCCGGGGGACGCCCAGCAGTTTCCAAACACAAAGCGCCAGCACCGAGCCATGAAAGCTCACTCCTGAGTGCTACCTCTAGCTGCTCTTAACTCATTCCAGTCTCTATTGAGGCAGTCTTGCCCGGCCGCGAGGCCTACCGTTCGAATCATACGTGGTGACAGACAAGGCCGCAAACCTTTGGAGGAAGAAGCTGGGTACAAAATGGAATGAGAAGCAATGGTGTCGATGGTGGAATAAGCTGGGTGCGAAGCGGAAAGAATACAAATGGAATTTTATCATGTTCAAACCCCGGCCAATGCACTATTTAGTCTATAAAAAAGTTGCAACCACCCCTACAGTGGTATTTCTAACTTTTATTGAACCTTGCAATCTTATGTGATGAATACATAAGGCCAACTCCAACGACTCCCTGCATCCAGATACGAGATGTTCGTCACGGTCCACGAGGCTCAACGGCCAACCACATACGGACCGCGTGGTCATTCGGGACCGTGTGATGCCTATTTTGAGATAACACCACAGTTTTTACGGTAGGCTGGTGGCACACGCATCCGCGCGCATCTCAAAATATCCACGGGCCACGCGATAGCGGCGATGGAAGCGGCGAAACGGTACACACATGCACACACGTCTTATTAAATGGAGACCATCGGTCCCTCTCACTCCAGTCCCCACAATCCCTCAAGCTTCCAAACCTTAGCCACCCCAAGCTCCCGAACCCTAGCCACCTCGAGGCCATGGCGAAGAAGAAGGGCGACAGGTTCTGTCTGATGGGGTTCGTTGCATAGAAAACAAAAAATTTCCTACCGCAAAGCGAATAAAACCAACAGATCTAATCTATGGAATACCCAAGATCCAATCTACTAGATCTAAGCAACGAGATGGAGATGAGACTAACCCTCGAAGATTCCAAGCCTACGAGATTAATCTCGTTGTTGGTGTAGACGATCGTCCCCGGTGCTGCAATCCAGCAGCACTTCCGTACTCGGTCGCGCGTACGGTGTCGATGAAGCTCCTTCCTCTCCCCGTTCCAGCGGGCAGCGGAGGTGTGGTAGATCTCCACGGAATCCCAGCAGCACGACGGCGTGGTGGTGGTGGTGGAGAAGAATTCCTGCAGGGCTTCGCCTAAGCCGGAGCAGGAGAAACTGGGAGGGAGGAGAGGTGGCACATTAGGGTTTCGTACGGAGCAGCAATGGCCGGCCAAACTATCCCACTATTTATAGTCGGGAACTAGGGTTAGGGTTTCACAAAACCCATCTGAGTGTCACGGCGCTGGTGGACGGACAACACCACAGCGCGACACTGGGGGGCCGCGCCCGACTGTTGTTGGCCACCCACCGGCACCTTCTCCCGTCTCCCCTTTGGACTCCGTCGTGGCGGAAGCTGAGAGGGAACTTTGTTTTGCTGTCCCAATTGGAAACTTCAGAACATTTGAAATACAAGGCGGTCTTCGAACAATTCCGGTTCTCTCGTGATGTCTTGGATCCCATACGAGACTCCGAACAAACTTCTCCATCTGTATTAGAATCTCTTATGCGACATCGAACCTTAGCGCGTCACCCTACGGGTTCGTGAACTATGCGGTTATGGTGAGACTCCTCGAGCAATAACCAATAAACGGGATACGGAGATCCATAATGAGCTCCACATATTCAACGATGACTTGGTGGTCGATTGAACCATTTACATAAAATACAGATTCCCTTTGTCTCGCGATATGTTACTTGTGCGAGGTTCGATCATCGGCATCTCCATACCTTGTTCAACCTCGTTGCCGACAAGTACTCTTTACTCGTACTGTGGTATGTGATCTCTTATGAACTATTCATATGCTTGCAAGCTAATCGAGATGACATTCCTGAGAGAGACCGGAGTATAATATCAGTGCGACCGGGATGGACAAATCCTTTATTCCAGTCCATCCTGCCTCCGCTCACACTTTTGTCACCAATCCCCACCTTTATTGTCACCCATTTACGCAATGACAGCGTTTGATGTAATCAAAGTACACTTTAAGTGTAAGTGATTTCCATGATCTCATGGTCGAAGGATTAATGCAACTATAGAAAGCTTATAGCAAATTGAACTTAATGACGTGATCTTATGCTACACATTTGGGTGTGTCCATTATATCATTCAACTAATGACATAACCTTGTTATTAATAACATCCAATGTTCATGATCACGAAACCATGATCATCTATTAATCAACAAACTAGTTATACAAGAGCTTACAAGGGACTCCTTGTTGTTTACATAACACACATGTATCAATGTTTGGGTTAATACAATTTAGCATGGCATATAAACATTTATCATAAACACAAAGATATTATAATAACACTTTATTATTGCCTCTTGGGCATATCTCCAACTGTCTCCCACTTGCACTCAACAATCTAGATTACATTGTAAGGTACCTAACACCCATGGCATTCTTGTGTTGGTCATGCTTTATATGGGAGAGCTTTAGTCAAGGATCTGCAACATTAGGATCATTGTGTGCTGCAATCTCTACTTCCCATCTTGATGTACTAAAGATAAATTAAGCATAAGCTTGATATGCTTGACTTTTTGTGTGACCTTGGTTCCTTTGCATTAGCGATGGCACCCGTGTTGTCATGATAAATGACTAGACGGTCCAATGCACTAGGAACCACACCAAGCTCAACAATGAACCTCTTCATCCATGCAACTTGATGAAGCCTCTAGTAGCTATATATTGGTCTGTTGAAGATTTAGCCAAGTGCCAACGCGCCGGAGCTTGCTCCAGCTAACTGCGCACCATTCAATATAAACACGTACCCAGGCCGGACTTAGAGTCATCAGGATCGGTGTTCCAACTTGCATCGGTGTAGCTAGTTTACTGCCAGGCTCTTAGTCACAGCCATAACAAAAAGAAGTATATCCTTAGTCCTTTCCGGTAACGGGATATTCTTATTGCTTATCCAGTCTTTCCATTCTGGATCACTTTGATATCTGCTGAGTCAAACACGCATATGCTATGCTATATCCGGTCTAGTACACAACATGGCGTACATGATAGAGCCTGCTGCTTAGAAGCATAGGGATCTTGCTCATCCTCTCTCTTTCATCTGCCGTAGCTGGACCTTGAGTCTTACTCAAGACCTTACCTGGCAACATAGGCAAGAACCCTTTCTTGCTTTCATCCATTCTAAACTTCTTTAGGATCTTGTCCAGGATATGTACTTTGTGAAAGGCCTATTAGGCGTCTTGATCTATCTCTATAAATCTTGATGCCTAAAATGTATGTTGCTTCACCAAGGTCTTTCATTGACTTATTCAAATAACCTTTAATGTTGCTTAATAGTTCTATATCATTCCCAATCAATAATATGTCATCTACATATAATATCAGGAATGCTACCGAGCTCCCACTCACTTTCTTGTAGATACAGGCCTCTCCTGAGTCCGTATAAAACCGAAATCTTTGATCACTCTATCAGCGTAGGTTCCAACTCGGGATGCTTTAACCCAGTCCATAAATGGAGTGTTTGGATTTGCATACCTTAATACGACACCAGGATCGGCAAACCACTTGGGTTTGTACCATATACAACTCTTCCTCAATGTCACCATTAAGGAACGCCGTTTTGACATCCATCCGCCAAATCTCTCATAATCGAAAAATGCGGCTATTGCTAACAAAATCCTCACGGACTTTAGCTTCTACAGGTGAGAAAGTCTCATCGTAGTCAACTCCTTGAATTTGTCGGAAACCCTTTGCGACAAGTCGAGCTTTATAGACAGTAATATTACCATCATCATCTGTTTTTCTCTTGAAGATCCATTTATTCTCGACAGCCTTGCGGCTATCAAGTAAGTCTACCAAAGTCCACACTTGTTGTCATCATACATGGATCCCATTTGCCGGAGTTCATGGCTTCTTGCCATTTGTTGGAATCAGGCTCATCATACGCTTCTTACCATACGTACGCAGAGGTCCTCATCCTTTATCGTCCCACAATCATGACATTTTTGTGAGATCATGCAATCAGGGAGTGGTCGTTCATTGTCGATCTGCGAGTTAGATGGCTTCCTGCGTTCGGGGATTTCTTGATCTTCATCATTTTCTTCCTCTCCCCTGTCGGTGCGAGCACGGGAATTTCTTCGACAGCTGCGCTACTCTGATCTATGAGAGAAGGTTCATCAACCTCGTCAAGTTCTCTTTCTTCCAGTCACTTCTTTGGTGAGAAACTCCTTCTCAAGAAAGGATCAGTTCTTGGCAACAAAGATTTTACCATTCGGATCTGTGATAGAAAGTATACCCAATTGTTTCTTTAGGGTATCCTATGAAGACGCATTTCTCAGCTTTGGGTTCTAGCTTATCCGGTTGTAACTTCTTTACATAAGCATCGCAACCCCAAACTTTAAGGAACGACATAACTTAGGTTTCTTCCCAAACCATAATTCATGCGGTGTCGTTTCAACGGATTTAGATAGTGCCCTATTTAAAGTGAATGCGGCTGTATAAGCATAGCCCCAAACGATAGTGGCAAATCGAGTGAGAGACATCATAGAACGAACCATATCTAGAGAGTTCGATTACGACGTTAGGACACACCATTGCGCTGTGGTGTTCCGGCGGTGTCAACTATGAAAGTATTCCGCATTTCTTTAAATGCATGCCAAATCATAACTCAGATATTCGCCTCATGATCGGAAACCTTGACATAATCTTCTGTTACGTTGATTTTCTACTTCACTTTGGAATTCCTTGAACTTCTCAAAAGTCTCGGACTTGTGTTTCATAAAGTAAATATACCCATATCTACTCAGATCATCCGTGAAGGTTAGAACATAACGATAACCACCGCGCGATGCTACACTCATTGGTCCGCACACATCGGTATGTATGATTTCCAACAAGTCTGTAGCTCGCTCCATTGTACCAGAAAATGGAGTCTTAGTCATTTTTCCCATTAGACATGCTTTGCATCTGTCAAGTGACTCAAAGTCAAGTGACTCAAGAAGTCCATCGGAATGGAGTTTCTTCATGCGCTTCACTCCAATATGACCAAGACGGCAGGCCACGTATAAGTAGAATTATCATTCCATTTAATTTCAGCATCAATGTTATGAACATGTTTATCACTCTATCGAGATTCAACAAGAATAAACCATTCATCTCAAGTTGCATGGCCATAAAAGACATTACTCATATAAATCGAACAACCATTCTCAGACTTAAGCGAATAGCAGTCTTGCATCAAACAAGATCGGATATAATGTTCATACTCTTGCAGTGCCAAATAACAATTATTAAGGTTTAAAACTAATCCCGAAGGTAGATGTAGGGGGAGTGTGACGATCACATCGACCTTGGATCCATTTCAAACGCGCATCGTCACTTCATCCAGGCTTCGTTTATTCCGCAGTTTCTGTTTCGAGTTACAAATGTGAGCAACCGAACCAGTATCAAATACCCGAACTACTACGAGAACCAGTAAGATAGACATCTATAACATGTATATCAAATATACCTTTCTTCTTGGCGTGGCCGCTCTTCAGATCGTTGAAGTATTTAGTCAATTGTTCCAGTGCCCCTTCCCCTGACAGTAGTAGCACACAGTCTCAGGCTTAGGACCAGCCTTAGGCTTCTCAGGAGGCGCTGCAACTTTCTTGCCGCCCTTCTTGAAGTTGCCCTTGTTAGGCTTGCCCTGCTTCTTGAAACTGGTGGTCTTGTTTATTTCTACTTCAGCAGACTTCAACATGGAGAAGAGTTCAGGTAACTCTTTGTTCATGTTCTGCATGTTGTAGTTCATCACGAAGTTCTTGTAACTTGGTGGCAGTGATTGGAGGACACGATGAATACCCAACTTGTTAGGGATCACAATCCCCAAGTCACTGAGCTTCTTCGCATGTCCGAACATGGCGAACATGTGCTCACTAACGGAGCTGCCCTCTTCCATCATGCAGTTAAAGAACTGTTTCGAGGCCTCATAGCTCTCCACGGCTGCATGAGTCTCAAAGATAAGTTTGAGCTCACGCATCATCTCACATGGGTCGTGGTGCTCAAAACGCTTTTGGAGCTCTGCCTCTAAACTGCACAAGATGGCACACTGAATTTCGGAGTACCGAGTTACCCGAGTCTCATAAACATTCTTTATGTCCTCGGACACTGCAGGAGGTGGTGGGGGACCTAGCGGTGCTTCGAGCACATATTGCATGCTCACGCCAGTGAGGAAAATCCTCACATGACGGGACCAGTCAGTGAAGTTGCTACCATTGCCCTTAAGCTTTTCTTTCTCTAGGAACTGATTAAAATTGATGGAGGGGGCGCCATGATCTACAACATATTTGCAAGAGTTTAGACTAAGTTTATGATAAAATGAGTTCAATTTTAATTCTTAAATTAACTAGGTGAACTCCCACTCAAAAAACATCACTCGCATTGTCTTAGTGATTACACGAACCAAATCCACTACACCAAGTCCGATCTTCACGAGAAAAGATGTAGCTTCAAAGGCGAACACTCAAGTGTTCATCATATCATTCATATGACTCATGCTCTACCTTTCGGTATCCGTGTTAAAAGGACCATGTCCGTACATGCTAGGCTCGTCAAGGCAGCCTTAATCGCGTGTACAATCAAAGCTGCACCGTTGTATACACATGTAAGTCTCTTTTAGATCATCACGAGATGTGGCAAACCAAGTCTTAGCAACGGTGCATACTAAGGATAGACACTTTATTATCTTGATATTTAGTGAGAGGAATCATCTTATAATGCTACGTCGCGATCTAAGCCAAATAAGATGCATAAAAGGATTAACATCATACAATTCATAATGTGTGATATGATATAGCCCTTTTGTCTTTGCACAGTCTCCATCTCAAAGCACGGACATGATCTCCATCATCACCGGCATGGCGTCAAGGTCGAGTGGTGCATGTCTTTAACAAAATTAAAGACAACCATTAGGCTCCGGTTGCCATAATACAATAATGAACATCTCATACATCAAATATAATCATCATCACATCATGGCCATATCACATCACCAAACCCTGCAAAAACAAGTTAGACGCCTCTAATTTGGTTTGCATATTTTACGTGGTTTAGGGTTTTCGAGTAAGATCCAATCTACCTACGAACATGAACCACAACGGTGATACTAGTGTTGAAAATAGAAGTGCAAATTACAATCTTCACTATGGTGGGAGAGACAGACACCCGCAAAGCCACTTATGCAATACAAGTTGCATGTCAAGCGTGGAGCAAGTCTCATGAGACGCGGTCATGTAAAGTTAGCCCGAGCCGCTTCATCCCACCATCCCGCAAGATGCAAAGTACACAAACTAAAGCAACAAAAGCATCACCGCCCACAAAACCATTGTGTTCTATTCGTGCAACAGATCTATGCATAGACGTGGCTCACGATGCAGTGGGGTTCGTGCATAAAAACAAAAAATTTCCTACCGCAGCGAATAAAACCAACAGATCTAATCTATGGAACACCCCAAGATCCAATCTACTAGATCTAAGCAACGAGATGGAGATGAGACTAGCCCTCGAAGATTCCAAAGCCTCCGAGATTTAATCCCGTTGTTGGTGTAGACGATCGTCTCGGTGCTGCAACCGGCAACACTTCCGTACTCGGTCGCGCGTGCGGTGTCGATGAAGCCCTTCCTCTCCCCGTTCCAGCGGGCAGCGGAGGTGTGGTAGATCTCCACGGAATCTCAGCAGCACGACGGCGTGGTGGTTGTGGTGGAGAAGGGTCTGCGGGGACTTACGCTTTCACTTGCAGAAGCAGGAAAGCAGAAGAGAAGTGCTTTATAAGTTATCTGACCAGCCAACGTGTTCATTTCTCCACTCTTCTGCATTGAGGAACTAGTTGAGGTTTACAACCCATCTGGTGTCAGCGCCTGGTGACCCCAGACCACTTCTAGCGCTTTGGCCTGGGGGGCAGCGCCGACACGTTCCCATTTAGCCCACCACAGCTCTTCTCGTCTCCCCTTTGGACTCACACGTCTGCGTGACGGAAAATAAGAACTTCTGTTTTATTTAGTCAATTCCGAGAATGTTTCTGAACAACTTTTCTTGAAATACAAAACAACAGAATTCTTCCAGAACAATTCCGGTTCTCCTCGTGATGTCTTGGATCCCATCAGGACTACGAACAATATTCGGTCTCATCTCATATTCCGAATCTACTTATGCGACATCGAACCTTAAAGCGCGTCACCCTACGGTTCGCGTACTATGCAGACATGGTCGAGACTCCTCTTCGAGCAATAACCAATAGCGGGATATGGAGATCCACCATAATGGCCCCCACATATTCAACGATGACTTAGTGATCGATTGAACCATTTACATACGATGCCGATTCCCTTTGTCTCGCGATATATTACTTGTCAGGGTTCGATCATCGACATCTCATACCTTGTTCAACCTGGGTGTAGACAGTACTCTTTACTGTGCCGTGGTATGTGATCTTTTATGAACTATTCATATACTTGCAAAGCTAATCGAGATGACATTCCAGAGGGCCCGAGTATATCTATCGAGTCATAGGGATGGACAAATCCTTGTTGATCCATATGCCTCAACTCACACTTTCCAAATACTTAATCTCACCTTTATTGTCACCCATTTACGCAATGACATTTGATGTAATCAAAGTACTTCGATGTAAGTGATTTACATGATCACATGGTCATAAGGAGACTATGTATCGAAAGCTTATAGCAAATTGAACTTAATGACTTGATTTTATGCTATCATTTGAGTGTGTGTCCATTATATCATTCAACTAATGACACAACCTTGTTTAATAACATTCAATGTTCATGATCACGAAACCATGATCATCTATTGATCAACAAGCTAGTTATACAAAAGGCTTACTAGGGACTACTTGTTGTTTACATAACACACACATGTATCAATGTTTCTGTTAATACAGTTATAGCATGGTATATAAACATTTATCATAAACACAAAGATATTATAATAACCACTTTATTATTGCCTCTTGGGCATATCTCCAACACTGTCCTGGCAGGAACAATAATGAGGCCTTCGGTCACGTTCCGGTGGCCAGCGCAGCGACAATGGCGGCCGCCAGAACACCCACACCCACACGCCCCATTTGAGAAGCCACCTTAATTTAGGCCCGCTGCCTCTCCGTTCCTCCGAGGCCAGCGCTTGAACATCAGCCGGCGACGAGTGCCTGCGCCGACATCATCGGGCGCGCCACTCCCATGGTCGGACGTGCATTTGCCGCATGGAGGGCACCTCAACCAGGCGTGGGTGTATGTGCCCGCGATCTCGAGTAGCGGCCCTGCGCGCCCACCTGCCGTCGGATCGTCGGGATCGGCGTACGCATCGACATCCCGTTGTGGGCGTAGTTTGAGGCAGACACGACGCTCGACGTGATATGGTCGAGGCCCACCTCGAGGGACTCAACGATGATGATTTCAACTACGAGGAGGCCATCAAGCAACCACATCCGCGACCACCAACGCGGTAGCCGCCTCCGCCATCACCGAGACAGGTGCCTCCACCACCGCCATCGGAAAAGGAGGCACTTCCACCATGGCGTGACACCTTCCCAGCGCCATGACCAGGCCACGCCGACTAGTCCCGGTACCAGGGGTGTACACCCAATATGTCGAGCTCCTCCCGTAGGAGCAGCGCTTCAGGCCGGCCGCGTACCAGGAGGTGGCAGCGGAAATCCCGCCTGTAGATGGCGGAAACATGACCTAGAGACAATGGAGGAGGAGCTAGGTGAAGGGAAGGAGGGAGCCATCGCACGTGCGAAGAGAGCCATCTCCTTCGCGGAGGGCGCCAGCCAGCCCCCTCCTCGACGAGGTCATCTATGCGGAGGCACGCGGGAGGCAGGCACTGGCGCTAGGACGGGAATACTGCCGCCGCCTCTGGCGGCCAATGTGTGGCCGCGAACGTCCTTTATTGACTTTGGTGAGGATTAGGAGGCGGGAGCCAACATCCCCCCAGCAAGATTATCCTATGTTTTTAATTTTCTTTTTCTTTTTTTACAGTAAAAACTAGGGGCGTTTGGTCCCAAATATATGTAATTAAGTTACTCCCTTGGATCCAAATTAATTTACTCAATACAGATGTATATGTGTTTTATCTCTAGATACATGCATATGTAGACGAAGTTGAGTCAATTAATTTAGATTAAATGAATTGGTGCCTTATTTTTTGCCGGTTTTGCCGGCAGGCGCCTCGGACATAATGGACAGGCCTAATTTCACATCTGCAGGATGCCGCATCCAAACCCAAACTAACCAAAAAAAAATGGCCTGTTATGCAGCAGATATTGGAGATGGCTAAAAAAGGAACTGTTGTCTGCAGAAATGGAATTAGATGAAGGGAGGAGCCTAGTTGGGTGGACAAATCTAGATCTCCTGAAATTTCCTATATGTAGGTGAAAATTTACCTATTTTACTCTTTAACGGAAAAATACTACTCCTTTACTTAAGCCCTTGGATCTTGATGGTTGAAGGGTTGCTTCTCCATCCCTACCGTAAAAGACCACACCCTTAAACATTGCGTGGTTTGACCTTACGAGGAAAAATATTGGAGGCTTACCTTACTAGCTAACCAGCTTAGTTAGTCTGTACATAGTGAGTACAAGATCTTACTTTCTCTCTCTATCATGGACATGCAGATTTGGCCTTGCTTCTTGCATTCTGCAACTTGATATTCTGACTGCCTTTGTGTCGTGGGCTCCATGTTATGGGTCAAAGCAAGATTTAAGAATTGAGAGGTTTTTGGTTTGCTATAGCAGATGAGGTGCGTTAGATCTTACGGTCCTTTTCAATTTAAGCATTGGAGATGCCCCATAGAATTAGTGTTACGGTGATGGAAATACTCACGCGAGGAACGAGGCCTTCATCCAGTTTTCTTTTGTTCTTTTGTTTGATTTGGTTGCTTTACACTATTTTCTCAAGACCAAACTAAAAGTAATCAAGTTATGGAATCCACATAGTCAAATTCAGTCCTTGTTTGTTTAGTAGTAACATATATGGTTATATGTATCAAAACACACTACTAGAAAAACAGGCTAGGAGAATTATGAGCCCATGGGATCGCGAGTAAAAGGAAACGCGACTAATGGTACCTTTAATCCTTGATTCGGGAGGCGAACGCGACCACGCTGGGCGAGCGCTCGGTAGCCAACCGTTGCACGTGGGGAAACTTTGCCGCGATTGCGTGGAAGCGACATGTTACTTGAACCTTAGTCGCGGTTATTTGTGCTTAGCATTTCTTTTCGCCTATATCTGTGTAAACAACGGCGAATTTGATGTAATTTTAACCCCATGACTTCTAAGTGGGTGTTAGGTTTCTTTGGTTCCTCTTATGCCCTTAAAGGTGTTTGATGAAAGTACTGAGCATAGGCAAACATGATATGAAGTGTTGAGCCACACTTGAGCTTTCTCATTTATTTTTCCTCCTCGATCGCGGTTAGCAACTTGAACCTTTGATGTGTCGTTGATAAAATGTGCATGTGTGTAGTTCATTGTTTAATTTATATTGTTTGTAGCTAGTTAGTTTAACAAATACATGATGGTTAATTATATATTTTATATTATAATAATGCAGATGAATCGACAATGGATGTACGGTAACCGACTCTCCGGCGAGTTCAGTACGGGTTTGAATGATTTCCTCGTAGTGGCTAATGCGAACAAGCAGGGGGGTTTTGTTATCTGTCCATGTGTTAAATGTAAGAATCAGAAGGGTTACTCTTCCTCAAGAGATGTTCAGCTGCACCTGCTTCGGCACGGTTTCATGCCAAGCTACCAAGCTATAATTGTTGGACCAAGCATGGAGAAAGAGGGGTTATAATGGAAGAAGATGAAGAAGGGGATGATTTCATCGATGAAAGCTATCTTGCTCATTTCGGTGATACTTTCATGGAGGATGCTGAAGGTGAAGGGGAAGGTGAAGGGGAAGGTGAAGAAGAGGCACGTGATGATCCCGTTGATGATCTTGGTCGGACCATTGCTGATGCACGGAGTCGCTGCGAAACTGAAAAAGAGAGGGAGAATTTGGATCGCATGTTAGAGGATCACAGGAAGGCGCTGTACCCCGGATGCGATGATGGTCTGAAAAAGCTGGGCTGCACACTGGATTTGCTGAAATGGAAGGCACAAGCAGGTGTAGCTGACTCGGCATTTGAAAACTTGCTGAAAATGTTGAAGAATATATTTCCAAAGAATAACGAGTTGCAGTACGTACGAAGCAAAGAAGGTTGTCTGCCCTCTGGGTTTAGAGGTTCTGAAGATACATGCATGCATCCATGTTGCATCCTCTACTACCGCGGTGAATATGAGAATTTGAATGAATGCCCGGTATGCACTGCATTGAATTATAAGATCGGGCGATGACCCTGGTGGCCGATGTTGAGGCCGAGAAACCCGGGAAGAAAGGTTCACATGGTGATGTGGTATGCTCCTATAATACCACGGTTAAAACGTTTGTTCGGGAACAAAAAGAGCATGCCAAGTTGTTGCGATGGCACAAGAGGACCGTAAGTCGGACGGGGAGTTGAGACACCCCGCAGATGGAACGCAATGGAGAAAGATCGACAGAGAGTTCAAAGATTTTGCAGCTGACGCAAGGAACATAAGATTTGGTCTAAGTACGGATGGCATGAATCCTTTTGGTGAGCAGAGCTCCAGCCATAGCACCCCGTGACTCTATGCATCTACAACCTCCCTCCTTGGTTGTGCATGAAGCGGAAGTTCATTATGATGCCAGTGCTCATCCAAGGTCCGAAGCAACCCGACAACGACATCGATGTGTACCTAAGGCCATTAGTTGATGAGCTTTTACAGCTGTGGGGCAGACCTGGTGTCCGTGTGTGGGATGAGCACAAAGAAGAGGAATTTGACCTATGAGCGTTGCTTTTCGTAACCATCAACGATTGGCCTGCTCTTAGTAACCTTTCGGGACTGTCAAATAAGGGATACAATGCATGCACGCACTGCTTACATGAGACTGAAAGTGTACATTTGCCAAATTGTAAGAAGAACATGTACCTTGGGCATCGTCGATTTCTTCCGAAAATTCATCCAGTAAGAAAGAAAGGCAAGCATTACAACGGCAAGGCAGATCACCGGCCGAAGCCTGTGGAACACACTGGTGCTGAGGTATTTGATATGGTCAAGGATTTGAAAGTCATCTTTGGAAAGGGTCCTGGCGGACAATCAGTTCCGAAGGGAGCTGACAGGCACGTAGCCATGTGGAAGAAGAAATCTATATTCTGGGAGCTAGAATATTGGAAAGTCCTAGAAGTCCGCTCTACAATCGACGTGATGCACGTTACGAAGAATATTTGCGTGAACATCCTAAGCTTCTTGGGCGTGTATGGGAAGTCAAATGATACAAAGGAAGCACGGCAGGACCAGCAAAGTTTGAAAGACCCTGATGACCGGCATCCGGAATCAAGGTCGTGCCAGCTATGCTCTGACCAAAGAAGAGAAGGTCATCTTTTTGAATGCGAACGTATGAAGCCCGTCTGGATTCTCGTCCAATATAAAGGGAATAATAAACATGACGGAGAAAAAGTTCCAAAACCTGAAGTCTCACGACTGCCACGTGATTATGACGCAATTGCTTCCGATTGCTTTGAGGGGGCTCCTGCCGGAAAATGTTTGAGTAGCCATTGTGAAGCTATGTGCATTCCTCAATGCAATCTCTCAGAAGGTAATCAATCCAGAAGTTCTACCACGGTTACAGAACGATGTGGTCCAATGTCTTGTCAGTTTTGAGTTGGTGTTCCCACCATCCTTCAATATTATGATGCACCTCCTGGTTCACCTAGTCGATGAGATTTCCATTCTCGGTCCTGTATTTCTACACAATATGTTCCCCTTCGAGAGGTTCATGGGAGTATTAAAGAAATATGTTCGTAACCGTGCTAGGCCAGAAGGAAGCATCGCCAAGGGCTATGGAAATGAGGAGGTAATTGGTTTGTGTTGACTTTGTTCGACTGCGCAGTTGGTGCACTCAATCGCGGCATGAGGGGAGACTAAGTGGAAAAGGCACGATCGGAAGGAAATCAACGACAACCAACAGACCATTCTCACGACAAGCTTTACAGTTCGACCAATTCAGCCCCGGTCGCTCCGTACTGAAAACCTACAAATGTTTCATGTCTCGGACAACACGAGCTTTGAATCCTGCGGTTGAGGCCCACATGAGACTTTGTGATTGGTTGGAAAACATTCAATGGTGACAATAAGGTTGTAGATCAGTACACCCATATTGGCCAGACACCATCTTGACTAACGACTTTCCAAAGAATCACCAGATAAACTAGAATACATTTTTACGTTATTTAAGATAAAAAACCTAATAAACAGTGGTGTCAGCTTTGTTCATTAGCAGGAATGGGCAAAAGAGTTCACATAATATTGGTTACATAGAGATATGGAACGACTATGGACCCTCCTTGGGGTCTACTAATTCCAGACCTGATGGTTCAAGCTTAACAGGAGGTGGGGTAAAGGTGGACGAGCAATACGGAATGACAATGGTGGATTTCAACAATCTTGGTTACCTTGACATTGTCTGAAAGATGTGCTCAGAGTTTTTTTCTATGTAGAGGACATGAGTAGCAAACAGAGGAAGCAGAATGAAACGTCGATGTCTCGATGATCAGCGCCACATTGTTCAACAGGAAAAGAAGGCATGGAGTGGAGATTAAAATGGACATGTCGAGAAGATTATAATATCATTTCTTTAGAAATTAACACCAAGTGAACACTGACTGACATTAAGTTAAATGATGAGATGCTGGATACGTACATTACGTAAACAGCGAGACACAAGGAAGAAATGATGTGTAATAATTTATTATTGTACCAAACTTTGTTGAATGAATCATGTAGTTATTACTAAAGTGATAGTAATTTGGTGTCCATTTTGAATGATTCATTGACCAGCAGCGATGATACATGAAATTTGGGTAACCCACAGTCATACTCCTGCATCTGAGAAGTGGATGACTAAGTCATGCTCACTGCCTTGTAATTTGAGTGATTTGATCATACTCTGCCTGGCGTATAATATGCATGCTAATAGTGTTCTATATGCTTGGTTGTCTCTTTGATAGTGTCCTTATCTAAGTTCTGGGCGCTCGTGGTATTCTCTTGTCGTGTTGTCGTCGAGCGGCACTAGTGCTCAAGCTGAGGAGTGGCCATGGTGAGGATCTTAAACAGTGGTACTGTCACGCGCGCTCTGCGGGAAGTCCGCCCAGTACCACCACTGTGACGGCGCGGCCTCGTGGAAGTTTCCGAGGGAGGCAGGCCGTCCATCTCTCCCCAGCGAGCGCCCTCTCACGCCGATTGATGAAGAAGGCGTCCCAAGTATGCTGGTTATCGGGATGCCAGCGGGGATTCATCCGCTGCTCCGGCGTGAGGTCGAGGTAGTATCTGGTTGGCTGATGGCCGCCGTCTGCGAGGACGGAGGGACGAGCCGGCCCGGCGCTTAGGCTCCAGCGGCAGGGCGGTAGCCCGGAGGGCAAGGGTAGTTCGAGGCGCAAAGCTCCTCCACCTGCTGGTAGGTTAGAGTGGGTGCGGTGGAAGCCATGAGAGAGTGATGAGAGATTGTAGAGATGTGATGCTGGCCAAGCCGGGCTACCTATATGTAGTGACAAATGGCGGGAAAAATGGGAGCGGGAAGACAGGAGGCGGGAAGAAAGAGGCGGGAAGAAAGTGGCGGGAAGACAAGGAAGCGGGGAAATGGGAAGAAAATTGGCGGGAAGAAAGAGGCGGGGAAAGAAAGGAAGAAATTGGCGGAGAAGAACGAGGCGGGAAGAGGAGGTCGGGGAAGAAAGCGGGAAAGAGGGGCGTGCAGGAAAGGCAGATGGCGGAGAATCGTGGGAAGATTTTATTTTCTGAATTTTTTGATATATTACTTGTATTTTTAAGATTTTTAAATGAATTAGTTTTTTTTCTGAATTTTTTGATATATTACTTGTATTTTTAAGATTTTTAAATGAATTAGTTATATTTATTGAATTTTTTAATATATTATTTGTATTTTTAAGATTTTTAAATGAATTAGTTTTATTTTCTGAATTTTTGATATATTATTTGTATTTTTAAGATTTTTAAATGAATTAGTTTTATTTTAAGTTATTGATATATTATATGTATTTTCAGATTTTAAATGAAACTAATTTGAAAAATAAGCTTTAGTCGCGGTTGGTTGCTTTTGGCGCTAAAAGTATTTTCGGAAACGAAAAACGAAAATGCCCTTCAGTGGTTGGTCTGGCGCGTCAATCATGGTTGGTGACCCACCGCGACAAAGCCTGACTATAAGCTCTCGCGGCCATGCGTGGCATCGCGTCTTCTCCGGCGTTTCGCGGTGAAGCCCTGCCGCCATGATCGCGCCGCGCTTGCGAACGGAAAGGCGGCAACCGCCAGCAAAATAGCAGCAGCCAAACGACCGCCTGCCCGCCAGAACGCCAAATCACGTGCGGGCGTCATTTCGCGCCCGTCTAGGGCCATGACGCCGACCGCACCGTCTGTGCGCTTCCGCTTCTTCCGATTCTGCGTGCGCATCGCGCATCAGCCGCGCGCGCCCAGCGTCGATCCGTCGAGGAGAGATGGCAATGGGCGCGCCGAACGCTCTCTCACGTATTTTTTTAATTTGTAACTTTTGTGTTTTTTTTAACTAACTACTTAACCAAAATTAACAATAAAAAAAATAACGAAAAAAATAACGCCAAAATAACTTAAGAAAAAAATAACTTAACCAAAATAACGAAAAAATAACAAAAAAATAACTTGGAAAAAAATAACAGCAAAATAATAAGAAAAAAATAACTTAGCAAAATAATAAGAAAAATATTAAAAACATAACTTAAGAAAAATAACTTAACAAAATAACAGAAAAAAATAACTTAACCAAAATAACTTAAAAAAAATAACTTAACCAAAATAACTTATGAAAAAAATAACTTAACCAAAATAACTTAAGAAAAAAATAACTTAACCAAAATAACTTAAGAAAAAAATAACTTAAAAAATAACTTAAGTGCTGTTTCGAGTTTGAAAACTTTTTGTGTTTTCTAATAACTACAGAATGTTCTCTCGGTCACGCCACGCTCTCTCGGTCACCGTTTCGTCCGCTTTCAATTACGCCGGTCTCTGGTCCATGGTCTGCGCCACCTTTATGCCTTATGGTATATGGTCTTGGTCATTCAATTTTCGCTTCCGCCACCGGTCTCTCGGTCACGCGGTCACTGCGTCCCCCCTCTCGCCTCCATCGTCGCCCTCTCTCTTTATATGTAGAAGAGATGTGATAATGCTGGCATATACACAATTAATTTGTTTTGACTACATGTTTTCAGGACTGACATATGGCGGACGATAGAGCTGACCCGATTATGGACAACTATGATCCGGACGCTGAAGACCATATGTTCGGCATCATAAACGGCGATATTCAATATGTGCCGACCGGACAAGAAGAAGATGATATCTCTTCTTATCTGAACCTTGACGGTGAAGATGAAGGGCGCCGTCAGCAAGATGATGCCGAAGAAACGTCGATAAACGACGATCTTCAATTGGAAGTAGCAACCACCTCCGGCGCCGAGGTATATATATACATTGAGCCTCTGGTGATACAAACTAACTGATTTGAATAAATATGTGTGTACTAACGCGCGACTCTCTTTCTTATTTTAGCCCTCGGCCGGATCATCGAAAAAATCGAGTACGTCGTCGTCAAAGCGTGGCGCAACCAAGACGATGAAACCAAACGAAACATGCACCATCGAGGTTGTCGACGAAGCAACCGGCAGGCCGCTGGAGCCCAGCAAGAACGCCACCAAGTTTATCAGCCAATGCGGAGCCGTTGTTGAAGTCTCGATCACCGTCCAGGAGTGGAATGAGCCAAAGAAGGCACGTCTTGGTTTCACTTTTGTCGATAAGAGAACAAAAAAAGATTGCTTCAAGAAGCTTATAGAACATTTCGTTCTACCTCCGGAATACCGCAGATACGATGAGGCGGGTAACAAGATTCAGGAAAACAAGGAGAGGTGCAAGCTAGTCAAACAGTTCGCTCTTTCTAAGATGGCCGACGCATTCCGGAAATACAAGCAAAATCTAGCCCATGACTTTGTCAAGCAGGGCAGACTCCGGATTTCAAAGGACAATATGAGAAACTGCAACATGATTGGCCAGAATTTGTGAAGCAAAAGAAATCGGAGCAGTTCCTTGAAATGTCGAAAAAAAATAAGAAGAATGCGGCCAAGAAGGAGTACAATCATATTATGGGGCCAGGAGGGTATCGCTTTTGGCACGCTCTAGTTAGTTAACTGCTATAGCACTCACGATGTCCCCGTTTATCATGGGTGTTCTTTCTAATTATTATCAGTGGGACGATCTATGAATAAGGAGTGTGAAGCTCTGAGGAAGCGATACAGGGATGAGCTGAGGGAAGAGATGAAGGATCCTCCATTCAAACCGGAAAATTTCGGTGACCCCAACAGCCTCGAGAAAATTTCAGATTCACTTTTGAGACACGGTGTCGTCTCAGTTGCTTTGTACAGTGGTGATTATTCTGCTATATGTATAAACTTATCTATTCTTTTCTGAAATCCTATGCATTCGCTACCGACCTGTTAATGTTGACCTAAATCATGATCTTGCGCAGAAAGAGTGCTGGTCTATGCATGCTCCGGAACAGCTGTACGCTACAGGCACAGGAATATGCAAGATCACCATAACAGATTTGTGACTTCCGCGCGTTTGGCCCGCAAATTGGAGGATAACAGAACCAGAGATGATAATTTAAGGGTTGGTGCTCCTACTCACTAGCTGTATTATTCCTATTTATTTTTGCTAATGTTATCTTCTCGCTAATAACTGGGATAAATCATTTCGTGATATTATGTACTGTTGGTTTTCTCACTAACAGATTGAAGTGCGTACTTCCGACAATGAAATCCTGCATGGGTTCTTGGAACTATATGATGACACTATGGATATTGCTATCGTCACGTCCTTTAGCCTCCAAGTTGTCTACCCTATGGATACGTGTACTCGCGTGAATCTACAACCTAACACACGGAAGTTATTTGCATATGGATGTTCCAACCGTGGCACTCTGATGGGCGCAAATTGTTCTCATCCTGTTTTCGAGGACAATGGCCTTGTGTCACTTACTTGTAACATCACAGAGGTATGCTCTTGGATTTGCCTTCTTACTTTTTGCCATGATATGCGTGAACCTTTTCCTTATTAATCCCTGAAGCTTCTACTAGAGTGGACTTGGAGGGCCCGTTCTATATTTTGGTCCTCGTGGTGAACGCATTGCTGGACTTATCGTTGGATCTGGTGAAGGCAAGATAGTGTTGCTACCAACGAAGAAACTTAATGATTGGTTGAAGCGTATTCTTCTGATAACCAGGTATATCTTTTATGCAAGTATAATTTTTAAGAGTTTATTTTGCCTTGGCAAGAAACACGTAAGAACATACATTTAATATTAGACTTCAAGTGAACTTAGTTCTCACCATATGAGAAAGCCTATGTAAGGTGAGCAATTTTCCGATACTAACAAGCATTGGAGTACTCGAAGTTTTCGCTCAGTAATTTCTGGTGGGTATAAGTGACGAATTTAAAGATCTTCCCTCTTGAAGCTTTTGTATTTATCTAACTGATCAGGACCGCACAGGGAGAGCTAGGAACTATGGATGAAGTGACTCGTTTTTCTGTCATCTTCATCCTTATTACATTTTTTGAATATTAATAAGCTGATTCCAAACATTTTTCATACTTGTTGCTTTTCTAAAATTTTGTTTATGCGTAGTTTTATATTTGTATTCAACATGTTTCATTGCAGTAAGGCTTCCCACTTTCGTGGATATTCTTTGCCTGAAGGAATAAAAACAGTCATCCCTTCAGGTGTGAAATTTCATGCTTGCAATCATTCTAAATGTTACCTGCTGGCTATTAATTGTGCACCCCATATTGATCATTTGAATGACACACCTTATTGCATCAGGATTTATGGTACAATGTAAGATTCTTCAATCATTAGGCTATCCCCTACCACCACCACTCGCGTTTGAGCGTAAGTCGTGCTTTTATATTACTCGTTTCTCCCTTGCGCACTTCTCCATTGCTGACTTATGTATTTTTATCCTAATTCACCAGTCAATGGGGGATTGTCTGGTAGGTTTGAAGAACATTTTGGTCAACTTCATTATTGGGAAGGGTATCCTTTTGATCTCCCGAATAATTATGGTCCAAAACCTATCTGGGAGCAACTAGGGAAAGAACTCGCTCAGGAATTATCCCAAAGTGTTGTCTCAATTGCTTCATTCAAGGGTGATGTTTATTGTTAATTGTATGCTCATTACACTATGGTGCTAGTATTTTATCCTCACTAACTAATGCTAAAAAATATGAAGTGCAGATAACACAAGGTGTTTTGCTTGCACAGGCATGTTTATAACAGGCAGAGACTACCAGCTCGTCCTTACTTCAGCCAGTTTGGTTCGGACTGGTGATGCGGAAGGCAAGATTGATGAGACATTAAGGGTTAGTTAGGGAACCTATTCAGTTCTGTTGGTCATCTTACGTTCATGTAGCTGAGTCTGATATCTATGTTTATTGCAGATTGAGGTGTTCCTCCCGCCAAATCATTCTGTGGAGGGGATACTAGAACTGTATCATGAAAATTACAACATTGCCCTTGTCCGTTTAAAGTATGATCTAACTACTGCTATTTCTCCACAAGATATCTTCAATGTTAGGGAGTCTACAGAAAACAAATCAGTAGTAGCAATAGGGCGTGGGCCTAAAAGATCTCATGGATTATTGATGGCCTCAATGGGTGAAGCGAAGGGTAATACGAGACCGAGCGTAAAAGCAAGGTCCTGGTGTCGATAAAGGTTTATTGCCCAGACCTTCTTATGTCCACATGTCAAATCAAGAAGGTACATTGGTGAATTGGTAGTTATTTTACAGGGTAATGTTGTACATAGTTAATCTATTTGACTTGTATGTTCAATCGAATAATACATCTATTAAGTTGGTACAAATGGTAACCTTATGTGCTTCTTTTTGTATTAGGTTGGGATTGGAGGCCTTCTTATTGATTTGGATGGTAATTTCATTGGCATGAACTTTTATGACGAAAGTGAAAAAAACTCCTTTTCTACCAGGAAAAGATTGTAACAGTTTTGCACGAAGGGTTTAATCTGTTACAAAGGTATTTTTTAGCCCCAGGTTATCTGCAGACATGTGTGTGTGGCTTAGGTGTTCAGAACCAACTTACATCGAAATATTTTGGACAGCTCTACTTTGGTGCGTCGTCCTATCAACATGGAGGAGATCGAGGGCCATTTGTCTTCTAAGACTCGAAAGAGAAAGAGAAGCTGGTAATTCTTTATGTTTCTCCGTGCCAAATTTTTTGGTTGGCGTACAGTATTTAGATGATTATGAAATTATGTACTAAAATAAAAATATTGGATCGCAGCTGGCCTGTGTCCGAGGCATATTGGTTTCTTGCTGGTGAAGTTCATCCTCTAGACCAGCTTGTTGGAAAAGTTCTCATGTAGACGTGAAGCAAGCTATTGGTGGAGTACCCTCTCAAATGTGCAACTTCTGTATGGTTTGTGTTCGACATTTATTTATATATGGTGTTTATTTATGTGTATCCCTCTCAGGTATTTAATGGCATATTATATTAGGATATACTCCCTCTCTTTCATTGTACGGAGTACTTCACATATGAGGTTTGGTCAAAGTCAAACATTTCCAAGTTAGATTAATTCTACGTAAAAGTAATATTATTCAGAATACTAAATAATATCATTAGTACCATAATGCAATGCAATCATATTATTTACATTTGACCATATATACATTATTAAAAATAGTTGATCAAAAAATTCAAACTTGACTTTGATCAAACCGTATTTACAGAGCAATATCGAACAGAGCGAGTATCTACCCTAGCAAGAAATTACTTGTGATTGTTTATGTGTATCCCATGTAAGGTAACGTACGTATGAAGGACATATTTATCACGGCAAGAAATTACTGGGTTCTGTTTAATCCTAGTAAAAATAGTGTGGTTTCCACGTAGAGCACGAGCTCAAAAAAAAAAAAAAGTCTAGCGCCATAAACTTGTCCAGTTTGGTAAGAGACATTATGAGCTTCTCTTAAAAGTTCTCAATTAATTGCAATACCGGCCACTAGTCTGCCCCCTGTTCACCCACTTACTTTTTGTGCTGGCGGGATGTTGTCATAGCTGGTCGAGACTTCGAGCAAAACGAGACACCGCGAACGAGCAAAAGCTTGAAGTTCAGAGATTTTCCTTTGTGATGGCAACAAGCGGCGCGCTTTGGGCAGCTGAAGCATGTTATTGTGCTCAACATCCAGATCAAATATTTGATAACTTCCATCTTCACGGTTCAAATTGACATATGAACCTTACAGCCCGTTCTAATTTCAGCCCGACCTTTCTTAGTTGGACTGTCCCTTTTATCAACATCTTTTATACCTTATTTGAAACAAACGAATTTGCATCCGGTCACAACTCCATCAATTTTGCTTGTGTTTGTGTATCTCTTTCTTACACTGAAACCCATCCTTCATCCATAGTATTCCCAAAATTCCCATGCCTCAGCCACGGTGTTGAACTTCATCCAAGGACATATTTATCACGGCAAGAAATTACTGGGTTCTGTTTAATCCTAGTAAAAATAGTGTGGTTTCCACGTAGAGCACGAGCTCAAAAAAAAAAGTCTAGCGCCATAAACTTGTCCAGTTTGGTAAGAGACATTATGAGCTTCTCTTAAAAGTTCTAAGGTAATTGCAATACCGGCCACTAGTCTGCCCCCTGTTCACCCACTTACTTTTTGTGCTGGCGGGATGTTGTCATAGCTGGTCGAGACTTCGAGCAAAACGAGACACCGCGAACGAGCAAAAGCTTGAAGTTCAGAGATTTTCCTTTGTGATGGCAACAAGCGGCGCGCTTTGGGCAGCTGAAGCATGTTATTGTGCTCAACATCCAGATCAAATATTTGATAACTTCCATCTTCACGGTTCAAATTGACATATGAACCTTACAGCCCATTCAAATTTCAGCCCGACCTTTCTTAGTTGGACTGTCCCTTTTATCAACATCTTTTGTACCTTATTTGAAACAAACGAATTTGCATCCGGTCACAACTCCATCAATTTTGCTTGTGTTTGTGTATCTCTTTCTTACACTGAAACCCATCCTTCCTCCATAGTATTCCCAAAATTCCCATGCCTCAGCCACGGTGTTGAACTTCATCCAAAGTTGAGGTTTCCATCTAGGTATTCCCTGCCCCTATCAAATAAGCAAATAAGGAAGAAATTAGAAATGGATGGCTGTTAAGATTTCGCTTCTAAGCATGCAAACAAAACTTTACTCCAATAAATATCTGACATGATGCAAATTTGATTGAGAAAAGGATTCAAAATTTACTTACTTGTTTGTCTTGGTTCTCCATCGAACTCCACAACTAATGCTTGATTCTTTTGTCAGGAAATGCTGGTGTGGGCACAACAGAAAGGAAAGAACAGAAGAGGTGCTTAGCTGAGCAAAAGAGAAGTGGAGGGAAGAAAGGTGGTCTTTGCCTTTTGGCGCGTAGTGTGTCCGGGGGGACCTTTTCCCTCCAAAAGTTGGTGGCCTGTGTGGGGCTAGTTCCTTTTCTTTTCTTTATATTTTTTCGAGGAGAACTGCGGGTTTGGAGAAGCAAAGTCACTCTCTAACTTCTCCAAACAGGTATCTTTGCTTCAGAAAAAATAGAAAAGAAAAGAAAACTCCAGAGCCCACATGTGCATAGTTGCCTGCTCCATCAGCGCACGGCTTTGCGGGCGTTGACTTCGTCGCCGACGGAGCGCCTCCGTTGACGGCTCACTCGCATATTTGGTTCACGCCTCCATCGTGCATCCGCGCCGTGACGGTGACTGAGGCCAGGCTGCCGCGTGCGCCCTTCCGCCGTCCACGCTGTGGCGACGATCGAGGCCGGGCCGCCGCGTGCGCCCTGCCGCCGTTCGAGCTGTGGGGGCGACCGAGGCTGGGCCTCCGCAAGCGCCCTACCGCCATCCGCGCCGTGGTGACGACCGAGGCCGGGCCGCCGCGTGCGCCCTGCCGCCGTCTCTACCGTGGCGGCGATTGATGCCCTGCGCCCCTTCGTGGAACTCCTCGTTGGCAAGTATAACATCAGGCTCTTACACTGCTACTCTGCACCTCCTCTTCTTGTCCTGCAATTATGATCCCAAAACTGTATATTGCGAAGACCCCAAATTAGTTTAGATACCAATACGATGGAATTCTTTCTGGATTAATTTTCCACTGGATGGAGAGGAAGAGGAACATACAAAAGGATGATAGTAGACTAGTACTAAGCATCGATAGGAACATACAAAAGGATGACAGTAGCCTAGTACCAAGCACATATTCAAAACATGAGTCTGAATTTCTGAGCTGTAGAAAAATACTGTCCTAAATACACTGTAGAGTTCTCATAATCGGAATATATCATCATCCAAGTCTTGAGCTACAACAGGAGTTGTCAAAAGATCAGTGAAACTTCCCATGAACTCATATTTTTCAGAGGCTTGTTCATTTGGTGCTGAATTTTGTGAGGCAGCATTCTCTACTGAATCAGTCTGTGTTGGCATATTTTCCTTTTCTTTCTTATGAGCAGTTGGTGTTTTCCTCTTAACCTTGTGTTGCCTATCCAGGAAGCTCATCTTTCTTTTTGAGCTTTTCTTCTGAGCGTCCTTTTTCTTGAGACGCGCAGCAGTCAACAATTCATCTGATGGTTGTGGAGTCACCTGGACATCGCACCTTGGCTCGGGATTAGTTGTGCATATACCTAATCTTTCTTTCACCATTTGACTTGCACTATCAAGTGCATTCTCAACTAGAATGCATCATTCTTCAGAGTTGGCAGCTAGAGTAGTCAAGTTACAAAACTTGTGGGAAAGTTGATTGCATCAGATGGTGGCCTCCAACTTTGGATTATCAACAACAGTCCTTCCATGACAATCTTTGATGGATCCTGACCGTGCTTCTCTTGTCCATCTCTTCACATTATAATGTGGCGGCAACAACTTGATATTCATTAAATCAAGGACTTTTAAAGCATGACCACACAATATTGCAACTCTCTCAACCACCACAACTACATAAAGCTGTTTGTAGGTTTTTGTCTCCAATTACTTTGTGTTTTTTTCAAAGACTGTGAATTTATCATCCACAAGTCTTCCAATTTTAACCATGTATTCATTATCTCCAGGTAGTTGATTTGCACAAGCTGCCATTAATCTCCCATATTCAGCCTGAAAAGCTTCAAAGATAGCAGGAGTATACAATTTACTGACGCACCATGGATATGCGAAATAAAGTTCTAGGTAGGCTCTTCCTAGACTCATACTCTGAATTTATCTCGGTATTTCTTTTCACTTCCACTGATCTTTCAAAATGATGAAAGAACCGGATGATGTCTAAATCTGACTTCACATGGTTCTTTAGGTCATTGTTGAGACTTTCACTTAGCCACTACAAGAAAAGTTCTGATAGACAACGTCCCAAAATCGTCAACTAAGGGGCATTTTTCGTCGCCTATGGGCCTAACCCGACGATATGGGTTCCGTTGTGGAAACTGCGTCAGGCAAAGTCCAGCGACGATTTTCGGTCCGTCGCGCTTGGGCGCCCTTCCGCCACGGAAAATCGGACCGTTGCGGAAGTGTTTTCGGCAGTTGTGGCGACGTCATGCAAACTGACACGTGGCAGACGCCGTTAACTGCCAGTTAACGGCGTTAACAGCTGGCTCCGTGGTAGATGGTAGGCCCACACGAGGCCTGCCACGTCTTAAGCGGGCCGGGCCAGATGACATAGTTTGACCGGTCAACTATATAGCTGGGCCGGTCCATTGTTACGTGGGCGGGCCTAACCTCTAATGTTCTGGTCAAAACTTAAATGGGCCGACCCATTTAACATGTGGAGTCCACCTTAAACAGCTGGGCGGCCCAAGAAGCAAGTGGGTGGGCCAAAAACAGGTGGGTCCCACTTTCTGTTAAAAGGCCGGCCCATTTGTGTGGGGTCCACCGTATAGCAAGTGGGCGGCCCAACAAGCTAGTGGCCGGGCCAAACACAGTGGGTCCACTTTCCATTAAAGGGCGGCCCATTTGGTGTGTGGGGTCCACCATATAGCAAGTGGGTCGGCCCAACAAGCCAGTGGGCGGGCAAAAACAGTGGGACCCATCTTCTGTTAAAGCGACCTATTTAGTATGTGGGGTCCACAATATAGCAAGGCAGTGTACGCAAGATAATGGGGAACCAAAAACACATGTGGGTCCTACTTTCTGTTAATGGGCGGCCCATTTGGTATGTGGGGCCCACCATATAGCGGTGGGCGCGGCGAGATAGTGGGCGGGCCAACACAGTGGGTCCCATTCCTATTAATGGGCCGACCCACCAAGATAGTGGGCCAAAAACACAGTGGGTCCCACCTTCCACTTAGAGGCGGCCCATTTACCATGTGGGACCACCATAGAGCAAGTGGTGGCCCAACAAGATAGTGGCCGCCCAATAAGCACAGTGGGCCCCACCTGTTAAAGGGTGGCCCATCTAGTGTGTGGGGTCCACAATATAGCAAGTGGGCCGGCCTACAAGATATTGGGCGGGCCAAAAACACGGTGGGTCCCGCTTTCCTCTTAAAGGCCGCCCATTTATGTGGGGTCCTCAAAAAAGCAAATGGGCTGGCCCAACTATTTAGTGGGCCGGCCCAGTAGTTGGTGGGGTCCACCTTAAAGCAAGTGGGCCAGCCCAATTAGTGTGTGGGGTCCGTAAATCAAATGGGCTGGCCCAAGAAGTAAGTGGGCCGTTTAGTTGTTGTTTATATGCCGGCATAATATGCGCTTTAGGATTTTGCGGGCAGGCACATATGTGATTTCGTTTAATTGGGCCGTTTAAGGGATGGGAATTCGTGATTTAGATACTGAGAATATTTACGCAGCATTGATTTCTGTCGGATAGCCTCACTTACCACAAGCACCAAAGAAAAAATGCGCGAAAGAACTATAAAAACTAACTAAATATTACATCAGCTGCAAGGCATTGAAAAAATATTACAGAACCCAGAGAAATTGAATGGTAATTAAACCTAGCAATACAATGAAGCGATCCGGCAATCTTTTAAGTTGTCCATGCAGCACCTATATCTGAAACAAAGACATTACAAGTTAAGATAGCAACAATGGAAAGGCAATGACACTACAATATTGTTTGGCAAAGAATTTGGAACTCATCATTTTGTCGTTATAACAAGATCATTGTAATGCGCACAATAAGCAAACAAAGAGTGCATGCCGCATACCAACCAATATAACAGAGCATGTTAGAATGAAACAACAGACTTACTACTGTCGAGTCCCATGCAAACCAACATGTTCAGGGAGTACAAAATTGGCATGAACAACATAGTAGCAGGCTATAAATTTTGTAACAACGACTGAGCAAGATGAAGTTATGATGGCTACATCTACAGAGCAGGGAATGTAAACCAAAAATAGAAGTTACGATGGCAAAAGCTAAAGAGGAGGGAATGTGAACCAACATGTGCCAAGTGCAATTACTTCATTTTGGCCGTGAACTAAATAATACTCCTGAACTTATAGTGAAGGGGATGCAAATCAAGATGTTTCGGGATATAAACTTGTAATGAGCAACACATGGAGGATAGTTAATGCTGGAGCTTAGGATGGACCAGATACAGAATATAGTGGGATCACCTGTGAACTTGTATAAGAGGGAATGCAAACCAATATGTTCAGCTTTCCATATGTGAGCGTCATGCCAAGTCAGAGAAACAAGTCAATAATGCAGCTTTTGAAGAACAAGATGGCACGCAAAATTATTATCTAGTAGTATGACAAGTTTATTTGTACTACAGGCTAGATAGCAGAGTGATAGCATGCCAAACTAAGTCCTTACTTTGTTAGCTTACAATGAACTAGATACAAAACAATGGCATCACCTGTAGTACAGGGAATGCAAGCCAACATGTTCATGGAGTAAAAAATTGGCACAAACAACATAGTAGCAGGCCATAATTTTTGTAACAACGACTGAGCAAGATAAAGTTATGATGGCTAGATCTACAGAGCAGGGAATGTAAACCAAATATAGAAGTTACGATGCCAAAAGCTATAGAGCAGGGAATGCGAACCAACATGTGCAATTACTTAAAATTGGCCATGAACTAAATAATAGCAGGATGTTACTATAATACCTACAGTATAATTTTTGTAACAACGACTGAGCAAGATAGAAGTTATGATGGCTACATCTACAGAGCAGGGAATGCAAACCAAAATGTTCAATCGCTTAAAGTTAGCAATGAAGTAGAAAATAGCAAGGTGTTACGGTCATAGCTAGGAATGAACTAAAAGAGCTTCAGACAAACAAGCATCTGAACCCAGAACATGGCGCTAAAACAAGGGACTTACATTAGGAGAAGCACTCTGTGGGAGTCACAGCAGATCTTCCTGGGGTTGATAGATCCGGTGATGAAGTACGCTACATGTGCTACTTGGGGTTGGAGAGACGGCCATTACACTTCATGGTTACTCATCTCGTCTGCAAAAACGTAGCGCGTCGTTAGCACAAACAGGTTCCCCCAAGATTAAACAAGAACTTGCAGGCAAGCAATAGAAAAGCGACAGTAGAAGAGTTTAGATCATACACGGCGCCGGTGAAGCAGATCCGGTTCATGCACAGCGGTGTCGGTGAGCAAGATCCGATGCGGTGGACGACGGATCCGGCGAAGCGGCTCGGTGGGGTGGACGATGCCGCAGCTGAAGCGACTGCGGTAGGCTGCTGGATGAGCATATGGTTTCGAGGTTCGGCGGGGATGATCCGGTCCGGTTGATGACGGCGTCGATGAGCGGCTCCGGCAGGCAGCCGGATGACGAGGATCGCGAGGGCTCGGGTAGGCCAGGGAAGTCCGGCGGGGATGTTCCGGTGCGGTGGTCGTGGAGGTGGGAGAGAGAGGGACTTGGGAAGTTCCGGTGGGTGGTCTCAGAGGAGAGAGTGAGGGAAATGAATTTTTTTTCGGGGAGTTTCCGGAGCTAGGGAGGTGGTGATCGAAAAAAATGACGGGTAGACCCCCCACCAACCGACTTATACATGGACATTGTTGTCATCTTTACGAGGGTAGAATGGGAAGTTAGAAGCGTGTGAAATATTTGTATTTTTCGGGCGGGAAGTTTTGCCGCTGGAATGAGATTTCGAATTTGGCTACAATCCAAGTAATACAAAAATATGAGACCGTACTAGTACGGCCAAATGTCACATCAATTCATCATCACGTTGAAAATCGGTTACGACGATCATAATTATTGGCCGTTGGCACATCAGTTCTCCAACGCTTGATCCAACGGTCAAAGTTCCTTTTTTTTAAGAGAACGGTCAAAATTCATTGGATTCGCTCGGGAACTGCGCGCGCCAAAACGAGTCAGACGAAGATGTTTCTAGAGTTCTCACGGACGCGTCTTGGCGATACATTGAATGCAAATCTTGCAAGGTCAAAAAAAATGCAAATCTTGCAGGATCGTATGTGGCTGCTATGAGCTGAAGTACTCCATGAAACCGTGAACATACATGTAGATGGGAATCCCATGTAGACGATCTGAAGAACGACCCGCTGCATCTTTCACAAATCCATCTACATGACATGATAAACTTTAATTAAGAAGCAGCCACGTAACAATTATTGCCCAAAATCTAACGGGTTCGACAATAAGCTGGTAATTCTCTATTATATATAAACACCAAAAAAATATAGCAAGTAAGAAAGGAGTGTCAATGCCACCAGGACTTACAAAAAAAGGGAATTAGCACTTCGTAATCTCTTTGTTTTTACACATACCTTCTGCTCAGGAATCCAGGGCCTAGGGTCACATCAAGTCATAATCAGAAACCAAAGTCGGTTCCCATGTTCTCCAATTCAAAACGCGTACAAAATATTTCAGTGTGTGAAATAATGTTGAGATTTTGAATTAGAGGGTTGTTAAGCTATTGATTATATGGAGTCGAAATTTGGTAGCATACATAAGTATCTCTGTTCACAACTCACCTGTACAGAAGCAGGAACAGCTGTTGTGTTGCAGCACAACACAAAGGAGAAGCCACTGTTCCGTTCATTGCACTCAATACAGCGATGAATGAACCAGACCAGTTGACAAGCTTCTAGACCAGTATGTAGAAAGATGGAAATCAATGGATCACAGAAAATCATCAGTGTCAAGCTTTAATGCACTAGCCAACGCGACCAAAAGTCCGAACTGATGGAAAGGGCTAGGCAATCCACTTTATACATCGCAACAAAAAGTCCAAACTGACAGAAAAGGCTAGACCGGGAGAAGAGAAGAGAAGGTTTGTGAAAGCGATGACTCGAACTTGAGACTATGGGCTCTGATACCACGTCAAGCTTCATCCACGAGCCAACGGAACCACAAGTCAGAACTGATGGAAAGGGCTAGGCAATCCACTTATAATATTAACAATCAGCAGGGTTCCGGTTCAAAAAAATCCACATCACAACAAGGAAACGACCACCAAGATCATAGCAATTGCAGATAAATGCACCTACGAAATATGCTCAGACTAAGGAACCATTTTACAAGACAAAGGTAATGACCTGTCACTGTCCCCGTTCATCTCCAATTATCTAGCAGATACTCTTCTTACTACTTACTAGCATTCCTAACCTGCTCCAGTAGGGCCTCCTTCTGTGCTGCTATCGTTCTAAAATTGTCGACTTCTAGTCTTAGCGCAGCTGATGCAGCTCGTTCTACTTGGAGTTGCTCCTTTAGAACTTGAGCATGCAAATACTTTGACTTGGACATGGACTTGCACTTCACCAGTCCAGCATTCCGTAAGAAAGTGTTTTTGGCAATGCCTTTCTTTTTTATTGCCATAGAAAATGCCTTCACACATTCTTCATCGGTTTTTTCCAGACCGTTTTTACCGGTTTTTGCCATCTCTAATTTCATATCTTCCTGCAAAAAATTCAGTTCGTACACATGTGTAAACATGATAGTTACTACAGAGAAACTTGCTGATAGTAGATTTATCATGTGTATGACCTACTTTTATTCCTACAGTTTGGCATGTCTGATTCACATCACATGAATTTTAATAAACATATATAATATCATATTGACATGTACTTTACTACTCCTATAAGTTGGGATGTGAGTCGTCACAAAATTTCAATCTTTGAGAAGACTTACAAGAACACTCTGTGCGACTTCTCCAATCACTTCAAGTTTGTTCTTCTGGCATGCTTCAAAAATCTCTGGCAGAGTCATCTCTTTGTTTGGTTCCCTTTTACTTGCATTATGTAACATCTGCATTTTAGTACTACCATTTATAAATCGAATAACGTGGTTGAAATGGAGGATCATAATATAAGCTGCACACTGGTGTATATACTCTGCATGATCTTTTACTAAAATATTTCTAAATAGCAGTATAAAACAACATGTCCTTACTTTTTGCCGAATGTGCACTATAAGGTTACGAGATCCCGTACGGCTAGGTAAAAGTAGTTTACCGCGGTTTTCCTGATTCTGTTTAGCCAAATTCTGCAAAAAGGAGACTAGTGAGACACTGCTATAAATAAGAATCCAAGATGTGATCTGGTCTCAGTCTTACAAATCATACCATATTCTTTGGATCAGACCAGTGCTTCACAAGATCTCCCCACTGTTTGTCAGTCATTTGCTTAAAAGGAGATATAGTTGGAACACTCCCAGTAATCTTTCCAGTGAAGTATTTCTTCTTTAGCCTGCTGCGATACTGGCGCAGACAGTCTGAGAATAGACTGTTGAGAACATGCTTTACTTCCTCTTGGTCCTCATCGAACTCGAACCTTAACTGTTCACAACAATATAAACCGTTGGTGTGATATACATAGATCCAACAACAAGCTAGAAGGAACGGGACGTGCCAATGTGGTATACTAGTATGAGTAACATTACCAAGAGAAAGATGACTTACGTGTAACCTGTGCACTAATTTTTCAAAATGCGCAGAGGTGTCTACGTGCTCTTTCCATGTTGGGAAGATAGGAATTTCATTCCTGACGAAAATTCCTACATCCGATGCTAATTTACAAGATTCTTCTGGGTCCAGTGGCCTTCTGCCACCTACGATAGATGAAAGGCGAAATCTTGATTCCATCCCAGCAAGCTTAGCTACGAACATTTTCCCTACTGTTGGGCCCCTCGTTTTTCTTGATCGTGGTGCAACTACAAAGTTAAGCATTACATCAAGCTATCAAGGTAGGTATATATATATATATATATATATATATATCTATAAAGTATAACTTTATAACGGAGAATGAAACTATAAGCATTGGAAAATGTACCTTCTTCGGTGTGGGGCTCATCCTCAGGGGAGTTGTCTATGGCAGGACTAATATGGGTCAGTGGGAGATCATCAACAGTTTGTTGATGTTGTGCTAGCAGTGTTTGGCCAGTTGTGGTTGTGTCAGCTGGGACTGGTACAGTGTGTCCTTGGGCAGTATTTCCTACCACAGCTACTGCTGATCCCAATTGTGGCTGAGAAGTTGCCGTGGAAACTTGTTCTGCTGCCAATTGTTGTTGAGAAGTTGCTGTGGAAACTGGTTCTGCTGCCAATTGTGGCTGAGAAGTTGCTGTGGAAACTGGTTCTGCTGCCGATTGTCGCTGGTTGACTGGATTGGTAACAGGTGGCTGATTCAACCGCTTGGGGTGTTCACCACGTTTTTTTATTTCAGTACTCTTAGAATTTTCGTTATTTTCTTCAACTGGTGCCATGAATCGCTGAGACTGTCTAGTAGCAGAAGCAGGTTTCTTTTTTGGTTGCAGCTGTTCTATCACCAATTCAGGTGCCTGTTGAATGGTCTTCCTCTCATTGGTGGTTCCTGCGAAATTCTTACTTGAAGCTGCAGATTCCTAGCACACATAAACGATATTTCAGTCTACAGAAGTCCCATATATGATGATATGCAAATGGAATAGAATGAAGAACAGTAAAGGATGACGTGCATGCTGAAACATATATATGATGCATTAAGGAGACCTAGAGGTGGCATGTGAACATGTTTGGTGGGATTCAGGATACAAGTATACAACACATGGAAGTTGCAAGTTGCAACAGATATCTCAAAGTAAAAAACACAGAAATCACCTGGTGGGGTTGAGGAGAATGGTCAGGCAAGGCATCTTCCTGAGTCAGCTCTCCAATGGGCTCAGCAGGATCAAATTGTGAATCATAACATTGTTCTTTATCTTTGGGGAGGGGAAAGGGTTCTTCTCCGATTTTGTTCAGGTTTGCACTAGAGGCAATAGCGTTACAAATGCTTGTGCCCACACGGCTTGCATATCTTCTACATATATTCCGTATCCGTTTCTCTTTTAATTCATTCTTCTGTATTGCAATAATATCTAGCATGCATTACAAAAAAAAATGCTAATGAGATGGCGGTGCAAGTAAGCAAAAAAATACTTTTCGAAATCACATGCATAACGAATGCGGCCATATCAACCTTCTTGGAAGTGGGCGCGTGTACGCTTTGGTTTCCTGCCGTCGACCATGGAAGCGCCCATCTCTCCAGTCCGGTGGACGGAAGGAGTCGGGGATTAAGATACGAGAACCCGGCGATGGTGACTGTCGCTGACAAGGCGGCGGTGGAAGTCGGCTACGGAGGAGCTCGTATGGTACAGTGGTCGTCGGTGGGGGTGGGGGAGGTGGAAGCTACTCCGGCTTGCTAAAAAGCAAGGGAGACGGCGGAACGTCGTCGGTCACTACGGTGGCCGATGAGAAGGCAGTAGTGCTGGTGTGGGAGTGGGACAGTGGGCCGGCGCCGGCGTGTGAGATGATCCGGTGGGTCATGCAGGGTGGAAGCGTGAGAGAGAGATGCGGGGTTCGGCGCCGCCGGTGATAGGTCTGAATTGAGCGGTCCGGGGGGATAAGATCGACACTGTACTTATTTCACATCGCTTTGAATTTTGGAAGGGGGGGGGATTTCGGCGGGAATTTTGGGGCAGAGTTGAAATTATTACTGGTTGCTGGAAAACTGTGGAACCCTAGCCTACGAAATCCCAAGTCTGAAGCTGAGGGCCCTTTTGCTGTGGCTTTTTGGCTTTTGGATTTTGGAAGCCAAAAGAATATAATATTTGTTTTTGGCTTCCAAAATCCAAAAGCCAAAAAGGCAAAAAAAGGCACAACAAAAGGGCCCTGAGTATGTTCGGGTTCAAGGGGATATGCTTGTTGGTTCTTGGGTGCATATGATCTCTTTATTTCGAAATTCATCTTCTATACATTTTGAAATGTCAAAAAAGAATAAAACGAAAAATGCATGTGTACTTCTTCGCTTGCTTTATACACATAAAATATTTCAATGGAAAAATCGAATAGTAATTTGGGCTATGTAAAAAAGAGTTACTCCGTAAAAAAATTGTGCTAACCATAAGGCTTTTTATGAGACATGTTTTCTCTCTTTTTTTACATCGACCATGAAAAAAACTTGTTTTTTTACATCAACCATGAAAAATACTTTTTTTACATCGACCATGAAAAATACTAGGAATTTGCTAAGAGCATCCACAACGTGTAGCCAAAAGTGGTTCCATATTTGATTTTTGGCTTTTTGAACTAGTTCCATACATTGTAGAGGTAGTTCCAAAACCAGAAAAACAGGGAACCGGAGCAAATAGGTGCTCCGATGCCAAATTTCACTTTTGGCATTTGGAACTAGTTCCCTACATTGTGAGAGTAGTTCCATATTGGCTTTATGAGTTGTTTTAGCTTGATGGCGGGACCCACGTTATAAATATTTGGAACCACTACATTGTGGAGCTATTGCTATATTTCACACCAAAGCCAAATTCACCATCGTATCAGATTTGGCAATAGCAACATTGTGGATAGCCTAAAGTTATATTTTCCATCTTGTACACAATTAAAAATATCTTTAAAACAAACAAATCTCTAATGTCTAGGTGTACCATCTCTACTAGTACTAGTATATATACACGTGCCTTGCACGTGAGGGCTCTTTTTTTTAGTGAAACAACTTCGACGCAATAAGAATTCGATCTTTTTTTTAACAAAGGAGGGGGGCCCAAGGGCTTGGATACCATTAAGTGCAACAGAGGGGTACATATTACAGATTGCAGTCAATAGTCACTTGGGTTGAAAGCCAATGCAAGCCCGCCTACATGATAGCAGGATTTTGTGAAGCTTTTTAACTTAATTGGTCAAACATGCGAAGCATGTGCCATTTACTTGTACAACTTTATCGGAAAAAAATACTTGTACAAGCTAGTTCCCCTAAGTACTACCAGCACATAAGTAAACAAAAGAACCAGGGACATCATCAACTGAAAACAACAATCTATTCATATAGCGGCTCTTGCATCACCCTTTGAAAATCATCTACCTGCAAAGATGAGTGCAGAGTTTCTGCTCGTGCTTTCACCTGTTCCAAGATCGTCCAGTTGATCTCATGGACATCTGCATCAGCCAAAGCGGTAACCAAGTTGCCAGCCACTAGCTTCTGCAGATCAGCAACAGCATGTAGGCCATCTTGAATTGTAGAATTCCATCCTCGGTTCATTTCTTTGTTCCGCCAAGTGGCCACATCCAAGTCCTTTTGAAGACGCCTAATCTTAGCTTCCCCAGTGCCACATCCTTCTGTTTTGTTCCTACAAACGTTTGCATCACTGGAACTCTGGACATCTGTGCTACAATGCTGCTTGGCAGGGACATGAGCAGTCACTTGCTTCTGCGATTTGCCATGCATAAAATCAATCAGCAGATTAAAAGGAAATATGTTGGTTGATTCATGTCACCACTTTCAGCAACCCATGAGTTTCTAAACCTTAAATGGAGTCTAAAACATTGCAATAAAAGGGTGGGTGCATCATTTGGATGCAGAGGCCGGGGCGACCCTATTTTCAAGAAAAAATTAGGAAACCTGAAATCTATATCTATATCTCTACCATCTATACCACTCCACTCCTGTTGACAGTTTGATCTCTTTCAGTACATTAGATTATGTCATGTTTAAAACACTATTATAAAATTACCTCCTTAATGTTGAGCTCAGGAGGATCCAGATGTGCTGATCCTAGGCGGCCACTCAAATGATTGCTTGCTAGAACAATAGGACCAAATCCCGCCTCCTTTCTACCAATGTCTGCATCACTGGCGCGCTCACTGTCTTTGTTAGGAACATGAGCAGTGGCTAGCTGCTGCAAATCAAAGTTCATCAAATCAATCAGCAAACAAGACATATGAAATTTGAGCAGTGCGGCTAAATACCTTCTTCAGCAGCTGCCCCACGGAATCGTCCTTTTGGCGGCACATCACACGTGTGAAAAATCTCGGCAACGACTTGGGGTGCGGTGATTTTGTCCCATTCCACAGTATGCCGAGCTTGGCTGCAATTATCATATTCTGCAAGATATTTTGCCTCCGAGATTCTTCGTAGGCATTCTCGAGGGGAATATCTAGCAGGCATTACAAAAAAAAACAGATGCTAATAACAAGCAGTGGAAGCAAGCAATAAACTAGTCTCGGAAATCAAATACGGAGTACATAACAAAAGCTGCCGGACAAAGTGTTCAACCTTGGTCGACTGGGGAGGTGGCGCGTTGGCCGTTCGGTTTGGTTCGGTGGATCATGGTGGCGCTTTGTGTACCGATCTCGCCGGCCGGTAAGATGAACCAGTGAGTCGGGGAAGCAGATCCGACGAAGCGGACGGAGTGTGGTTGACGGCGTCGCTGAGCTGGCTCCGGTGCGGTGGATGTCGGCTACGGATGGAGGACTGAGAGGGAGCGAGACGGACTAGGTGCGAGGTAGGGAGAGAGGCCCTTGCTTGTCCGTGGGTGGGGCTGGATATAGGGGAAATGAAAGCGAGGTAGGAAGATAGCATCCTGCTAATTTATGGTGCTGAACTAGAAAATCCCGCCAATATATGGTGCTGAATTGCGGGCGGCTCATAGCTTGTGCACAAATAAAATGGGAAAATCCAAAAAATGTAGTTCAACAAAAAAAACTCTAGTAGGCAAAGTCGCTAGCTCGCCATGAGAAGATGCACTCCGCCAACAAAATGTCATGACAAGCTAGTTTGCTATGGATCTTGCATTAACCCTGCTCGATAAAATGGTGGGCAAAAAAAGACAAGCTAAATCAAAAATAATGGTGGTAGAAAGATGTAACTCTCAAATGTAAACTCTACTAAACAGGGCCAGCTCAAAAATATGCCTCATATTATTAGTACTTCCTCCGGTCCATATTAACTGCCACTAACATACATCGAGAAACAAAAAAGAGAAATCTGTCATGAATAGTTCCCGAATTCAAATCTGAGTTTCTCTGTAGACTATTCCCATCTGAGTTTCTCTTTTTTGTTTCTCGATGTATGTTTCGAATTTTGATCTGAAATTTTTAGGGGTTATCTTAATATGAGCTGTGAACGTGCATGATTTGTTTCAGATTTTTTTCGCAATGTTTAAATTTGGATTTAGGCCGCATGTCACCTCGCTACCGCTCGAGAAATGGAGCCCCTCTCCGCTGGGCTCCATAAAAGCTTCACTGTTCGTGTCAGACTGTTGAAGACACTGGCAAGTGCATGTCAGGGGGACAGAGAATAAATTTCGTCCACGTGTCGGCGCGTGCTGTCTACCCCAAACCCTAAACTCTGTCTTTATGAAGTCAAGCATGCATGAAGAGAAGTGGTTTTTGGTTTCAAACATGGAAATTTCAAAAACCCTCTCAAGAGCTACATTTTGGAGTGACTAATTTTTCATATTCATGATTTAAACTTGTTTAAATGGGCATAAAAATAGGCATAAAATTCAAAATAAATCAAAATAAATGAAAAACCAAGGCACATAGTCTTCTTATGTCATATAGTAAGCATACAATTAAGTTGATAAACAAGGTCTAGACATATTCAAACCAAAAAAAACATGTATGTGGCTACCCCTAACCCTAAACTCTGTCTTATGAAGTCAAGCATGAAGAGATGTGGTTTTTGGTTTCAAACATGGAAATTTCAAAAACCCCTTCCAAGAGCTTCATTTTGGAGTGACTAAGAAGCATACATGCTTACCTTTTCATATATATTCATGTTTTAAACTTGTTCAAATCTTGGTCAAACCTAGGATTTGACAAAGATTCAAATGGGCATAAAAATTCAAATAAAATGAATACCAAGGTCTTCTTATGTCATATAGTATGTGCGCATTCACTTAAGTTGATAAACAAGGTCTAGACATATTAAACCTAAAAAATCATGCATGTATCTACCCCTAACCCTAAACTCTGTCTTATAAAGTCAAGCATGCATGGTGAAGATAAGTGGTTTTTGGTTTCAAACATGGAAATTTCAAAAACCCTCCTAATTAAGAGCTTCATTTTGGAGTGACTAAGAAGGATACATGCTTACTTTTACATATTCATGTTTTAAACTTGTTTAAGTCGTGGTCAAACCTAGGATTTGACCAAGATTTAAATGGGCATAAAAATTCAAAAACAAAATCAAAAACCAAAGCAAGTCTTTGCATGTCATATAGTAAGCATTCAAGTTGATAAACAAGGTCTAGACATATTCAAACCAGAAAATCATGTATATATCTACCCCTAACCCTAAACTCTATCTTTATGAAGTCAAGCATGCATGAAGAGAAGTGGTTTTAGGTTTCAAACATGGAAATTTCAAAAACCATCCCAAGAGCTACATTTTGGAGTGACTAAGAAGGATATATAGATGCTTAATTTTGCATATTCATGATTTAAACTTGTTCAAATCTTGGTCAAACCTATGATTTGACCAAGATTCAAATGGGCATTAAAAATAGAAAAATGAAAAACCAAAGCACATAATCTTCTTATGTCATATAGTAAGCATTAAAGTTGATAAACACAAGGTCTAGACATATTCAAACCATACAAATCATGTATCTACCCCTAACCCTAAACTTTGTCTTATGAAGTCAAGCATGAAGAGATGTGGTTTTTGGTTTCAAACATGGAAATTTCAAATACCCTTCCAAGAGCTTCATTTTGGAGTGACTAAGAAGCATACATGCTTACCTTTTCATATTCATGTTTTAAACTTGTTCAAATCTTGGTCAAACCTAGGATTTGACCAAGATTCAAATGGGCATAAAAATTCAAAAAAAATGAATACCAAGATCTTCTTATGTCATATAGTATGCGCGCAATCAATTAAGTTGATAAACAAGGTATAGACATATTAAACCTGAAAATCATGTATCTACCCCTAACCCTAAACTCTGTCTTATAAAGTCAAGCATGCATGGTGAAGATAAGTGGTTTTTGGTTTCAAACATGGAAATTTCAAAAACCCTCCTAATTAAGAGCTTCATTTTGGAGTGACTAAGAAGGATACATGCTTACTTTTCATATTCATGTTTTAAACTTGTTTAAATCTTGGTCAAACCTAGGAAAATCATAAATATATCTACCCCTAACCCTAAACTCTGTCTTATGAAGTCAATCATGAAGAGAAGTGGTTTTGGGTTTCCTACATGGAAATTTCAAAAACCTCCCAAAAACTTCATTTTAGAGTGACTAAGAACGATACATGCTTCCCTTTTCATTTTCATGTTTTAAACTTGTTTACATTATCTTGGTCAAATCTAGGATTTGACAAGATTCAAATGGGCATCAAAATAAAAAAATCAGAAAAATGAAAAACCAAAGCACATAGTTTTCTTATGTCATATAGTAAGCATTAAAGTTGACAAACAAGGTCTAGACATATTCAAACCAGACAAATCATGTATCTATACCCCCTAACCCCTAAACTATGTCTTATGAAGTCAAACATGAAGAGAAGTGGTTTTGGGTTTCAAACATGGAAATTTCAAAAACCTCCCAAAAGCTTCATTTTAGAGTGACTAAGATGGATACATGCTTCCTTTTCATTTTCATGTTTGAAACCAAAAACCACTTCTCTTCATGCTTGACTTCATAAGTCAGGGTTAATTTAGGGATATATAGGGGGTAGATACATGATTTTTCTGGTTTGATATGTCTAGACCTTGTTTACCAACTTAATTGAATGCTTACTATATGACATAAGAAGACTACGTGACTTGTGCTCACTGAAGTGTGGGACCTCACGCATGGGAACCACACGTACGTAAGTGACAGACTTGTTGCTCTAATAACTCGGGTGATCATTATACTGTATTAGTACATAGTTTCCTATGGATCCTTCTTAGTCACTCCAAAATGAAGTTCTTTGAGAGGGTTTTTGAAATTTCCATGTTTGAAACCCAAAACAACTTCTCTTCATACTTGACTTCATAAGACAGAGTTTAGGGTTAGGGGTAGATACATGATTTGTCTGGTTTGAATACGTCTAGACCTTGTTTATCAACTTTAATGCTTACTATATGACATAAGAAGACTATGTGCTTTGGTTTTTCATTTTTCTGATTTTTTCTATTTTTGATGCCCATTTGAATCTTGGTCAGATCCTAGGTTTTACCAAGATTTAAACAAGTTTAAAACATGAAAATGAAAAGGGAAGCATTTATCCTTCTTAGTCACTCTAAATGAAGTTTTTGGGAGGTTTTGAAATTTCCATGTTTGAAACAAAACCACTTCTCTTCATGCTTGACTTCATAAGATAGTTTAGGGTTAGGGGGTACATACATGATTTGTATGTTTTGAATATGTCTAGACCTTGTTTATCAACTTGAATGCTTACTATATGACATAAGAAAACTACGTATGTGCTTTGGTTTTTCATTTTCTTTTTTTTTTCAATTTTCCGCCCATTTGAATCTCTGTCAAATCCTAGGTTTGACCAAGATTTAAACAAGTTTAACACGTGAAAACGAAAAGGTAAGCATGGATCCTTCTTAGTCACTCCAAAATGTACCAATTGATAGATGTGTTAACTTTGCTTCATGGAAAAAATAATGTCATGTAAATGAGTTAACTTGGATTTCCTACCCTTGAATCCATAGGAAACTTTGTTCTAATGCACTATTATAATCAACCGAGTTTTTACACCAACAGGTCTGTCACTTACGTTTGGTGCCCACGCTTGAGGTCCCACACTTCAGTGAGCACAAGTCACGTGCAATAGGTACGCAAACTCCCAGCCATTTTCTTTGTCAAGAGAAGACGCATCAGGATGCGTATTGGAAGTCTGTGGGTCCTTCTGGATCCTTCGGTTGTCCCTCTCACAAAAAAACAAATCTCTCTCATTCTCGGCCTCGCTCGACTCGCTCGCTCGCTCGCTCGCACCTCCTGCTCACTGACAAACCCTGCACAAAAGTCAACATCATCACCCCAAAAAGGGGAGACACCATAATGCTCTCCCTTCTTCTCTCCTTCCGAGTGATCCCTCTTCCTCCGAGTTTCACTCGACGGGCAAACACATATGTGCTGCATAGTAATAATAAAAAGGTACTACAGAAAATTCGACCTACGAATCTATAATTAAATATAGGTTAAACTAGGGTTTTGCCCAGTACTACAGATCAAGGTTCAAAAAAATCCAACTACGGGGTTCGAACAACCCCATTTCTAATCAAAGATTTTTTTCGACGTCATCCAAATGGCCTCAAACTATAGCATGGGCGGATCCAGACTATAGCCAAGGGGGCAGCCGCCCCCGCTCAATTTTCTGAAACCTTGTAATATGATATTTGCATCACTTATCATATGTTTGCCCCCTCTAAAAATTTATCCTAGGTCCGCCCCTAAACTGTAGGGTTAGCATCTAGTGCAGTATGTGTGAATATGTCTAGACCTTATTTATCAACTTAATTGAATGCTTACTATATAACATAAGAAGACCTTGTTTTTTTATTTTGTTTTTTAATTTTTATACGGATTTGAATCTTGGTCAAATCCTTGGTTTCACCAAGATTCAAATGGGCATAAAATAAAAAAATGAAAAAATGAAAAACCAAAGCGCACATAGTCTTCTTATATGTCATATAGTAAGCATTAAAGTTGGTAAACAAGGTCTAGACATATTCAAACTAGACAAATCATGTATCTACCCCCTAACCCCTAAACTCTATCTTATGACGAAGTCAAGCATGAAGATTAAGTGGTTTTGGGTTTCAAACATGGAAATTTTGAAAACCTCCCAAAAACTTCATTTTAGGGTGACTAAGAAGGATACAGGCTTCCCTTTTCATTTTCATGTTCTATACTTGTTTAAATCTTGGTCAAACCTAGGATTTGACCATGATTCAAATGTGCATCAAAATTCCAAAAAAATCAGAAAAATGAAAAACCAAAGCAAAGCACATAGTTTTCTTATGTCATATAGTAAGCATTAAAGTTGATAAACAAGGGTCTAGACATATTCAAACAAGAAAAATCATGTATCTACCCCCTAACCCTAAACTTTGTCTTATGTAGTCAAGCATGAAGAGAAGTGGTTTTGGGTTTCAAATATGGAAATTTCAAAAACCTATCAAAAGCTTCATTTTAGAGTGACTAAGAAGGATCCATGCTTGCCTTTTCATTTTCATATTTGAAACTTGTTTAAATCATTGTCAAACCTAGGATTTGACCAAGATTTAAATTGGCATAAAATTAAAAAATCGGAAAAATGAAAAACAAAAGCACATAGTCTTCTTATGTCACATATATATATATTAAGCATTCAAAAGTTGATAAACAAGGTCTAGCTAGACATATTCAAATAAGACAAATCATGTATCTACCCCTCTAACCCTAAACTCTGTCTTATGAAGTCAAGCATGAAGAGAAGTGGTTTTAGGTTTCAAACATGGAAATTTCAAAAACCTCCCAAAAACTTCATTTTAGAGTGACTAAGAAGGATACATGTTTCCCTTTTCATTTTCATGTTTTAAACTTGTTTAAATCTTGGTCAAACCTAGGATTTGACCAAGATACAAATAGGCACAAAAAATGAAAAACAAAAAGCACATAGTGTTCTTATGTCATATCGTAAGCATTCAAGTTGATAAACAAGGTCTAGATATATCCAAACCAGACAAATCATGTATATATGTACCCCGTGTCGATCTTATGAAGTCTAGCATGAAGAAAAGTCGTTTTGGCCGGGTTTCAAACATGGAAATTTCAAGAACATCCCAAAAGCTTCATTTTAGAGCGACTAAGAAGGATCCAGGCTTACCTTTCCATTTTCATGATTTAAACTTGTTTAAATCTTGGTCAAATCTTGCTCAAGCATGAAGATAAGTGGTTTTGGGTTTCAAACATGGAAATTTCAAAAACCTCCCGAAAACTTCATTTTAGGGTGACTAAGAAGGATACAGGCTTCCCTTTTCATTTTCATGTTCTATATATACTTGTTTAAATCTTGGTCAAACCTAGGATTTGACCAAGATTCAAATGTGCATCAAAATTCTAAAAAAATCAGAAAAATGAAAAACCAAAGCACATAGTCTTCTTATGTCATATAGTAAGCATTAAAGTTGATAAACATGGTCTAGACATATTCAAACCATACAAATCATGTATCTACCCCTAACCCCTAAACTATGTCTTATGAAGTCAAGCATGAAGAGAAGTGGTTTTGGGTTTCAAACATGGAAATTTCAAAAACTGCCCAAAAACTTCATTTTAGAGTGACTAAGAAGGACACATGCTTCCCTTTTCATTTTCATGTTTTAAACTTGTTTAAATCTTGGTCAAACCTAGGATTTGATGAACATGGTCTAGACATATTCAAACCAGACAAATCATGTATCTACCCCTATCGACCCTAAACTTCGTCTTATGAAGTCAAGCACGAAGAGAAGTGGTTTTGGGTTTCAAACATGGAAATTTCAAAAACCTCCCAAAATTAAAGCTTCATTTTAGAGTGACTAGTTAAGAAGGATCCAGGCTTACCTTTTCATTTTCATGTTTTAAACTTGTTTAAATCTTGTTCAAACCTAGGATTTAACCAATATTCAAATGGGCATAAAATAAAAAATAAATAAAATAAAAAACCAAAGCACATAGTCTTCTTATGTCATATAGTAAGCATTCAAGTTCATAAACAAGGTCTAGACATATTCAAACCAGACAAATCATGTACCCCTAACCCTAAACTTTGTCTTAATTATATATGAAGTCAAGCATGAAGCAGAGAAGTGTGGTTTTGGGTTTCAAACATGGAAATTTCAAAAACCTCCCAAAAAGCTTCATTTTAATTAGACTGGCTGGTTAATTAAGAAGGATCCATGATTAATTACCTTTTCATTGTCATGTTTTAAACTTGTTTAAATCTTGGTCGAACCTAGGATTTGACCAAGATTCAAATGGGCATAAAAATTCAGAAAAAAATCGAAAGAATGAAAAACCAAAGCACATAGCCTTCTTATGTCATATAGTAAGCATTCAAGTTGATAAACATGGTCTAGACATATTCAAACCAGAAAAATCATGTATCTACCCCTAACCCTAAACTCTGTCTTATGAAGTCAAGCATGAAAAGAAGTACGGTGGTTTTGGGTTTCAAACATGGTAAATTCAAGAACCTCCCAAAAGCTTCATTTTAGAGTTACTAAGAGAAAGATCCAGACTTAATTACCTTATCATTTTCACATGTTAAACTTGTTTAAATCTTGCTCAACAAACCTAGGATCTTTGACCAAGATTCAAATGGGCATAAAAATTATTCAGACAAAAAATCTAAAGAATGAAAAACCAAAGCACATAGCCTTCTTAATTATGTCATATAGTAAACACTCAAGTTGATAAACAAGGTCTAGACATATTCAAACCAGAAAAATCATGTGTATATCTACCCCTAACCCTAAACTCTGTCTTATGAAGTCAATCATGAAGAGAATTGGTTTTGGGTTTCAAACATGGAAATTTCAAGTACGTCCCAAAAGCTTCATATATTTTAGAGTGACTAATTAAGAAGGATGTTGGATTCCGTTTTCATTTTCATGCTTGAAACTTGTTTAAATCTTGGTTGAACCTAGGATTTGACCAGAATCAAATGTGCATAAAATTCTTAAAAAAATAGAAAAATGGAAAACAAAAGCACATGGTCTTCTTATGTCATATAGTAAGCATTCAAGTTGATAAACAAGGTTTATACATATTCAAACCAGACAAATCATGTATCTACCCCCTATCGACCCTAAACTCGGTCTTATGAAGTCTAGCATGAGGAGAAGTCGTTTTGGGTTTCAAACGTTTAAGCCAAAAGCCCCATTTCAAATATTTCAAACTTATTCAAATTTGGTTCAAATTTGAAAGACACACAAGTTATAGCACACATAGTGCATACATTCTCACACATACTGCACTAGATGCTAACCCGGCCTATAGTTTGAGGCCATTGGATGAGGTCGAAAAAATCTTGGATTAGAAATGGGGTTGTTCGAACCCCGTAGTTGGATTTTTTGAACCTTGATCTGTAGTACTGGGCAAAACCCTAGTTTAACCTATTTAATTATAGATTCGTAGGTCGATTTTTCTACCTTTTTATTATTACTATGCAGCACATGTGTGTTTGCCCGTCGAGTGAAACTCGGAGGAAGAGGGATCACTCGGAAGGAGAGAAGAAGGGAGAGAATTATGGTGTCTCCCCTTTTCGGGTGATGATGTTGACTTTTGTGCAGGGTTTGTCAGTGAGCAGGAGGTGCGAGCGAGCGAGTCGAGCGAGGCCGAGAATGAGAGATTTTTTTTTTAGAGGGACGACCGAAGGATCCAGAAGGACAGACTTCCAATACGCATCCTGATGCGTCTTTCTCTTGACAAAGAAAATGGCTGGGAGTTTGCGTACCTATTGCACGTGACTTGTGCTCACTGAAGTGTGGGACCTCACGCATGGGCACCACACGTAAGTGACAGACCTGTTGGTGTAAAAACTCGGTTGATTATTATAGTGCATTAGAACAAAGTTTCCTATGGATTCAAGGGTAGGAAATCCAAGTTAACTCATTTACATGACATTATTTTTTCCATGAAGCAAAGTTAACGCACCTATCAATTGGTACATTTTGGAGTGACTAAGAAGGATCCAGGCTTACTTATTCGTTTTCACGTGTAAAACTTGTCTAAATCTTGGTCAAACAAAATTGGCAGAAAATTCAAAAAAAACAGAAAAATGAAAAACCAAAGCACATAGTCTTCTTATGTCATGTAGCTAGTAAGCATTAAAGTTGATAAACAAGGTCTAGACATATTCAAACCATACTAATCATGTATCTACCCCCTAACCCCTAAACTCTATCTTATGACGAAGTCAAGCATGAAGATTAAGTGGTTTTGGGTTTCAAACATGGAAATTTTGAAAACCTCCCAAAAACTTCATTTTAGGGTGACTAAGAAGGATACAGGCTTCCCTTTTCATTTTCATGTTCTATACTTGTTTAAATCTTGGTCAAACCTAGGATTTGACCATGATTCAAATGTGCATCAAAATTCCAAAAAAATCAGAAAAATGAAAAACCAAAGCACATAGTTTTCTTATGTCATATAGTAAGCATTAAAGTTGATAAACAAGGGTCTAGACATATTCAAACAAGAAAAATCATGTATCTACCCCCTAACCCTAAACTTTGTCTTATGTAGTCAAGCATGAAGAGAAGTGGTTTTGGGTTTCAAATATGGAAATTTCAAAAACCTATCAAAAGCTTCATTTTAGAGTGACTAAGAAGGATCCATGCTTGCCTTTTCATTTTCATATTCGAAACTTGTTTAAATCATTGTCAAACCTAGGATTTGACCAAGATTTAAATTGGCATAAAATTAAAAAATCGGAAAAATGAAAAACAAAAGCACATAGTCTTCTTATGTCACATATATATATAGTAAGCATTCAAAAGTTGATAAACAAGGTCTAGCTAGACATATTCAAATAAGACAAATCATGTATCTACCCCTCTAACCCTAAACTCTGTCTTATGAAGTCAAGCATGAAGAGAAGTGGTTTTAGGTTTCAAACATGGAAATTTCAAAAACCTCCCAAAAACTTCATTTTAGAGTGACTAAGAAGGATACATGTTTCCCTTTTCATTTTCATGTTTTAAACTTGTTTAAATCTTGGTCAAACCTAGGATTTGACCAAGATACAAATAGGCACAAAAAATGAAAAACAAAAAGCACATAGTGTTCTTATGTCATATCGTAAGCATTCAAGTTGATAAACAAGGTCTAGATATATCCAAACCAGACAAATCATGTATATATGTACCCCGTGTCGATCTTATGAAGTCTAGCATGAAGAAAAGTCGTTTTGGCCGGGTTTCAAACATGGAAATTTCAAGAACATCCCAAAAGCTTCATTTTAGAGCGACTAAGAAGGATCCAGGCTTACCTTTCCATTTTCATGATTTAAACTTGTTTAAATCTTGGTCAAATCTTGCTCAAGCATGAAGATAAGTGGTTTTGGGTTTCAAACATGGAAATTTCAAAAACCTCCCGAAAACTTCATTTTAGGGTGACTAAGAAGGATACAGGCTTCCCTTTTCATTTTCATGTTCTATATATACTTGTTTAAATCTTGGTCAAACCTAGGATTTGACCAAGATTCAAATGTGCATCAAAATTCTAAAAAAATCAGAAAAATGAAAAACCAAAGCACATAGTCTTCTTATGTCATATAGTAAGCATTAAAGTTGATAAACATGGTCTAGACATATTCAAACCATACAAATCATGTATCTACCCCTAACCCCTAAACTATGTCTTATGAAGTCAAGCATGAAGAGAAGTGGTTTTGGGTTTCAAACATGGAAATTTCAAAAACTCCCAAAAACTTCATTTTAGAGTGACTAAGAAGGACACATGCTTCCCTTTTCATTTTCATGTTTTAAACTTGTTTAAATCTTGGTCAAACCTAGGATTTGATGAACATGGTCTAGACATATTCAAACCAGACAAATCATGTATCTACCCCCTATCGACCCTAAACTTCGTCTTATGAAGTCAAGCAGAGAAGTGGTTTTGGGTTTCAAACATGGAAATTTCAAAAACCTCCCAAAATTAAAGCTTCATTTTAGAGTGACTAGTTAAGAAGGATCCAGGCTTACCTTTTCATTTTCATGTTTTAAACTTGTTTAAATCTTGTTCAAACCTAGGATTTAACCAATATTCAAATGGGCATAAAATAAAAAATAAATAAAATAAAAAACCAAAGCACATAGTCTTCTTATGTCATATAGTAAGCATTCAAGTTCATAAACAAGGTCTAGACATATTCAAACCAGACAAATCATGTACCCCTAACCCTAAACTTTGTCTTAATTATATATGAAGTCAAGCATGAAGCAGAGAAGTGTGGTTTTGGGTTTCAAACATGGAAATTTCAAAAACCTCCCAAAAAGCTTCATTTTAATTAGACTGGCTGGTTAATTAAGAAGGATCCATGATTAATTACCTTTTCATTGTCATGTTTTAAACTTGTTTAAATCTTGGTCGAACCTAGGATTTGACCAAGATTCAAATGGGCATAAAAATTCAGAAAAAAATCGAAAGAATGAAAAACCAAAGCACATAGCCTTCTTATGTCATATAGTAAGCATTCAAGTTGATAAACATGGTCTAGACATATTCAAACCAGAAAAATCATGTATCTACCCCTAACCCTAAACTCTGTCTTATGAAGTCAAGCATGAAAGAAGTACGGTGGTTTTGGGTTTCAAACATGGTAAATTCAAGAACCTCCCAAAAGCTTCATTTTAGAGTTACTAAGAGAAAGATCCAGACTTAATTACCTTATCATTTTCACATGTTAAACTTGTTTAAATCTTGCTCAACAAACCTAGGATTTTACCAAGATTCTCAAATGGGCATAAAAATCAAAAAATGAAATACCAATGCACATAGTCCTCTTATGTCATATAGCTAGTAAGCATTCAAGTTGATAAACAAGGTCTAGACATATTCAAACTAGCTAGACAAATCATGTATCTACCCCCTAATTAAAACCCCTAAACTCTGTCTTATGACGAAGTCAAGCATGAAGATAAGTGGTTTTAGGTTTCAAACATGGAAATTTCAAAAACCTCCCAAAATTCAGCTTCATTTTAGAGCGACTAAGAAGGATCGATGCTTTTACCTTTTCATTTCCATGTTTTAAACTTATTTAAATCTTGGTCAAACCTAGGATTTGACCAAGATTCAAATGGGCATAAAAATTATTCAGACAAAAAATCTAAAGAATGAAAAACCAAAGCACATAGCCTTCTTAATTATGTCATATAGTAAACACTCAAGTTGATAAACAAGGTCTAGACATATTCAAACCAGAAAAATCATGTGTATATCTACCCCTACCCCTAAACTCTGTCTTATGAAGTCAATCATGAAGAGAATTGGTTTTGGGTTTCAAACATGGAAATTTCAAGTACGTCCCAAAAGCTTCATATATTTTAGAGTGACTAATTAAGAAGGATCTTGGATTACGTTTTCATTTTCATGCTTGAAACTTGTTTAAATCTTGGTTGAACCTAGGATTTGACCAGAATCAAATGTGCATAAAATTCTTAAAAAAATAGAAAAATGGAAAACAAAAGCACATGGTCTTCTTATGTCATATAGTAAGCATTCAAGTTGATAAACAAGGTTTATACATATTCAAACCAGACAAATCATGTATCTACCCCCTATCGACCCTAAACTCGGTCTTATGAAGTCTAGCATGAGGAGAAGTCGTTTTGGGTTTCAAACGTTTAAGCCAAAAGCCCCATTTCAAATATTTCAAACTTATTCAAATTTGGTTCAAATTTGAAAGACACACAAGTTATAGCACACATAGTGCATACATTCTCACACATACTGCACTAGATGCTAACCCGGCCTATAGTTTGAGGCCATTGGATGAGGTCGAAAAAAATCTTGGATTAGAAATGGGGTTGTTCGAACCCCGTAGTTGGATTTTTTGAACCTTGATCTGTAGTACTGGGCAAAACCCTAGTTTAACCTATTTAATTATAGATTCGTAGGTCGATTTTCTACCTTTTTATTATTACTATGCAGCACATGTGTGTTTGCCCGTCGAGTGAAACTCGGAGGAAGAGGGATCACTCGGAAGGAGAGAAGAAGGGAGAGAATTATGGTGTCTCCCCTTTTTCGGGTGATGATGTTGACTTTTGTGCAGGGTTTGTCAGTGAGCAGGAGGTGCGAGCGAGCGAGCAGTCGAGCGAGGCCGAGAATGAGAGAGATTTTTTTTAGAGGGACGACCGAAGGATCCAGAAGGACCCACAGACTTCCAATACGCATCCTGATGCGTCTTTCTCTTGACAAAGAAAATGGCTGGGAGTTTGCGTACCTATTGCACGTGACTTGTGCTCACTGAAGTGTGGGACCTCACGCATGGGCACCACACGTAAGTGACAGACCTGTTGGTGTAAAAACTCGGTTGATTATTATAGTGCATTAGAACAAAGTTTCCTATGGATTCAAGGGTAGGAAATCCAAGTTAACTCATTTACATGACATTATTTTTTCCATGAAGCAAAGTTAACGCACCTATCAATTGGTACATTTTGGAGTGACTAAGAAGGATCCAGGCTTACTTATTCGTTTTCACGTGTAAAACTTGTCTAAATCTTGGTCAAACAAAATTGGCAGAAAATTCAAAAAAAAAACAGAAAAATGAAAAACCAAAGCACATAGTCTTCTTATGTCATGTAGTAAGCATTAAAGTTGATAAACAAGGTCTAGACATATTCAAACCATACTAATCATGTATCTACCCCCTAACCCCTAAACTCTATCTTATGACGAAGTCAAGCATGAAGATTAAGTGGTTTTGGGTTTCAAACATGGAAATTTTGAAAACCTCCCAAAAACTTCATTTTAGGGTGACTAAGAAGGATACAGGCTTCCCTTTTCATTTTCATGTTCTATACTTGTTTAAATCTTGGTCAAACCTAGGATTTGACCATGATTCAAATGTGCATCAAAATTCCAAAAAAATCAGAAAAATGAAAAACCAAAGCACATAGTTTTCTTATGTCATATAGTAAGCATTAAAGTTGATAAACAAGGGTCTAGACATATTCAAACAAGAAAAATCATGTATCTACCCCCTAACCCTAAACTTTGTCTTATGTAGTCAAGCATGAAGAGAAGTGGTTTTGGGTTTCAAATATGGAAATTTCAAAAACCTATCAAAAGCTTCATTTTAGAGTGACTAAGAAGGATCCATGCTTGCCTTTTCATTTTCATATTTGAAACTTGTTTAAATCATTGTCAAACCTAGGATTTGACCAAGATTTAAATTGGCATAAAATTAAAAAATCGGAAAAATGAAAAACAAAAGCACATAGTCTTCTTATGTCACATATATATATAGTAAGCATTCAAAAGTTGATAAACAAGGTCTAGCTAGACATATTCAAATAAGACAAATCATGTATCTACCCCTCTAACCCTAAACTCTGTCTTATGAAGTCAAGCATGAAGAGAAGTGGTTTTAGGTTTCAAACATGGAAATTTCAAAAACCTCCCAAAAACTTCATTTTAGAGTGACTAAGAAGGATACATGTTTCCCTTTTCATTTTCATGTTTTAAACTTGTTTAAATCTTGGTCAAACCTAGGATTTGACCAAGATACAAATAGGCACAAAAAATGAAAAACAAAAAGCACATAGTGTTCTTATGTCATATCGTAAGCATTCAAGTTGATAAACAAGGTCTAGATATATCCAAACCAGACAAATCATGTATATATGTACCCCGTGTCGATCTTATGAAGTCTAGCATGAAGAAAAGTCGTTTTGGCCGGGTTTCAAACATGGAAATTTCAAGAACATCCCAAAAGCTTCATTTTAGAGCGACTAAGAAGGATCCAGGCTTACCTTTCCATTTTCATGATTTAAACTTGTTTAAATCTTGGTCAAATCTTGCTCAAGCATGAAGATAAGTGGTTTTGGGTTTCAAACATGGAAATTTCAAAAACCTCCCAAAAACTTCATTTTAGGGTGACTAAGAAGGATACAGGCTTCCCTTTTCATTTTCATGTTCTATATATACTTGTTTAAATCTTGGTCAAACCTAGGATTTGACCAAGATTCAAATGTGCATCAAAATTCTAAAAAAATCAGAAAAATGAAAAACCAAAGCACATAGTCTTCTTATGTCATATAGTAAGCATTAAAGTTGATAAACATGGTCTAGACATATTCAAACCATACAAATCATGTATCTACCCCTAACCCCTAAACTATGTCTTATGAAGTCAAGCATGAAGAGAAGTGGTTTTGGGTTTCAAACATGGAAATTTCAAAAACTCCCAAAAACTTCATTTTAGAGTGACTAAGAAGGACACATGCTTCCCTTTTCATTTTCATGTTTTAAACTTGTTTAAATCTTGGTCAAACCTAGGATTTGATGAACATGGTCTAGACATATTCAAACCAGACAAATCATGTATCTACCCCCTATCGACCCTAAACTTCGTCTTATGAAGTCAAGCATGAAGAGAAGTGGTTTTGGGTTTCAAACATGGAAATTTCAAAAACCTCCCAAAATTAAAGCTTCATTTTAGAGTGACTAGTTAAGAAGGATCCAGGCTTACCTTTTCATTTTCATGTTTTAAACTTGTTTAAATCTTGTTCAAACCTAGGATTTAACCAATATTCAAATGGGCATAAAATAAAAAATAAATAAAATAAAAAACCAAAGCACATAGTCTTCTTATGTCATATAGTAAGCATTCAAGTTCATAAACAAGGTCTAGACATATTCAAACCAGACAAATCATGTACCCCTAACCCTAAACTTTGTCTTAATTATATATGAAGTCAAGCATGAAGCAGAGAAGTGTGGTTTTGGGTTTCAAACATGGAAATTTCAAAAACCTCCCAAAAAGCTTCATTTTAATTAGACTGGCTGGTTAATTAAGAAGGATCCATGATTAATTACCTTTTCATTGTCATGTTTTAAACTTGTTTAAATCTTGGTCGAACCTAGGATTTGACCAAGATTCAAATGGGCATAAAAATTCAGAAAAAAATCGAAAGAATGAAAAACCAAAGCACATAGCCTTCTTATGTCATATAGTAAGCATTCAAGTTGATAAACATGGTCTAGACATATTCAAACCAGAAAAATCATGTATCTACCCCTAACCCTAAACTCTGTCTTATGAAGTCAAGCATGAAAAGAAGTACGGTGGTTTTGGGTTTCAAACATGGTAAATTCAAGAACCTCCCAAAAGCTTCATTTTAGAGTTACTAAGAGAAAGATCCAGACTTAATTACCTTATCATTTTCACATGTTAAACTTGTTTAAATCTTGCTCAACAAACCTAGGATCTTTGACCAAGATTCAAATGGGCATAAAAATTATTCAGACAAAAAATCTAAAGAATGAAAAACCAAAGCACATAGCCTTCTTAATTATGTCATATAGTAAACACTCAAGTTGATAAACAAGGTCTAGACATATTCAAACCAGAAAAATCATGTGTATATCTACCCCTAACCCTAAACTCTGTCTTATGAAGTCAATCATGAAGAGAATTGGTTTTGGGTTTCAAACATGGAAATTTCAAGTACGTCCCAAAAGCTTCATATATTTTAGAGTGACTAATTAAGAAGGATGTTGGATTCCGTTTTCATTTTCATGCTTGAAACTTGTTTAAATCTTGGTTGAACCTAGGATTTGACCAGAATCAAATGTGCATAAAATTCTTAAAAAAATAGAAAAATGGAAAACAAAAGCACATGGTCTTCTTATGTCATATAGTAAGCATTCAAGTTGATAAACAAGGTTTATACATATTCAAACCAGACAAATCATGTATCTACCCCCTATCGACCCTAAACTCGGTCTTATGAAGTCTAGCATGAGGAGAAGTCGTTTTGGGTTTCAAACGTTTAAGCCAAAAGCCCCATTTCAAATATTTCAAACTTATTCAAATTTGGTTCAAATTTGAAAGACACACAAGTTATAGCACACATAGTGCATACATTCTCACACATACTGCACTAGATGCTAACCCGGCCTATAGTTTGAGGCCATTGGATGAGGTCGAAAAAAATCTTGGATTAGAAATGGGGTTGTTCGAACCCCGTAGTTGGATTTTTTGAACCTTGATCTGTAGTACTGGGCAAAACCCTAGTTTAACCTATTTAATTATAGATTCGTAGGTCGATTTTTCTACCTTTTTATTATTACTATGCAGCACATGTGTGTTTGCCCGTCGAGTGAAACTCGGAGGAAGAGGGATCACTCGGAAGGAGAGAAGAAGGGAGAGAATTATGGTGTCTCCCCTTTTTCGGGTGATGATGTTGACTTTTGTGCAGGGTTTGTCAGTGAGCAGGAGGTGCGAGCGAGCGAAGCGAAGGAGGAGAATGAGAGAGATTTTTTTTGAGGGACGGAAGGATCCAGAAGGACCCACAGACTTCCAATACGCATCCTGATGCGTCTTTCTCTTGACAAAGAAAATGGCTGGGAGTTTGCGTACCTATTGCACGTGACTTGTGCTCACTGAAGTGTGGGACCTCACGCATGGGCACCACACGTAAGTGACAGACCTGTTGGTGTAAAAACTCGGTTGATTATTATAGTGCATTAGAACAAAGTTTCCTATGGATTCAAGGGTAGGAAATCCAAGTTAACTCATTTACATGACATTATTTTTTCCATGAAGCAAAGTTAACGCACCTATCAATTGGTACATTTTGGAGTGACTAAGAAGGATCCAGGCTTACTTATTCGTTTTCACGTGTAAAACTTGTCTAAATCTTGGTCAAACAAAATTGGCAGAAAATTCAAAAAAAAACAGAAAAATGAAAAACCAAAGCACATAGTCTTCTTATGTCATGTAGTAAGCATTAAAGTTGATAAACAAGGTCTAGACATATTCAAACCATACTAATCATGTATCTACCCGCTAACCCCTAAACTATGTCTTAAGAAGTCAAGAATGAAGAGAAGTGGTTTTGGGTTTCAAACATGGAAATTTCAAAAACCTCCCAAAAACTTCATTTTAGGGTGACTAAGAAGGATACAGGCTTCCATTTTCATTTTCATGTTCTATACTTGTTTAAATCTTGGTCAAACCTAGGATTTGACCAAGATTCAAATGTGCATCAAAATTCCAAAAAAATCAGAAAAATGAAAAACCAAAGCACATAGTTTTCTTATGTCACATACATATATATAGTAAGCATTCAAAAGTTCATAAACAAGGTCTAGACATATTCAAACCAGACAAATCATGTACCCCCTAACCCTAAACTTTGTCTTAATTATATATGAAGTCAAGCATGAAGCAGAGAAGTGTGGTTTTGGGTTTCAAACATGGAAATTTCAAAAACCTCCCAAAAAGCTTCATTTTAATTTGGCTGGTTAATTAAGAAGGATCCATGATTAATTACCTTTTCATTGTCATGTTTTAAACTTGTTTAAATCTTGGTCGAACCTAGGATTTGACCAAGATTCAAATGGGCATAAAAATTCAGAAAAAAATCGAAAGAATGAAAGACCAAAGCACATAGCCTTCTTATGTCATATAGTAAGCATTCAAGTTGATAAACATGGTCTAGACATATTCAAACAAGACAAATCATGTATCTACCCCCTATCGACCCTAAACTTCGTCTTATGAAGTCAAGCATGAAGAGAAGTGGTTTTGGGTTTCAAAAAAGATCCAGACTTAATTACCTTATCATTTTCACATGTTAAACTTGTTTAAATCTTGCTCAACAAACCTAGGATTTTACCAAGATTCTCAAATGGGCATAAAAATCAAAAAATGAAATACCAATGCACATAGTCCTCTTATGTCATATAGCTAGTAAGCATTCAAGTTGATAAACAAGGTCTAGACATATTCAAACAAGACAAATCATGTATCTACCCCCTATCGACCCTAAACTTCGTCTTATGAAGTCAAGCATGAAGAGAAGTGGTTTTGGGTTTCAAAAACATGGAAATTTCAAAAACCTCCCAAAATTCAGCTTCATTTTAGAGCGACTAAGAAGGATCGATGCTTACCTTTTCATTTCCATGTTTTAAACTTGTTTAAATCTTGGTCAAATCTAGGATTTGACCAAGATTCAAATGGGCATAAAATAAAAAAACCGAAAAATGAAAAACCAAAGCGCACATAGTCTTCTTATATGTCATATAGTAAGCATTAAAGTTGATAATCAAGGTCTAGACATATTCAAACTAGCTAGACAAATCATGTATCTACCCCCTAAAACCCCTAAACTCTGTCTTATGACGAAGTCAAGCATGAAGATAAGTGGTTTTAGGTTTCAAACATGCATGGAAATTTCAAAAACCTTCCAAAAACTTCATTTTAGGGTGACTAATTAAGAAGGATACATGCTTCCCTTTTCATTTTCATGTTCTATATATACTTGTTTAAATCTTGGTCAAACCTAGCTAGGATTTGACCAAGATTCAAATGTGCATCAAAATTCCAAAAAATATCAGAAAAATGAAAAACCAAAGCACATAGTTTTCTTATGTCATATAGTAGCATTAAAGTTGATAAACAAGGTCTAGACATATTCAAACAAGAAAAATCATGTATCTACTCCCTAACCCTAAACTTTGTCTTATGTAGTCAAGCATGAAGAGAAGTGGTTTTGGGTTTCAAATATGGAAATTTCAAAAACCTACCAAAAGCTTCATTTTAGAGTGACTAAGAATGATCAATGCTTACCTTTTCATTTTCATATTTTAAACTTGTTAAAATCATTGTCAAACCAGGATTTGACCAAGATTTAAATGGGCATAAAATTTAAAAAATCAGAAAAATGAAAAACAAAAGCACATAGTCTTCTTATGTCACATATATATATAGTAAGAGCATTCAAAAGTTGACAAACAAGGTCTATACATATTCAAATAAGACAAATCATGTATCTACCCCTAACCCTAAACTCTGTCTTATGAAGTCAAGCATGAAGAGAAGTGGTTTTTGGTTTCAAACATGGAAATTTCAAAAACCTCCCAAAAGCTTCATTTTAGAGTGACTAAGAAGGATCCAGGCTTACCTTTTCATTTTCATGTTTTAAACTTGTTTAAATCTTGGTCAAACTTAGGATTTGACCAATATTAAAATGGGCATAAAATAAAAAAATAAAAAACCAAAGCACATAGTCTTCTTATGTCATATAGTAAGCATTCAAGTTCATAAACAAGGTCTAGACATATTCAAACCAGACAAATCATGTATCTACCCCCTATCGACCCTAAACTTCGTCTTATGAAGTCAAGCATGAAGAGAAGTGGTTTTGGGTTTCAAACATGGAAATTTCAAAAAACCAAAAGCTTCATTTTAGAGCGAGTAAGAAGGATCGATGCTTATCTTTTCATTTTCATGTTTTAAACTTATTTAAATCTTGGTCAAACCTAGGATTTGACCAAGATTCAAATGGGCATAAAAATTCAGACAAAAATCTAATTAAAGAATGAAAAACCAAAGCACGTACATAGCCTTCTTAATTATGTCATATAGTAAACATTCAAGTTGATAAACAAGGTCTAGACATATTCAAACCAGAAAAATCGTGTATCTACCCCTAACCCTAATTAAACTTTGTCTTATGAAGTCAAGCTTGAAGAAAAGTGGTTTTGAGTTTCAAGCATGCATGGAAATTTCGAGAACCTCCCAAAATAAAGCTTCATTTTAGAGTGACTACGAAGGATCCATGCTTACACCTTTTCATTTTCAAGTTTTAAACTTGTTTAAAACCTCGTCAAACCTGGGATTTGACCAAGATTCAAATGGGCATAAAATTCAAAAAAATAGATAAATGAAAAACCATAGCACATAGTCTTCTTATGTCATATAGTAAGCATTCAAGTGGATAAACAAGCTCTAGACATACTGAAACCAGACAAATCATGTATCTACCCCTATCCCTAAACTATGTCTTATGAAGTCTAGCATGAAAAGAAGTGGTTTTGGGTTTCAAACATGGAAATTTCAAAAAACCTCCCAAAAGCTTCATTTTGGATTGACTAAGGAGGATCCAGGCTTACTTTTTCATTTTCATATTTTAAACTTGTTTAAATCTAGGTCAAACCTAGGATTTGACCAAGATTCAAATGGACATAAAAAATCAACAGTTTACAACAGCACACAAAATAAACATGAAATTACATCTAAATCCCTAACTTTTACATGGAGGACCCCAGGCTGAAAGCAAGAAATGCGATCGGGTCTTGAATCTTGATGCGTCTTCTCTTGACAAAGAAGATTGCTGGGAGTTTGCGTACGTACATCACGTCACTTGTGCTCACTGAAGTGTGGGACATGACGCATGCATGGGCAACACACGTAAGTGACATGGATTCAAGGGTAGGGAAGCCAAGAGAAAAAAACGAGAATTTGGACAAAAATAACCCAATCTTGCTAGTATGTCGAAAGTTTGTTTTTCCCAATCTTTTCGACTTTGGGTTATTTCTGTCTATTTTGCCGAAAAAACGAGGACAGAGACTGGAAACGGTGATGCATCTAGCTTCAGAGTACGTCAGATTAAGACTTCATGAGCAACACTAGTCTGACGTAAGTACAGTGTATACAGACAAGACAGGGACTAGACATTGCTACCCACGTCCCTCTGCGCCCCTTCAAAGAAATCATACTCCGTACTAGAATCTCGAAACGTAGGAATTAGTCTGACACGATTTCTGATTGTTTAATTCATAGGATTGCAATTTTCAGAATTCATTGACAATACATTTTTATACAAAAACAAAAAATCCTTCATTGTGTAACCGTATGTTACTACTAGTATTTCTTTTGGTTTTCACACGCAATCAAATGTTATTGGATCCAAATACCGTTGTTTCTCAATCCTATATATTTGGAGATGATCATCACTCTCTAATCATACAATTTTCATATTCCCGCACTTTGAAAATCTTGCGAATAATCAAAGCAGCCAAAATCTATGGTGTGTATTGTATATGTTTATGCCATGCTTAGTTTCATCGAATATTGTTTGGTTGCATCGCGGGGAAACCGCGTGAATTTAGATTAATTGTTGCATGTTTGTTTGTGGTGTGACCAACTGCTTTTGCAACGAAACAACCCCCCCACCATGTACGCATTGTTTGGGTCGCATGCATGATGTGTACATAATGTTAAAATAGAAATAATGTAGGAATTGAATATGATTGCATGTTGAATTAATCCTATATGAGAGAAATCACACAAATTTGAATTGCATGTTCTTTGGTTGTAGTGCTACACAAAAAACACGTGAATTAGTATGAATTATCATGTATTCAAGAATCAAAGGAGCCACTGAGATTTGAATCCCACAAAATTTCTATGAATTTTCTTCGAACCAAACAAGCCCAACAAGATTCCAAAGGAATATAATACAACGAATCAAACAACTTCCGTTGTTGGAATATTTCCTTAGGACATCAATCCAATAGAAACTATATGATCCAGTTTCAGCGACAATCTGGTCGGTGTAGGCTCGAGGAGGCCAATTGTATATATATGTTTGGACCCGGTTGGTTGAGTGATCATGCTCGTGACATCCAGCATGAAAGGTAAAATTCGGGCAAGGCCAGCGTGACGCCACAATACTTTTGAAATATTCAAAAGCGCGTAATATTTGTGAAATTTTAATAATAGCTACTACTTATGTGAATTTTTTTCGTTCATACGCTTATTGGGGGGTAGGCTAACCCTAATGGCCTCCTCAAGATCCCTACCTCTACCAAGGTTTCCCGAGTTCATCCACCTCGATGGGTTCCTTGCCACTTTCGACCATGTTGTGGGCATCATTTCGGGTTCCCGTACCACGGCCAGTCCTTTTCAGGAGTCCCGAACCCGATGCCATAATATTTGTTTGAAAAAAATTCAAGACCGCACAATATTTGTTGAAATAAATGAATAAGCATTTTTAAATAGCTAAATAAAAGAAGTACGAATTTTGAAAAATTTATTTTTTCTAAAACATTAATTGGAGCATTGACATGTTGAACCCACTTGTCGATTTTGCTATCAACATGACTAACTAGCTGATTAGATAACCAAGTGGTGAAATTTGCAACATATTAGACCACCACATGGTGGAAACTGCAAAAAAAATGTCCAAGTGGTGGTTTGTGCAACATATAGAGCAGTAGAGTATATGGTAGTACAAGATGAAGAGGCCTCCAAGATGAATGTGCACTGCCGTGGGCCCGTGGTAATATATCATGATGATGGCAAAGGATCTTTTCTCTGCTGAAACTGTCCAGAGCTGATTTGATGAGACAAAATACAGCTCCACGGCGTGCAAGGACAGTATACAGTACATTAGCTTCTTCTCGGGTCACACGCCTTCACGACAGGTGCAGTAGTGCAGCAGAGACCAGAGAGAGAAGGCACGCCCGTAGTACTCGTATTATTGATTTCAATTCAAATTGTTTTTTTTGCCTGCTTCTCCGTCTTCTTCATCTCCATCTTCTCTGGCGACCCCGCCTACACCAGCAGCCCCTGCACCACCGCCGCCATGCCTTTTTCGGATCATCTCGAGCCACCTGTTTGATGGTACTAGTAGGAGTTGTTGACTTTTATCCATATCGCTCTACCAGCTGCCGCTCGCACTGTCCTCCAATACCTCATACCCAAACGCCAGCGTCCCACTACCACACCCCCACACCCACTTGACCGCATCCTTCCAATGGCGAGATCGATCAATGAGAGTGGCAGTTCTTGGGTGTTTCCTGATGGCCCCCTTGAAGAAATCGCATCCCGATGCGATGTCATCACCGCCGCGAGCCTCGTCGGTTCATGCAAGTTTTATCATGATTCAGCAACACAAAGTGTAGCTCTGCCTGCATCTCAGCCGTTTGGCATGCCCTGTGTTCTTCATACTCACCAAACTGAGGTACCGCCCGCGCACAATCCCTTCTACCGCGTCCACAAGTTCAAGCAGGAGGGTGCGCAGAAGGACAAGCAGCATGATGCAAAAGATCGCAAGGGTACCTTGTGCCAACTGACGCCGCTGGACAGGATCTCTTCCGATGCCGTGATTCCAGATGGTGGTACGGGCATGTGGGCAGGCGCGAATGGAGATTGGATCGCCCTTCTTGGCTTCCCCTGGAATTGGGAGCTTGTCAATGTGTACACTGGTCGCCGGATTCCTCTACCACCAATAAGTGAGTTTAAATCCACCCCGGATAAACTTGTGTTCGAGTCTAATGATCAACATCTTCAACTGCTGAAGATAGCTATTTGCCGAGTTCCAACAGCTGCTTCAAATTATACTAGTTTCTCTGTTCTTGCCATCTTCAACGCGGCAATTGCAGTCCTTCACTGTGCTTCTAGCAGATGGACAGTTCTTGACAACCAGTTCTTAGCGTACGGCTACTCCGATGCAATCATCCACAAGGGTATTGTATTTGCTGTAACTCAGACAGGCGAAGTTTATGCATGGAATCAACTTTCTTGGGGTAATTTTTCTCATCTCATATGATGTGTTTTCGCTATTACCTGCTAGTTTCAGATTTAGCTTTAGCCTTTTTCTTTTTGTTGTGCAGTTTTCGTGTCATGCCTGTACCTTTCCCCCTCTATATTCAATCAAAATCAGCAGCGATATGCCTTTGAGTCAAAATAAAGTACTCCCTCCGATCCAAATCAAATTGACTCAGCTTTGTCTAGCCAGTGCATCTAGCTAGACAAACTTGAGTCAATTAATTTGTGCATATCTAGCTAGACACATCCAGTTGAGTCAATTAATTTGGATCGGAGGCAGTATTTTAGCTACATCATTATTCATGTATGTAATGAACTAATCAAGTTTTGCTGAACTGACTTCAAGCTGTGCTTTCCTTTGCAAGGTCCTTTGTTGATCAGCACGGCACCTATTCCGCCAGAACTTGATGAACAAGGTCGGTACAATCTTGGCTCCTGGTGGTTAGCACGATCTCCTGATGGTTCTAGACTTTTTCTGGTCCATACCTGGGGCGTTACTGACGGGCGGGATTATACTGGACTGGTTCGGATTTTACCTGCTGCTGCTACCTCTGAGGGTCGTCATGGTCGCACTATTCGCGGGTATGGTAAGGGTTTACTTGGCTGCGAGGTGTACAGCATGGACACCAGTCAGTTGATGCCACCGAGGCCATGGAGGAGGATTATTTCCCTTGGATCATATTCTCTCTTCCTTGGAGTGAACTATCCGATTATCATTCCAGTAGAAGACGGGGCAGAACATGACCGTCCAAATATGGCGAGAAGCAACTCTGTTTACACATCGCACCATGCAGTAGGCCTTGCATATCCTCCTTCTCCAGAAATTTGCCGCTTCAGTTTGAATTCTGAAGACTGTACTGTTGGTTTCCAAACCAACATTAGATGGACATGGCGGCAGGTTCCGTTGTGGCTCATCCCAAGCTTCGCCAACGCCCGGCAATGGAACCTGCCTTCGCGTCACAGGTCCAGAAAGAAGGGCTGATGTACTTTATGTAATACTCGTGTTGTAATGCAAGATTTGTATCTGTTGAACTATTTCATTTGCATGTTTATCTCTACCTAGGCTACTCCCTTTCCGTAGTTGTGTTGTACTATCTGTTGAACTATTTCCTTTGCATGTTATCTCTACCTAGGCTACTCCTCCGTAGTTGTTAAATTGATGTAATGCTCCTACAATGCACGCTACACTGGGCGTGTGGCCTGTAATGTTATCAAACACCTTTTGTACTCGTTCTAGTAAGCATTTCACACTATAGCTCACATAATTAAAGTACTCCTACAACGTATTAGTTGAAAGATATCTCTCATAAGTAAGTACCCCTCTTTGAGCTTATGCGAAACATAAATGACTATTTTAGAAATATATACTCTCGACACAAGATTATATTAAAAACAATGGTACATAGTTCTATTAGAAAAAGAAAGTGTGAATAGTAGAATGATGGAGAAGTGTTTTTTGAGGTCTGTGCATAGCTAGTGTTCATGGTGCAAAAGCACTTAGACTAGTCACAATGGGAAGTATACTAGTCTATGATACAACACCTTCAATGCATAGTATCATGAATTAGTATCATGCAATGTTGCGAAAAACCAATTATTCATTTCTTTCCAAATAGACTAGCTTTGCGAGGATGACAAAACATTTCTTTATTGCCCTCTCGTATGAATCTCCTCCATACATCACCTCTCATACCGATTGAAAGCCATTCCAAATCGTTGGTTCAAGACCATGAATACCAAGCCAATTTTGTTAGCTAGTTGGACCACCCTCGGATTGAGAACCAACGGTTGAAAGAAAGGTGGGCGCCAACTCATATTTTTTTCTCGAGAGTCCGACACTTGATGTTGATTGCAAAGTTCACAAAGGCCAAAATTTTGACATCCTCTTTGTGCAAGTCTTGCCACCATCCAAACTCGGTTTTGAAGTACCAACCAAGAAAAAAAAAGCTTGCACTTTGGAGGACCCCATGGACCATGAAAATTTTGAAAAACTTCCAGTAAATCATGCATATTTCGATTTATATTTTGGTGAAGTTTCATTCGATTTGAATCATAGGTTTGTGAGCAAATATATATTTAGTTTAAACTAGTGCTCGAGTACGTAAGAATCTATTTAATCACAAGCTAGTCATCCGAATGGGATGAAATATTCATAGATTTTAAAACAAGGAATCTACATATTACTGGATTTTTTTTCAAAATTTTCTGAATAGTTTTTCTTTTTTAGCTTCGAAATAAGAGATAGTTTGGAACGTTGGATCTCAAATGGATGGTAGATGGTGGGACACAGTCACAATGTATCTTGGAAGCATCAAGTCACTGAAGCTCTGTCCGGTTTCCAAACCAAGCTAGGAAAGGCATTGAAAATGAAGTTCTGCTCTAAAACATTTCTCATTCCATTTTGGTGCTCGCGCGGTTGCATGCTGCCCACGTGTTAAGGTACGTGTCTCTGGCATGTAGAGAACTACGATTATTGGCGAAAAATATATCGAAATGGAAACTGTAAAAAAAAGCCCTCTCTGGTCAACCTGATGTGACGAGACATCACTGCACCAAACGTCGTCGCAAATTTATAGATGGGTGGCGTGCTAGTCTACCAACAGTCAAATCGGCGCCCAGTCGCAGCAGCAGCCTAGAGTACTACCTAGTTTTTGCCCCTTGCATGTCTATCATCTTCTTCTTCACCCCGTTACAAAAAAAAAACTTCTTCTTCACCCTCCCAGAATCACGCGCACGCGCAGGATCTCGATCCCCACCACGCCGCATCACTAGTACTACTCCGTATACCTTTCTCTCCTTACCCCGGCCGGCCGCGCGCCGCATCGTTCCTTCCATAGCGCTCGCCCTCTCCTCCGAAAACCCCAAGCGCAGTTGCATCCGCCATCCACCTAAATCCATCTTCACGTGATGGATTATTCTAGGCTTTGCCGGGGCGGCGGGGACGGCCACTTGGAGGCTCTCACCGGCGACAACATCAACCTCATCGCTGCGCATCTGGACGTTACCTACACCGTCCGACTTGCTGCATGTTCCAGGGAGCTCTACGACATGATCAGCAAGGATGAAGGTAAGATGCACCATTGGGATGAACCCTGCCTGCTGATGCCTCCGCCTGCTTATTGGTTCGATGAACACTGGGACGTGGCGAGAACATCTCGTCTGCATGATACCGTGTACGACCTGGTGCCCCTCGACCATCCTCGCCGTTCTGTCGCCCTGCCGTTCATGCACGACAGAAAATGGCTTGGCGCGAACGGTGACTGGATCGCCGCCGCCGATCATCATGAGTGGTGCCTCGTGAACGTCTACACCGAGCGACATATCCCCCTTCCATCCCTACCTGATTCGAAGATCGATCATAGTAGTTTTTCATATCAACCTGCATACTCTTTTAACTGGGGTCCAGCAATTGATTTGTTGAAGATTGTAATCTGCCAAGTGCCCACAAAAGGTGGGAGGTACGCAGATTACAAGCTCATCGCCTTGTTCGACAAAACGATTTTCTACCTTGAAGGGGGTGGCGACTGGAGAATGCTGGAGGCCCTTACACCTGCACCTGATTATCCAAATTACTGTGATGCCATTGAACTCCGTGGCCACGTTTTTGCGGTGGACGAAACTGACGGCTCCACGTACTTCTGGGACACCGCAAATGGTATTTTTTCAGTCCTTATGTTGCATTGCATGATACACTGCCTTAACCAATGAAGTTATTCATGAACTACCTTGTTTATATTTTACCTTTCTTATATGACTTAATGATCACACCCCCTTTTGCTGAATATGAATGAACCGTTGCTTGCAATGAATTAGTAGTACTAATTAGTCACCAACAAACATAGTATGCTCAGTATGTGATTGCATTCCTGAATTAGTAACTCTACGCCACTGCAGAATATGGGTGTAATTAACCAGTATCTCAAAAGATAACGTGGCACTATGAAGGCACCCTTTTTGATAACCTTTTACACCCATTGTTTCATATATAACTAATTGATTTTGCCTCCAAAAGGAGGACGAGAGACCCCCGCCATCTGCATCAGAGAGATGCATAAGGACTTTCATAAGTATATGACTTAACGATCACATCCTTTATCTGAATATGAATGAACCGTTGCTTGCAATGAATTAGTACTAGTCAGTCATCAGCAAACATAGTATACTCCGTATGTGAATGCATTCCTGAATTAGTAACTCTATGCAACTGCAGAATATGGATGTAATTAACAAGTATCTCAAATGTTAACGTAGAAACAGAAAAATAGAAGAAAATCGTTTGTAATTACATGCGTAGCTTATATTTTCTAGAGATCGGGGAAAAAGCCTTGATTGGATGTACCTACATGCAGATCAAACAGTTCTTTGTTTATATCGGTGAACAATCTGCAGAATGGTATAATTAATTTTGTTTTTGATACATTTTTTCTCCCATTTTCTTGAATAGATTTCAGTTTCCCACAATTATCTTTCATTAGTGATTGTGACGTCCCCTCATTCAAAATAACTCAGGTTATCTTTTTCCTAATTCAGTGATATTTAAGTTTGAGTAAGTTTACGATTAATATCTACAACCTCATATATATATAAGATTTAGCACCTGCAGGCCTAACAAAGTTAGCTGCCTCTAGTCCCCTGTATAGTTCTTTCTTTTTGCTTTCTCAGTTTTTCGTAGCCTTGCTACAACCCTGTATGCTCTAATATATAATGATGCACGACTAGGCATGTGTTCGAGAAAAGAAAATCTAAATATCTTTTGTAATATATGAACCTATATTGATGTTTTAGATGTTGGTAGTATAATTTTCGATAAACTTGAACAGACTTAAATCAGTTTAACTTAGCACAACCATATAGCGTACCTTTTTTAGAACGCGAAAATGAGGTAAACAAATACCATGTGTACCCTTTACTATCAATAGTAGAGAAGAGATTATGAACCTTCAACTCTAAAATGCAAATTCTTCTACTGAATGGATAGCTGCATCTGATACCTATTTTGCAAATGTTACCAGACTTGGGGTTAGCTATAAAGAGCATTTCTTTCTTGTCAAGCTTCATGCACTACCAACACAACCAAAAGTCCGAACTGATCGCAAGGGCGGCAATCCACTTATACAATTCAACACCCCCCGTCACATGTGATGGGAGACAAGTCAACATGTGGAAAGACTCAGAGGTATAGCTCAAGAGGCATATAAGTGGACTCCGAGGGGGCAACAACAATTTTAGGATAAATTGCGAAAGCCAGGACTCGAACTCGAGACCCTGGCTCTGACACCATGTCAAGCTTCATGGACTAGCCAACGCAACCAAAAGTCCGAACTGATGGAAAGGTCTAGGCAATCCACTTATACAGTTAAACATTTCTTACCCTTCGGGTGGTCACAGGGAAGCTCTCTAATAGATCACTTAAGACAAAGGGAATTAACTACAGCACAGGACTTAAACTTAAGATGATATATATTTGTCAAAATTTGAATGTATCTATATGCTTTCACTGTCTAGATACATCTGAATTTGGACAAATCTCAGACACTTTCGGTGGGACAGAGGTAGTATATAACTGTGTATACACTAACTAGTGTCTAGTTTTGGCGAAGTTTAGACTAGTTTCGTGGGATGGATGCAGTATAACTGATATATTGGACACTTGATTTGAACACATGAATGACCAATGTCCTTAGCTTACATAGTCGTATTTATACTGTGAGCATGAACGATGAACAATGCTGCTGTTTGAATATGGTTGCCAGTAACACCCTATTCGTCTCCATTTCTAATATTGCAGAAAACCTGATGCTCCCGTTTGTAATCCCGCCACCGGTGGTGGATGATCAGCAGTACGCATGGTTCCTCGCTCCATCTGCTGATGGCAAGCGATTGATGATCATCCTTACAGTAAACAAGATTGGGATTGCCAATGCTGAAGTACCTCCTGACATTCCCTATGCTGCTAATGGGCTTCAGCTACGGCAGTATCCTCCTGTTGCCACCTACGTCTTTGAGCTGGATCCCTTATCTACTGCACGTGCAGGGGACTTTCTTTGGAGGCAGGTTAACAGCCTCAGCGACCACTCTCTGTTCCTCGGACTCAATTACCCAATCATTGCCAACCTGAAGAAGCGTGAATCCAAAGCTCCTGATGGCACATTGGTTCCATTCATGAGGAAAAACTGCGTCTACACAGCATACCGGAATATTCGTTATAATCAATACCCTAAAATTTTGCGCTGCAACCTCCAGCCAGATGAAGGTGAGACTGTGGGAGTTATCAGCCTTCCCAAGGATGGTTGGGATAGTGTCCGACAAGCGGCTATGTGGTTTAAGCCTGCTTTAAACATTGCCCGTTCGGTGTTACCTTTAAAAAAACAGTGACACTTTTTTATTATGCTTGAAGTGTTGAGAAGTAGTACACTGTTTTTAGTATGTACTAGTTTGAATCAGTTTATTTGAACACTGCCCTGCTTTTGTATTTCGTGTTGCCTTCATATTATAACCCATGCATGGCTGTTTTAGGATTGACTTTATTTCAGCACTATAATTTTTTCGATAAAGGATGCTTTATTACTTTTGGAAAGCAATTACATCCAGCCTCTGCATAACCAGGATGCACACAGCTGTTCAAAGAGTCTGTAACCAACAATGTAAAGAAAAAAAACTAGGCGAAATACATATCGGAACGATGAATCATAAATCGCCTATGGTGTGGGTGGTGCTGCAATCCGTAGACTATGCTGCCACCCATGTAGGGAAAAAGTATCCCTCGCCGTTCAGCACTATAATTACAATGTGTGTACGTCCTTTATAATATAGCCACCTCTTGTTGATCATAGTCATGAGAGGACCATTCCTATTTTTTCGCCGCTAAAGGGTAAAGTACATCCACTGGCACGGGGGTGTGTTGGGTTCCACCCCATCCCCAAACCGAACATGCATCAACTACGAGCAAGGAAGTAGATGTGCGACCTAGGTGACTGTGCGGACCCCACATGTGAACCAAAGAAAAAAACATGTCAATACGGAACTGATGTACATACGACAACTCCTATATGATATGCGTATGTACGATTGAGCATCTGGAGGTGTGCTGCCACCTGCTTCCTCACACGAAGGGTTGGATCTTGTGTTTCGTACACGGATCGGACTGAAATTGTCGTGTGCATAGCAAGGTTCATGTCAATAAGGCTGAGTTTGGCATCTAAGTCTAGGCAACAAATACTTTTGGGTTCCAACGGCCATCTACAAGGTATTTGCTATAGGCCTACTTGCTCCGGCTGTCGAAGCCCAATAACTACAAATGGGCCTTTCTGCTCATGCAATGTTGGCCCTTTTCTAAAGAACCACAGATCGTATGATTGGCAAAAAACAAAAACACGGAGATTCTACATAAAAGTTGTTTGTATTTATTTTGAATTATTGGGTTGCAATTTTTGAAACTGCTCATGGCCAATATGAAAATCCTTGATCGCTCCATACCCACATAGATCACGGTATTTTCAAAAATTCATAAAGTGGATTTGAAATTTAAAACATATCCTAATAATTCCATGATTTATTCTATTAACTTGCAAGATCTTGGAGCGAAAGAGCTTGTATTAGTCTGCGAAAATAATACTGATAAACCTGTCGTTAACAAGAAATGAAGGTTTATCGTTCAGAGAGGATGCCATGTGGGACCCATGAGACAGTAGCGTCCTCAACGTTTCAAAGAAAAAGGCAAGTAGCCCGAAAATAGGGGTAAAAAATAAATCCTACAAAGGAAACATTTATAGTTCATAGAGGCTGACATGTGGGACCGATCTGCCAGCTGCATCCTCATCATTTCGAAGTCGGCAGGGATCAGAAGAAAAAGGCAAATAGCCAGAAATTAGGGGTAAAAAATAAATCCAAAAAGGAAACTTTTATTCTTAATAGAGGATGACATGTGGGACCGACCTGCCAGCAGCGTCCTCATCGTTTCAAAGGCCGCAGGGGATCAAAAGAAAAAGGCAAATAGCCAGAAATTAGGGGTAAAAAATAAATCCAACAAAGGAAAGGTTTATTGTTCATAGAGGCTGACATGTGGGACCCATGAGCCAGCGGCGACCTCAATTTCAAAGGCGGCATATGATCGAAAAGAAAAAGGCAAGTTAGCAAAAATCAGTGGGTAAAAAAAATCTAAGAAATGAAACTTTATTGTACAGTCCCAGTGTGTAAAAAAAAGGCAAATAGCCAGAAATTAGGGGTAAAAAATAAATCCAACAAAGGAAAGGTTTGTTGTCCATAGAGGCTGACATGTGGGACCCATGAGCCAGCGGCGACCTCAATTTCAAAGGCGGCATATGATCGAAAAGAAAAAGGCAAGTTAGCAAAAATCAGGGGGTAAAAAAATCTAAGAAAAGAAACTTTATTGTACATAGAGGATGACATGCGGGTCCCATGAGCCAGCACCTTACTCAACGTTTCAGAGGCGGCATGAGATCAAAAGAAAAAGGAAACTGACCAAATATCAGGAGCAAAAAATAATCCAAGAAAAGTAACTTTTATTGTACATAGAGGATGACATATGGGTCCCACTTATACAAGCTCTTTCGCTCCAAGATCTTGCAAGTTGATTGTACATAGAGGATGACATGCGGGCCCCATGTGTCAGCAGCTTAATCAATGTTTCCAAGGCGGCAGGGGATCAAAAGAAAAAAGGAAATAGCCAAAAATAAGAGGGTGAAAAAAAATCCAAGAAAAGAAACTTTTATAGTATAGAGGATGACATGTGGGTCCCATGAGCCAGCTGCTTCCTCAACGTTTCAGAGGCTGCATGAGATCGAAAGAAAAAGGCAAGTGACCAAAAATAAGAGGGAAAAAAATCCAAGAAAAGAGACTTGATTGTACATAGAGGATGACATGCGGGTCCCATCAGTCAGCAGCTTACTCAACGTTTCCAAGGCGGCAGGGGATCAAAAGAAAATGGAAATAGCTAAAGATCAGAGGGTGAAAAAAATCCAAGAAAAGAAACTTTTATAGTACATAGAGGATGACATGCGGGTCCCATGAGCCAGCAGGTTCCGCAACATTTTCAAAGGCGGCATGAGATCGAAAGAAAAAGGCAAGTGACCAAAAATCAGAGTGTGAAAAATAATCGAAGAAAAGAAACTTTTATTGTACATAGAGGATGACATGCTGTCCCATTTTGCAGCAGAGGTCCCAACTTTTCAAATGCGGCTTGAGATCAAAAGAAAAAGAAAGTAGCCAGAAATTAGGGGATAAAAAAAAACTCGAAGAAAAGAAAGTTGATTGTACATAGAGGATGACATGCGGGACCCACGAGTTAGCAGCTTACTCAACGTTTCCAAGCCGGCAGGGGATCAAAAGAAAAAGGAAATAGCCAAAAATCAGAGAGTGAAAAAAAACCCTAGAAAATAAACTTTTGTAGTACGTAGAGGATGACATGCGGGTCCCATGAGCCAGCAGGTTCCTCAACGTTTCAAACGTGGCATGGGATCGAAAGAAAAAGGCAAGTGACCAAATATCAGGAGCCAAAAATAATCCAAGAAAAGAAACTTGATTGTACATAGAGGATGACGTGCGGGTCCCATTTTGCAGCAGTGGTCCCAACGTTTCAATTGCGGCTTGAGATCAAAAGAAAAAGAAAGTAGCCAGAAATTAGGGGGTCAAAAAAAACTCCAAGAAAGGAAAGCTTTATCGTTCATACAGGCTGACATGTGGGACCTATGAGCCAGCAGCTTACTCAACGTTTCAAAGGCGGCAGGGGATCAAAAGAAAAAGGAAATAGCCAAAAATCAGAGGGTGAAAAAAATCCAAGAAATCAAACTTTTATTGTACATAGAGGATGACATGCGGGTCCCATGAGCCAGCACGTTTCAAACGTGGCATGAGATCGAAAGAAAAAGGAAAGTGACCAAATATCAGGAGCCAAAATTAATCCAAGAAAGGAAACTTTATTGTACATAGAGGATGACATACGGGTCCCATTTGCAGCAGCGGTCTCAACGTTTCCAAGGCGGCACAGGACCAAAAGAAAAATGAAGTAGCCAGAAATCAGGGGGTGAAAAAAATCCAAGAAAAGAAAGATTTCAATTGGGCTGCATCTAGACATCTGGGCCTTCGAACTATCCTTCTGGGCCTTTGGACACGTACAATTTCAGCCCACTCCAGAACATGATAGTTCGGATTTTTCTCAAAAAAAAAACAGGAAAGTCCTATGCTTCGCCAAAACAAAAAACAAGGAGATTCAAGATATATGTTGTAAAAATAAAGATTTAATTTATCCGTTTGCAATAGCTCAGAGCGAAATACACTGTTTATTGTCTGCAAAATAATCAAGATATCACATGTTTCTTGTACGGGGAGGCTGACATCGTGGACCCATGAGCCAGCAGCGTCGTTTTAAAGGCGGCAGGGGATGGAAAGAAAAAATAAACCAAAAATCTGTTGGTAAAAAATCCAAGAAAAGAAACATTTTCGTTCTGAGAGGATGACATGCGGGACCCATGAGGCAGCAGCGTCCTCAGCGCTTATTGTTCATAGAGGCTGACATGTGGGACCCGTGAGCCAGCAGCGTCCTCAACGTTTTAAAGGCGGCAGGATATCGAAAGAAAAAATAAGCCAAAAATCATTTGGTAAACAATATCCAAGAAAATAAACATTTACCGTTCTGAGAGGATGACATGCGGGACCCATGAGGCAGCAGCATCCTCAACGATTCCAAGGCGGCAGGGGATCAAAGAAAAAAAAAGGAAATATCCAGAAATTAATTAGGGGTTCAAAAAAATCCATCAAAGGAAACTTTTATTGTTCATAGAGGATGACTTGTGGGACCGACCTGCCAACAGCGTCCTCATCGTTTCAAAGGGGCAGGAGATCCAAAGAAAAAGGCAAATAGCCAGAAATTAGGGGTCAAAAATAACTCCAAGAAAGGAAACTTTTATTGTTCGTAGAGGATGACATGCGGGACCCATGAGCCAGCAGCTTACTCAACGTTTCAAAGGCGGCATGAGATCGAAAGAAAAAGGCAAGTGCCAAAATATCAGGAGCAAAAGATAATCCAAGAAAAGAAACTTTATTGTACATAGAGGATGACATGTGGGTCCCATTTTGCAGCAGCGGTCTCAATGTTTGTAATGCGGCTTGAGATCAAAAGAAAAAGAAAGTAGCTAGTAATTAGGGGGTGAAAAAAAATCCAAGAAAGGAAAGTTGATGGACATAGAGGATGACATGCGGGTCCCTTGAGCCAACAGCTTACTCAACGTTTCAAAGGGGCAGGGGATCAAAAGAAAAAGGCAAGCCAAAAATCAGAGGGTGAAAAAAAATCCAACAAAGGAAACTTTTATAGCACATAGAGGATGACATGCGGGTCCCATGAGCCAGCAGGTTCCTCAACGTTTCAAACGTGGCATGAGATCGAAAGAAAAAGGCAAGTGCCCAAATATGAGGAGCCAAAAATAATTCAAGAAAAGAAAGTTTTATAGTACATAGAGGATGACATGCGGGTCCCATTTAGCAGCAGCGGTATCAGCGTTTGAGAGGTGGCAGGGGATCAAAAGAAAAAAGAAATTGCCAAAAATCAGATGGTGAAAAAAAACCAAGAAAAAGAACTTTTATAGTACATAGAGGATGACATGCGGGTCCCATGAGCTGCAGGTTCCTCAACGTTTCAAACGTGGCATGAGATCGAAAGAAAAAGGCAAGTGAAAAAATATCAGGAGCCAAAAATAATTCAAGAAAAGAAAGTTTTATAGTACATAGAGGATGACATGCGGGTCCCATTTAGCAGCAGCGGTATCAGCGTTTGAGAGGTGGCAGGGGATCAAAAGAAAAAGAAATTGCCAAAAATCAGATGGTGAAAAAAACCTAGAAAAAGAACTTTTATAGTACATAGAGGATGACATGCGGGTCCCATGAGCCTGCAGGTTCCTCAACGTTTCAAACGTGGCATGAGATCGAAAGAAAAAGGCAAGTGAAAAAATATCAGGAGCCAAAAATAATTCAAGAAAAGAAAGTTTTATAGTACATAGAGGATGACATGCGGGTCCCATTTAGCAGCATCGGTATCACTGTTTGAGAGGCAGCAGGTGATCGAAAGAAAAAGTCAAGTGACCAAATATGAGGTGCCAAAAAAATCCAAGAAAAGAAAGTTTTATAGTACATAGAGGATGACATGCGGGTCCCATTTAGCAGCAGCGGTATCACCGTTTGAGAGGCGGCGGGGATCGAAAGAAAAAGGTAAGTGACCAAATATGAGGTGCCAAAAATAATTCAAGAAAAGAAAGTTTTATAGTACATAGAGGATGACATGCGGGTCCCAGTTAGCAGCAGCGGTATCACCGTTTGAGAGGCGGCAGGGGATCGAAAGAAAAAGGCAAGTGACCAAATTTGAGGTGCCAAAAATAATCCAGGAAAAGAAAGTTTTATAGTACATAGAGGATGACATGCGGGTCCCAGTTAGCAGCAGCGGTATCACCGTTTGAGAGGCGGCAGGGGATCGAAAGAAAAAGGCAAGTGACCAAATTTGAGGTGCCAAAAATAATCCAGGAAAAGAAAGTTTTATAGTACATAGAGGATGACATGCGGGTCCCATTAGCAGCAGCGGTATCACCGTTTGAGAGGCGGGGATCGAAAGAAAAAGGCAAGTGACCAAATTTGAGGTGCCAAAAAAACTCCAAGAAAAGAAAGTTGATTGCACATAGAGGATGACATGCGGGTCCCATTTAGCAGCAGCGGTCTCAACGTTTCCAAGGCGGCAAGGGATCAAAAGAAAAAGGAAGTAGCCAGAAATCAGGGGGTCAAAAAAAATCCAAGAATAGAAAGAATTTTGGTTCATAGAGGATGACATGCGGGACCCATGATCCTGCATCGTAAACGGCTCGATCGGAGAACGTTGAACGAGATGGCGCGATGTAGAAAAAAAACAATGCCAGAGAGGCTGCCATCTGGGCCCTACATCCCTCGGCGGTGCGGATTTGCGTTGACTCGGCCGGCGAACCCGAGATTTCGAGATGCACCACGTCCCGGGCCACCATACGCCACGTTTTGGCCGCTTTCGTCGGGCTAGGTGGCCTCAAAAACGAGAAAAAAAGTTTTGACATGCACCACGGAGGGACCAAAATCGTCGGCCATGGTACACCAGCAACCACGGCGCGACTTCAACTTCGTCGGCCATGGCAACTTTTCTTGTAGTGAGTGTGTGCTTCTCATTCCTAAAGTAAAAGCTTCTCTCATAAAACATTGTGCCCACTTTTCTTTTACCTTGTAAATAATATCCATCCATGTTTGCGTTTTCACTTTACTTCTCATCACCTTAAAAGCTTCTTCAAATGTTTCTGGGTCATCATACTCATACATACAAGCACTGAAATCTTTAAGAAGAGATGATCCATTTCCCTCATCATCCCCTTCTTCCAGGGTATTCTCAGTTTATCCGTCCTTCCTTTTGCTAGGTAGATGCTTGATGGCATTCTGCATAATGTGGAAAGTGCACAATCCATGCTTTGATTCTGAAAAAACACGGTCAATTGCCTTTCCCAATGCACTATCTTGATCAGTAAAAATGGTGCGAGGTTGTTTTTGATTGTGTACTGACAAGAAGGCTTGGAAAAGCCATTTGAATGAATCAAATGTCTCATCATAAAGAAGAGAAGCACCAAATATTACAGTTTCTCTAAAATGATTGAATCCAACGAACACACCAAATGGCCTGCACTCCTTGTTTGTTCCGAAAGTAGTGTCGAAGGTTATAACATCACCAAAATGAGCATAATCTATGATCATTTTGGCATCAGCCTAGAATATATTTGTTATTTTCTCATCACAGTCCAACTGTTCAACATGTTGAAAAGAAGGATTCTCGATGGCCTTGTCTTGAAAATATTTCAGCATACTACATGCTTCACCGTACTTCAACTCTCTTTGGCGCTTTGTTCGCAAATGGTTCTTATGATCTCGGCATGTGTAACTTAGACTACCTAGTCCATCAACCCGTCAACTATAGCAAACTCGTGAGAATTTTTTGGTGCAATACCAGAGTCATCGGCAATCTCTATTTCAAAAGCTTGAAGTTCAGAGATTTTCCTCTGTGATGGCAACAAGCGGCGCGCTTCGGGCAGCTGAAGCATGTGATTGTGCTCAACATCCAGATCAAATATTTGATAACTTCCATCTTCATGGTCCACTGTAATTGACATATGAACCTTACAGCCCGTTCAAATTTCAGCCCGACCTTTCTTAGTTAGACTGTCCCTTTTATCAACCCCTTTTGTACCTTCTTTGAAACAAACGAATTTGCATCCGGTCACAACTCCATCAATTTTGCTTGTGTTTATGTATCTCTTTCTTACTCAAACCCATCCTTCCTCCATAGTATTCCCAAAATTCCCATGCCTCAGCCACGGTGTTGAACTTCATCCAAAGTTGAGGTTTCCATCTAGGTATTCCCTGCCCCCTATCAAATAGCAATTAAGGAAGAAATTAGAAATGGATGGCTGTTAAGATTTCTTCTAAGCATGCAAACAAAACTTTACTACAAAAAATATCTGACATGATGCAAATTTGATTGAGAAAAGGATTCAAAATTTACTTACTTGTTTGGATCTTGGTTCTCCATCGATCTCCACAACTAATGCTTGATTCTTTTGTCAGGAAATGCTGGTGTGGGCACAACAGAAAGGAAAGAACATAAGAGGTGCTTAGCTGAGCAAAAGAGAAGTAGAGGGAAGAAAGGTGGTCTTTCCGTTTTGGCGCGCAGTGTGTCTAGGCGGGGACCTTTTCCCTCCAAAAGTTGGTGGCCTGTGTGGGGCTAGTTCCTTTTCTTTTCTTTATATTTTTTAGAGGAAAACTGCGGGTTTGGAGATGCAAAGTCACTCTCTGACTTCTCTCCTTGCTGTTAGAGGAGCCAGTTCCCACCCTCAGTCCTCCCTCTACTATATTTCACAGTAAGCGGCTATCGTGAGCACTTTTGTGATGTTTTCTTGATGGAAATGGTGGGCACAGTGACTTCCATTGCTTTCACATCGTGGTGGTAGTACAATGGGAGGGAGGTGTCAAGCCAGCATGGACAAAAAAAATTGGTTTTGATTTATTTTTGGATAATGTATTTCAGTCTTTATATTTGGGAGTGTCGACTTAATTGTTATAGTTCGGAAGTTGTTAGTTTTTTAGCCATAGAAATAACATTAACCATCAAGATACACCGTGTGCAACTTCATCATCATAGCTCCCATGCATTAATCTTGACATATCTTAACAAATGCACCAACCCTTATATTATTGACACCAACAGATTAAAATTTGACCTCATGGATGCTAAAATTGTGCCAGTGAATATGTCTTGAAGCAAGCAAATCAATATCACTCAAGCTCACCAAACATGTTACAGATCACATTGTGCTTACCTATAGAAGCTAGCCACCCACCTACAAAAAGAAAGAAAACACCTACCACTCGGTGTTATCACTAGTAGGAAAAGGCTTATAGGTGATATCTTATTTTTGTGGCGCACTAGTCTAATATGCGCCACAGAAAGTTGTTTTGTGGCGCACTAGACTCTGTGCGCCACAAAAATAGCTTATTTTTGTGGCGCACCAAGAATCCATGCGCCACAGAAACTAGGTGGGACCCACAAACCGCCACCCCCAATCATTGGTTTCACTATTTCTATGGCGCACTGCACTTGATGCGCCACAGAAATAACGTATTCTATGGCGCACTAGCCTCGGTGCGCCACAGAAATAACGTGTTCTGTGGCGCAGGCGCGGGTGCGCCACAGAAATAACCCCTCCTATATCATGTCGTACCCCTCCCTCGCTCGTACCACTCTCTCCCCTCTCCCTACTGCCGCGCGCCGCCGCCTTCCATGGTGAGCGCTGCCATCGCCATCGCCGCCGCCGCCTTCCTCCGCGAGGGCCGCATGCCACCATGCTCCACCCATCCCCGCCACCAGCAGCACAAGCCGCTGCGGCGTGGAGGAGGAGGGGCCGCCGCGGCGTCAAGGTGGAGGAGCCGCCGCGACCTCCACCCCTGCCGTCATCGTCGGTGAGCTCCTCCACAACTGCCGTCATCGTCGGTGAGCTTCCTCCCGTCCCCTCCCTCTTCCTCTCCCACGCGAGCACAACGTGCTCGACGAAATGCATTGCTCGCCCTTGAACGCCGAGCAGAAGCTGGTCACCCTCCACTCCCTCGTCTGCTGCAGCCCTTGAAATGCTACTGGTTCATTTGTTGTGCTCAGTGAGGTTAACTGTTAATCTTGATGGCTTATTGCTACTGTTCATTTGTTGTGCTCAGTGAGGTTAACTGTTAACAATTTTCTTGATGGGTTCATAGGAATTTGATGCTACTGGTTCATTTAAATGCTTGTTGTGCTTGATGTCTACGGGTGCTTCTATTCTTGTAGACAGTGTTGGGCCTCCAAGAGCAGAGGTTTGTAGAACAGCAACAAGTTTCCCTTAAGTGAATCACCCAAGGTTTATCGAACTCAGGGAGGTAGAGGTCAAAGATAGTCCTCTCAAGCAACCCTGCAATTAAGATACAAGAAGTCTCTTGTGTCCCCAACACACCTAATACACTTGTCAGATGTATAGGTGCACTAGTTCGGCGAAGAGATAGTAAAACACAGGTGGTATAGATGGTAGTAAACAGTAATTGCGATATGAAGTAAATATTGCAGCAAGCGAACATGTAGCAGAACTTGTTGGAAACGGTGTTTCAATGCTTAGAAACAAGGCCTAGGGATCATACTTTCACTAGTGGACACTCTCAACAATGCAATCATAATTGAATATAAATATAAGCACTTCACTATGCTATTCTGAATTACTCTCTGGCTGGATAACGAACACTAATTCACCATGTAGGGATGCAAAAGCAAACCTTAAAGATGCATTCCCAAGTACTAATAAACACCCCACGCTGTCACTTTGAGCATTCATAGGAGGTACTAACACACCACAATTTCATAGAGACATCCAACTCAAATCATAACTCAGTGAATAAGTATTCTGTGAAATATAGCCTAAGAGACCCACACGGTGCACACCCTGTCACCTTTACACACGTGGGACAAGGAGTCTCCGGAGATCACATAAGTAAAATTCACTTGAATAGCATAACTACATCTAGATTACAAAGCTCATCATATGGATCTCAATCATGCAAAGCAATTCATGAGATCATTGTATTGAAGTACGAGAGAGAGATTAACCACATAGCTACCGGTACAGCCCCTCGAGGGAGAACTACTCCCTCCTCATCATGGGAGACAGCAGCGTTGATGGAGATGGCGGTGGTGTCGATGGAGATGCCTTCCAGGGGCAATTCCCCGTCCCAGCTGCGTGCCGGAACAGAGACTTCTGTCCCCTGAAACGGTGTTTCGCGATGGTGGCGGCGCCCCTGGAGTCTTTCTGGAGTTTTCGTCAATCGGTGTCGGGTTTTTAGGTCGCGAGGGACTTTATAGGCGAAGAGGCGGCGTCGGAGGGGCACCAGGGCGCCCTCCCCATAGGCCCTGGGCCTCCTCTCCGTCTCCCCTTCGGTGTTCTGGTCCGTCTCGGTGAATTAAGATGTTTGGTCTTTGTTTCGTCGAATTCCGAGAATATTGCCCGAACAACCTTTCTGGAACCAAAAACAGCAGAAAACGAACTGGCACTTCGGCATCTTGTTAATAGGTTAGTTCCGGAAAATGCATAAAAACATCATAAAGTGTGAACAAAACATGTAGGTATTGCAATAAAACTAGCATGGAACATAAGAAATTACAGATACGTTGGAGACGTATCAAGCATCCCCAAGCTTAGTTCCTACTCGCCCTCGAGTAGGTAAACGATAACAATAATAATTTCTGAAGTGACATGCTACCAACATAATCTTGATCAACAATATTGTAAAGCATATGAGATGAATGAAGTGATCTGAAACAATAGATTGCTAACAAAAGATAATGACTAAACAACTGAATCATATAGCTAAACTTTTCATGAATAGTACTTTCAAGACAAGTATCAACAAGACTTGCATAAGAGCTAATTCATAAAGCAATAGATTCAAAGTAGAATGCATTGAAGCAACACAAAGGATGATTAAGTTTCAGCGGTTGCTTTCAACTTGTAATATGTATATCTCATGGATATTTGTCAACATAGAGTAATATAACAAGTGCAATAGGTAAACATGTAAGAATCAATGCACACAGTTAACACAAGTGTTTGCTTCTAAGATAGAAAGAAGTAGGTAAACTGACTCAACATAAAGTAAAAGAATGTCCCTTCGCAGAGGGAAGCATGGATTACTATTTTTGTGCTAGAGCTTTTATTTTGAAAACATAGAAACAATTTTGTCAACGGTAGTAATAATTCATATGTGCTATGCATAATACTTCCTACAAGTTGCAAGCCTCATGCATAGAATACCAATAGTGCCCGCACCTTGTCCTAATCAGCTTGGATTACATGGATTATCATTGCATAACATATGTTTCAACCAAGTGTCACAAAGGGGTACCTCTATGCCGCCTGTACAAAGGTCCAAGGAGATCAATTGCATTTGATTTCTCGTTTTTAATAGATCTCAACTTAGGACATCCATACCGGGACAACATAGACAACAGATAATGGACTCCTCTTTAATGCTTAAGCATTCAACAACAAATAATATTCTCATAAGAGATTGAGGATGTATGTCCAAACTGAAAACTTCCACCATGATACATGGCTTTGGTTAGCGGCCCAATGTTCTTCTCTAACATATGCATACTCAAACCATTTGATCATGAAAATCGCCCTTACTTCAGACAAGACGAACATGCATAGCATCTCACATGATATCCAACAAAGGTAAAAAGTTGATGGCGTCCCCAGAAACATGGTTACCGCTCAACAAGCAACTTATAAGAAATAAGACACATAACTACATATTCATCACCACAATAGTTTTTAAGCTATTTTCCCATGAGCTATATATTGCAAAGACAAAGGAATGAAATTTTAAAGGTAGCACTCAAGTAATTTACTTTGGAATGGCAGAAAAATACCACATAGTAGGTAGATATGGTGGACACAAATGGCATGGGTTTTGGCTCAAGGTGTTTGGATGCACGAGAAGCATTTCCTCTCAGTACAAGGTTTGGGCTAGCAAGGTTGTTTGAAGCAAACACAAGTATGAACAGGTACAGCAAAACTTACACAAGAACATATTGCAAGCATTATAAGACTCTACACTGTCTTCCTTGTTGTTCAAACACTTTTACCAGAAAATATCTAGACTTAGAGAGACCAATCATGCAAACCAAATTTTAACAAGCTCTATGGTAGTTCTCCACTAATAGATTAAACTACATGATGCAAGAGCTTAAACATGATCTATGAGAGCTCAAAACAATTGCCAAGTATCAAGTTATTCCAAACCATATGAAGCATTTTCTGATTCCAACCAAATAGCAACAAGTGAAGCGATCAACTTTCGCCCTTGAACATTAAAAGTAAGAATGAAGAACACTAGTGTTCATATGAAAAAGCGGAGCGTGTCTCTCTCCCACATGAGCATGAATTTATTCAGAGAATGAAAATAACAAAATGAAAATAAAAGCACACAGACGCTCCAAGTAAAGTACATAAGATGTGATGGAATAAAAATATAGTTTCACTAGAAGTGACCTGATAAGTTGTCGATGAAGAAGAGGATGCCTTGGGAATCCCCAAGCTTAGATGCTTGAGTCTTCTTAAAATATGCAGGGATGAACCACCGGGGCATCCCCAAGCTTAGACCTTTCACTCTTCTTGATCATATTGTATCATCCTCTTCTCTTGACCCTTGAAAACTTCCTCCACACCAAACTTAAAGCAAACTCATTAGAGGGTTAGTGCCTAATCAAAAATTCATACATTCAGAGGTGACATAATCATTCTTAACACTTCTGGACATTGCACAAAGCTACTGAAAGTTAATGGAACAAAGAAATCCATTCAACATATCAAAAGAGGCAATGCGAAATAAAAGGCAGAATCTGTCAAAACAGAACAGTCCGTAAAGACGAATTTTACAGAGGCACTTAACTTGCTCAGATGGAAAAACTCAAAACTAATGAAAGTTGCGTACATATCTGAGGATCACGCACGTAAATTGGCAGATTTTTTTGATTTTTTTACAGAGAGTTCTGCGCAAATTCGTGACAGACAGCAATTCTGTTTCTGCGCAGCAATCCAAATCTAGCATCAACTTTACCATAGAGACTTTACTTGGCACAAAAACATGATAAGGAGAGGTTGCTACAGTAGTAACAACTTCCAAGACTCAACAAAACAGTAGCAAAATAAACACATGGGTTATCTCCCAAGAAGTTCTTTCTTTATAGCCATTAAGATGGGCTCGGTAATTTCAATGATACTCTCGCAAGAAATAAGAGTTGAAGCAAAAGAGAGCATCAAGAAGCAAATTCAAAACACATTTAAGCCTAACCCACTTCCTATGAAAAGGAACCTTGTACACAAATAAATTCATGAAGAACAAAGTGGCAAGCATAGAAAAGCAACACAAGTGCAATTTCAAGATTCTCAACATAAAGAGGGGAAACTTAATATTATTAAGATGCATATAACCATATTTCCCTCTCTCATAATAACTTTCAGTAGCATCATGAACAAACTCAACAATATAACTATCACATAAAACATTCTTGTCATGAGCCACATGCATAAAATTATTACTCTCCACATAAGCATAATCAATTTTATTAGTTGTAGTGGGAGCAAATTCAACAAAATAGCTATCACTATTATTCTCATCACCATAATCATCATATATAGGAGGCATATTGTAATCATAATTAATTTTCTCCTCAATAGTAGGTGGACTGAAAATATCATATTCATCATTGCAAGCATCATATATAGGAGGTAAAGTATCATCAAAGTAAATTTTCTCCTCCATGCTTGGGGGACTAAAAATATCACAACCAGCTTCCCCAAGCTTAAATTCTTCCATAGCTTTAGCAATAATGGTGTTCAAAGAGTTCATGCTAATAACATTGCTACAACTATTTTGCAAACAAAGTTCCATGGGTTTTTTAATTTTCTCTTCAAACACCTCATGTCCTAATTCAAGATAAATACTATAAAGATCTCTAATTTTGTTGTTGTTTTCCATTAAGCCTAACTAGTGAAAATAAAAACAAGAAACAAAAAGATTCAATTGCAGGATCTAAAGGAGATATCTTCGAGCACTCACACACCGGCAACAGTGCTAGGAAATAGCTTAGTAGTCGGAGGATGTGAATACCTTTTACCTTACCTCCCCGGCAACGGCGCCAGAAAATAGCTTGATGTCTACGGGTGCTTCTATTCTTGTAGAAAGTGTTGGGCCTCCAAGAGCAGAGGTTTGTAGAACAGCAACAAGTTTCCCTTAAGTGAATCACCCAAGGTTTATCGAACTCAGGGAGGTAGAGGTCAAAGATAGTCCTCTCAAGCAACCCTGCAATTAAGATACAAGAAGTCTCTTGTGTCCCCAACACACCTAATACACTTGTCAGATGTATAGGTGCACTAGTTCGGCGAAGAGATAGTAAAACACAAGTGGTATAGATGGTAGTAAACAGTAATTGCGATATGAAGTAAATATTGCAGCAAGCGAACATGTAGCAGAACTTGTTGGAAACGGTGTTTCAATGCTTAGAAACAAGGCCTATGGATCATACTTTCACTAGTGGACACTCTCAACAATGCAATCATAATTGAATATAAATATAAGCACTTCACTATGCTATTCTGAATTACTCTCTGGCTGGATAACGAACACTAATTCACCATGTAGGGATGCAAAAGCAAACCTTAAAGATGCATTCCCAAGTACTAATAAACACCCCACGCTGTCACTTTGAGCATTCATAGGAGGTACTAACACACCACAATTTCATAGAGACATCCAACTCAAATCATAACTCAGTGAATAAGTATTCTGTGAAATATAGCCTAAGAGACCCACACGGTGCACACACTGTCACCTTTACACACGTGGGACAAGGAGTCTCCGGAGATCACATAAGTAAAATTCACTTGAATAGCATAACTACATCTAGATTACAAAGCTCCTCATATGGATCTCAATCATGCAAAGCAATTCATGAGATCATTGTATTGAAGTACGAGAGAGAGATTAACCACATAGCTACCGGTACAGCTGAAAGGACACGGATGTCGCCTAGAGGGGGGGTGAATAGGCGATTTAAAACTTTTACGAGATGGGCTTAACAAATGCGGAATAAAACTAGCGTTTACTTTGTCAAGCCCAAAGCCTATATACTATGGTTCACCTATGTGCACCAACAACTTATTCTAAGCAATGGTTCCTCTATGTGCACCAACAACTTATGCTAAGCAATACAAGCAAGTATGTGATAGCAAGATATATATAACTTCAAGCACGATGGCTATCACAAGGTAAAGTGCATAAGTAAAGAGCTCGGGTATAGAGATAACCGAGGCACGCGGGAGACGATGATTTATCCCGGAGTTCACACTCTTGCGAGTGCTAATCTCCGGTGGAGAGGTGCGGTTGCTTAGTGCTCCCGAACGCCACAAGAGGCTCACCTTGAGGTGTGGTTGCTCGATGCACACCAACGCCACAAAGGCCTCACCCCAAGATGCGGTACTCACACCACACACCGAACGCCACGAAGGCGCCTCACCTAAATCTCCGGTGACCCTCGCCACAAAGGCCTAGGTCACGGTTCCACTAAGGGATTTCCTTCGAGGCGGAAACCGGGCCTTACACAAAGGTTGGGGCACACATCCACAACTTAATCGGAGGCTCCCAACAAATCACCACAAAGGTGTAGAATCCGTCTAGGGTTCCAAGAACCCAAGAGTAACAACCTTCTTGCTTTCACCACCACGAATCACCGTGGAGAACTCAAACCGATGCACCAAATGCAATGGCAAGAACACCACAAAGATGCTCAAGTCCTTCTCTCTCAAATTCCAACAAAGCTACAAAAGCTATTGGGGGAATAAGAGAGGAAGAACAAAGAGGAGAACACAAAATTCTCCAAGATCTAGATCCCAAAGATTCACTCACAAAGAGATGATTTGGTTTGGTCAAAGTGTGGATCTAGATCCCCTCAATCTTTCTCTCAAAAAATGCAAGAATCATTGGTTGGGGAAAGAGAGATCAAGCTCACAAAAAGTCAACAACAATGGTGGTGAGCTTGAGAGAGAGGAGGAAGAAGAAGGAGCAAGCTTTCAAAGAAAGATGGGGGGAGAAAGACTTAAAAGGCAGGCCCCCAAATTTCTGCCCGTTGGGGCTGCCTCGACTTGGGGCCGGTAGTACCGGCCAGCTAGGGGCGGTACTACCGCCCGTGTGTGCTGCGCGCGAGAGGAAGAGCGAGGCGATGGAGCTGCGGGCCGGGAGGGGAGGCCGGAGCCTCCGGCCGAGGTACCGGCCGGGGTACCGCCGAGCCGCCCCAAAGCCCTGGAACAAAACTGCCTCACTTGGCGATTATCCGGTACCACGGGCGGTACCTCGCCTGGAGGCTCCAGCCGTGGGCTGGGTACCGCGAGCGGTACCTTGCCTGGAGGCTCCAGCCATGGGCTGGGTGGAGGCTCCGGCCAGGGCAGGGTGGAGGCTCCGGCCAGGGCCCTCTCCTCACAAAACGTTTTTACTTAAACACCCATACGAAAACCTTAAGAACTTTTGCATCCGGACTCCGAATTCGATGATCTTGGGCTCGTTGAAATCACAACAACGAGCTCTACAACAATATGCATAGAAACATCATAGTCCAGCAAAGGAGGATAGAAACAAATGATGAAAGGTTTGACCTATCTCAAAAAGACATACCGGTAAAACCTCCAATCTTGAAAATGCAACAAGTTGCCCATGGAAAAACCATTCTCAATGAACTAGAGCTTGTCATGAGAATAAGCACAAGCTCTAAAACATCACATGGATAAGATCCAAATAAAACCAAGTAAGATGATGAACCAAACTCGAAAACGCAACAAGTGATCTATGCGAAATCCGTTTTCGATGAACTAGAGCTTGTCATGAGAATAAGCACAAGCTCTAAAACATCACATGGATAAGGTCCAAATAACAACCAAGAAAGATGATGCAAGGATGCAAAGGTTTGAGCTCTCTCCGAACGATACGATCGAGTTACTCACTCGAGAGCCCTCTTGATAGTACGGCAACTAAACTATAAACCGGTCTCCAACTACACTATGAGACCGGTGAGAAAGAAACCCTATCAAGAGCAAACCTTATACTTGCGCATTCCACTTGAGCTTGATGACGACGATCTTGACCTCAACAAGATGGAACGCCTTTCTTGCTTGTGTTTGCTTGACGAAGTCTTGTGGATTGCTCCCCCATAATCCACCATGGGAGAGCTTCTTCTTCGGCGCATCTTCACATATCCATGATCACCATATGGATGGCAAGACTCAAGCAAAGGATCTCTTCGAGATGGCTCATCTTGAACTTGCACTTCATTCTTCATTCTTCATCATATTGATGTCTTGAAGTAACTTGAGGGCTCACTTCATCTTCATCTTCAAGACATACTTGACACTTGATATCCTTCATCAATTTCTTCTTATTGCAACCTTGAAGCCAACAAATGGTTCAAGAATTGCCTATGGACAACTCCTATTAATATAACTCAATGCAAACATTAGTCCATAGGGATTGTCATTAATTACCAAAACCACACATGGGGGCTCCATGCACTTTCAATCTCCCCCATTTTGGTAATTGATGACAATCTCTTTGAGAGGGTTTATATAAGGAATTTAAGTAACAAACAAGTTGAATATATAGAGCAAACTCCCCCATAATATATGCATGTGTGAATGATCTTGACTTTCATTGCATATATTGGCATTCAAAGCCTAGTGGAGTTTCCTCTAAATATTCAACTATGCAAAGCAACAAGATGCAATGCAATAAAGGCACATGCTTAAGCACAAAGCAAAGACATAACCAAATTCCCTTAAACCCTCCAAACTTCTCCCCCATTGGCACCAATTGCCGAAATGGGTGAAAAATTTAGAAGGCCAATATAGTGAGAGTTCCTCCATAGCGTGTGCATTTCTCATAATTTGAGTGGAATCAAATGCACATATCCAATTACGAATATTCGGAAGGAGTCACACCATAGATAGGATCAAAGATTGCAAAAAGATAACAAAGTCAAGAAGCTTCAACAAATGAAGCAAGCAACCAAATGAACCACAAAGAAGATACCAAAAGAAAGAAAGATATTATGATAAGATCAAGAAGATTGCTCTAAATAATATGAGGAAGCTCCCCAAGGTTTGTGCACAAAACAAGACAATTTGCATTGGAGTATAAAGTGCATAAACATGGAATCATCACTCCCATAATATCATTCAAAAACAAAATATACCAAGTGAATCAAACTCTAATGATCACCAAAAGATAGTGCTCTAAATTAAATGAGGAAGCTCCCCAAGGTACATGCATAAATTAAAATGTTGTATTTGAATACAATATGCATAACATGGAATCCTCACTTCCTCATTACCATTTAAAACACAAACATTTGCAATAGATCATAGATAGAAAATTAAGCTTAACACTTGCAACAAACAAATGGTTGAGCAACAAGTAGGAGGCACCATAATAAAAGGCTCAACCAAGAGGATATGTGAAAGGCATGATAAAGCATATTATAAGACTATTGCAAGGATGAGCAAAAAGCATCATCATAGTCTTCAAAGAATTATATTGCTTAGCATGACCAATCAACACGCAATAATAAATAAGATATCAAACGGAGATGTATCATCTCTTATGTGTATAAGTTTCTCTAAGTGGGCAATATCACAAAGATATTTATCCACAAAGAAACATGCACACATAAAATAGATACGCAAGAAAAATAGTATGATATCCAAGACGAAGTCATGCAATATACCAATAAGAATTTTTGCTTAATAGCATGGCCAAAGGCTCAATTTTATCTTATTGTACATTCATGAACTTCAACCACAAACAACTAAAATACATCACAAATATCAACAAGGGATAGAAGATAGTTGGGATGCATTTGAGAAAGGCAACAAGTATCACAAACGGGGATACCAAAAGAAGTAACTAAATTTGCACTTTCATCTATATTGCACATGTGAGAGCCTTGAGGAATTGATATGCAACAAAATTGCTAGATAGGCATAGTTGGGGTGGATGAATCATGAGCATGATTTAAAATACTTCCCAACAAATGCACTCATCTCAAATTACTCTCATTCACAATAAAGAGGTTTCATTAAGACTTTTGCAAGAAGCACAACATTTGCAAATCAATAGATTCATGCCAAGATGCAACCATAAGGTTGGATACAACAAAAGTATGCATGAGAAGATACTTGTTACCAAGATAGCATTGGTGTGGATGTAGTAGATATGTGTTCGTTGATCATCCTATCTTGCCTCACGTTACCATTGAGTCACCACTTCTTTCCAAGAGTGAGACAAGCATTCAATGCATATCCATTGTACCTAACACAAAGGTAAGTACAAAATGGTCCCCAAACTAATTGGGTCCGAAGTAGTTAGACACACTACAACATATAGGACAAACTCCACAATTCTATGTGCATATAGATATGAAATTGAATTTCATGCACATCTTAGTCAAATTAGGATTTGATGGAGTTTACCCTATATATTGGATCAAAGAAAGTGACACATGCCATAAGATATACATATATTAAATATGCATGCACAATACTTTCAAGAACCAAAGGAAGATACAATTTGGACAAAACACCAAATAAACCAAGAGACAATGGTTGTCCAAATTATATCAAAGAATCAAATCAACACAAGATTGACTCCAAAGACTTATCTCATTATAAGAAGCTAATTAAACCTAAGCACAAAGGAATGAGATAACCAACTCCCAAGAGAGCAAGGTTCCAACAAATAAACCAAACCCTCGACATTTTTTATGATGGCACAAAGTACCAAAAAGAAAATTTTATGTCTCCCAAAACCCAATTTTTGATAAAGATCAAGAGATGTTAAGCATTCTAATAATATAGAAGAGCTCCCCCAAGTTTGGTGCATTATCAAGGATTTTTTATATGAATACAAAATGCACAAAACTAGGATCATCACGCTACCTATATCTTCTAACAATGCTAAGAAAGTTTGAATAGACAACTTAGATCCATAAGATGCAAGGAAGACACATGGGAGTCAAAGCACAACAAATTCATGGCAATAAATAAGGCAAAATAAATACAAGAGCCAATGTAGATATGATCAATAAATATCTACCTCATAATTGATTACCAATTGTCCTAGGACAAGAGGTATTAGGAAATATTTCCCGGTGGTAGTTTGTAAGTATACATAAGATCATATTTACAACGAACAAAGCATATGGTAAAAGATAAGAGTTAACCATCATGCAAAGATAGTTTCTTGATAGCTTCATTTAGTCATACCAACATGCAAGGCAATTAATAGTATTCATACCAACATGCAAAGCAATTAATAGTATTCATACCAACATGCAAAGCAATTAATAGTATGACTTGAAGCACATGGTTTTCCAAAAATGTATTGAGGGACACGTTGTGAAAAACCATGCCAAGAAGAACTTTCACAAATAAGATCCACAAAGATATTAGCAATGAAGCCATTTAAGCAAATTGGAGCTTGTTTGAGCAAACATGCCACATAGGAGAGAGATAATTTACGGTATCAAATCTATGTGACACAACCTCAAATGTTCACATTTTCTAGGCTTGTAATATGCACAAAGCTTATTACTCCCCCATAATGTGATAAGGAATTTATTTTCACAAGAGGCAAATAAGATCCAACTAGAGATATTAATGGACATTGGAATTTGAATTTCTCATGAAGATGACATACCACATAGAGACTAGATAATCTTGCAATATCAATTCTAAGTGATATTCCTCATGTACACACATTGTTAGGATCATGAAATTCCCAAAGGAATATCACTCCCCCAAAATGGGATAGTCCATTAATCGCTCATAAGAGCCATATAAGATACAACAAGATGCAAAGAGGCTCCAACACAAACACAAATACATGGTGTGCAACCCAACATGCATAGACTTGATTTCTCAAGCAAAACTATTAGGAAGCACAACATATACAAACACATGTTAGGAACAAAACTAACACATGCAAAGGGGCGAGTAACTTTCAATATAAATGAGTTGAGAACATGTTACCGCAAGGAGGAACATTGGGTATATGATAGAAGTAAGATAACCAAAAGACTTGGCTTGAGATAATATAAATGATGAAGATCCCTTAATTCTTCATGATGTAGCCAAGTCTCCAATGCCCTCCAACAAGCACCTATTGATCAAATTTTGGATTGTTGGTCCCCAACTAAGTTGGGTCCTAAGAGGTTAGTCACAATAGGCTTGGCAACCCAAATGGTTCTTTTCTTGACACCACTTTGAGCACCAACATATTTGGCAAACACATTGCCACCCTCATCCTTACGAAGAGAATAAACATCATCAATGGTGGTAGAGTTGGATGAGGTACCAATAGTGCACAAGGAGGAGATGTGGCCCTTCTCACGGCATATGTAGCAAGTTCTTTTCTTCTCCTTCTTCTCACTAGGTTTCTCCACAATGGGAGCATTGGCTTGTTTCTTCTTGGGAAGTGGCATTTCTTCAACTTGAGGTTGAATATGAGTTTGAGCTTGAGGCCGCTTCCCTTTTTGCTTCTTCTTCAAAGGGCAAGATCTAACATGGTGCCCTTCAATATTGCACTTGAAGCAAACAATCTTGGCCGGGTCTTTGACTTGTACTTGGCCCTTCTTCTTGTTGTTGTTCATGGACTTGTTCTTGTTGTTGGATTTGAATCCAAGTCCACTCTTGTCATTGGGGGATTGTTGCATACTCAACATCGTGTCAAGTTTGCATTTCCCTTCATGACCCTTTACCAAGTCATTCTTCAAAGAAGTGACTTGGGCCTTGAGCTCTTTGATTTCCTCTACATGGTTAGTAACAACACAAGTACTAGAGGAAGTAGAATCTTCATTGTTAGAGCAACAAGGCAAGGAAGATAATTCATCACAAGATTTAGCAATATTATGAGTGGATGAATTACTAGGACTAGCACATGGAAATATAGCATTTTGAGTAGTAGTGCTAGTATCCACATGAGGCTCACAAGGTGTTGCCTTAAATATGATAGCCTCATGAGCTAACTTTAGCCTATCATGAGAGGCTAGAAGATCCTCATGGGAGCGAGAAAGCTTTCCATGATTTTCTTCCAATTTCCCATAATTGCAAGTTAGCAACTCAAGTTGAGCCCTTAGCTCAACATTCTCCTTCAAGATAGATGCTTCACAAGAAGTAGAGTTAGTAGCACAAGCATCAATATTAGTAGTAATAGGAGAAGGCAAGTTGGCATGCTCTTTTAGATAAGAAGCTTTAAGTTGCTCATGCGACTCGGTGAGTTTGGCGAGCGCACTCTCAATGACCCTTGAGCCCTTTTTGAGTTGCTCAAAATCCTCAAGGAGTTTAGCATTAACAAACACAAGCTTATCATTTTTTAGCTTTAGTTCATTTGCCATCTCAAGAGCTCTATCATGGTTTTCCTTTTCTCTAGACAATTCTAGAGCAAAGGTCTCCTCAAGAGCTTCCTTGATGGTTTGTTCTTCTTCAAGTTCATTTTTTAATGATGCTACATCATCGGCATACTCTCGTTCAAGAGCACCCTTTTTATCAATGGTGTTCTCATGCATCCAAATAAGTTTTTGGCTCTCAATAGCGGTAGTCAAGATTTCAAAGAAGTGAGTGCTAGCAATTTTATCTTTGCAAATAACCTTGAATACGCTCTTACCCTTATCGCGTAGAGAGACAACCCAATCCTCTTCTTCATATTCATCCTCATCCTTATCACCACGAGACATATTGGGTTCCATGGTAGGAGGTACCGTGGAACCCTTGGCCATAAGGCATATATGAGGACCGTGAGATAAAGAGGAGGAGTTACTTGAGGCTCCTTTCAAGATCTTGTCTTGACCAATAGAATCTTTGGTTTCCTCTACATTGTTAGACACACAACAACTAGAGGAAATAGAAGCATTTTTATCATGGCCACAAGACAATGCAAGCATATCATCATTAGATTTATTCAAGCAACTTACACATGATATGCAAGGACTATCAACACAAGCATGTAAATCATTTCTAGTGCTAGATGTGTTTAAGTCCGAAGATGAAGCATTGCAATGAGATAGAGATGACGAATCATCAATAGTAAGCTCAATATCAACATTGCAATTTTCATCACCACTCACCATATCATTACCTTGTGTCTTACCACACTTTGGTGAAGTGGATGAAGATGAGAACTCATCACGGCCGGAAGTGGAAGCAATACAATCATCCTCAATAATCTTGGACACATCATATTTATCTTGAAGCTTTGTCCATAATTCATGAGCGCTCCCAAAAGGCATGATTGAAGAAGTAACTACATTGCTCACAACAATGGAAAACACATGAGAAGCAAGAGCATCGAGACAAGAGTTTTTCTCCTCCTCAAGAGATAAATTTTGAGGATCCTTAGGAGAAGAAAAACCCATGTCAAGAAATCGCTCCATGTCCGGGGACATACGCCGCAAAATATTAAGCACATAAATTTTCCATAGATCATACTTTGTGCCATCAAATATAAACAAGTTATTGTGCGCTAATCCCCTAGCCGACATCTTTACTCTCAAGGCGGTGAAGCCTAAGAATGAGAGACCTTGCTCTGATACCAATTGAAAGGACACGGATGTCGCCTAGAGGGGGGGTGAATAGGCGATTTAAAACTTTTACGAGATGGGCTTAACAAATGCGGAATAAAACTAGCGTTTACTTTGTCAAGCCCAAAGCCTATATACTATGGTTCACCTATGTGCACCAACAACTTATTCTAAGCAATGGTTCCTCTATGTGCACCAACAACTTATGCTAAGAAATACAAGCAAGTATGTGATAGCAAGATATATATAACTTCAAGCACGATGGCTATCACAAGGTAAAGTGCATAAGTAAAGAGCTCGGGTATAGAGATAACCGAGGCACGCGGGAGACGATGATTTATCCCGGAGTTCACACTCTTGCGAGTGCTAATCTCCGGTGGAGAGGTGCGGTTGCTTAGTGCTCCCGAACGCCACAAGAGGCTCACCTTGAGGTGTGGTTGCTCGATGCACACCAACGCCACAAAGGCCTCACCCCAAGATGCGGTACTCACACCACACACCGAACGCCACGAAGGCGCCTCACCTAAATCTCCGGTGACCCTCGCCACAAAGGCCTAGGTCACGGTTCCACTAAGGGATTTCCTTCGAGGCGGAAACCGGGCCTTACACAAAGGTTGGGGCACACATCCACAACTTAATCGGAGGCTCCCAACAAATCACCACAAAGGTGTAGAATCCGTCTAGGGTTCCAAGAACCCAAGAGTAACAACCTTCTTGCTTTCACCACCACGAATCACCGTGGAGAACTCAAACCGATGCACCAAATGCAATGGCAAGAACACCACAAAGATGCTCAAGTCCTTCTCTCTCAAATTCCAACAAAGCTACAAAAGCTATTGGGGGAATAAGAGAGGAAGAACAAAGAGGAGAACACAAAATTCTCCAAGATCTAGATCCCAAAGATTCACTCACAAAGAGATGATTTGGTTTGGTCAAAGTGTGGATCTAGATCCCCTCAATCTTTCTCTCAAAAAGATGCAAGAATCATTGGTTGGGGAAAGAGAGATCAAGCTCACAAAAAGTCAACAACAATGGTGGTGAGCTTGAGAGAGAGAGGAGGAAGAAGAAGGAGCAAGCTTTCAAAGAAAGATGGGGGGAGAAAGACTTAAAAGGCAGGCCCCCAAATTTCTGCCCGTTGGGGCTGCCTCGACTTGGGGCCGGTAGTACCGGCCAGCTAGGGGCGGTACTACCGCCCGTGTGTGCTGCGCGCGAGAGGAAGAGCGAGGCGATGGAGCTGCGGGCCGGGAGGGGGAGGCCGGAGCCTCCGGCCGAGGTACCGGCCGGGGTACCGCCGACCTCCCTGGAGCTCCTCCTTGGGCGTACCACGGCGGTACCTCGCCTGGAGGCTCCAGCCATGGGCTGGGTGGAGGCTCCGGCCAGGGCTGGGTGGAGGCTCCGGCCAGGGCCCTCTCCTCACAAAACGTTTTTACTTAAACACCCATACGAAAACCTTAAGAACTTTTGCATCCGGACTCCGATTTCGATGATCTTGGGCTCGTTGAAATCACAACAACGAGCTCTACAACAATATGCATAGAAACATCATAGTCCAGCAAAGGAGGATAGAAACAAATGATGAAAGGTTTGACCTATCTCAAAAAGACATACCGGTAAAACCTCCAATCTTGAAAATGCAACAAGTTGCCCATGGAAAAACCATTCTCAATGAACTAGAGCTTGTCATGAGAATAAGCACAAGCTCTAAAACATCACATGGATAAGATCCAAATAAAACCAAGTAAGATGATGAACCAAACTCGAAAACGCAACAAGTGATCTATGCGAAATCCGTTTTCGATGAACTAGAGCTTGTCATGAGAATAAGCACAAGCTCTAAAACATCACATGGATAAGGTCCAAATAACAACCAAGAAAGATGATGCAAGGATGCAAAGGTTTGAGCTCTCTCCGAACGATACGATCGAGTTACTCACTCGAGAGCCCTCTTGATAGTACGGCAACTAAACTATAAACCGGTCTCCAACTACACTATGAGACCGGTGAGAAAGAAACCCTATCAAGAGCAAACCTTATACTTGCGCATTCCACTTGAGCTTGATGACGACGATCTTGACCTCAACAAGATGGAACGCCTTTCTTGCTTGTGTTTGCTTGACGAAGTCTTGTGGATTGCTCCCCCATAATCCACCATGGGAGAGCTTCTTCTTCGGCGCATCTTCACATATCCATGATCACCATATGGATGGCAAGACTCAAGCAAAGGATCTCTTCGAGATGGCTCATCTTGAACTTGCACTTCATTCTTCATTCTTCATCATATTGATGTCTTGAAGTAACTTGAGGGCTCACTTCATCTTCATCTTCAAGACATACTTGACACTTGATATCCTTCATCAATTTCTTCTTATTGCAACCTTGAAGCCAACAAATGGTTCAAGAATTGCCTATGGACAACTCCTATTAATATAACTCAATGCAAACATTAGTCCATAGGGATTGTCATTAATTACCAAAACCACACATGGGGGCTCCATGCACTTTCAATAGCCCTTAACCTCGAGGGAGAACTACTCCCTCCTCATCATGGGAGACAGCAGCGTTGATGGAGATGGCGGTGGTGTCGATGGAGAAGTGGGGAAATTCCCCGTCCGGCGGCGTGCCAAACAGAGACTTTGTTCCCGAAACGGAGTTTGCGATGGTGGGCCACAGGTCTTCTGGGTTTTTGTCAATCGGTGTCGGGTTTTAGGTCGCGAGGACTTTATAGAGGCGGCGTCGGAGGCACCAGGGCGCCCTCCCCATAGGCCCGCGGCCGGGGGCCTGCCCGCGCGGTCTGTGGTGTGGGGGCCCTGGGCCTCCTCTCCGTCTCCCCTTCGGTGTTCTGGTCCGTCTCGGTGAATTAAGATGTTTGGTCTTTGTTTCGTCGAATTCCGAGAATATTGCCCGAACAGCCTTTGTGGAACCAAAAACAGCAGAAAACAGGAACTGGCACTTCGGCATCTTGTTAATAGGTTAGTTCCGGAAAATGCATAAAAACATCATAAAGTGTGAACAAAACATGTAGGTATTGTAATAAAACTAGCATGGAACATAAGAAATTATAGATACGTTGAAGACGTATCAGTGCTCAGTGAGGTTAACTGGTTCATAGGAATTTAAATGCATGAAATGCTACTGGTGGGCTTGTATACATACATATTTATAGTTGCTTTACTGCTGCTAGGTTTCTCTTGGTTGGCCTGGGATTAGTTTTCTGGACCCCAAGTAATTCTCTGTTGGGGGTATATAATTGTGGTGCCCCTGTTTGGATGATTTTATTCATCCACACATATTTTTCTTGCTGTGATAAATTGATGACCCATTTACTTGATAAAAGTGATGTTGCCTGATGATTTACTTGATGGATTCTTGTGAGCTTATGGTATGCTTATAATGCTCTGATTAGTGGGGATGCTTACTGGATCATGTGCATATAGTTCATATAGTTCCCTAAAAAGAAAGAATGCTCCCTGGCCAGATGCTTGATGTGTTGGAGATGAGCTAAACTGATAAGAACTATGCTTGATGTCTTAGCTCAGCCAATGATGCAAAGGCTGAGGCAAAAACTTGGATAAGAACAGATACTAAAATGTGTGATTTAAATGGAATGCTTATGATGGTTGCACTCAGCCAATGATGCAAAGGCTGAGGCAAAAACTGATAAGAACAACCACTATGCTTGATGTCTTAGCTCAGCCAATGATGCAAAGGCTGAGGCAAAAACTTTAAGAACAGATACTAGAATGTGTCATTAAATGGTTGCTGAGCCTGGTGTGATGGCACAAATATCAATCTCTTGTGCATCCTACTTGGCTTCGCTTACGCCTCCCTGAATGTTAATATTTGTTTCGACCAACAAAGTATGAGGCATTCCATTTAGTTCATACTAGCTACTTCTTAATTGCATTGGCCTTTCTTCCATTTTAGTGCCGATGATTAAATTTTGTGGTCACTACACTTGGGGGAGGCGCCAGTGAGCCTGGTGCGATGGCACAAATATCAATCTCTTGTGCATCCTACCTGGCCTCACTGACCCCTTCCCTAAATGTTAATATTTGTTTCGACCAACAAAGTATGAGGCATTCCATTTAGTTCATACTAGCTACTTGTCTCTTATTTGAGTTGGCACTTCTTAATTGCGTTGGCCGATGATTAGAATGTTTGGTCACTTGTACACTCTGGGGTGGGTGAAAAAACATGTCCATTACCCCATGTGTGGTTTTGGTAATTGATGACAATCCCTATGGACTAACGGTTGCATTGAGAATCAATCTTAGGTCAAGTCCATAGCCATGTGTTGGACTCAAGGTTGCAAGATGGAGAAGACGGAGTACAATGACGAAGACGGTGTCGAAGAGAGATGAAGACGGTGTAGAAGATGAAGAGAGACGAAGACGGTGTAGAAGAGATGAAGACGGTGGCGTGCGTACAAGATGGAATAAGACGGTGGCGTGTATGTTGAAGGAAGACGGTGGCGTGTACAATGATAAAGAGGGTGAAGACGGAGCTTGCCGACTCGAGAGGAACGCGCAAGGACAAGGTTTGTGCTCGATAGGATAGTGGGTCGCATCATCGGAGAGAGCTCAAACCTTGCATGCATTGCATCGTGTTTCTTGGTTGTTCTTGGTTCTTATCCATGAGATGTTCGAGAGCTTGTGTTCATTCTCATGACAAGCTCTAGCTCATCGGAAACGGATTCCGGATGCATCGCATGTTGCATGTGCGAGGGTGATGATTTTCCCGATATACCATATTGAGAGGTTACACCTCTATGACCATGAGAAAATCATCACTCACTCTTTTCCATGTTTTCACCATGTGTAGTGGTAGCTCTCGTCGCCCTCTTTCCAACAAAATTGGTTTCACCGCAATCCGAGTTTCCTAGCTCAAGTTATGCATTTTACCGTTGCCTCTTATTTGATAAAGAAAAAGAAAAAGAAAAAGGACCGGTACTACCGGTCTGGGTTCCGCCCAGTACCGGCTTGGCATCTGCGAGCATGGGAGCCCAGGCCGGTACCGAACCGGTACCGGGCCTGGTTACCGCCGGCCTGTTTTTCTTTTTCTCTAAGCCTCCACCCGCGGGCCACTGCCGCCTCCACCGGCCCAGCTCCAGCCCGCACCTGGGCCACGCCCCGCCCTGGGCCGCCTCGCCTTGGGCCGCACCACCTTCCCAGCCCGCCGCGCGCTCGCCGCAGCTCACGCACGCCCGCCGCCAGCTCGCGCTTCGATCCCCGCGCGCGGAGTCAACGCGGTACGGCTCCCGCGCGGGAGGCTTGCCAGCGTCTGACCGCTCGCAGCCGGCCCCGCATGCGCTCCCGCATGCAATCTCTCGCGAGCCTGCCGCTGCGCTGCTGCCAGTTCTGCTCCTCTCTCTGATTTGCGTTTCAATGCCTCAGATTTGGTACAAGCGGTAGTACCGCCCTTGCAAGCGGTACTACCGTTTTGGGGCGACTTTTGACCATTTTTCTGCACAGTTTTGGCGCAAACGGTAGTATCGCTTTAACAAGCGGTAGTACCGCTTTTGCGCGAATCTGACCGTTTTCTCAGCCCCAACAGCTATATTTTGGGCCCCCTATTTATACCTCTCTTCCACCTCCGACCCAAACACTTCTTCTCCTCCATTCTCTCTCCTCCATTGTTGACCTTGAGTTCTTTCTTCCTCCTCTTGATCCCCCCACTATTTGTTGCATATTTTTGGGGGAAAGGAGAGAGGAGATCTAGATCTAGAGCTTCACCAATTGAATCCCTCTCCAAGTGAGGGGATCTTGCTAGATCTAGATCTTGGAGTTGCTTGGTGTTTCTCCTCATATTTGTTCTTCCTCCCTTATTCCCCCAATAGCTTTTGTAGCTTTGTTGGAATTTGGGAGAGAAGAACTTGGGCATCTTAGTGGTGTTCTTAGCCATTGCATTAGGTGCATCGGTTTGGGTTCTCTCCGGGGTTTCGGTCTCGTAGAGGGCATGTTGACCTTGGTGGTGTTGTAGCCTTAGTGGCCTTGTTGCCTTTGTGGTGTTGTAGCCTTTTGTGGCCTTGTAGCCTTTGTGGCCTTGTCGTCTTTGTGGCGTTGTTGCCTTTGTGGTGTGGTAGCCTTAGTGGCGTTGTTGCCTTAGTGGAGTGTGGTAGCCTTTGTGGTTTTGGTGCCGGTTGTGGCGCGTTGGTGTCTTGGTGGCCTTGTCGCCGGTGTGGCGTGTTGTAGCCTCTTGTGGCCTTGTACTTGAGAGCCTCCGTGTTGTGGAGTTGCCTCAAGCTTGATACTTGGGTTTGTCCCAAGCTTGTACGGGTTCGGTGACCACCCTCAAGGGTCCCTTAGTGGATCGAGGCGTTCCTCCTTGGAGGAAGGGCTCGAGGAGAATACGGTGGCCCTAGTTGGCTTCTTGGAGTGCCTCGTGCCTCCACACCGCTCCAACGGAGACGTAGCACCCTTGGGTGTGAACTTCGGGATACATCGTCGTCTCCTCGTGCACCGGTTACTTCTCAACCCGAGCTCCTTTACCTATGCGCTTTACATTGTGATATCTATCTTGCTTGATGTGCTATACCTATCTTGTTATCACCTTGTTGCTCATCATGCTAGCATAGGTTGTTGGAGCACTTAGGCAAACCCCTAGTTGATAGGCTTTGAGCTAAACTAGTAAACACTTAGTTTTATTCCGCCTAGTTTAGCTCTCAAGTAGAAGTTTTTATACACCGCCTATTCACCCCCCCTCTAGGCGACGTCCTAGTACATTCGTCAGAACTGGTGTGATCATATCAATATCTTGTGAATCCTACTTGGCTTCACTGACCCCATCCCTGAATGTTAATATTTGTTTCGACCAACAAAGTATGAGGCATTCCATTTAGTTCATACTAGCTACTTCTTAATTGCATTGGCCTTTCTTCCATTTTAGTGCCGATGATTAAATTGTTTGGTCACTTGTACACTCTGGGGTGGGGCCAGTGAGCCTGGTGCGATGGCACAAATATCAATCTCTTGTGCATCCTACCTGGCCTCGCTGACCCCATCCCTGAATGTTAATATTTGTTTCGACCAACAAAGTATGAGGCATTCCATTTAGTTCATACTAGCTACTTATCTCTTATTTGAGTTGGCACTTCTTAATTGCATTGGCCTTTCTTCCATTTTTTTCCGATGATTAAAATTCTTGGTCACTCTTATACTCTGGGGTGGAGCCAGTGAGGCTGGTGTGATGACACAAATATCAATCTCTTGTGCATCCTACCTAGCCTCACTGACTCCATTTGTTTTGACCAACAATGTATGAGGCATCACCACAAACAATTGCCGATGATTAGAATGGTTGGTCAGTACACTCAGGGGCGATGTTAGTGAGCCTCGTGTGATTGCACAAATATCAATCTCTTGTGCAACCTACCTGGCTCGCTCCCGGAATGTTAATATTTGTTTCGACCAACAAAGTATGAGGCATGCTATTTAGTTGATACTACTTGGCTCGTATTTGAGTTGGACTTATTCGTTTATTTTGGTCTTTCTTCGAGATAGCGCCGATGATTAAAATGTTTGGTCACCGTACACTTGGGGGTGGCGTAAGTGAGCCTGGTAAGATAGCACAAATATCAATCTCTTGTGCATCGGACTTGGTCTCACTTACGCCATCCCTAAATGTTAATATTTGTGTTGACCAACAATGTATGAGGCATTTATTCCATTTCTCTTGTGCATCGGACTTGGACTTGGTCTCACTTTCTTCTATTTTAATCAGAGGAGGAACCGGATGAAGACCCCGATGCAAGCGAGCCTGGCGGGTAGAGAGGAGGGAGCAAAGGAGGAACCGGATGAAGACCGCTTTGTATCTCGAAATGGTGAAATTTGTAGGAATTAAGAGTTGTATGTAAAACATTTGACACTTGCCACTATATATGTATCTCGATCGGGCTCTAAGTAATGTGATGATGATGTCTATGTTATATCTGTGCAATGTACATGCTATTTATATTATATCTGCAATTGTATATAATCTGTATAATACGTATATGTATATTGTTGTGTATAACATGTATGTGTATGGCAGGCAGCACAAAATCGTGTATAATACGAGCAATTTCTGTGGCGCACTGGAACGAACTTATGTGGCACACCTTTTTCTGTGGCGCACCGAAGAAACTGGTGCGCCGGAGAAAACTTAATTGTGGCGCATGAGAAGGTGCGCCACAGAAATCTTATTTTGTGACGAAGTTTCTGTGGCGCACCATCCATGCGCCACAGAATCTGTTTTTGATGCGCCACTAATGAGCCTTTTCCTACTAGTGTATCTTGTTAGGGCATCTCCACCAGTATGACCCAAATAATTCTAATTCTTCCGCGTTTAAATAGGTCCGCGCCGCCAGATAGACGGACAAGTCACGCACGCTCCAGTGGCGCAACCCAAACGGACCAACCCATCTGGCTCGACCCATTTGTCCACCAAATTTGGGGAGCCGATGCGTATGTGCAGACAACGTGCATGTACTTCCGTGTCCGTCCCGCGTGGGCTGAGGGCCCGCATGGCAGTGACTTAACGGCCTTCTTCCACTAGACATCAATGGAGGTAGGCTAACTCCAAAGCTGCCTGCGCTGCATGCACTGACCGACTTCTGGGCTAGCCATCTTCCTTCATCAATTTCGCGTTTTGGCCTCCTCATCGGCCTCCAATTCCTTATCCTTTTTAATAGGAAAGCCACAACCATTTTCTCCCACAACCTCATCTTCTTCCATTCCCCACCACCACCACAGACATCGCAGCAGTCATGGCTGGCAGCATAGGATTGAGGGGAGGGCGTCTAGGATGGCCATCGGGCCCGGTGTGTGGCCGTGGCCGAGGTCACCAATGAAAACGTGGGAGAGAGGCCAGAGTCAAGAACCGTCGTCCCTATTGCCTGCATCGTCGCCCGAGTCCATCGCCATCGACCTCTCCGGGTTTGAGTTCGGTGTCACCATGCATTTGGGCATGGACTACGACATATTGCATCTCCCCCAGAAGTTCACGTCGATCGTCGATGGGCAAGAGCCCCGTGAGATCGTACTGCGGGTGGACGGCCGCGCGACTGACATGTGGGCAGTGGAGCTGATATTCGACTACGTGAGCTAGATGTACCTCCACAATGGCTGGAGGCAGTTCACCCGCGCACACGCCATTGAAGTTTGGCTATGAGTGCATTTTTGGAGTGTTTTTACTCCGTTATTTTATATAAATATCCTTGTGTAGCAATATGATTTTTGCATTTTACGGAGTTTCCACGCACTTTCTATGCTTGTTTACGCGGGATCTCTAAATATTAAGGCAATGGTGAAATATCAATAAAAACTATCATTTTATGGTATTTTGACGTGATAAAAATCATTTAAGCACTTAATTATGCACCTGGGCGAAAGGAAATGCGAGGACAAACATCGTGTTTAGCGGAGGGTACGGGGGATCCCGCCATCCGCTCGTACGTAGCACCAGGAGCACCGCGTCGTCAAATACTTTCACCTCGCCTTGGTAATGACCATAGAGACAATTGCTCATTTGTGAAGCTTTCATGCTTTTATCAAGTAAAATAAATGGGTTTTCTTTTATAAAGTTGTTTTGAAATATCTATAAGTCCTTAACATGATAGCCCTTAGTTGAGTGGTTAGTTTCTGATTGTTGCTTGTTTGTTTTATTAGTGCAATGTGTTGATTGTGTTCCTTTTATATTTTCCGGCGATAGATGCGAACAATTCCGGAGAAGAAGAAGTGGTTCGGATAAGGATTTTATTTATATTGATGGGATTCTTATATTGATGGAGTTGAAGAAGTCCAGGGACAAATAAGCCAAGGCAAGCCATCTTTTGATCTCTTGCTAATTATCCTCTTTGTTGTGTTCATTGTTCCATTATATGCTTGGTTCCTTGTATCTTGTGTTATGATTGGTCCTCTACTATGCATACTTGCTCCCAAGTATGTTGAACCCCTTGTTGATATTATGCATGCTTACCCTAAGCATGTATGCCCCCTTGACCGCCTATATTATCATCTTCTTAGTGGTATGATGATTAACATCATGACCCTTGTTTAATCATCCTACTTATATTGTCCCTACGCATGCTTATCCTAAGTATGTATGATCCCCTTGACACCTCATTTATCACCTCCTTAATGGTATGATGGCTAGCATCATGCCATTGTTGTCTCTTAGTTCTTACATGAAACTATAGGTTGGGAACCCCTTGGAAAAATACCTTGTTGAAAAGAATCTTTGGAAAAACCTTGGGTGAGTTGGACTTACCTAAGTGTGTGTTTATGAAAGGAAATGATCTTGGCAAAGATGGTTGGAAAGAGAATCTTGTTTATGAAAACTTTGGCGCCTAAGTATTCACCCGTGACAATTAACCCGCGCAACCACACCCCAACGTGGGCACGGGGCTTAGCCCTAGTTTGTTGAAGCTGGCATGAGACACCTTCAAAACTCTCTAGGAGGGTCACGATGACCTCTGACACCGGGTTGCGCTCTGGAGGAGGCAATACTGTCTTAACCGATAGCCGGACGATTACTGAGGGTCTTCTGTCATGGCGCCGGAGATACGCTCAAAAGGAGGTATGCTGCCGGGGTGCCGGGAAGGGGTAAGCCCGCGGGGAAGGACTCATGTCAGTGGAGATAAGCAAAAGGCTATGTTCGGGTATCCGTCGTGGCATATGTTGTTATGCGGGGATGATGCCCACACGATAGGTATCCGGATAGAGGTGGGGAAAGTGTGCAAACTCTGCAGAGTAAAATCTATTCGAATAGCCGCGTCCGCGGTCATGGACGGTTGGAATGGCTGTTGCTTAGCCTGATGAGTTTTGGTTTACAAAATGGTTTGGCAAATGAAAGGAAAGAACTTGTTTTGAAGTACCGGAAGGGTACGGGAAAGGTTGTGTCGACCATATGGAGATGGTCGGGAAGGACAAATAAATTGGGTTACCCCATCCTAGTGTTTTATGTTGTGGAAATCTTTTGAAGTATCTTCTTTAACAAAGATATAGAGATGTCATAGAAATGTCTTATCACCCTCTTAGTGTCCCCTTCAACTGTGATGTGGGATGCTATATCCACAAGAGAAACTTATTCTCTTTCACATGCTATATCCACCAGAGAAACTATTCTTCCTCTCTTGTCTTCTTTAGTTAGAATTGTTATCACCTTCTTGATGGTTTGCGAGTACAATTCAAATGTACTCACGGCTTTGTCCCTGGCTATTTACTTGGCCAGACCTGGAGGACTTCGACAGATGAAGAAGGAGTTGACGACGTCTATGCGAGCTAGGAACGTCTTCCCAGTCAGTTGCCTGTAGGGTTAAGGCAGATGACTTGGGCTCTACGCTGCTGAAGTGATTCTGCTACTCTGATGATTAGATTAGGCCCTTCGAGGCTATCTTGTAAAGATGGGTCATGTGACCTTATTGTAATTTTCTTATTTCGTTTTGTAAAGGATGATGTATTTTGATATCAGTTCGGTTATGTATTCACGGCACACTGATCATGGGAACGTGAACTGTATACATAACAAGGTATTCCGGATAGCTAGTCCGGGGTCCCCACAGAGCTGGTATCAGAGCTATCCTGACTGTAGGAGACCTTAGTTAGCATGGACGTTAGTTAGGAAACAAGTACTTGGGAAAAACTATTTACAAAACAAATTCTTTCTTTAGTCGGAAGCATAGCTTCTACTCCTCTTATTTCTTCAAAACTTCTAAATTCTTATCTCTCCGCTTTATAAAAAGGATTGAAAATTCTTACTCTATTGTCTCATCCACTTCAAACTTACCTATTGGACGATGTCCCCAACTCAGATCGGAGAGTCGAACTCAAAGATGACTAAATCCTTCGGGAAGACTCAAGTAGCTCCAACTGCAGTTATTGAAGATTGGATGTACGCATAAAGGGATAGGAAGATCATGTCTTTGGATGTCGCCAAAGTCTGTCGATGAGCTGACCTTGTTCCTCCGTGGACTTGCACTTTTTACAGTCGTCAGGGATCAAGTCCTCTATTCTTGACTAGTAATTTTTAGGCCAGCTACAAGAAGATCTCGACTTCGGGAGCACCTCAACAGCCGCCCCCTCGAAGACCTCACATCCCCGGGATGTTGAGCAAGAAGACTATGCAGTTTTCGCCTCCACCTCAACATCGACGACTCAACACCAAGCCGCATTACCACCCTCTGCTTCGAGAATTCTTGTTGAACGATGTCGACAAGATGAAGACGTCAACATATGTGACCAGCCCCAAACCAATAGGATGGATAGGACAAACTCAATCGCTTTGATTGAGCTACCCCCACGCATTAGGCATTCCTGGGTACTTAGAGTACCATGTTTGGTTTGATGATTGCTTGTAGTTCCCTAGTGTGTTGTCTTGAGTGTTTTTATCTGTTTGTTGTGTGCATGATTGTCTTGATCCTTCGGTTTGAAAAACACCCTCGGTGTGATAACCTAGCTTAGACAGCCTCCCTAAGATGTTTTTACCCTCATCAACCACGCCGTTAGAATACTAACTGCTAGTTACTGGATAAGTTAACTCTGTTAACCATCGATTCTCAACCGTCAGAGAAACTAACCCAGACCCCTATCCACGCCAACTACTTTCAAGATCAGCTGAAGCATCTCTACTAAGCCGAGAAGACAGAAGCCCCTACCTTCATGAGTGACTGCACCTCTGCGAGAAGACATACTAACTTTGTCTAACCTTGGAGTATAATCGCGCTAACTTCAAGTATAACTTTTTGAAACTACCCTCTAACACACCGTCTAACAAGCTGAGAGGACAATAGCGTCAAAGCCAAGCTACATCACATGGTTCATCTGGTCCTCATCAAGTGAAGCTCCTGAAGATACCTCAAGACTCAAGATTAGGTGTAGTTTACCCGCTCACTTCTTAACTGGTATAAGTCAGCACCGACCCTCAAGCTGAAGATTGTCTCCGATGACCTTTGATGATGCTTCATTTGGACAACAACCAGGCGCTTCTTCGACTTACTAACTTACCGCGCGTTATATGGATTAGTAAACACCGTGAGTGCCTCTTGAAGCTATGGACTACACATCACCCTCTGAAGATGTTCTACTCAAGACGAGAGATATCACTTCCTCGAAGCACCGACAAGACCCGTGCTAGAAGCTCTGAGTCTCTAGAACCCCCGTTGAACAATCTTAAGGGTGGAAGACTTCGTCTTCCACTAAAAATTTTAAGCTAACTCTAAAAAGTTTTCGACTCTGTTAGGGCACCGTTGGATTGCACTACCTCCCCTAGAATCATGAACCCCGCTAGGATCCTTAAGAAAACTACAGATCCAACACCTGCTGGGAGTAGTCAACCTCTTCACGAAGCTTGCTCTCGGCCAGAATCTACCGTGTCTCTCAGAAGCTGAAGTTGCAACCCTCTCAACAGCGGCACATCTACAGAAGAATGGAGTCTAACTTTAGTTAAACTTTACAACCCCTCTAGTCCTACGCTTTGTAATCTCGGGACGAGATTATTTTAAGGGTGGAAGATCTGTCACACCCCAACTTTTGCAACCCTGTTTATTTGTCCTTAATGCAAAAATCAGGGGGAACAAAAACTTTTTCTAAAAGCCAATTAGATGCATTGCCTTGATCTGTTTGTTAAGATGCTTTGCTTTGATCTGGTGGTAGATAAATTGTCTTGATTTAATTGTTGAGTTTTGTCTTGAGCTACCTCAAGGAACAACACCTCTAGTAGTAAAACCATCCTTGAATTCAAAACTTGGGATCATCTACCCCTTAATACATCCCTCTCTTATACCCTAGTCAAAACCCCTAAGGCATCACAAATTTGGCTAAGTCCTAAAACTGTTATCAGGTTCCATTTTGGAGCCCGTGGATTAAGCTACCCCTTGCCATCCAAGGCAATGAATCTGGTCCTAAACCTACCTTATCATAAGCACTTCCCAACCATGTCCTTGTATTGAACCAAATCCCTCTTATACTCATTTATCCTTGTCTGTTTTGAGGCCAAGTCAAAAATCTGTTTTTGGCAGGCTTAAAAAGTTCAAACTTTGGCAGTTGATATCTAAGCACCCACAACTGTTATTAGTTACCTCCATGCATGGATCTCATCTATGCGACACCCTCTACAACTTCCACGTATTGCATGTCCCATAATACCCTTGCAACCTATATTTTCAACTTGATCTTACACCCTATCCAATGTTGCACCACTAGATCCCATTTTCAACTTTTATCTTTTGTTTATCTTTATTCCAAGATTAATCTCCACAAAACCAAGAGTGAAGATGGTAGCTACATTATGTAGCCACACCCTCTACCCTTGAGATCACTTCTCCCAAGATATTTTATTTGCCAAAAATCCTATTTAAGATTCTTCTCTAATTTTCACTATAAAACTAATCCTAGTTTTAGCAAAGCTTTTAAATTTTATTTTCTCAAACGACATAGGAAATGAGTGTGGTATTTCATATCACCTTATCTCCTCCCAAAAATATTTGCTTTATAATAATTCTCCTTGTTTTGTTTTCTAACAAAATGCATGATATGGTACTTATACAATTTCTTGTTTGTTTTTAAACATGAGAAAATCTGCCTTGCTTTATAAATTAAGTAGAAATTTTTGAACTCCTATGTTCCACCTAGTTTTCTCTCAACATTTTCAAATTACCTTTCATTTCAAAATTTTGCCATAGCCATAGGAGAGATTCCAACCTTATTTCTTGAGCCATATTTATAAAGTAACCTTTGAGCATCAACTATACCCCTTTATTGACACCTAATAATGCTTATGCATTATTGCATGTGATCATGCTCACACCTCCTTTTCTTCCTCTTTATCCATATTTGGATATCACATATTTCAACTCTCCACTTCCTTCTACCTTGATCAAACTTATCTCTACCCTTGCCATCATTAGTAACATCACCTAGAATATTTCCTTAGTACCTTTGGGCATTGTGCATGACCCTCTAGGTTGGACACAATAGAAGTGGCTGGCCATGTGATCATGGGCTTGTACCATGCACCCTCCCTTCTCCCTCTCGTTAAAAGTATGATCCCTCCACCCTTCTCTCCACCCTCTGGTCGTCCATGCACCATAATTCCCCTTATTGATTAGCTTTGGGAGTGAGGAAAGAAGTTGGACACCCTTGTGCATACTTATGGCAAAGATCATGGCAAGATCTTTACTTGCAGCCTACCCCTCCTCCCTCCACTCAATGACAACCAGCAGCCAACCCTCACATAACCCCAGGACACCATGGAAGCCTACCTAGCTAGCCCTAGCTTCTCCTCTCACTTTCCCCTTCCCCATGCCATGAGTGACATAGTCCTTGACCCAAAAGCCCTAGACCTGCACCCTGCGCCTCTAGCCTTGTCAAGCACCTCTCCCTTGATTCCAGGAGGCGTGTGGAGCTACTCCCCCGAGCCCCAAGGCTTCCCATCATTTCCTCCATGCATGCCAACCTAGTGGTCACCATATTCTTGGTCAAGAAGAAATCCAGCACCCCAGCCTCCTAGGCCTCGCCATGAAGATGCTCTGGTACCCCTCTAACCAACGGGCATGGTCCCGAGGCGAGCCCTGCCCCGCAAGAGCCTCTCCCATGCTCGCCATGGACGTGATCACCCGTTCTGACCATGCACGCGCGTTCCCAGTGCTGTAGACCTCCTTTGGCCACCCCTACCCGTAGCCTGCAAGGGCATCGTGTCACGACCCCAACGCAATGGTGCCACGCCTCCCTCCTTCACCCACGACCGGGCACGACACATCAAGCACCTCGCTGACCGTGCAACATCACCTCGTCTCAAACAAACCAGCCCACCTTTTTCCTTAAATCCAGCCGCACTGAATCCACCTTTGGATGCCCTACTCAATGGCACCGCCCCTCCTCCCAATCGTGTCCGTGTTTTGTCGCCCCCATCTCCCATACACCATGCCCACGATGCACCCCCGTTCGGCTATAAAAGCCATCCCCCCCTCTCCAGCCTCTCCCACCTCACACCACCTCCTCCCACCCCAGCCCACAGGAGCATCGGGCGCTCCTCTAGGCGCTGCACGCCGGCGCAACCACCTCCGTCTATGATCACCGACGGGTGGCGGGGATGATGGCGCCCAGTTCCGGCGTTCCCTGCCGTCCCTCTTCGTTCCATATTGCTTCCCTTCTCCTGCTCGTCCTAACCCTGCCTCCATGTCCCAGGCCGGAGAGCCGCCGCCGTCGCCTTGGGATGCTGCGGAGAAGATCGCCGGGGGGATGCTGCGGAGGAGACGCGCCGAGCGCGCCCTGGACGCCGCGAGCCGCCGCGCCCCGCCCGCCGACGCCGGCCGCCGCCCGCCGCCGGTGAGCTCCGCCGCCTCTTCTTCTTCCCGAGCCGCCGCGTGCGTGACGAGGAAAGAGGACGACGAGTCGCGTCCCGATCTTGGGGCTGCATGGCCGTTGGCCACGTCGGCCATGTGACCTGGCCCGCTGGGCCCTCCCGCTTCTTTCTTTTTATTTTTTTCCCACCTCTCCACCTGGAAACTACCTGGGCCGGCCCAATACTGCAACCCCGCACGGCCCAGATGATTCCCGCCCGTTTTAAATGTTTGAAAATTTGATTTTCTGTAATATATGATAAAAACCAGAGAACATTTTATGAATAAATCGAGATATACATACCCAAATCGAGTGAAACAAATTGCATTGGAACATAAATTTCATTATCTTTCCAATGCCACTAGCCTCATATTTTTAGGATTTTTGTACGAATTTTAGTGCATTAAACATGATCACTGCATTCTGCTTAGTGTTTGTAATTTTAAAAATTGTAGGATTAATATTTTTGGATGAATCCAATTGTGTTGACCTTGTTTTGTTACTGGCCATCTAGGAAAAATACTGTTAGTCTCTGTTAATGAAATTTTGTCTCTGTTTGCAAGTGTATGTGTGTCACATGCAATGATGATTTGAAATCTCTTTGAGTTATTCAAACCCTTGTCATCACTTTGTTTTAAAAGTAGCCAACCTATGTTTTATTCTTGCCAAACAAAACCTCCCAAGATTAAACCAAGCTCTATTGTTTTGCTTAAGTTTTCAAAATGGTGTGGCATATTGTTTACTTCCTAGTATTGGGTAGTATTTGTGCAAACAAAATAAAAGAGATAAATAATTTCTACCTCTTCAAAAATGTTTGAAAATAAAAGATGAATGTTTTGAGGCCAAAAGCTTTGCACTTGTCTTCTTGATAGTGTTATCTACCAGGGGATGTTTAATTCATGCCTTGGTGATGACCATGAGGCAATGCTACATTTGTTGGGCTTTCAGGAAGGTATGATGCGCACAAGTTTCCCTCAGTATGAAACCAAGGTTTAATCGAACCAGTAGGAGCCAAGAAGCACGTTGAAGGTTGATGGTCGCGAAATGTGATGCGAGGGATTCCGGCGCCAACGCGGAACCTGCACAACACAACCCAAGTACTTTGCCCCAACGAAACAGTGAGGTTGTCAATCTCACCGGCTTGCTGTAACAAAGGATTAAACGTATCGAGTGGAAGATGTTTGCAAAGAAAATAGTAAAACACAAGTATTGCGGGATTGTATGCTATGTAAAGAATAGGACCGGGGTCCACAGTTCACTAGAGGTGTCTCTCCCATAAGATAAAAGCATGTTGGGTGAACAAATTATAGTCGGGCAATTGACAAATAGAGAAAGGCATAACAATGCATATACATGATATGATAAATATAGTGAGATTTAATTGGGCATTACGACAAAGTACATAGACCGCCATCCAACTGCATCTATGCCTAAAAAGTCCACCTTCAGGTTATCATCCGAACCCCCTCCAGTATTAAGTTGCAAAGCAACAGACAATTGCATTAAGTATGGTGCGTAATGTAATCAACAACTACATCCTTAGACATAGCATCAATGTTTTATCCCTAGTGGCAACAACACATCCACAACCTTAGAACTTTCTGTCACTGTCCCAGATTCAATGGAGGCATGAACCCACTATCGAGCATAAATACTCCCTCTTGGAGTTAAGAGTAAAAACTTGGCCGAGCCTCTACTAGTAACGGAGAGCATGCAAGATCATAAACAACACATAAACAATAGATTGATAATCACCATAATCATAGTACTCTCTATCCATCGGATCCCGACAAACACAACATATAGAATTACAGATAGATGATCTTGATCATGTTAGGCAGCTCACAAGATCCAACAATGAAGCACAACAAGGAGAAGACGACCATCTAGCTACTGCTATGGACCCATGGTCCAGGGGTGAACTACTCACTCATCACTCCGGAGGCGACCATGGCGGTGTAGAGTCCTCCGGGAGATGAATCCCCTCTCCGGCGGTGCCGAAGGCGATCTCCGAATCCCCGAGATGGGATTCGCGGCGGCGCGTCTCCGTAAGGTTTTCCGTATCGTGGCTCGGTCTGGGGTTTCGCGACGGAGGCTTTAAGTAGGCGGAGGGTCAACGCGGGGGCCACACGAGGGCCCGGGGGCAGGTCGGCGCGGCCAAGGCCTGGGCCGCGCCGGCCACCCCTGGCCGCCTCGTGGCCCCACTTCGTTAGCTCTTCGGTCTTCTGGAAGCTTCGTGCAAAATAAGACCCTGGGCGAAAGTTTCGTCCAATTCCGAGAATATTTCTTTACTAGGATTTCTGAAACCAAAAATAGCAGAAAACAGCAACTGGCTCTTCGGCATCTTGTTAATAGGTTAGTTCAGAAAATGCATAAATATGACATATAATGTGCATAAAACATGTAGGTATCATCAATAAAGTAGCATGGAACATAAGAAATTATCGATACGTTGGAGACGTATCAGCATCCCCAAGCTTAGTTCTGCTCGTCCCGAGCAGGTAAAACGATAACAAAGATAATTTCTGAAGTGACATGCCATCATAATCTTGATCATACTATTTGTAAACATATGTAATGAATGCAACGATCAAAACAAAAGTAATGACATGAGTAAACAACTGAATCATAAAGCAAAGACTTTTCATGAATAGTACTTCAAGACAAGCATCAATAAGTCTTGCATAAGAGTTAACTCATAAAGCAATAAATCAAAGTAAAGGTGTTGAAGCAACACATAGGAAGATTAAGTTTCAGCGGTTGCTTTCAACTTATAACATGTATATCTCATGGATATTGTCAACATAAAGTAATATAACAAGTGCAATATGCAAGTATGTAGGAATCAATGCACAGTTCACACAAGTGTTTGCTTCTTAGGTGGAAGGAGATAGGTAAACTGACTCAACAATAAAAGTAAAAGAATGGTCCTTCAAAGAGGAAAGCATCGATTGCTGTATTTGTGCTAGAGCTTTTATTTTGAAAACATGAAACAATTTTGTCAACGGTAGTAATAAAGCATATGAGTTATGAAAATTATATCTTACAAGTTGCAAGCCTCATGCATAGTATACTAATAGTGCCCGCACCTCGTCCTACTTAGCTTGGACTACCGGATCTTTGCATGCCATGTTTCAACCAAGTGTCACAAAGGGGTACCTCCATGCCGCCTGTACAAAGGTCTAAGGAGAATGCTCGCATTTCGGATTTCTCGCTTTTGATTATTCTCAACTTAGACATCCATACCGGGACAACATGGACAACAGATAATGGACTCCTCTTAAATGCATAAGCATGTAGCAATGATTATTATTCTCATATGAGATTGAGGATATATGTCCAAAACTGAAACTTCCACCATGATTCATGGCTTTAATTAGCGGCCCAATGTTCTTCTCTAACAATTTTGCATGCTCCAACCACTAAAATGATAGATCCTTCAGACAAGACGGACATGCATAGCAACTCACATGATATTCAACAATAGTTGATGGCGTTCCCAGAAGCATGGTTATCGCACAACAAGCAACTTAATAAAATATAAAGTGCATAAGTACATATTCAATACTACGATAGTTTTTAAGGCTATTTTGTCCCATGAGCTATATATTGCAAAGGTGAATGATGGAATTTTAAAGGTAGCACTCAAGCAATTTACTTTGGAATGGCGGAGAAATACCATGTAGTAGGTAGGTATGGTGGACACAAATGGCATAGTAGTTGGCTCAAGGATTTTGGATGCATGAGAAGTATTCCCTCTCGATACAAGGTTTAGGCTAGCAAGGTTATTTGAAGCAAACTCAAGGATGAACAAGTGCAGCAAAACTCACATAAAAGACATATTGTAAACATTATAAGACTCTACACCGTCTTCCTTGTTGTTCAAAACTCAATACTAGATATTATCTAGACCTTAGAGAAACCAAATATGCAAATCAAATTTTAGCAAGCTCTATGTATTTCTTCATTAATGGGTGCAAAGCATATGATGCAAGAGCTTAAACATGAGCACAACAATTGCCAAGTATCACATTATCCAAGACATTTTAGAATTACTACATGTAGCATTTTCCAATTCCAACCATATAACAATTTAACGAAGAAGAAACTTCGCCATGAACATTATGAGTAAAGCCCAAGGACACATGTGTCCATATGCAACAGCGGAGCGTGTCTCTCTCCCACAAATTGAATGCTAGGATCCATTTTATTCAAACAAAAACAAAAACAAAAACAAACCGACGCTCCAAGTAAAGAATACAAGATGTGATTGAATAAAAATATAGTTTCAGGGGAGGAACCTGATGATGTTGTCGATGAAGAAGGGGATGCCTTGGGCATCCCCAAGCTTAGACGCTTGAGTCTTCTTAAAATATGCAGGGGTGAACCACGGGGGCATCCCCAAGCTTAGAGCTTTCACTCCTCTTGATCATAGTATATCATTCTCCTCTCTTGACCCTTGAAAACTTCCTTCACACCAAACTTCAAGCAAACTCATTAGAGGGTTAGTGCATCATTAATAATTCACTCATTCAGAGGTGACACAAACATTATTTTCACTTCTGGACATTGCATAATGCTACTGGACATTAGTGGATCAAAGAAATAAATCCAACATAGCAAAAGAGGCAATGCGAAATAAAAGGCAGAATCTGTCAAAACAGAACAGTCCGTAAAGACGAATTTAAAGCTGGCACCAGACTTGCTCAAATGGAAAAACTCAAAACTAATGAAAGTTGCGTACATATCTGAGGATCACGCTCGTAAATTGGCAGATTTTTTCGAATTTTCTACAGGGAACTGTGCCCAGATTCGTGACAGACAGCAATGCTGTTTCTGCGCAGCGATCCCAAATATAACATCAACTTTGACATAGAAACTTTACTTGGCACAAAAACATGATAAGGAGAGGTTGCTACAGTAGTAAACAACTTCCAAGACTCAACAAAACAAAAAATTGCTGTAGGTAAAAACATGGGTTGTCTCCCATAAGCGCTTTTCTTTAACGCCTTTCAGCTAGGCGCAGAAAGTGCAAATCAAGTAACATCGAGAGTAGAAGCATCAACATCATAGCTTGTTCTAATAATAGAATCAAAAGGCAACTTCATTCTCTTTCTAGGGAAGTGTTCCATACCTTTCTTGAGAGGAAATTGATATTTAATATTACCTTCCCTCATATCAATAACAACACCAACAGTTCGAAGAAAAGGTCTTCCCAACACAATAGGACAAGATGCATTGCATTCGATATCCAAGACAACAAAATCAACGGGGACAAGGTTATTGTTAACCGTAATATGCACATTATCAATCCTCCCCAAAGGTTTCTTTTTAACATTATCGGCAAGATTAACATCCAAATAACAATTCTTCAATGGTGGCAAGTCAAGCATATCATAAATCTTTTTAGGCATAACAGAAATACTTGCACCAAGATCACATAAGGCATTACATTCAAAGTCATTGAATTTCATTTTAATGATGGGCTCCCAACCATCTTCTAACTTTCTAGGAATAGAAGTTTCAAGTTTTAGTTTCTCTTCTCTCGCTTTTATGAGAGCATTTGTAATATGTTTTGTAAAGGCTAAATTTATAGCACTAGCATTAGGACTTTTAACAAGTTTTTGCAAGAACTTTATAACTTCAGAGATGTGGCAATCATCAAAATCTAAATCATTATGAGCTACAACAATGGGATCATTGTTCCCAAGGTTGGAAAAAATTTCAGCAGTTTTATCACAAGCAGTTTCAGCAGTTTTAGCAATTTCAGGCAGTTTTGTACGCTTTGCACTAGGAGTAGAAACATTGCCAACACCAATTATTTTACCATTGATAGTAGGAGGTGCAGCAACATGTGAAGAATTAGCATTACTAGTGGTGGTAATAGTCCAAACTTTAGCTACATTATTCTCTTTAGCTAGTTTTTCATTTTCTTCTCTATCCCACCTAGCACGCAGTTCAGCCATTAATCTTATATTCTCATTAATTCTAACTTGGATGGCATTTGCTGTAGTAGTAATCTTATTATCAATATCATTATTAGGCATAACTTTCAATTTTAAAAGATTTACATCAGAGGCAAGTCTATCAACTCTAGAAGCAATAGTATCAATTTTATCAAGCTTTTCCTCAACAGATTTGTTAAAAGCAGTTTGTGTACTAATAAATTCTTTAAGCATGGCTTCAAGACCAGAGGGTACATTCCTATTATTGTTGTAAGAATTCCCATAAGAATTACCATAACCATTACCATTAGCAGAAGGATATGGCCTATAGTTATTACCAGAGTTGTTCCTATAAGCATTGTTGTTGAAATTATTGTTTTTAATGAAATTCACATCAACATTTTCTTCTTGAGCAACCAATGAAGCTAAAGGAACATTATTTGGATCAACATTAGATCTACCATTCACAAGCATAGACATAATCACATCAATCTTATCACTCAAGGAAGAGGTTTCTTCAACAGAATTTACCTTCTTACCTTGTGGAGCTCTTTCCGTGTGCCACTCAGAGTAATTTATCATCATATCATCAAGAAGTTTTGTAGCCGCCCCCAATGTGATGGACATAAAGGTACCTCCAGCAGCTGAATCCAATAAATTCCGCGAAGAAAAATTTAGTCCTGCATAGAAGGTTTGGATGATCATCCAAGTAGTCAGTCCATGGGTTGGGCAATTCTTTACCAAAGTTTTCATTCTCTCCCATGCTTGAGCAACATGTTCAGTATCTAATTGTTTAAAATTCATTATGCTACTTCTCAAAGATATAATTTTAGCGGGAGGATAATATCTACCAATAAAAGCATCCTTGCATTTAGTCCATGAATCAATACTATTCTTAGGCAAAGATAGCAACCAATCTTTAGCTCTTCCTCTTAATGAGAAAGGAAACACTTTCAATTTAATAATATCACCATCTACATCTTTATACTTTTGCATTTCACAAAGTTCAACAAAATTATTGAGATGGGCAGCAGCATCATCAGAACTAGCACCAGAAAATTGATCTCTCATGACAAGATTTAGTAAAGCAGGTTTAATTTCAAAGAATTCTGCTGTAGTAGCAGGTGGAGCAATAGGTGTGCATAGGAAATCATTATTATTTGCATTTGTGAAGTCACACAACTTAGTATTTTCAGGGGTATTCATTTTAGCAACGGTAAATAAAACAAACTAGATGAAGTAAATGCAAGTAACTAATTTTTTTGTGTTTTTGATATAGAGAGCAAGACAGTAAATAAAGTAAAACTAGCAACTAATTTTTTGTGTTTTGATTTAGTGCAGCAAACAAAGTAGTAAATAAAATAAAGCAAGACAAAAACAAAGTAAAGAGATTGAGAAGTGGAGACTCCCCTTGCAGCGTGATCTCCCCGGCAACGGCGCCAGAAAAAGTGCTTGATGCGCGTAGATGTACACGTCCGTTGGGAACCCCAAGAGGAAGGTATGATGCGCACAGTGGCAAGTTTTCCCTCGTATGAAACCAAGGTTTAATCGAACCAGTAGGAGCCAAGAAGCACGTTGAAGGTTGATGGTCGCGAAATGTGATGCGGCGCAACACCAGGGATTCCTGCGCCAACGCGGAACCTGCACAACACAACCCAAGTACTTTGCCCCAACGAAACAGTGAGGTTGTCAATCTCACGGCTTGCTGTAACAAAGGATTAAACGTATCGAGTGGAAGATGTTTGCAAAGAAAATAGTAAAACACAAGTATTGCAGTAGATTGTATGCTATGTAAAGAATAGGACCGGGGTCCACAGTTCACTAGAGGTGTCTCTCCCATAAGATAAAAGCATGTTGGGTGAACAAATTACAGTCGGGCAATTGACAAATAGAGAAAGGCATAACAATGCATATACATGATATGATAAATATAGTGAGATTTAATTGGGCATTACGACAAAGTACATAGACCGCCATCCAACTGCATCTATGCCTAAAAAGTCCACCTTCAGGTTATCATCCGAACCCCCTCCAGTATTAAGTTGCAAAGCAACAGACAATTGCATTAAGTATGGTGCGTAATGTAATCAACAACTACATCATTAGACATAGCATCAATGTTTTATCCCTAGTGGCAACATCACATCCACAACCTTAGAACTTTCTGTCACTGTCCCAGATTCAATGGAGGCATGAACCCACTATCGAGCATAAATACTCCCTCTTGGAGTTAAGAGTAAAAACTTGGCCAGAGCCTCTACTAGTAACGGAGAGCATGCAAGATCATAAACAACACATAAACAATAGATTGATAATCACCATAATCATAGTACTCTCTATCCATCGGATCCCGACAAACACAACATATAGAATTACGGATAGATGATCTTGATCATGTTAGGCAGCTCACAAGATCCAACAATGAAGCACAACAAGGAGAAGACGACCATCTAGCTACTGCTATGGACCCATGGTCCAGGGGTGAACTACTCACTCATCACTCCGGAGGCGACCATGGCGGTATAGTCCTCGGGAGATGAATCCCCTCTCCGGCAGGTGCCGGAGGCGATCTCCGAATCCCCGAGATGGGATTCGCGGCGGCGGCGTCTCTAAGGTTTTCCGTATCGTGGCTCTCGGTCCTGGGGTTTCGCGACGGAGGCTTTAAGTAGGCGGAGGGTCAACGGGGCCACACAGGCCCAGGGGGCAGGTCGGCGCGGCCAAGGCCTGGGCCGCGCCGGCCACCCCTCGGCCGCCTCGTGGCCCCACTTCGTTAGCTCTTCGGTCTTCGGAAGCTTCGTGCAAAAATAGGACCCTGGGAAAGTTTCGTCCAATTCCGAGAATATTTCTTTACTAGGATTTCTGAAACCAAAAACAGCAGAAAACAAAATGGCTCTTCGGCATCTTGTTAATAGGTTAGTTCCAGAAAATGCATAAATATGACATATAATGTGCATAAAACATGTAGGTATCATCAATAAAGTAGCATGGAACATAAGAAATTATCGATACGTTGGAGACGTATCAATGACCATAGAGACAATTGCTCATTTGTGAAGCTTTCATGCTTTTATCAAGTAAAATAAATGGGTTTTCTTTTATAAAGTTGTTTTGAAATATCTATAAGTCCTTAACATGATAGCCCTTAGTTGAGTGGTTAGTTTCTGATTGTTGCTTGTTTGTTTTATTAGTGCAATGTGTTGATTGTGTTCCTTTTATATTTTCCGGCGATAGATGCGAACAATTCCGGAGAAGAAGAAGTGGTTCGGATAAGGATTTTATTTATATTGATGGGATTCTTATATTGATGGAATTGAAGAAGTCCAGGGACAAATAAGCCAAGGCAAGCCATCTTTTGATCTCTTGCTAATTATCCTCTTTGTTGTGTTCATTGTTCCATTATATGCTTGGTTCCTTGTATCTTGTGTTATGATTGGTCCTCTACTATGCATACTTGCTCCCAAGTATGTTGAACCCCTTGTTGATATTATGCATGCTTACCCTAAGCATGTATGCCCCCTTGACCGCCTATATTATCATCTTCTTAGTGGTATGATGATTAACATCATGACCCTTGTTTAATCATCCTACTTATATTGTCCCTACGCATGCTTATCCTAAGTATGTATGATCCCCTTGACACCTCATTTATCACCTCCTTAATGGTATGATGGCTAGCATCATGCCATTGTTGTCTCTTAGTTCTTACATGAAACTATAGGTTGGGAACCCCTTGGAAAAATACCTTGTTGAAAAGAATCTTTGGAAAAACCTTGGGTGAGTTGGACTTACCTAAGTGTGTGTTTATGAAAGGAAATGATCTTGGCAAAGATGGTTGGAAAGAGAATCTTGTTTATGAAAACTTTGGCGCCTAAGTATTCACCCGTGACAATTAACCCGCGCAACCACAGCTACCCCAACGTGGGCACGGGGCTTAGCCCTAGTTTGTTGAAGCTGGCATGAGACACCTTCAAAACTCTCTAGGAGGGTCACGATGACCTCTGACACCGGGTTGCGCTCTGAGGAGGCAATACACTGTTTAACGATAGCGGACGATTACTGAGGGTCTTCTGTCATGGCGCCGGAGATACGCTCAAAAGGAGGTATGCTGCTGATGTCTACGGGTGCTTCTATTCTTGTAGACAGTGTTGGGCCTCCAAGTGCAGAGGTTTGTAGAACAGCAGCAAGTTTCCCTTAAGTGGATCACCCAAGGTTTATCGAACTCAGGGAGGAAGAGGTCAAAGATATCCCTCTCAAGCAACCCTGCAATCACAAAAGCAAGAAGTCTCTTGTGTCCCCAACACACCAAATACACTTGTCAGGTGTATAGGTGTACTAGTTCGGCGAAGAGATAGTGAAATACAAGTAATATGGATGTATATGAGTGGTAATAGCAATCTGAATAAAATATGGCAGCGAGTAAACATGCAACAAAACAGTAAACAAACGGAGATTCGATGCTTGGAAGCAAGGCCTAGGGATCCTGCTTTCACTAGTGGACACTCTCAACAATGATCACATAATAGGACTACTCTACACTCTTTTGTTGGATGATGAACGCATTGCGTAGGATTACACGAACCCTCAATGCCGGAGTTAACAAGCTCCACAATGCAATGTTCATATTTAAATAACCTTAGAGTGCAAGATAGATCAACATAATTACACCAAGAACTAACATAGCATGCACACTATCACCATCATGCATATGTAGGAGGAATAATACACATCAATACCATCATAGCAATAGTTAACTTCGCAATCTACAAGAGATCATGATCATAGCCTATGCCAAGTACTCACACGGTGCACACACTATCACCATTACACACGTGGAGGAGGAATAGAGTACTTTAATAACATTACTAGAGTAGCACATAGATGATATTCAACTAGATCACATAAAGAGAGAGATGAACCACATAGCTACAGCGGAGCCCTCAGCCCCGGGGGTGAATTACTCCCTCCTCATCATGGAGACAGCGATGGCGGTGAAGATGGCGGTGGAGACGGCGGTGGAGATGACTCCGGGGGCAATTCCCCGCAGGTGCCGGAACAGAGACTTCGTCCCCCGAATTGGAGTTTCGCGATGTGGCGGCGCCCCTGGATGTTTTCTGGAGTTTCGTGAAGAGGTGTCGAAGTTTTAGGTCACGACGGCTTAAATAGGCGAAGAGTCGGAGTCGGAAGAGTCCCGAGGGGCCCACCCCACAGGGTGGGGTGACCACCCTCCAGGCCGCGCCGGCCTATGGGGAGGAGGCTGGGCCTCCCCTGGCTTGCCCTTCTGGCTCCGTGAGTCTTCCGACGAAATAGAATTTCTGTAATTTTTCTGGATTTTTCCGAGCACTTTGGTTTTTGGGCCTTTTCTGCAATAAACAGACATAATAAACAGAAACTGGCACTGTGGCATCTTGTTAATAGGTTAGTTCAGAAAATGCATAATAATGACATATAATGTGTATAAAACATGTAGATATCATCAATAAAGTGGCATGGAACATAAGAAATTATCGATACGTTGGAGACGTATCAGCATCCCCAAGCTTAGTTCTGCTCGTCCCGAGCAGGTAAACGATAACAAAGATAATTTCTGAAGTGACATGCCATCATAACCTTGATCATACTATTGTAAAGCACATGAGATGAATGCAGAGATTCGAAGCAATGATGAAGATAATGAGTAAACAAATGAATCATATAACAAAGACTTTTCATGAATAATACCTTCAAGACAAGCATCAATAAGTCTTGCATAAGAGTTAACTCATAAGCAATAAATTCTTAGTAGAAAGCTTTGAAACAACACAAGGAAGATATAAGTTTCAGCGGTTGCTTTCAACTTTAACATGTATATCTCGTGGATAATTGTCAACACAAAGTAATATAACAAGTGCAATAGGTAAACATGTAAGAATCAATGCACACAATTTACACAAGTGTTTGCTTCTAAGATAGAAAGAATAGGTAAACTGACTCAACAATAAGGTAAAAGAATGGTCCTTCAAAGAGGAAAGCATCGATTGCTATATTTGTGCTAGAGCTTTGATTTTGAAAACATATAGAGAGCATAAAAGTAAAGTTTTGAGAGGTGTTTGTTGTTGTCAACGAATGGTAGCGGGTACTCTAACCCCCTTGCCAGGCAAACCTTCAAAGAGCGGCTCCCATTTTATTTTGTTTTTGGGTGGCACTCCTTCCAACCTTTCTTTCACAAACCATGGCTAACCGAATCCTCGGGTGTGCCAACAATCTCATACCATGAAGGAGTGCCTTTTTATTTTAGTTTTATTATGATGATACTCCTCCCCACCTTTGCTTTCTCAAGCCATGGCTAACCGAATCCTTCGGGTGCCGTCCAACAATCACATACCATGGAGGAGTGTCTATTTTTGTTAATTAATTTGGGACTGGGAATCCCATTGCCAGCTCTTTTTGCAAAATTATTGGATAAGCGGATGAAGCCACTAGTCCATTGGTGAAAGTTGCCCAACAAGATTGAAAGATAAACACCACATACTTCCTCATGAGCTATAAAACATTGACACAAATCAGAGGTGATAAATTTTGAATGGTTTAAAGGTAGCACTCAAGCAATTTACTTTGGAATGGCGGAGAAATACCATGTAGTAGGTAGGTATGGTGGACACAAATGGCATGAATATTGGCTCAAGTATTTGGATGCATGAGAAGTATTCCCTCTCGATACAAGGTTTAGGCTAGCAAGGTTATTTGAAGCAAACTCAAGTATGAAATGGTGCAGCAAGACTCACATATAAACATATTGTAAGCATTATAAGACTTTACATCGTCTCCTTGTTGTTCAAACACCTCAACCAGAAAATATCTAGACTTAGAGAGACCAATCATGCAAACCAAATTTTAACAAGCTCTATGTAATTATTCATTAATGGGTACAAGGTACATGATGCAAGAGATTAAACAAGATCTATATGAGCACAACAATTGCCAAGTTTCACATTATTCAAGACATTATACCAATTACTACATGTAGCATTTCCCGTTTCCAACCATATAACAATTAACGAAGCAGTTTCAACCTTCGCCATGAAAATTAAAAGCTAAGAACACATGTGTTCATACGAACCAGCGGAGCGTGTCTCTCTCCCAAACAATCATTTATTCAAACAAAAACAACAACAAAAGCATACAGACGCTCCAAGTAAAGTATATAAGATGTGACCGAATAAAAATATAGTTTCAAGAGAAGGAACCTGATACTTTGTCGATGAAGAAGGGGATGCCTTGGGCATCCCCAAGCTTAGATGCTTGAGTCTTCTTGAAATATGCAGGGATGAACCACCGGGGCATCCCCAAGCTTAGACTTTTCATTCTTCTTGATCGTAGTATATCATCCTCCTCTCTTGACCCTTGAAAACTTCCTTCACACCAAACTTCAAGCAAACTCATTAGAGGGTTAGTGCATAATCAAAAATTCACATGTTCAGAGGTGACACAAACATTCTTTTCACTTCTGGACATTGCATAAAGCTACTGGACATTAATGGATCAAAGAAATGAATCCAATATAGCGAAAGAGGCAATGCGAAATAAAAGGCAGAATCTGTCAAAAACAGAACAGTCCGTAAAGACGAATTTAAAGGCACCAGACTTGCTCAAATGGAAAAACTCAAAACTAATGAAAGTTGCGTACATATCTGAGGATCACGCTAAATAAATTGGCAGATTTTTCGAATTTTCTACAGAGAACTGTGCCCAGATTCGTGACAGACAGCAATGCTGTTTCTGCGCAGCGATCCCAAATATAACATCAACCGACATAGAAACTTTACTTGGCACAAAAACATGATAAGGAGAGGTTGCTACAGTAGTAAACAACTTCCAAGACACAAATATAAAACAAAGTACTGTAGCAAAATAACACATGGGTTATCTCCCAAGAAGTTCTTTCTTTATAGCCATTAAGATGGGCTCAGCAATTTTGGTGATGCACCCGCAAGAAATAGTATTTGAAGCAAAAGAGAGCTTCAAGAGGCAATTCAAAACACATTTGAGCCTAACATGCTTCCTATGCAAAAGAATCTTATACACAAATGAATTCATGAAGAGCAAAGTGACAAGCATAAGAGGATAAAACACGAGTAACTTAAAGATTCTCAACATAAAGAGGGGAAACTTAATATTATTAAGATGCATATAACCATATTTCCCTCTCTCATAATAACTTTCAGTAGCATCATTGATGAAATCCACAATATACCCGTCACTTAAAACATTCTTATCATGGTTCATATGCATAGAAGTATCATTAATTTTGGCATAAGAAGAGTTATTCTCATTAATAGTAATTGGAGCAAGATTATTATCAAGAATTTGAACATGGTAAACAAGTTGCATATTAAAAGAATTGTTTTTGGCAAGCCCATCATAACTATGACAAGTTTCATAAGGATAATTGTAACATGTGTCATATACATCTCTATAGCAATTATCTAAACCTGAATATGTAATATCATCATTTTCACTAAAAGTAGATGTCTCAAATACAGGATCTTCAAGCACAACATCCCCAAGCTTAGAGCTTTCAATATCATCGTTTAAGGGGACATGAATAATGCTATCATCATTAATTTCATAATCAGTACCAAAGAGATTTTCAATATCAAAGGCAGCGTGCTCATCCAAATCATGATCACTAATATGGGTAAAGGGTATAGGAAGATCATCGTACTCAGATTCATTATCATAATAATCATTAGGAGCAACATACTTATGGTTACCTAGCGTTATCTCATTCACGCGGGGATACGCCGTTACCTCTTTCTTTTTATTCTCCTTCTTCTTCTTCTTCTTCTTCGTTCCCTTCTTCTTCTTCTTCTCCTTCTCCTCGTTCCCTTCTTTAGGAGGAAGAGGCTTGAAGGGTGGCTTGTCCGCATAACCTGATTTTCTTTTAGAAACAATAGAAGAAACTTGGGAGGATCCCTCCTTTTCATTAATTAATTGAAAACACACAGCGGTCCTATCATATTTTGGCAAGGTGTCATCTTCTAAAATATTCTGTATGTAAGTATTTGTATGGCAATTATTAATGCAATAAGAAAGACAACCATGCAGGACATCATCAATATCAAGATCGTTAATATTTAACAAAGAAATTTTTCTTGATAACTCTTCACACTTCAAAAATAAGGTAAGTTCATCATGCTGATTAGGAATAATTTCATCATCACAATACAAATTTGCAGCACTCATGGGGTTTGAATTATCATTGGAGGAACATTGAAAATTAAAATGACCAACTCTATGGCAAAGTTCACAAATAAAAGGATAGAGGGCACACACTTTTTCTCCAAGATCATCTAGAGCTCTAGACCATTTTCTAGTTTTTTCATTTCTGTGATGGATACAATATTCATCTTCTATTTGATTAATTCCACAAGGTCTATGTATTCCACAAAAATTAACATGCTTATAGGAAATAGCATTCTTAGGAGTTTGAGCATGCTTATTGCAATCATTAACAACAATGTCATTCTTCATGCAAGCCTCTTTAAAAGGTTCATGATACTTATCAAAATTCTTTTTAGGCAATTCTAAATGAGAAGCAAAGGCTTTATAAAGATTTGCAGCAACTTGAGAGTCAAGACCATAAGTAGCACTCATATTTCGAAATTTATCGGTATTCATAAAAGTTTCAATGCATTCATAATCATAGTTTATACCTGACTCTTTACCTTTGTCGTTCTCCCAATCTTCAGCGTTCTCCTTAATCCGATCAAGAAGGTCCCTTTTAAACTCTTCTTTATTGCTCGTGAATGATCCAGAACAAGTAGTATCCAGCAAGGTCTTATCTTGAAAAGAAAGTCTTGCATAGAAATTATCAATGATGATATTACCTGGAAGCTCATGATTGGGGCATTTGAGCATTAAAGTCTTCAATCTCTCCCATGCTTGGGCAATACTCTCTCCATCATGAGGCCAAAAATTATATATATAGTTTCGATCTTTGTGAATTTCACTTGGAGGATAGAACTTGGAATAAAATAGAGGCACAATATCCTTCCAATCAAGAGAGTGCCCGTCCTTCAATAGTTTATACCAATGCGCCGCTTCACCAGATAGCGATATAGAGAATAGTTTCTTCTTCACTTCATCCATAGAAATACCTGCACACTTGAATAACCCGCATAATTCATGCAAAAACAGTAAATGATTACTAGGATGGACAGTTCCATCCCCTTCATAGCGGTTATCCATAACACGTTCAATAATTTTCATAGGTATTTTATACGGAATACTTTCAGCAGGTGGATTTAAAATATCAGAAGCATCATTAGAGTTATCGCATATGGGAGATAAAGCATTATCAGAGCAAAATATTTCTTCCAAAGCGGAGGAGCTAAAAAGATTATTTTTATGTAAACTAGCTTCCCCAAGCTTAGACTTCTTCATAGCATTAGCAGTAATTGCATTCATACTAATAACATTGCTACTATCATGTAAATAAGGTTCCATAGGTTTTTTAATTTTCGCATCAGACCATCCATGTCTTAAATCAGGAAATAGAATAAGAAGCTCTTTGTTGTCCATTATGCCTAACTAGTGTAAACAAGAAACAAAAAGATGTAATTGCAGAGTCTAAAGGAAATAGCTTCGAGTACACACACAATGGCGCCAGAAGAGTACTGTTACCTGGAACCGGAGTGTGAGTACCTTTACCTTTCCTCCCCAACGGCGCCAGAAAAGTGCTTGATGTCTACGGGTGCTTCTATTCTTGTAGACAGTGTTGGGCCTCCAAGTGCAGAGGTTTGTAGAACAGCAGCAAGTTTCCCTTAAGTGGATCACCCAAGGTTTATCGAACTCAGGGAGGAAGAGGTCAAAGATATCCCTCTCAAGCAACCCTGTAATCACAAAGCAAGAAGTCTCTTGTGTCCCCAACACACCAAATACACTTGTCAGGTGTATAGGTGTACTAGTTCGGCGAAGAGATAGTGAAATACAAGTAATATGGATGTATATGAGTGGTAATAGCAATCTGAATAAAATATGGCAGCGAGTAAACATGCAGCAAAACAGTAAACAAACGGAGATTCGATGCTTGGAAGCAAGGCCTAGGGATCCTGCTTTCACTAGTGGACACTCTCAACAATGATCACATAATAGGACTACTCTACACTCTTTTGTTGGATGATGAACGCATTGCGTAGGATTACACGAACCCTCAATGCCGGAGTTAACAAGCTCCACAATGCAATGTTCATATTTAAATAACCTTAGAGTGCAAGATAGATCAACATAATTACACCAAGAACTAACATAGCATGCACACTATCACCATCATGCATATGTAGGAGGAATAATACACATCAATACCATCATAGCAATAGTTAACTTCGCAATCTACAAGAGATCATGATCATAGCCTATGCCAAGTACTCACACGGTGCACACACTATCACCATTACACACGTGGAGGAGGAATAGAGTACTTTAATAACATTACTAGAGTAGCACATAGATGATATTCAACTAGATCACATAAAGAGAGATGAACCACATAGCTACAGCGGAGCCCTCAGCCCGGGGTGAATTACTCCCTCCTCATCATGGAGACAACGATGGCGGTGAAGATGGCGGTGGAGACGGTGGTGGAGATGACTCGGGGGCAATTCCCCGTCCCGGCAGGGTGCCAGAACAGAGACTTCTGTCCCCCGAATTGGAGTTTCGCGATGTGGTGGCGCCCCTGGATGTTTTCTGGAGTTTCGTGAAGAGGTGTCGAAGTTTTAGGTCACGACGGCTTAAATAGGCGAAGAGTCGGAGTCGGAAGAGTCCCGAGGGGCCCACCCCACAGGGTGGGGTGACCACCCTCCAGGCCGCGCCGGCCTATGGGGAGGAGGCCCGGGCCTCCCGGCTTTTCTGGCTCCGTGAGTCTTCCGACGAAATAGAATTTCTGTAATTTTTCTGGATTTTTCGAGCACTTTGGTTTTTGGGCCTTTTCTGCAATAAACAGACATAATAAACAGGAACTGGCACTGTGGCATCTTGTTAATAGGTTAGTTCCAGAAAATGCATAATAATGACATATAATGTGTATAAAACATGTAGATATCATCAATAAAGTGGCATGGAACATAAGAAATTATCGATACGTTGGAGACGTATCAGCTGCCGGGGTGCCGGGAAGGGGTAAGCCCGCGGGGAAGGACTCATGTCAGTGGAGATAAGCAAAAGGCTATGTTCGGGTATCCGTCGTGGCATATGTTGTTATGCGGGGATGATGCCCACACGATAGGTATCCGGATAGAGGTGGGGAAAGTGTGCAAACTCTGCAGAGTAAAATCTATTCGAATAGTCGCGTCCGCGGTCATGGACGGTTGGAATGGCTGTTGCTTAGCCTGATGAGTTTTGGTTTACAAAATGGTTTGGCAAATGAAAGGAAAGAACTTGTTTTGAAGTACCGGAAGGGTACGGGAAAGGTTGTGTCGACCATATGGAGATGGTCGGGAAGGACAAATAAATTGGGTTACCCCCTCCTAGTGTTTTATGTTGTGGAAATCTTTTGAAGTATCTTCTTTAACAAAGATATAGCGATGTCAAAGAAATGTCTTATCACCCTCTTAGTGTCCCCTTCAACTGTGATGTGGGATGCTATATCCACAAGAGAAACTTATTCTCTTTCACATGCTATATCCACCAGAGAAACTTTTCTTCCTCTCTTGTCTTCTTTAGTTAGAATTGTTATCACCTTCTTGATGGTTTGCGAGTACAATTCAAATGTACTCACGGCTTTGTCCCTGGCTATTTACTTGGCCAGACGTGGAGGACTTCGACAGATGAAGAAGGAGTTGACGACGTCTATGCGAGCTAGGAACGTCTTCCCGTCAGTTGCCTGTAGGGTTAAGGCAGATGACTTGGGCTCTACGCTGCTGAAGTGATTCGCTACTCTGATGATTAGATTAGGCCCTTCGAGGCTATCTTGTAAAGATGGGTCATGTGACCTTATTGTAATTTTCTTATTTCGTTCTGTAAAGGATGATGTATTTTGATATCAGTTCGGTTATGTATTCACGGCACACTGATCATGGGAACGTGAACTGTATACATAACAAGGTATTCCGGACAGCTAGTCCGGGGTCCCCACAATTGAACTGTGCACTTCTAGTTATCATTGGACACTTAGTCGTCTCCAAGTATGATAGCCACGACATGCTAACACTCAAGCTCTTTGACAAGACCATGTGTCGCCTCCGCTAATACCACTCCGACGAGGATAACTAGGTGAGGGCAAGATGAAGATGCTAGGCTTTGTAGTATGTTTTTATTAATTTCTAGATTATTGTATCAAGCAAATTGTATCCAAATATGTATGCAATCTATGGATGTAGCCAAGAATGTCAGATGTCTTATTATGCAAGTTGCTCCATCAGTGGACCAAATAGATCACACTGTTGGACGCACTACGTGATCTGCTGGACTGCTGCCCGAATTCTTTACGTGATGCAACCAAAACAAATAGAATCAAACCATTTAGGTCGCAGGTTTGGATAGCGCCATTGTAGATGCTTTTAGACGGCAGCAAAAGTTTTGCTAGAACTAGGTGCACTACTGATAGATCAAACAAAACAGAATCAAACAGATTCGCTAGAACCAGGAATACTACTGATAGTGGCGGAGAATATCATAAAGGTCGGTTTGGAGTACTACCAATGGAGGTTCAAGTCTCTATGGTGTTGAGGGACTTGCTTGGTGTTCTTGGTTTTGCAGCAGCAGTATGAAAGTAGGAGTGGTAACACATGTGAAGTTGAGAGTCTTACCTTTCAGGGTGAAAAACTAAGGTCTGGTCTTAATTGGTTGTGCTTGGCAGTGACCTTGTTAAATGCATTGTTTTGTGAGCATGGACTATCTTCACGGTGAAAACCTAAGATATTTTGATCGGGCGATGACGACGCTTGTGCATTTTTTTCATTCTTGGAGGCGTCGCTGTTGGAGAGCATAGATTCCATGTGTTATCTTGGTGGTGGATGTATTATTGCTACTAGGGCTAGAATACAGTAGCGGGACTTCTATTTTCTTAGTTTTTTTTGTGAAACGGACAACGTATCTCCACTGAAACAAAACATAATGAACCTAAAAATGTTTTCTTTTAAAGAAAAGGAACAAGAAAAATATGACATGTAGTTCAAATTTTACATGCAACATGCTAAAATGGTTAAAAACTGTATAAAATATGAAAAATTCCTAAAAAAAACTAGCGTCATCATCAGGTATGTGAGCCTTCTTATAAAAGTGGTATTCTATTTTTTACATAGGATTTGCGCAAGTTTGGATTGCACTTCTTATAGTTGCTTCAACAGAAGCTAGGTTTTGACACTTAGAAAATAAAAATAGATTTTATGTGTATAGAAATTAAAATCTCCTGATGATTATTAATATATCCATGGAATTTCGTAAAAAGTAATAATTAAAACCTCCTGCGTCAAGGACATGCGTTATTCCAAGGTACATTACATTGGATTTTGCGCATCTTGTCCTTCTGCCTCAACTATCTTGTCCACCTACCTCAACAGCTAATTCACCCACGATGGATTCTTTCAACAAAACCTAACCTCCATTCGCAGATGATTTCATGAACGCGCCCCTTCACTCACTTCTAAATAACTCCTTTAGCACTCGTTATTTTCCATAAAAAAATAGACTGCAATATTTGATGTGATGATTAGCATTTGATTCATTTCATCTTGTTTCTGAAATACGCATCCAATCCCAATCAAACAACAAATCAATATTTTCGCTTTCCAGTATACAGGTAAGTTACTGTTGATCGAAAACATGTTTATGTGTAAACATATTAGAAAGTATAACATTTTTTACATAATATAAGCCGTTTGATTTATATGATGGAACATAAGTAGTAATATATAATTTCCAGAAGACATGAAAAATAAATTTTATGAAAACTAAAATAAACAAGGACTACCAAAAATGATATAAATGATAAAAAGGTTAAAAACAACTGAAAAGAAAATCGAAATGGTAAACAAAATTGAAAATGACAAAAAATACTTACCTGGCATATGGGCCGGCCCAATGCACCCAATAGTGGCAATGACCGTACTGGAAACCCAATGCACCTTGTCATATATGCGCTTATAAGCTTTCTGGACGCTGAAAATAACTAGGAAAACAAATACTACTCCTACCTCCAACCCTTGCCGCCACCGCCAGGGCACCGTCGCTGCGGAACGAAGGTGCGAAATCTCGATTCCAGGCGACGCGGCGGAATCGCTGCGTAACGTCCGTTTGCTCCCGTTCCGCCGGTGGTAAGCCGCGCGCGGAGTAAGGTGCGCGATGTGAGTCTCTGTTTCCCCATCCCGTGATGCGCTTAATTGGTCACATATGTAGCAGTTCTCCAATCGGGCTCGAAGCCTCGAAGATTCTAGTTTCACTTCTTTCTCCACTGATACAAGCATCTCCCCCCTCCATTGCGTATTCTTCTTTCCGTCATTCGTACTCACCCGTCTCTAATCACAGCAACTTGACGAAATCCCAGTGTTGATTTTGGATTTCAATTTCTAGGTTGTCTTTCAGCTAACTCTCTGAGTTGCCATGTGTAGAATCAACACTGGGATTTCGTCAAGTTTTTCTTAATTTAAATAGTTATATACTTCCTGATACATTTTGTGTTCCAGGGCTGCAGAGCCTATGGATAAAGTGTCCGGCAGCGGCGAGGAGAGCAGCAGCAGCAGCGCGATGGAATCCTTTGTAAAGAACCTTCAATGTGAGTCCAGGACCGATTATTCAGCTTTCTTGCTGCCGGTTCTTCCTTTAATTTCTTGTATACATAATTAACGCACAGCTGCACGTGCTAATAATTAACTAACTGCTAGAGCACCCACAATGTCCTCGATCGTTTATTTATCATGCATGCATCCTCTTTTTGATTAGTGAAACGGAAAATGGTCATGGAGCGACGTGCTGTAGAACAGCGGTTCAGGAACGAGCTCAGGGAAAAGATGATGGATGCTCCATTCGAACCCGAAACATTCGGTGACCCAGACAGCACCAAGAAACTCTCGGATTCAATTATGAGACGCGGTGTTGTCTCGGTTGCTTTGCTCAGTGGTGATTATTCTGCTGCATATCCAAATTCTTATTCATTCTATATTACCAGTTAATGGAGATTTTTCAAAATCATGATCTTGTGCAGAAGACGTGCTGGTATATGCATGCTCCGGTATATCCGTAAGCCACACGCATGCCAATATACAAGATCACCATACAGTATTTGTCACTTCGGCGCGTTTGGCCCAGAAATTTAATGACAATAGAACTAGAGATGATAATTTGAGGGTTAGTGCTGCTAGCTACTCGCTGTTTTCGTATTTATTTTGCGTCGCTTAATCGGCGGTCGGGTTTTCGCACTGTAGATTGAAGTGCGTGCTTCTGAAGGTCGGACTTTACATGGCTTCTTGTATCTATAATTCTATATGATGAAAAGAAGGGTATTGCCATTGTCACGTCTTTTAGCCTCCATTACGTGTTAGCTATGGATACCTGTAATCCTTTGGATCTGCCCGGAGGCACACTCAATAATGATCTATTCGCATATGGCCGTGCCATCGACGGTACTTTGATGGGTGCAAGTTGTTCACATCCTGTTTTCAAGGATAAAGGCACTTCGACAGTCAATTGTGAGATAACAGAGGTACACACTTTTGGATTTGTTTTCTTACTTTTTAGCACGATATGTGGGAACCTTTTCATTTCTAATCCCTTACACTTATACTAGAGCGGACATGGGGGCCCCTGTTGTATTTGCCTCCTGGTGGATCTGAACACATTGTTGGGCTTATTGTTAAATCGGGTCACGGCAAGATCACCTTTCTATCCATGAAGCAACTTCATAACTGGTTGCAGCGTTTTTTAAAGAAAACAAGGTATATCTTCTGTGCAAGTCTAATATTTATGAGCCACTAGTATGGCCTATAAAAAAATCACGAAATTAAGATGCAGTAGTTTATTATTCTTCAACTAACCTTGTAAGGACTAAGAAACTATGACGTGCTGCTTGTCCAAGAAGACAGCATGCTTTTTTTTTCATATTTTGGATCTTGCTATGCATGTTGATCGAATGCAATTCAATGTTGTTGCTTCAGTATTGAAGCTTGTGTATTTGTCTAACCAAAGAAGGGCGCGTGAAGTACAGACAAAACGAACTGTTTTTTTTTTTTTTGACATCTTCATCCTCATGCTATTTTATTTGAATATTTATAAGATAACATCCAAGTATTTATTCTTACTTGTATTCAACATGTTTTATTGCAGAAAGAGTTCCCACTTTCGTGGATATTCCTTGCCTAAAGGTGTAAAAACAGTCATCCCTTCAGGTGTGAATTATCATGCTTGACATCATTCGAAATGTTACTTGCTGGCCATTAATGGTGCACACCCTATTGATTATGTGAATGACACACCTTATTGAATCAGGATTTATGGTACGATCTAAGGTTCTTCAATCCTTGGGCTATCCCCTGCCACCGCCGCTCCTGTTTGAGCGTAAGTTGTGCTTTTATATTGCTCATTTCTCTCTTGTGCACTTGTTCATTGCTGACTTGTGTATTTCTGTCCTAACTAACCAGTCAATGGGAGATTGACTGGTACGTTTGAAGAGTATTTTGGCCAACTTCATTATTGGAAAGGGTATCCTTTTGACGCCACTTATGATAATGGCCCGAATCCTATCTGGTATCAACTTGGAGAAAGAGTCACACGGGAAATTTCCCAAAGTGTTGTCTCAATTGCTTCATTTAAGGGTGATGTTTACAGTTGTATACTCATTACACTTCAATGATAGTATTTTTATCCTCTCTAACTAATGCGCAAAGTTATGATGCAGATAACACGAGGTGTTTTGCTTGCACAGGCCTGCTTATAACAGGCAAAAACTGCCCGCTCATTCTTACTTCGGCCAGTTTGCTCAGGACTGATGATGCTGAAGGCGAGATTGATGAGAAGTTGAAGGTTAGTTAGTGACCCTATTCAGTTTCCTTGGTCTTGTAATTTAGGTGATGGTTAATTAGTTGCGTGATCACTATGTTTATTGCAGATTGAGGTGTTTCTCCCGCGAAACCATACTGTGCAGGGGATACTAGAATTGTATCATGAATATTACAACATTGCCGTTGTCCGTCTAAAAAGTGATCTCACTGTTGCTATATGTCCACAAGATATCTTGAATGTCACGGAGTCTAGAAATACCAAGTCGGTAGGGCGTGCGAGTATAGGGCGCTCGGTAGTAGCTATTGGGCGTGGGACTAAAAAATGCCATGGATTATTGATGGCCTCAATGGGTGAAGTGAAGGGTAAATACAAGGCTATTACTGAGCGTAAAAGAAAACGGTCTACTGGTCTCGTAAAAAAACCTGATTGCCAAGACCTTCTTTTGTCCACATGTCAAATCAAGAAGGTACGGTGGTGAATTTCTCTGGTAATTTATTTACATGGTACGGGTGTAGATAGTTAATCTATTTGAGCAGTATATTCAATCTATTAATACATCTACTAAATTGTTTGTCCAAGTTCTTGTAACCTTCTGTGCTTTTTTTGTTAGGTTGGGATTGGAGGCCCCCTTATTGGTTTGGATGGTAGTTTCATTGGCATGAATTTTTACGATGAAAGTGGAACAACTCCTTTTCTGCCAAGGAAGGAGATTCTAACAGTTCTGTGCCAAGGGTTTAATCTGTTAGAAAGGTTTTTTTTTTTACTTCAACCTTATTGCAGACACATATATGTCTTGTTTATGTGTTCGGCACCAACTTACATCAAAAATATGTTGGACAGTTCTTCTTTGGCCGGTCGTCCTGTGAACATGGATTTGTCTCCTAAGACCCGAATGAGAAAGAGAACCCAGTAATTGTTTTGTTACCCGATGCTAATTTCCTTTTGGTAGAGCATAGCATCTAATGAACAATGAACTTATATTAAAAAATAATATTGGATTGCAGGTGGCCTGTGTCCAAGCCATATTGGTTTCTTGGTGGTCAAGTGCATCCTCTAGACCAGCTTGTTGGAAAAGTTCTAATGTAGAGGTGTGAAGCTACAGCTGGAATTCTCTCTCAGATGTGCAAATATCTACTTATGGTGTTTGCTTGTGTGTATCTATGTAAGGTTTCTGATTTATTAAGGACATATGAAGGATATATTTATCCTAGCAAGAAATTACTCGGGATTGTTCAATCCTAGTTAGAATAGTGTGGTATAATGTATTTGCTAGTTTGTGTTGGAGCATTTGGCTATACATTCAGATAAACCCCATCTATATCTTCTTGTAGTAAAACATGTAGCCTGTCCCTTGATTCGTGGCCTTACAAATGTTAACTATGGTTGTGCATTAGATTTTGTAAACCCCCAGCCCAACTGCATCTCATTCTCTTATGACCCATCTGCCCAGGTCTTTGCTAGCCTGCCCATCTTTGTCGTAATGCTGCCGCTTGCATGGATAGCCTCTGCATAAATTCTGTTTGTTGTGAACTAGCTTCTGAAACTGTACAATATCTAAAGTTGGATGTTCTAGTGGGCAATGGCTGGGAGTGTTGGTTATTATTAGCATGTAGCTGTTGGCGCATGTCGCAGTTCGTCCAGTGACTCTGACGTTTACGAGAAGTGATTCCCCTGTATCAAGCTTGCAAGTTTTGCCTTGGCTACCTAGGAATCTGGGTTCAGAACTTGACCGATCCACTGCTAGATATCCTACAGGGTCTTCAAAATGTGCAATTCAACAAGTTATCCAAAATGTGCAATTCAAACATCCCATTTTTCAGGTGATAGGCACAGGCACAGCCTGAAGCAGACCTAGAGTTTCAGCATGAGTAATATTACTAGTCTCAGCCTCCAGACATATATGATTCCCTGAACGCACAGTCAGTATTAATCCTTACACAGTTATTATGAGATGTTGCTGCCCGGCGAGGATTGACTTTAGTCATGGAGTCCCTCTTTCCCCTCTTCATCAAACTACACTCCATGGCATGCACAGTAATAGAAGACGTCACCTCATCTGCACTTCATTTTGAACAATATTGGTTTGGCCATTTTGCATTTACAAAAAATATGGCCTCTATCTTCACTAAGCCTAAAACAGAAAGGACATCAAGTATCCACAGGTGAACCCCTTAGTTTGACCGATTTCATGTGCATGGACAGACTTTTTGTGACTACTCTCCACCAGGAAGTGAATTATTTTGCTCGGCAAGAAAAGTGACCAGATTTTTTTTTGAGAATCACCGCCTTTATTAAAATTCATATATGACAGGAATACAATGCCCTTCAGGCTCCATATGGCAACGGGAACACTAACCACTGGTTATCGCTCAACCATAACCATCTCCGTGCATGAAAATTTTCTCCATCCCCATCCCCGCTAACTGTCATGGGATTTGAGAGTTGACATGGTAGGATGACATGGCTGGCTGGATCAAGAGTTTAGGAAGGAGAGGTGAGCGTTTGAGAGTTGAGATTTGGGGACTACGACAGTTGGGGGCGAGAGGGGAAATGTGAGCGCAATAGGATTTACGGACTACGGTAGTTGCGGGCGAGAGGGGAAATGTGAGCACATTAGGATTAGGGTTTTCTGGTATCTATACATACATATCTTGTACCCTAGTGCCACATGTCATGTGCCTAACGGAGATTTTATAGTTATCAGGTATGGATAGTGATAATACGGACCCATCCTCACCTTACCTAATGGGTAGAGTTTGCCTCCAATAAAATTCCCACGGAAATGAAATACTAACCAAAACCGTTTCTTAATAAATGAATTAACCACCAGGGATCGGGGAATAAGACCCATTGCCAAATTGACCTCAGGCGGAGTAATCAACTAGACCTGGCGGCCTGGGGCATTTCGAAAAGTGACCAGATATCAGCGATAGATTGTTGGACCTTAGTTGGCCCGATTACTTTCGGGCCTGCACCACCACCGGGCCTGACCAGGCCCATGGAAATCCAGGCAAATTCAAACAGGCCAGGTAGCAGCTAAGGTGAAGTGTCATGCAAAGCTGTGAGCCACGGAGCCAGTAGAAGAGCAGCCATGCCTTGCCGTGGCCACGTACGTCACACGTGCAGGTTCCACGCAAAGCGGCAGAGACCTGTCCACTTCCATCGGCTACTAAAGCGGGAAGCTAGTCGGACAAGACACTTACACAACACCGTGCAATGGCTTCCTCCGGCCTACTTAGAGCGGCTGGCGGCGCCACCCGCAGCCGCCATACGCTATTCCTCCGGCAACACCCCGCTGTTCCGGCCACAATCGCCGCACCAAGCCGTCTCGTCGCTTCCTCGACAGCGTGCAACGTGCCGTCGAAAGTTCCAAACCCGGCGCCGGGGGCGGAGCCTCTGCCGGAGGACGCGCCGCGACAGACGCCGCCGAGGCTCGGGGAGGCGGACCCGGTGGGACCTCCGACGCCGACGCCCAAGGAGAAGATAACCGGCACGCCACCTTCGGAGGAGGACGGTGGGCTGCCCGGCGGCGTGCCGGACACGACCCCGCCGCCCGACCTGCCGCTGCCCCCTGTCTCGCCGCCGGACGACGGGCGCATAGTGTAGTTGTAGCCAGGGGATAGCTACCTCTTTCTCCAAGAACACGCGCCTAAACTGTACTCCGTTTCTGTTGTACTACTACGTATTCTATATTTCTATGTCATGTCAAGTCATTAGGATGCACCTGTTAAGTGGTGCTGCATGCAATCGACATCCGACCTCTGTAGGCAAAGGAACGGCCTTTTCAAAGAATGTCGGTGTTACACAAGCAGAAGGGCTATAGTATTTGTTGGCACTAGCTACACTTTACAGGCAGATTCAGATCGACATCTTCAGACCTTCAGATTGTTGAAGTATCAGTACATGTATTGTACAGTAGATGTATTGTACAGTAGGCTGACTCATTCGTATGTATTGTTGTATCTAGCTGACCGAGCTCTAGATAGATAAGTTATGGTAGCGATAGAGTAGGAAGGTGGGCAACCCCACTTCGGCACCACAACGGCACGATCTGTATATATTTCTGAATGCAAGTAAGTGTGTTGAGTGTATATTTCAGTTTGGTATCAGAGCTACTTTTCCCTCTCTCTCAGCTCCGATGGGAGGCTCCGATCTTCCCTCCCCTCCTACCACCTTCCCTCCCCTCCTACCACCGACGGCATCGACATCACGCGCTACATCAAGTTCAAGCTCAACGCCGAGGTTGGCAATTACAACAAGTGGCGCAACTTCTTCCTCTTCGTCCTCACCAAGTTCAACGCCGCGACCATGTCAAGGAAGAGACGGACACGCACCTCGCCGATGCGGAGTGGCGCGCCATCGATGTCGACATCGTGCTCTGGATCTACACCACCATCTCTGATGAGATTCAAGATGTCATTCTCCAGGCCGACAGCACAGCCTACACCGCGTGGCAAGCTTTCCCTTCTTCACCGAGAACGCCGCCGGCTGTGAGATCCACCTCAACAAGGAGTTCCACAACATCAAGCAAGGAGACATGGGAGTGATCTCCTACTGACGCAAGCTCAAGAGCGTCGCTGACCAGCTCAGCGACGTCGGTGCTCCCGTCACCGACAAAAAGCTCACCATGCGCCTCATCGACGGGCTCGCCAAGCGGTTCAGGACCCAGGGTGAGCTGCTGGAGGGAGGTACCACCTTCCCCACGTTCATGCACGCACAATCCCGTCTGCAGCTCGCGGAGCAGAAGCTGAAGTCCGATGAGGCTGAGCCGCCCCAGGTCATGCACGCCAATGGCGGCACCGGCGGGAACGGCGCCCCTTCGTACTGCTTCAACGGCACTTGCTACGCGTGTGCTGAGCCGGGCCACATGGCTCGTAACTTCACGCGTGGAGATCGCGGCGGCGGGTACTAGGCACGAGACGGCGGCCAACAGTACTACGGCCGTGGAGGCGGCCATCAGCAGTACGACCATCAGCAGTATGGCAACCCTCCTCCATACGGGCGAGGACGTGGTCGCGGTCGTGGGCGCGGCGACTACGGCGGCTGCGGCGCACCCAACCCTGGGTTCGGCTACCCCAACTCCCCGTACGGCTACGGCGGGCCCCTCCTGCCCAACAGCAGCGTCAGCACACCTGGGCGCCGCCAAACGTCGCCGGCATCCTCGGACCCCGCCCGGGCGCCCACACCCAAGTGTACCACACGTACCAGAATCCGGCTCCGCCTCAGCCGCAGCCAATGTACGCGCCTCCCCAGGCGGCCTCCTACGACTACTCCGCCATGTTCAACGCTGCCCCCGAGCAACTCCACCACCTTCCATCCTGGCGGCGACTCGGTGATGGACACCGGCGCCACCACGCATGTCACCAATAGCACCGGTAATCTTACCTCGTCTCATTGTTTAGCAAACGTTAATTCTGGCAGTATTGTTGTTGGCAATGGGACGACTATGCCTATATACTCTGTTGGCTCCACCACTCTTCCCCCACGCTCCTTCATACTTGATCATGTCCTTGTTTCTCCTGCCGTCATTAAATCTCTTATTTCTGTTCCCAAATTTTCTCGCGACAATTCCTGTTCCATTGAGTTTGACCCTTATGGCTTTTCTGTGAAGGACCTAGCAACTTGGAATCTACTTCTACGGTCCAGTAGTAGCGGTGATCTTTACCCGTTTTTCGGCGATCTCCGGCACACCAACACGGCTTTGACGGTCTCCACTACCCGTGACTTGTGGCATCGAAGGCTTGGGCACCCTAGTGATGATAGTCTCTCAAGAATTTCTCATGCTTTTCCTTCTCCATGTAATAAAAGTAGTAGCACCCCTAGCATTTGTGAAGCTTGCCAACTTGGACGGCAACCTAGACTTTCTTTTTCCTCTTCCACTAGCTTTACTACCTCTCCCTTTCAACTTGTTCATTGTGATTTATGGACGTCATTGATTTGTAGTTTCTCCGGAAATAAATATTATCTTGTCCTCTTAGATGACTACTCTCATTATTCTTGGGTCTTCCCTCTCTGTAACAAATCTGACACTGCATCTATTCTTCAACGATTCTTTGCCTACATCAAAACCCAATTCAACAAAATCATTCAATGTGTCCAATGTAATAACGGTGGTGAATTCCTTAACACTGGACTTCGCTCCTTCTTCTCCACAAATGGGATTTCTTTTCGTTTTTCTTGCCCTCACACATCCCCTCAAAATGGTAAAGCCGAATGGATGCTCCGAACCACCAATAACATCATTTGTATCCTTTTAGCTCAGTCCAACCTCCCTCCCCAATTTTGGGTCGAAGCCCTACACACCGCCAATCATCTGCTTAACATACGACCCTCCTGAGCCATTAACCACGACACGCCCCATTTTCGCCTTTTTCAGCAACATCCAACGTATAATCACCTCCGCACCTTTGGTTGCTTGTGCTTTCCAAACATGTATGCTACCACCCACAACAAACTTCACCCTCGATCCACCAGATGCGTTTTCATCGGCTACCCACGGGAGCATAAGGGATACCGTTGTTTTGATCTCAATTCGCGCTGTGTCATCTGAAGGAGATATGCCCTAGAAGCAATAATAAAGTGGTTATTATTTATATCTTTATGTTTATGATAAATGTTTATATATCATGCTAGAATTGTATTAACCGAAACATTAGTACATGTGTGATATGTAGACAAACAAGAAGTCCCTAGTATGCCTCTTAAACTAGCTTGTTGATTAATGGATGATTAGTTTCATAATCATGAACATTGGATGTTATTAATAACAAGGTTATGTCATTGTGTGAATGATATAATGGACACACCCAATTAAGCGTAGCATAAGATCTCGTCATTAAGTTATTTGCTATAAGCTTTCGATACATAGTTACCTAGTCCTTATGACCATGAGATCATACAAATCACTTATACCGGAAAGGTACTTTGATTACACCAAACACCACTGCGTAAATGGGTGGCTATAAAAGTGGGATTAAGTATCCGGAAAGTATGAGTTGAGGCATATGGATCAACAGTGGGATTTGTCCATCCCGATGACGGATAGATATACTCGGGCCCTCTCGGTGGAATGTCGTCTAATGTCTTGCAAGCATATGAATGAGTTCATAAGAGACCACATACCACGGTACGAGTAAAGAGTACTTGTCGGGAGACGAGGTTGAACAAGGTATAGAGTGATACCGAAGATCAAACCTCGGACAAGTAAAATATCGCGAGACAAAGGGAATTGGTAATGTATGTGAATGGTTCATTCGATCACTAAAGTCATCGTTGAATATGTGGGAGCCATTATGGATCTCCAGATCCCGCTATTGGTTATTGGTCGGAGTGAGTACTCAACCATGTCCGCATAGTTCTCGAACCGTAGGGTGACACACTTAAAGTTGGATGTTGAAATGGTAGTACATGAATTATGGAATGTAGTTCAAATATTTGTTCGGAGTCCCGGATGTGATCCCGGACATCACGAGGAGTTCCGGAATGGTCCGGAGAATAAGATTCATATATAGGATGTCATTTTATGTGAATAAAATGTCGCGGAAGGTTCTATGGAAGGTTCTAGAAGGTTCTAGAAAAGTCCGGAAGAAACCACCAAGGAAGGTGGAGTCCACAAGGGACTCCACCTCCATGGCCGGCCAGCCCTAGTGGGGGTGGAGTCCCAAGTGGACTCCACCATAGGGGGCCGGCCACCCCCCACATGGGAGGTGGAAATCCCACCTTTGGGTGGGAGTCCTAGTTGGGCTAGGTTTCCCCCTCCTATGGAAGGGTTTTGGTTCGGGTCTTATTCGAAGACTTGGACACCACCTCTTGGGGTTCCACCTATATAATGAGGGCCAAGGGAGGGGGCCGGCCACCTCAAACACCACCAAGGTGGCCGCACCCCTATAGTGGCCGGCGCCCCCTCTCCCCAAACCCTAGCCGCCGCTCCTCCACATCCCGCATAGCTTAGCGAAGCTCCGCCGGACTTCTACACCGCCACCGACACCACGCCGTCGTGCTGTCGGATTCAAGAGGAGCTACTACTTCCGCTGCCCGCTGGAACGGGAGGTGGACGTCGTCTTCATCAACAACCGAACGTGTGACCGAGTACGGAGGTGCTTGCCCGTTCGTGGCGCCGGAACCGATCGTGATCAAGATCTTCTACGCGCTTTTGCAAGCGGCAAGTGATCGTCTACCGCAGCAACAAGAGCCTCATCTTGTAGGCTTTGGAATCTCTTCAAGGGTGAGACTCGATACCCCCTCGTTGCTACCGTCTTCTAGATTGCATCTTGGCTTGGATTGCGTGTTCGCCGTAGGAAAATTTTTGTTTTCTATGCAACGTTATCCTACAGTGGTATCAGAGCCGTGTCTATGCATAGATGGTTGCACGAGTAGAACACAATGGTTTGTGGGCGTTGATGCTCTTGTTATCTTTAGTTTGAGTACTTTGCATCTTTATGGCATAGTGGGATGAAGCGGCTCGGACTAACTTTACATGACCGCGTTCATGAGACTTGTTCCTCGTTCGACATGCAACTTGTATTGCATAAGAGGCTTTGCGGGTGTCTGTCTCTCCTACTATAGTAAAGATTCAATTTACTCTTCTATTGAAAACATTAGTATCAACGTTGTGGTTCATGTTCGTAGGTAGATTAGATCTCTCTCGAAAACCCTAAACCACGTAAAATATGCAAACCAAATTAGAAACGTCTAACTTGTTTTTGCAGGGTTTGGTGATGTGATATGGCCATAATGTGATGATGAATATGTATGAGATGATCATTATTGTATTGTGGCAACCGGCAGGAGCCTTATGGTTGTCTTTAAATTTCATGTTGAGTAGTATTTCAAAGTAGTTGTAATAGTTGCTACATGGAGGACAATCATGAAGACGGCGCCATTGACCTTGGTGCTACGCCGACGATGATGGAGATCATGCCCGAAGATGATGGAGATCATATCCGTGCTTTGGAGATGAAGATCAAAGGCGCAAGAACAAAAGGGCCATATCATATCACATATGAACGCATGTGATGTTAATCCTTTTTATGCATCTTATTTTGCTTAGATCGCGACGGTAGCATTATAAGATGATCCCTCACTAAAATCTCAAGATAATAAAGTGTTCATCCTTAGTAGCACCGTTGCCAAGTCTTGTCGTTTCGAAGCACCTCGTGATGATCGGGTGTGATAGATTCAATAAGTACATATGACGGGTGCAAGACAGTTTTGAAGGAGATATGCCCTAGAGGCAATAATAAAGTGGTTATTATTTATATCTTTATGTTTATGATAAATGTTTATATATCATGCTAGAATTGTATTAACCGAAACATTAGTACATGTGTGATATGTAGACAAACAAGAAGTCCCTAGTATGCCTCTTAAACTAGCTTGTTGATTAATGGATGATTAGTTTCATAATCATGAACATTGGATGTTATTAATAACAAGGTTATGTCATTGTGTGAATGATATAATGGACACACCCAATTAAGCGTAGCATAAGATCTCGTCATTAAGTTATTTGCTATAAGCTTTCGATACATAGTTACCTAGTCCTTATGACCATGAGATCATACAAATCACTTATACCGGAAAGGTACTTTGATTACACCAAACACCACTGCGTAAATGGGTGGCTATAAAGGTGGGATTAAGTATCCGGAAAGTATGAGTTGAGGCATATGGATCAACAGTGGGATTTGTCCATCCCGATGACGGATAGATATACTCTGGGCCCTCTCGGTGGAATGTCGTCTAATGTCTTGCAAGCATATGAATGAGTTCATAAGAGACCACATACCACGGTACGAGTAAAGAGTACTTGTCAGGAGACGAGGTTGAACAAGGTATAGAGTGATACCGAAGATCAAACCTCGGACAAGTAAAATATCGCGAGACAAAGGGAATTGGTAATGTATGTGAATGGTTCATTCGATCACTAAAGTCATCGTTGAATATGTGGGAGCCATTATGGATCTCCAGATCCCGCTATTGGTTATTGGTCGGAGTGAGTACTCAACCATGTCCGCATAGTTCTCGAACCGTAGGGTGACACACTTAAAGTTGGATGTTGAAATGGTAGTACTTGAATTATGGAATGTAGTTCGAATATTTGTTCGGAGTCCCGGATGTGATCCCGGACATCACGAGGAGTTCCGGAATGGTCCGGAGAATAAGATTCATATATAGGATGTCATTTTATGTGAATAAAATGTCGCGGAAGGTTCTATGGAAGGTTCTAGAAGGTTCTAGAAAAGTCCGGAAGAAACCACCAAGGAAGGTGGAGTCCACAAGGGACTCCACCTCCATGGCCGGCCAGCCTAGTGGGGGTGGAGTCCCAAGTGGACTCCACCATAGGGGCCACCCCCCACATGGGAGGTGGAAATCCCACCTTTGGGTGGGAGTCCTAGTTGGGCTTTCCCCCTCCTATGGAAGGTTTTTGGTTCGGGTCTTATTCGAAGACTTGGACACCACCTCTTGGGGTTCCACCTATATAATGAGGGCCAAGGGGAGGGGGCCGGCCACCTCAAACACCACCAAGGTGGCCGCACCCCTAGTGGCCGGCGCCCCCTCTCCCCAAACCCTAGCCGCCCGCTCCTCCACATCCCGCATAGCTTAGCGAAGCTCCGCCGGACTTCTACACCGCCACCGACACCACGCCGTCGTGTGTCGGATTCAAGAGGAGCTACTACTTCCGCTGCCCGCAGGGGAGGTGGACGTCGTCTTCATCAACAACCGAACGTGTGACCGAGTACGGAGGTGCTGCCCGTTCGTGGCGCCGGAACCGATCGTGATCAAGATCTTCTACGCGCTTTTGCAAGCGGCAAGTGATCGTCTACCGCAGCAACAAGAGCCTCATCTTGTAGGCTTTGGAATCTCTTCAAGGGTGAGACTCGATACCCCCTCGTTGCTACCGTCTTCTAGATTGCATCTTGGCTTGGATTGCGTGTTCGCCGTAGGAAAATTTTTGTTTTCTATGCAACGTTATCCTACAGTGGTATCAGAGCCGTGTCTATGCATAGATGGTTGCACGAGTAGAACACAATGGTTTGTGGGCGTTGATGCTCTTGTTATCTTTAGTTTGAGTACTTTGCATCTTTATGGCATAGTGGGATGAAGCGGCTCGGACTAACTTTACATGACCGCGTTCATGAGACTTGTTCCTCGTTCGACATGCAACTTGTATTGCATAAGAGGCTTTGCGGGTGTCTGTCTCTCCTACTATAGTAAAGATTCAATTTACTCTTCTATTGAAAACATTAGTATCAACGTTGTGGTTCATGTTCGTAGGTAGATTAGATCTCTCTCGAAAACCCTAAACCACGTAAAATATGCAAACCAAATTAGAGACGTCTAACTTGTTTTTGCAGGGTTTGGTGATGTGATATGGCCATAATGTGATGATGAATATGTATGAGATGATCATTATTGTATTGTGGCAACCGGCAGGAGCCTTATGGTTGTCTTTAAATTTCATGTTGAGTAGTATTTCAAAGTAGTTGTAATAGTTGCTACATGGAGGACAATCATGAAGACGGCGCCATTGACCTTGGTGCTACGCCGACGATGATGGAGATCATGCCCGAAGATGATGGAGATCATATCCGTGCTTTGGAGATGAAGATCAAAGGCGCAAGAACAAAAGGGCCATATCATATCACATATGAACTGCATGTGATGTTAATCCTTTTTATGCATCTTATTTTGCTTAGATCGCGACGGTAGCATTATAAGATGATCCCTCACTAAAATCTCAAGATAATAAAGTGTTCATCCTTAGTAGCACCGTTGCCAAGTCTTGTCGTTTCGAAGCACCTCGTGATGATCGGGTGTGATAGATTCAATAAGTACATATGACGGGTGCAAGACAGTTTTGCACATGCGGATACTAAGGTGGCCTTGACGAGCCTAGCATGTACAGACATGGTCTCGGAACACGTGATACCGAAAGGTAGAGCATGAATCATATGGTTGATATGATGAACACTTTGAGTGTTCGCCATTGAAATCACACCTTTTCTCGTGATGATCGGGTTTAGGTGCGGTGGATTTGGTTCGTGTGATCACTAAGACAATGCGAGGGATATTGTTTTGAGTGGGAGTTCACTTAGGTTTTTAATTATGTTGAATTAAAATTTGAACTCAATTTGTCATAAACTTAGTCTAAACTATTGCAAATATATGTTGTAGAGATGGCGTCCCCAATCAATTTTAATCAGTTCCTAGAGAAAGAGAAACTTAAGAGCAACGGTAGCAACTTCACCGACTGGTTCCGTCATGTGAGGATCTTCCTCTCTGGCGGCAATTTGTGCTTGATGCACCGCTAGGTGACCCTCCTGCAGAAGATGAATCCGATGAAGTAAAAGCTGTTTACGCGACTCGGAAAACTCGGTACTCTCAAGTTCAGTGTGCCATCCTGTGCAGTCTGGAATCCGATCTTCAAAAACGTTTTGAGCACCATGATCCTCATGAGTTGATGAATGAGCTGAAAGCTATATTCGAGACTCATGCGGCCGTGGAATGCTATGAAGCATCGAAACATTTCTTCAGCTGTATGATGGAAGAAGGCAGCTCCGTTAGTGAGCACATGCTCGCCATGACCGGGCATGCGAAGAAACTCAGTGACTTGGGAATAGTGATTCCTAACAGACTGGGGATTAATCGTGTCCTTCAATCACTGCCACCAAGTTACAAGAACTTTGTGATGAACTACAATATGCAGAACATGAACAAGGAGTTACCTGAACTCTTTGGCATGCTAAAAGCTGCTGAGATTGAGATCAAGAAAGAGCACCAAGTGTTGATGGTCAACAAGACCACCAGTTTCAAGAAACAGGGCAAGTCTAAGGGAAAATTCAAGAAGGGTGGCAAGAAAGCTGCCACGCCTCCTATGAAACCTAAGAACGGCCCTAAGCCGATGCTGAGTGCTATTACTGCAAAGAGAAGGGACACTGGAAGCGTAATTGCTCCAAGTATCTGGCTGATCTGAAGAGCGGCCTTGTCAAGAAGAAGAAAGAAGGTATATTTGATATACATGTTATAGATGTCCATTTCACTGGTTCTCGTTCTAGTACCTGGGTATTTGATACTGGTTCGGTTGCTCATATTTGTAACTCGAAACAGGAACTAAAGAATAAACGACAACTGCTGAAAGATGAAGTGACGATGCGCGTTGGAAACGGATCCAAGGTCAATGTGATCGCAGTCGGCACACTTCCTCTACATCTACCTTCGGGATTAGTTTTAAGCCTAAATAATTGTTATTATGTACCTGCGTTGAGCATGAACATTATATCTGGATCTTGTTTAATGCAAGACGGTTATTCATTCAAGTCTGAGAATAATGGTTGTTCTATTTTTATGAATAATATCTTTTATGGTCGAGCACCACAAAAGAATGGCTTATTTCTATTAGATCTCGATAGTAGTGAAACGCATATACATAACATTGATGCTAAGCGAATTAAACTTAATGATAATTTTACTTATATGTGGCACTGTCGTCTTGGTCATATTGGAGTGAAACGCATGAAGAAACTCCATACTGATGGATTACTTGAATCACTTGACTTTGAGTCACTTGATAGATGCGAAGCATGTCTAATGGGAAAAATGACAAAGACTCCATTTTCTGGTATGATGGAGCGAGCTACTGACTTATTGGAAATCATACATACCGATGTATGTGGACCAATGAGCGTAGCATCGCGCGGTGGTTATCGTTATGTTCTAACCTTCACAGATGATCTGAGTAGATATGGGTATATCTATTTCATGAAACATAAATCCGAAACTTTCGAGAAGTTTAAGGAATTTCAAAGTGAAGTAGAAAATCAACGTAACAAGAAGATCAAATTTCTACGATCGATCGTGGAGGTGAATATCTGAGTTATGAGTTTGGCATGCATTTAAAGAAATGCGGAATACTTTCACAATTGACACCGCCGGGAACACCACAACGAAACGGTGTGTCCGAACGTCGTAATCGAACTCTCTTAGATATGGTTCGTAGTATGATGTCTCTTACTGATTTGCCGTTATCATTTTGGAGTTATGCATTAGAGACAGCCGCATTCACTTTAAATAGAGCACCATCAAAATCCGTAGAAACGACACCGTATGAATTATTGTTTAATAAGAAACCTAAGCTGTCGTTCCTGAAAGTTTGGGGTTGCGAAGCCTATGTAAAGAAGTTACAACCGGACAAGCTAGAACCCAAAGCGGAGAAATGCGTCTTCATAGGATACCCTAAGGAAACTATAGGGTACACTTTCTATCACAGATCCGAAGGCAAAATCTTTGTTGCTAAGAACGGAACCTTTCTTGAGAAAGAATTTCTCACTAAAGAAGTGACTGGAAGAAAAGTAGAACTCGATGAGATTAATGAATCTATACTCGTTGATCAGAGTAGCGCAGTACCGGAAGTTGTACCTGTACCGCCTACACCGGCAACAGAGGAAGCTAATGATAATGATCATGAAACTTCGAACGAGGAAACTACTGAACCTCGCAGATCGACAAGGGAACGTGCCACTCCTGATTGGTATGATCCTTGTCTAAATGTCATGATTGTAGATAACAATGATGAGGACCCTGCGACGTATGAAGAAGCGATGATGAGCCCAGATTCCAACAAATGGCAAGAAGCCATGAAATCCGAAATGGGATCCATGTATGATAACAAAGTATGGACTTTGGTAGACTTACCTGATAGCCGAAAGGCTGTCGAGAATAAATGGATCTTCAAGAGAAAAACAGATGCTGATGGTAATATTACTGTCTATAAAGCTCGACTTGTCGCAAAGGGTTTCCGACAAATTCAAGGAGTTGACTACGATGAGACTTTCTCACCTGTAGCGAAGCTAAAATCTGTGAGGATTTTGTTAGCAATAGCTGCATTTTTCGATTATGAGATTTGGCAGATGGATGTCAAAACGGCGTTCCTTAATGGAGACATTGAGGAAGAGTTGTATATGGTACAACCCAAAGGTTTTGTCGATCCTAAAAATGCTGACAAAGTATGCAAACTTCAGCGTTCAATCTATGGACTGAAGCAAGCATCAAGAAGTTGGAACCGACGTTTTGATAAGGTGATCAAAGACTTCGGATTTATACAGTGTCATGGAGAGGCCTGTATTTACAAGAAAGTGAGTGGGAGCTCTGTAGCATTCCTGATATTATATGTAGATGACATATTATTGATCGGGAATGATATAGAACTATTAAGCAGTGTTAAGGGTTATTTGAATAATAGTTTTTCAATGAAAGACCTTGGTGAAGCATCGTATATATTAGGCATCAAGATTTATAGAGATAGATCAAGACGCCTAATAGGGCTATCACAGAGTACATATCTGGACAAGATTCTAAAGAAGTTTAGAATGGACGAAAGTAAGAAAGGGTTCTTACCTATGTTACCAGGCAAGGTATTGAGTAAAACTCAAGGACCGGCTACGGCAGAAGAAAGAGAAAGGATGTGTAACATCCCCTATGCCTCGGCAGTAGGATCTATCATGTATGCCATGCTATGTACTAGACCGGATATAGCACATGTTGTTAGTTTGACTAGCAGATATCAAAGTGATCCAGGAATGGAACACTGGACAGCGGTCAAGAATATCCTGAAGTACTTGAAAAGAACTAAGGATATGTTTCTTTGTTATGGAGGTGACCAAGAGCTCGTTGTAAACGGTTACACCGATGCAAGTTGGAACACTGATCCTGATGACTCTAAGTCACAATCTGGGTACGTGTTTATATTGAATGGTGCTGCAGTAAGCTGGGCAAGCTCGAAGCAGTGCACGGTGGCGAAGTCTTCAACAGAATCGGAGTACATAGCGGCTTCAGAGGCTTCATCAGAAGCGGTATGGATGAAGAGGTTCATTGTAGAGCTCGGTGTGGTTCCTAGTGCATTGGACCCATTAATCATTTACTGTGATAACATGGGTGCCATCGCCAATGCACAAGAGCCAAGGTCACACAAGAGGCTGAAGCATATCAAGCTGCGTTACCACTCGATTCGCGAGTACATCGAAGATGGAGAAGTAAAGATTTGCAAAGTACACACTGATCTGAATGTAGCAGATCCGTTGACTAAAGCTCTCCCTAGGGCAAAGCATGACCAACACCAGAATGCCATGGGTGTTAGGTATATTACAATGTAATCTAGATTATTGACTCTAGTGCAAGTGGGAGACTGAAGGAGATATGCCCTAGAGGCAATAATAAAGTGGTTATTATTTATATCTTTATGTTTATGATAAATGTTTATATATCATGCTAGAATTGTATTAACCGAAACATTAGTACATGTGTGATATGTAGACAAACAAGAAGTCCCTAGTATGCCTCTTAAACTAGCTTGTTGATTAATGGATGATTAGTTTCATAATCATGAACATTGGATGTTATTAATAACAAGGTTATGTCATTGTGTGAATGATATAATGGACACACCCAATTAAGCGTAGCATAAGATCTCGTCATTAAGTTATTTGCTATAAGCTTTCGATACATAGTTACCTAGTCCTTATGACCATGAGATCATACAAATCACTTATACCGGAAAGGTACTTTGATTACACCAAACACCACTGCGTAAATGGGTGGCTATAAAGGTGGGATTAAGTATCCGGAAAGTATGAGTTGAGGCATATGGATCAACAGTGGGATTTGTCCATCCCGATGACGGATAGATATACTCTGGGCCCTCTCGGTGGAATGTCGTCTAATGTCTTGCAAGCATATGAATGAGTTCATAAGAGACCACATACCACGGTACGAGTAAAGAGTACTTGTCAGGAGACGAGGTTGAACAAGGTATAGAGTGATACCGAAGATCAAACCTCGGACAAGTAAAATATCGCGAGACAAAGGGAATTGGTAATGTATGTGAATGGTTCATTCGATCACTAAAGTCATCGTTGAATATGTGGGAGCCATTATGGATCTCCAGATCCCGCTATTGGTTATTGGTCGGAGTGAGTACTCAACCATGTCCGCATAGTTCTCGAACCGTAGGGTGACACACTTAAAGTTGGATGTTGAAATGGTAGTACTTGAATTATGGAATGTAGTTCGAATATTTGTTCGGAGTCCCGGATGTGATCCCGGACATCACGAGGAGTTCCGGAATGGTCCGGAGAATAAGATTCATATATAGGATGTCATTTTATGTGAATAAAATGTCGCGGAAGGTTCTATGGAAGGTTCTAGAAGGTTCTAGAAAAGTCCGGAAGAAACCACCAAGGAAGGTGGAGTCCACAAGGGACTCCACCTCCATGGCCGGCCAGCCCTAGTGGGGGTGGAGTCCCAAGTGGACTCCACCATAGGGGGCCCACCCCCCACATGGGAGGTGGAAATCCCACCTTTGGGTGGGAGTCCTAGTTGGGCTAGGTTTCCTCCTATGGAAGGTTTTTGGTTCGGGTCTTATTCGAAGACTTGGACACCACCTCTTGGGGTTCCACCTATATAATGAGGGCCAAGGGGGAGGGGGCCGGCCACCTCAAACACCACCAAGGTGGCCGCACCCCTATAGTGGCCGGCCCCCTCTCCCCAAACCCTAGCCGCCGCTCCTCCACATCCCGCATAGCTTAGCGAAGCTCCCCGGACTTCTACACCGCCACCGACACCACGCCGTCGTGCTGTCGGATTCAAGAGGAGCTACTACTTCCGCTGCCCGCTGGAACGGGAGGTGGACGTCGTCTTCATCAACAACCGAACGTGTGACCGAGTACGGAGGTGCTGCCCGTTCGTGGCGCCGGAACCGATCGTGATCAAGATCTTCTACGCGCTTTTGCAAGCGGCAAGTGATCGTCTACCGCAGCAACAAGAGCCTCATCTTGTAGGCTTTGGAATCTCTTCAAGGGTGAGACTCGATACCCCTCGTTGCTACCGTCTTCTAGATTGCATCTTGGCTTGGATTGCGTGTTCGCCGTAGGAAAATTTTTGTTTTCTATGCAACGTTATCCTACAAGTTTTGCACATGCGGATACTAAGGTGGCCTTGACGAGCCTAGCATGTACAGACATGGTCTCGGAACACGTGATACCGAAAGGTAGAGCATGAATCATATGGTTGATATGATGAACACTTCGAGTGTTCGCCATTGAAATCACACCTTTTCTCGTGATGATCGGGTTTAGGTGCGGTGGATTTGGTTCGTGTGATCACTAAGACAATGCGAGGGATATTGTTTTGAGTGGGAGTTCACTTAGGTTTTTAATTATGTTGAATTAAAATTTGAACTCAATTTGTCATAAACTTAGTCTAAACTATTGCAAATATATGTTGTAGAGATGGCGTCCCCAATCAATTTTAATCAGTTCCTAGAGAAAGAGAAACTTAAGAGCAACGGTAGCAACTTCACCGACTGGTTCCGTCATGTGAGGATCTTCCTCTCTGGCGGAAATCTGCAATTTGTGCTTGATGCACCGCTAGGTGACCCTCCTGCAGAAGATGAATCCGATGAAGTAAAAGCTGTTTACGCGACTCGGAAAACTCGGTACTCTCAAGTTCAGTGTGCCATCCTGTGCCGTCTGGAATCCGATCTTCAAAAACGTTTTGAGCACCATGATCCTCATGAGTTGATGAATGAGCTGAAAGCTATATTCGAGACTCATGCGGCAGTGGAATGCTATGAAGCATCGAAACATTTCTTCAGCTTATGATGGAAGAAGGAAGCTCCGTTAGTGAGCACATGCTCGCCATGACCGGGCATGCGAAGAAACTCAGTGACTTGGGAATAGTGATTCCTAACAGACTGGGATTAATCGTGTCCTTCAATCACTGCCACCAAGTTACAAGAACTTTGTGATGAACTACAATATGCAGAACATGAACAAGGAGTTACCTGAACTCTTTGGCATGCTAAAAGCTGCTGAGATTGAGATCAAGAAAGAGCACCAAGTGTTGATGGTCAACAAGACCACCAGTTTCAAGAAACAGGGCAAGTCTAAGGGAAAATTCAAGAAGGGTGGCAAGAAAGCTGCCGCCTCCTATGAAACCTAAGAACGGCCCTAAGCGATCTGAGTGCTATTACTGCAAAGAGAAGGGACACTGGAAGCGTAATTGCTCCAAGTATCTGGCTGATCTGAAGAGCGGCCTTGTCAAGAAGAAGAAAGAAGGTATATTTGATATACATGTTATAGATGTCCATTTCACTGGTTCTCGTTCTAGTACCTGGGTATTTGATACTGGTTCGGTTGCTCATATTTGTAACTCGAAACAGGAACTAAAGAATAAACGACAACTGCTGAAAGATGAAGTGACGATGCGCGTTGGAAACGGATCCAAGGTCAATGTGATCGCAGTCGGCACACTTCCTCTACATCTACCTTCGGGATTAGTTTTAAGCCTAAATAATTGTTATTATGTACCTGCGTTGAGCATGAACATTATATCTGGATCTTGTTTAATGCAAGACGGTTATTCATTCAAGTCTGAGAATAATGGTTGTTCTATTTTTATGAATAATATCTTTTATGGTCGAGCACCACAAAAGAATGGCTTATTTCTATTAGATCTCGATAGTAGTGATACGCATATACATAACATTGATGCTAAGCGAATTAAACTTAATGATAATTCTACTTATATGTGGCACTGTCGTCTTGGTCATATTGGAGTGAAACGCATGAAGAAACTCCATACGATGGATTACTTGAATCACTTGACTTTGAGTCACTTGATAGATGCGAAGCATGTCTAATGGGAAAAATGACAAAGACTCCATTTTCTGGTATGATGGAGCGAGCTACTGACTTATTGGAAATCATACATACCGATGTATGTGGACCAATGAGCGTAGCATCGCGCGGTGGTTATCGTTATGTTCTAACCTTCACAGATGATCTGAGTAGATATGGGTATATCTATTTCATGAAACATAAATCCGAAACTTTCGAGAAGTTTAAGGAATTTCAAAGTGAAGTAGAAAATCAACGTAACAAGAAGATCAAATTTCTACGATCTGATCGTGGAGGTGAATATCTGAGTTATGAGTTTGGCATGCATTTAAAGAAATGCGGAATACTTTCACAATTGACACCGCCGGGAACACCACAACGAAACGGTGTGTCCGAACGTCGTAATCGAACTCTCTTAGATATGGTTCGTAGTATGATGTCTCTTACTGATTTGCCGTTATCATTTTGGAGTTATGCATTAGAGACAGCCGCATTCACTTTAAATAGAGCACCATCAAAATCCGTAGAAACGACACCGTATGAATTATGGTTTAATAAGAAACCTAAGCTGTCGTTCCTGAAAGTTTGGGGTTGCGAAGCCTATGTAAAGAAGTTACAACCGGACAAGCTAGAACCCAAAGCGGAGAAATGCGTCTTCATAGGATACCCTAAGGAAACTATAGGGTACACTTTCTATCACAGATCCGAAGGCAAAATCTTTGTTGCTAAGAACGGAACCTTTCTTGAGAAAGAGTTTCTCACTAAAGAAGTGACTGGAAGAAAAGTAGAACTCGATGAGATTGATGAATCTATACTCGTTGATCAGAGTAGCGCAGTACCGGAAGTTGTACCTGTACCGCCTACACCGGCAACAGAGGAAGCTAATGATAATGATCATGAAACTTCGAACGAGGAAACTACTGAACCTCGCAGATCGACAAGGGAACGTGCCACTCCTGATTGGTATGATCCTTGTCTAAATGTCATGATTGTAGATAACAATGATGAGGACCTGCGACGTATGAAGAAGCGATGATGAGCCCAGATTCCAACAAATGGCAAGAAGCCATGAAATCCGAAATGGGATCCATGTATGATAACAAAGTATGGACTTTGGTAGACTTACCTGATAGCCGAAAGGCTGTCGAGAATAAATGGATCTTCAAGAGAAAAAGAGATGCTGATGGTAATATTACTGTCTATAAAGCTCGACTTGTCGCAAAGGGTTTCCGACAAATTCAAGGAGTTGACTACGATGAGACTTTCTCACCTGTAGCGAAGCTAAAATCTGTGAGGATTTTGTTAGCAATAGCTGCATTTTTCGATTATGAGATTTGGGATGGATGTCAAAACGGCGTTCCTTAATGGAGACATTGAGGAAGAGTTGTATATGGTACAACCCAAAGGTTTTGTCGATCCTAAAAATGCTGACAAAGTATGCAAACTTCAGCGTTCAATCTATGGACTGAAGCAAGCATCAAGAAGTTGGAACCGACGTTTTGATAAGGTGATCAAAGACTTCGGGTTTATACAGTGTCATGGAGAGGCCTGTATTTACAAGAAAGTGAGTGGGAGCTCTGTAGCATTCCGATATTATATGTAGATGACATATTATTGATCGGGAATGATATAGAACTATTAAGCAGTGTTAAGGGTTATTTGAATAATAGTTTTTCAATGAAAGACCTTGGTGAAGCATCGTATATATTAGGCATCAAGATTTATAGAGATAGATCAAGACGCCTAATAGGGCTATCACAGAGTACATATCTGGACAAGATTCTAAAGAAGTTTAGAATGGACGAAAGTAAGAAAGGGTTCTTACCTATGTTACCAGGCAAGGTATTGAGTAAAACTCAAGGACCGGCTACGCAGAAGAAAGAGAAAGGATGTGTAACATCCCCTATGCCTCGGCAGTAGGATCTATCATGTATGCCATGCTATGTACTAGACCGGATATAGCACATGCTGTTAGTTTGACTAGCAGATATCAAAGTGATCCAGGAATGGAACACTGGACAGCGGTCAAGAATATCTGAAGTACTTGAAAAGAACTAAGGATATGTTTCTTTGTTATGGAGGTGACCAAGAGCTCGTTGTAAACGGTTACACCGATGCAAGTTGGAACACTGATCCTGATGACTCTAAGTCACAATCTGGGTACGTGTTTATATTGAATGGTGCTGCAGTAAGCTGGGCAAGCTCGAAGCAGTGCACGGTGGCGAAGTCTTCAACAGAATCAGAGTACATAGCGGCTTCAGAGGCTTCATCAGAAGCGGTATGGATGAAGAGGTTCATTGTAGAGCTCGGTGTGGTTCCTAGTGCATTGGACCCATTAATCATTTATTGTGATAACATGGGTGCCATCGCCAATGCACAAGAGCCAAGGTCACACAAGAGGCTGAAGCATATCAAGCTGCGTTACCACTCGATTCGCGAGTACATCGAAGATGGAGAAGTAAAGATTTGCAAAGTACACACTGATCTGAATGTAGCAGATCCGTTGACTAAAGCTCTCCCTAGGGCAAAGCATGACCAACACCAGAATGCCATGGGTGTTAGGTATATTACAATGTAATCTAGATTATTGACTCTAGTGCAAGTGGGAGACTGAAGGAGATATGCCCTAGAAGCAATAATAAAGTGGTTATTATTTATATCTTTATGTTTATGATAAATGTTTATATATCATGCTAGAATTGTATTAACCGAAACATTAGTACATGTGTGATATGTAGACAAACAAGAAGTCCCTAGTATGCCTCTTAAACTAGCTTGTTGATTAATGGATGATTAGTTTCATAATCATGAACATTGGATGTTATTAATAACAAGGTTATGTCATTGTGTGAATGATATAATGGACACACCCAATTAAGCGTAGCATAAGATCTCGTCATTAAGTTATTTGCTATAAGCTTTCGATACATAGTTACCTAGTCCTTATGACCATGAGATCATACAAATCACTTATACCGGAAAGGTACTTTGATTACACCAAACACCACTGCGTAAATGGGTGGCTATAAAAGTGGGATTAAGTATCCGGAAAGTATGAGTTGAGGCATATGGATCAACGGTGGGATTTGTCCATCCCGATGACGGATAGATATACTGGGCCCTCTCGGTGGAATGTCGTCTAATGTCTTGCAAGCATATGAATGAGTTCATAAGAGACCACATACCACGGTACGAGTAAAGAGTACTTGTCAGGAGACGAGGTTGAACAAGGTATAGAGTGATACCGAAGATCAAACCTCGGACAAGTAAAATATCGCGAGACAAAGGGAATTGGTAATGTATGTGAATGGTTCATTCGATCACTAAAGTCATCGTTGAATATGTGGGAGCCATTATGGATCTCCAGATCCCGCTATTGGTTATTGGTCGGAGTGAGTACTCAACCATGTCCGCATAGTTCTCGAACCGTAGGGTGACACACTTAAAGTTGGATGTTGAAATGGTAGTACATGAATTATGGAATGTAGTTCGAATATTTGTTCGGAGTCCCGGATGTGATCCCGGACATCACGAGGAGTTCCGGAATGGTCGGAGAATAAGATTCATATATAGGATGTCATTTTATGTGAATAAAATGTCGCGGAAGGTTCTATGGAAGGTTCTAGAAGGTTCTAGAAAAGTCCGGAAGAAACCACCAAGGAAGGTGGAGTCCACAAGGGACTCCACCTCCATGGCCGGCCAGCCTAGTGGGGTGGAGTCCCAAGTGGACTCCACCATAGGGGGCCGGCCATGGGAGGTGGAAATCCCACCTTTGGGTGGGAGTCCTAGTTGGGCTAGGTTTCCCCCTCCTATGGAAGGTTTTTGGTTCGGGTCTTATTCGAAGACTTGGACACCACCTCTTGGGGTTCCACCTATATAATGAGGGCCAAGGGGAGGGGGCCGGCCACCTCAAACACCACCAAGGTGGCCGCACCCCTATAGTGGCCGGCGCCCCTCTCCCCAAACCCTAGCCGCCCGCTCCTCCACATCCCGCATAGCTTAGCGAAGCTCCGCCGGACTTCTACACCGCCACCGACACCACGCCGTCGTGCTGTCGGATTCAAGAGGAGCTACTACTTCCGCTGCCCGCTGGAACGGGGAGGTGGACGTCGTCTTCATCAACAACCGAACGTGTGACCGAGTACGGAGGTGCTGCCCGTTCGTGGCGCCCGATCGTGATCAAGATCTTCTACGCGCTTTTGCAAGCGGCAAGTGATCGTCTACCGCAGCAACAAGAGCCTCATCTTGTAGGCTTTGGAATCTCTTCAAGGGTGAGACTCGATACCCCCTCGTTGCTACCGTCTTCTAGATTGCATCTTGGCTTGGATTGCGTGTTCGCCGTAGGAAAATTTTTGTTTTCTATGCAACGTTATCCTACATCATCGTCTCCAGACCAGTCACTTTTGACGAGGGTGTTTTTCCATACCATTCCCTACACCTCCCCACACCCTCGCACGCGCCTTCTCCAGCCACAGAAAATCCCGTGCGTATCCGCAGCGGGATCCACGTCCTCCACCCACCAGCTGTCGAATCTCCCTCGGGATCCCCTCCCTCCGGATCCCCCCCGTCTGCAGGAGACCACGCGCCCACGCCCCAATCATTGCGCACGAGCGAATCTTCCTCGTCTCCCGTGTCTAGTGCCCACCTGAGCCCACCACCGTCCACTCCACACGCGCCACGTCTGCCACCCCGCGTTGTTCCGTTAGAACCACCCCAAAACATACACAACATGCGCACTCGAGAACCACCCCAAAACATACACAACATGCGCACTCGAGCCAAAAATGGCTATTTGATGCCACAGCAACTCTTTGATCTCTCTGTTACCACTACCACCGCACCTATCTCTCCTCTTCCCACCTCGTACCGCTAAGCACTTAGAGATCCCAATTGGCACAGTGCAATGCTTGACGAATTTAACGCTTTGTTGCAGAATGAAACTTGGTCTTTGGTTCTGTGACCTGCAGGTGCAAATGTGGTCACGGGTAAATGGATATTTCGGCACAAAATGAACGCTAATGGCTCACTATCAAGGTACAAAGCAAGATGTGTGGTGCGCGGTTTCACTCAACAAGCTGGAGTTGATTATGGAGAAACCTTTAGCCTGGATGTTAAATCGGCTACAATCCGTGTGGTGCTTGCCATTGCAACCTCACAAGCTTGGTCCATCAATCAACTTGATGTCAAAAATGCCTTCTTGCATGGTAATCTCCAAGAAACCGTTTATTCCCAGCAACCCTCCGGCTTTGTTGATTCTCGTTTTCCTCATCATGTTTGTCGGCTTAACAAATCTCTATATGGGCTGAAACAAGCACCAAGAACTTGGTTTCTTCGCTTCACCATGTTTCTGTCCACTCTTGGGTTTCTGCCTCCAAATGTGACACCTCGCTTTTCATCCTTCGTCGGGGATCACACACAGCCAATACAACTGATCTCCTCCGGTCCATAGTACTTCCCTATCCTCTGAATTTTCTATGACGGACCTTGGCGATCTCCATCATTTCCTTGGCCTCACTGTTCACCGAAACAATGCCGGGCTTTTCCTCTCGCAGCAGCAATATACTCTTGAGATTCTAGAGCGAGCTCAAATGACAAACTGTAACCCCGTCTCCACGCCCGTTGACACCCGTTCCAAAATTTCAGCCTATGAGGGTCGTGTCTTTCCTGATGCCTCTCTGTATCGCAGCCTGGCTGGAGCATTGCAATACCTTACACTTACTCGTCCCGACATAGCCTATGCCGTACACCAATTATGTCTGTTCATGCATGCCCCAACCACCACTCATTTCTAGCTCGTGAAACGAATCCTTCGTTACCTGAAGGGGACATCTCATCTTGGCCTGCAACTGTTTCACTCATCTGCTCATGATCTTCGTGCCTACAGCGACGCCGATTGGGCGGGGTGTCCGGATACTCGCAAGTCAACCTCCGGGTTTTGTGTTTTCCTTGGCACTAATCTGGTTTCATGGCTCTACACTTCCATTTTATAGTAGTTGTATCATTGTGTATCTTGATGGACAATTTATGTTGAGTTCTTTTGCAAGTTACCAGCAACATATTCAGTAATACATCATTAACCGGTGTTCTTGATGTGCTGCTTTTTAAACAAGGGTTACCCTTGAAGGCTTGACTTTGGTTCTATCAAATGTAGCATACATATGTAAGACTGGTGTGGTGTAGGAGTAATTGCACAATGTTTAAGTATGTCCTTATGAACCAAGTCTGACATGCTTACTGTTTCTGCGTGGATAGCTTGGACTAGTTCTATCCAACTCAGCTCATACATACGCCTTCAGTAAAGCAGTAGTTCTTTCGGTAGAATATTGGGTATTTCGTTTAATTATTTCCATGGTATCTTGACGACTTGACTGATGGAAAACATTGGTTTCAAGTGTATAACTAAGGAGGCTGACCTGATGTGTGAGCTGCTGAAGCATGGCGCTAGGCCTTTTGATGACATCGTCAAGCAGAGCAGCATGATCCGCATGTGTGCCTTGGACCTTGTGAACCTCAAAGGACACCAATATTTTGCTGCCGCAGCTGCAATGGTGGTACGTTCCTGCCTGCATCCTTCCTCCTACCAAAATGCTGCTACAATGGAGTATCTATCATTACTTTTCTGTAAATTACCTACTCATATTGTCACTGGTTGCAAAATGATAAGTATCTAGGATTCAAGGGTATGGAAAATGAGGCCAAGAAGATGTGTGATTGGATCAAGAGAGAGAAGAAGCTTGTCACCTTCACCTTGTGTGAGCCTCATGATCTTGAGGAGTGCCGCTTAATATGGATCAGAGCTTTGGATGTCATGATAAGCATACTGCATGATTCTTCCTTTCCTTGTCCCGAGGTTAGTGGAAAATGCTATTTTTCTTCATGGTGATATATAGGTGCGCATAATTGTAGGTTTTTCTGACCAGGAAAAATACTCAGAATAGCTAGTACATGATGTTTTTGTATTTTCATTTCTGTACATTCGTTATTGTGTTTGTACAGGTGCACATACTAGTCATGTTTGGCACTATTTTCTTGTCTGCTATGTAAGAAACATTTATCGATTTCTTGTTGTCTCCTCACTTGATCAAGTCTAATATGGTGGACATCATATGTTCCCATCATTTTGTTTTTCCCACTTGACCATGCTGTCTCTTGTTTCTTAGTAAAATTATTGTTTACATTTTAATGGCAAAACAAATGCATTTCCCTACTGTTCCTGGCATATGAAAACTTGTCTAGTTGATTCATGCTATTTTTCAACTGCAGACGCGGGATGATGATGCAATGGCATGTGACTAAGCAAGGATGGTGATGCAATGACTGCGCACTTGATGTGGCTGGCTGCTCAGCGGAGTTGAATGAGACAGTGCAATCTGTTGATGTCCCACCTGCCTTCGACAAGGTCTTGCAAGAGGTGGTGCCCCCAGGCGAGCAGCAACAAGCCCAAGCACAGCCTAGCAATGACATGATGATGGCGGAGGTGGCTTTGCCATCTTCATCTACAAAGTTGGATGAGTACTGGAGCGGCTTCAAGTCCACTGCGCAATATTCGTTGCTCGATGCACCGATTCAAGTGCAGTTTGAAGGGGACTCAAGCTGTGTTGAGAGGCGGAGTGGTCATCTGAACAAGAAGAACAAAGATTGCAACATTCCAGTTGCCAAGCGTGCCGAATATAGGTTGGCGGAATCCTTTGGAGATCCTCCAAAGGGGCCAGCCCCTAAGAAAGGCTCCGCGGAAGACGTGCAAGAAAAGATGAAGACGTTTCTGCGGTTGTGCAAGAAGCCTGCCTCGCCTCTAGAGACACGGGCTATTCGTGAGTTGATCTTGGCTAATGTCTAGTCGATGTCTTCCTTTGGTTAGGCGCAAGTGCTCTCCTTGTTGCAAGAGTTCTCTTGAGGTGGCGAGGACTGTCTTGGTTGGGTATGTAGTGTTTTCGATGGCCCTTGGCTTTGGGACACTTATATCTGGATCAGATGATGTCCCCTAAACTTCAGTTGGGTGCGTGTGGTTTTCGCCGATTTCTCTTAATTAACCGTGTGTTGTATGGTTTTTAGGTCCGATTTTCCTTATTAACTGGACCATTTCCCTCTTCCTATAATGCATTGCGGGAGCTCCCCACCCTCTTAACGAGGTTCCGTCAAAAAAAAACTAAGCAAGGATAAGAAGTTTCTTCTAATAGGAACACTATAGTACATTATTAGTTTAATTAGATACGACCCCCGCCGTGGGAGGCCAGTCGGGACGCGTTGAACATTATGGCTAGCTACATCTTGTTTCAAGAACACGCCCATGTACATTACGCTGCTGTTACTGCTGTACTACGTATTCCCTGTCAAGTCACGAGCGTGCAGCTGTTGTTGTTGTTGGTGCTTTACGCAATCGAAGTCATATATTGTCTGCACGTGGATGTTACGAGGATTGAGACTATGTGTTACAATATACAAGCTGCATACTCGGACATGGTGCCGTTTACATGTGACCAACCTATTTTCAGAAAATAAACCGTCAGTGAGAGCCGCACCATAAAGCAAAAATTATTGTATTACGCATTTCAACGCTTCAGTAATAACAACAATAAGAAGAAAAAGATATTTGCACTTACTATCAAGTGAAACATGCAACATACATATTTCTACCCAATGCGCTGAAAGCTACCTTGATCTGATCAATGACAAATTGGTATATATTTGTCCTGGGGAGGAGATTAACATTATTTACAGCTGGATAACATCGTGGGCTGATTTTTAGACCAGTTGTCGAAGCAAGGAAACAATCAAAAGCATTTGGAAAGTGCCATGCACATCATCGTCCACAAGTTACCAAACCTAGAAAATCCTACTTTTTTTTTTGAAAACAACCAAATATATTTAGCTAGCAAGCCGTCTCATTAAAAATCTTTCAGTCCCCTTAGATACATTGGTAAGGAAGTGCGTCTAAAGCTCAAATCCTACAAAGTTTATATAATCAGGTGCACGCTCTTCGCTACGGCGACGATGTACCTCCTTCATCTCTTTGTCGTCCAACTCGCCGTCAGCGTCCAAGGTTGTCGACGCGGCCTTGATTGACATATCAGCTTCCATGTCCGACGGAGACGAAACATTCGGGAAAGGACCGCAAATGAAGATTACGAGAAAGCTGGGGTGCTAAATAGTAAATCAAAGAATAGGTCACTTACAATCTGGGCCGCACATCGCTTGATGAGTCATTGATCAATCTAAGCTTACCGCTTCGTCACTTCTTCAGTTAGCTGTTCGTCAGGGTCCTCACAATCCTCCCCGTCGTGCACGCCGCCGCCGCCGCCGCCGCCGCCGCCTCCTCGTCCCCCCACCCCCTGTGACGCCCCTTCTCCCCTCGGTCCCCTCCCCTTTCTCCCTGTACGCCGCCCCACTCCGTGTACCCATTATCGACGCCGTCATATGTACGCCGCCGTCTCCGAGGACCGTCGTCTCCGATCTGCACTGCCCGCCCGTTTCTTCCCCGGCTCCGATCTGCACCGACCCACCCGGCTCTGACCTTCGCGGAGGATCTTTCCCCGCCCCGTGCTACCTCTACCTGGTGATGGTCACCTCTGGCTCCTCTCTTGCCCTTTGCTGCAATGTTTTCTTCTCATAAGTTATGTGAATATGCGTAGGTAATGGCTTGCTGTAAAAGAATTGAATTTGGAAAATGGAGAAAACTTGTGAAAATGGGCCGACAATTGATTTTGTATTGTCAAAAAATGTGAAAAAATCTCTTGTATCGATGATTTGGTTGAATAAATAAATGTTTTATTCGATTTCTTGAACTGTCTTGGCTTTCTGCTACTAGCTATAGCATCTGACTGGTATCATGGCTTGTTTTCTGTTCTCTGCAGATCCCTGTATCCAACAACACTAGAACTTCCATATGGTCCTTTATTAATCTCGAGGGTAGTCTGTGCTAGAGGGCATACTACTAGGATTTGGGGTACTCCAAGATGAGGGGGAGAAATGACGGGGCGCAGAGCAAACGGCCCATCGTGCTCTTCTGGGCCATGGTTGTTTGCCTCTGCTTCCTCTTCCTATATTTCTCGGGCTCCAACGGGCACACCAGGAGCGCGGCGATAGAGTATGGGACAAAGTTCTCGCGGTCGCTCGGGTGGGGCAGCGATGCTGATGGCGACGATGGCGCAGAGGAATCGATTTTTGGGACTGGCGATGCAAATGACGTTAAGCCCAGGAGCTTCCCTGTGAGTTCAGAATCAGTAATCAGTTGTTTTTTTAATAGTATTTATGTGTGTTTATAGTTGTGAACATGTTTTTTTTCTTCCTTTTGTGAGTAGGTATGCGATGATCAGTATTCTGAGCTGATTCCCTGCTTGGATAGAAATATGGCACTTCAGACAAGGTTGAAGCTGGATTTAAACCTGATGGAGCACTATGAGCGGCATTGCCCTCTTCCTGAGAGGCGCTTTAATTGTCTGATTCCACCCCCACATGGCTATAAGGTCACAAGTTTATCCTTTGTTTTTTTGGTGCTCGTCATATCTTAGCTTATTTGGATTCCATCTGTGAGCTACAAACTTGTGGACTTGGGTTCATACACTCAATTTTGACCGATATCTTCAAGATGAATCACTAGATTTTTGATGTCTTTGCATATAGGCATATAGATTTAGGTTGATCTAGCCGCGGGAAAATGGTTAGAATTTTGCATATGCCTGTTGTGGAGCTGGACATTCTTGTTACAATCTCCTGACCTATCAAATTGTATGACTGTTCAAATGGTTCTGTTTAATTAAATCTGTACTAAGCCATGTTAAAGTCTTGAAACCTTGTGTTGCAGGTCCCCATAAAATGGCCAAAAAGTCGCGATGTAGTGTGGAAAGCAAATATTCCTCATACTCACCTTGCAAAGGAGAAGAAAGACCAGAACTGGATGACTGTTGCAGGTGAAAAAATTAAGTTTCCAGGTGGTGGAACACATTTTCATCATGGAGCTGACAAATATATATCAAGCATTGCAAACGTAAGTTTGTTCTGACTTCTTCGCAATAATGCTCTGCTAGAAATACGCTACACATATTAGAGAACCATGCACTGTCAAGCTTTACTGTAGTGATTCATCTCTTCTACCATCTGACAGATGCTAAACTTCAAAGATAACAGCATAAACAATGAGGGAATGCTTCGTACAGTTCTTGATGTGGGCTGCGGAGTGGCTAGTTTTGGGGGATATCTTCTTTCATCTAATGTCATAGCGATGTCCTTGGCACCTAATGATGTACATGAGAACCAAATCCAATTTGCTCTTGAAAGGGGGATCCCTGCATATCTTGGTGTATTGGGAACAAAGAGGCTTCCGTACCCCAGTAGATCGTTTGAATTAGCCCACTGTTCTCGTTGCAGGATCGACTGGCTCCAAAGAGATGGAATTCTTATGCTTGAACTAGACAGATTACTTAGGCCTGGAGGTTATTTTGCTTATTCATCTCCTGAAGCATACGCACAGGATGAGGAGGATCTTAGAATCTGGAGAGAAATGAGTTCCCTTGCAGAAAGGATGTGCTGGAAAATTGCAGAGAAAAAAAACCAGACTGTCATTTGGGTCAAGCCTCTGAACAATGATTGCTACAGGAGCCGGCCACATGGTACAAATCCACCTCTATGCAAAAGCGGTGAAGATCCAGATTCAGTATGGGGAGTGACAATGGAAGCTTGCATTACTACGTATCCAGAACGTTAGTGTTTATCCTATTCCAATCTTTGAATTTAACATTTTTTTTTGCTTATACCTACTTGCTGGGCACTCGATATTGCCATCTTGCTTTTCTAGTACTTTTTTGTTCGCTTCAAACTGGTCTGCTTGCGAATTGTTCTGTGGGAGTGTTTGCTGCACTTCAGATTAGTGTTGAGCTCTTATTGAGTATCCGAGAAGATATTCTAAGTGAGGAACATCACCTATGGGTATGGAATCAATTAGGATTGGGCACATAATAATATAACTGTATCATTTTCTAGGATATATGTGTGGCAAATGGTATATCTGATAGTGGATGTTACCAACCTGAATACTGCACCCATTTGGATAAGAATCAATAAAATGTGCTGCTCAGCGACCAAATGTAATACATACTCAGATGTACCCTTTCGCTTTGATGATTTTCAGTTACATCAGGTCATAATGTTATAATTTATAGTCACCGAGTGCTGAAAGGATGCAGTCTTACGTTTTTTTGTTTTATCTAAATGTTATAATAATGTTGGAATTTGGGAATTAAAATAATAACCAAGTAGGTTTTCTGTTAATTGTTGCTTTTTGGAGGTTTGGTTAAACTGAGGGGGTTATAGGATGGTTTATGATCATTTTGTGATGAAACGGTCGTATCCTTCTTATCCCCCCTCCCTCGGTCATGCCTGCATGCCTGTTTTCTGTCAGAAACAGAAGCAAATGAATTTATACCATTTCGTTTCTTCATTTTTCCGCATGATATTTTGCAGATAATTAGCATCTAAGCAAAGTACATTTAATTTTATGTTTGCAGAAATGCACAGGGATGAAGGAAGTGGATTGGCTCCTTGGCCTGCTCGGTTAACAACGCCACCTCCTCGTCTTGCAGATTTGTATGTTACAGCTGACACATTTGAAAAGGATACTGTAAGTTATCATATTATGTTTTCAGAACTTCAATTATGCCTAATAACTCAGCAGGGATCTCTGACAAAATCTTTTTTGCAGGAAATGTGGCAGCAAAGAGTAGATAATTACTGGAAGTTGTTCCGCCCGAAGGTAAAACAAGACAGTATTAGAAACATCATGGACATGAAAGCAAACTTTGGATCATTTGCTGCTGCTCTCAAGGAAAAGGATGTGTGGGTGATGAATGTTGTGCCCCATGATGGACCAAGAACTCTTAAGATAATCTATGACAGAGGGCTTATAGGATCTACTCATGACTGGTATGCGTCAATTCTCGTAATTGATTTGTATTTGAGATGTATGACATATTACAGGGCACTAGGGATATGGTCTTGATTGATTCTAGTATTTACATGGAGCTTCTGATCCTGTGTATCTGCAGGGGACTAATGTTTTATACTCCCTCCGTCCCACCAAAAGTGTCTCAACTTTATCAAAATTTGGATATATCTAGACACTATCTAGTAGGTACATACATCCAATTTTTGACAAATTTGAGACACTTTTGGTGGGCCGGAGGGAGTAATAGAAAAAGTAGTGCTAGTAACCTTCTTCTGCATTGGCTGAAATGCTCATATGCTATTAGAACATAAAGGTTAAAACCCTCCATTGCTTTGGCGGGAACTAGAATTTTCCGCTGGTATTGTTTGTTTCAGCTCAAAAAAGCGCCAGCAAAGTAAACCTTGTGAGATCAGTAGGTCTATTATGTTACCTGCCGAGCTTCTGTTTCAGAATATGTTGCTGCTATCAAAACAATTTGGTTGTATTAATGTTGTTATGACCAACTGACACAATGGTGGTTAACCTCTGCTTTTTCTCGTTCCTGTTTCAATTTTCTTAAGCTAATTTTCGTGGTACTTACTAAGTTAGTGTTACCTGCACTTGCTAAGTTTACTAGTTTAGTCACATGACAATAAACCGTAGAGCTCTAAGTCAGAGGCCCTTCTCTAGGCTTTCAAGAAACACAATCAGTTTCCAAGAATATACAGTAATTGAGAATACATTCTTGAATTACAAACCTCCATTAATCTGGATCATAGAGTGAAGGGTTAATGATTTCTTTTCATCACCAACAGTTCGCAGTTTTTTCCTGGTGGTGAATTTGATGCATTTTGTATTGTTGCCTTTAAGTTCGTTAGACAGTTGTATTCAAATACTACAATGTGTTTGCAGGTGTGAGGCCTTCTCTACTTATCCTCGAACATACGATCTTCTCCATGCGTGGACAGTTTTCTCCGACCTCGACAAGAGAGGCTGCAGCGCCGAAGACCTGCTCCTTGAAATGGATCGCATCCTCAGGCCAACCGGTTTCATCATCGTGAGAGACAAGGCCCCTGTCATTGTGTTCATCAAGAAGTACCTCAACGCGCTTCACTGGGAAGCAGTGACTGTCGTGGATGCCGAGCCCAGTCCGGAATCAGAGAATGAGATGGTACTCGTAATCCGGAAGAAACTGTGGCTGCCAGAAGGAGGCTCCACGTAATCTTTCCTTTCAAGTTCTTTTGACCAAGAATCAAGGCTTGGCTGCTCCCTCCAAATACACGATTCAATATTGCAAATAGAATTTCTAGCCCTACTGCACACATAAGATACTGTAGATGATTAACCCAGGATATGGCAAGTATCCAGTAGGCTTACCTCAAGCCTCTCTTTTTTGTCATCGTCAGTTAATGTTTTTTCTCTATCCCGGTCAGAAAATAAAAGTTTCCTTTTCTCTGTTTAGCTTCAGTTAGGTGCTTCCTTTTCATTTATTGAAGTGCTACTTAGCAAACCAAAAAAAAAATCAGTATTAAAGATTTTTTTTTTTTGCCAAATGAGGTTTAGCCAGGGATGCTGGATGTCTCATCCACTAGAGTTTATTTTTACGATTTGGAGTACATACATGCATGTGAAAACTACTGATAAGATTGTCTGAAGATTTCCAGTGATAAGGACATGTTTCCTTGCCAGTTTATGCAAAGTATCATATCAGGTACATCTCCGTTTCGTGATAAGCGTCGCAGATTCCGACACTTATTATGAAACGGAGTACTATTAGTTATGGTGATTGACTTTTTTGGCTCTGGTTAATTATACTTTGTTCTGCAGCAGCGGCACTGTTGAGCAGTGGAGTTGCATATATCATAGTATGATTTGACAATATTGCTAGAACAGACTGTTAAGCTGTCTTTCAGCGATAACATGTGATATGTACAGTATAGAAAGTTGTCATCAAGCTCATTTTATGTGTAGAGATTGATTTGTGCAAGACACGTACGTGCAAGCTAGTCCTGGTATGTTCATTATATTGATCTCTGATCTCACGGCCGTATGATTATATTGAATCGGGAGTTGGAAAGAAAGAAAGAAAGCTATGTTCATACATAAATTGGGACGATGGACGGAAACATCATAAGAAAAAACTCGTGATTTTTTTAAATAATACGAATTTTTTATTTAATTTTAGGAATAGTGCGCTATTTGAAAAAAGTGCAAAAGTGTGATCTGGTCGGTCAGCTAATGACCGATCGGTCACTAGCAGGCCGACTCCCAATCGGCTGCTGCGTCCCTGTCAGTGACAGAACTAGTTGGTTGATAGCTGACCACAGACCAATTGGTTAGCTACAGACCGATTGGCCAGCTACTATCCGACCAGTGCATGGATTTAGTTTAGGTTTATCTCAGCACTGTAAACCCTTCTGAAAGGCGATATATCCCAGACCCAACGCTACTGAGGACAGGCATCGGTAGACTGCCATCGCAGCGCATACGGAATGATATGGATTAATCTGAAGCTGGAGGGCCAACGAGACAACATTTTTGCGGCAAATTAATTTCACATTAAAATTAAAACTGAAATTAAGATATATTGCAGCTTAAATTTAAATACGGCTTATCACTACAACGGAATTTAAGATACAACATGAAATTAAACCTGAAATTAAGATACATAGCCAGTACGACGCATCACACTACTTTTCCTGCGTCCATCGTGGCCATTTTCCGGACTTATCGCCGCGTTCTTCTGCCGCTTGCGCCTCAGCAGCTCTTTCCCTTAGTCTCTTCCTTTCCGCGTCATGAGCCTTCCTGCGCACCTCTTCCTCTGCAAACCGACGTGCAGCCTCATCATCCATCCTCTTCCGATTCACCACGCGATTACGAGCTTGTTTCGCCCTTAGTTTCTGGATCTGTCTCTCTCGCTCTGCTTTAGCATTAGCACGAGCCTTTTCCTGACGCTCCTCCTCAAGGAACGTTGCTCACGCACGCCGGTGTTTCTCCTCAACCTCCTAGCGCACCCAATCCGGCTGCTCCGTGTCTATCCAGTGAAACCATTTGCATAGGGGCGGGGGAGACTGCAACACAAATATTAACATTAAATCACATTCATAAATATATTTATGCCTACATAAAATTATGTCGAAACATACCGGCGGCCTGGTAGATGACGAAGCGGAACTACGAGGTGGATCATGCTCATAGCTCGCACACATGAAAAATTTCATGCCGAACCAATCTGAGAAATCCTCCACCTGCTTAACCTTAGCAAGACGGCCGCACCAACACCGCTCCGCAGTCACACCCGGGGGCAAACTTGCAACCTTCGCCTTCACCGGCCTAAACTCCTGGTCAGAGCACGGCAGGAGATATCACTCGTAATAAACCTAAACTAAATCCATGCATTGGTCGGATAGTAGATGGCCGATCGGTCGGTAGCTGGCCAATTGGTCAGCTATCGACCAACTAGTTCTGCCACCTAGTCGGCTTCCTAGTGACCGATCGGTCATTAGCTGACCGACCAGATCACACTTTTGCACTTTTTTGAAATCGCGTGCTATTCCTGGAATTAAATAAAAAATTCGTATTATTTAAAAAAATTCGCAAAAAACTCATCACTAGGCTCACTGCCCTGTTCCATTCCGTTGAAATGAAACGGAGTACAAAGTTTGTCAGAAACTCACCACGCTTAATCTACAGCATTGCACATATAAAGCTATTCGCAAAAAAAAAAAAACAGCTAACTGTATCACCAAGAGAAGAGAAAATTAATATTGGTGGGTATTTCCTTGTATAAATAAATAATGAATAATCTTGCTATATGCATGCATGGGTCCAGCCATTAGCTAGAATACACATGCACGCAGCTCACAGCAAGATTCCAACAGACTGGCAAGCAGAAAGGTTGACCAAGGAGAAAGAAGATGGCCCTCCCCGCGTCCAGATTATTTTCGTCTATCCTGTAACCCATTGGCCATGATGAACTAGCTAATCCCATCCGTCGTCGTCTCCATCGAAGAGATGGATTATAGCCGAGATGAACTAGTGCTGCTGCTGGTCTGAGAGCATCATCATCCTGACGAACTCGTCGAAGTTGACCTGGCCGTCGCCGTCGAGGTCCGCCTCGGCGATCATGCCCTCGACCTCCTCGTCGGTGAGCTTCTCGCCGAGGCTGATCATGACGTGCCTGAGCTCGGCCTTGGAGATGAGGCCGTCGTGGTCCCGGTCGAAGACCCCGAACGCCTCGCGCAGCTCCTCGTCGGCGGAGCCGGCGTCGGCGCGGGCGGCCTCCTGCTGGCGGGAGACGAGCGCCAGGAACTCGGCGAACTCGATGGTGCCGTTGCCGTCGGCGTCGACGTCGCGCACCATGTCGCGGAGCTCCTCGGGAGTGGGCGACTGGCCCAGCGAGCGCACCACCGTGGAGAGCTCCTCCGCCGTGATGCGGCCGTCGCCGTCCTTGTCGAAGAAGGCGAACGCCTCCCGGAACTCGCACATCTGCTCCGAGCTGATCGGCGCTGACCCTGAGGTGCCATCAGCTGCCATTGTGTGTTCTGCTTCTTGTTTTCGAGTGGCTGGCTGGCAGCTAGCTAGCAAGGAGATGACGGTGACGAAGTGATTTAGCTGCTGCTAATGGAGAGAAGTGGAGGGTGAGCTGAGATTTGGATGGTTTTAGATGCCGGGGATGGCCGGAGCTTATATAGGAGGCTGGAGCTGCAGGAACGGTCATGTCGATGTCGTAGCGGAGGTGGATCTGAACGCGGAGTGTTGGAGAAGTTGACTTGTCGCACGCACGCATTAATTCCAATTCCAACCCCGTCTTAGGCGTACCAAGTCAAAAGACATCGGTCCGTCGCCGGTGCACGCGTGCGCCTGCGTCCTGAAAGTGCAAAAGGAATTCGAAAAGAGGGAACAAAGATTTTGAAAAAGTGCAAAATCGTCACATGAAAAAGGAACAAAGGTTTCAAAAAGTGCAAAATCTTCACAAAGGGAAACAAACGGAGTGAGAGAAAAGGCAAAAATGTTGGGTGATTTTTGAACGGCAGTTTTTATTCGCTTGAGATTCAGTTGAGAATGTAGAATCGCAGCATTAATAGCATCTCTAATAGATGACCTAGTATATATCTTGTTTGGTGACGTAAAAGAAGTATTTGATAAAAAAAGATGCCCCTTCAATAATAAATAATCTTAAGATGAACATTCAAAAAAAAAAAAAAAAAAATAATCTTAAGATGATGTATATTTTTTACACCGTGATGTAAAAATCAGGCCACCAGGGGAGGTGATGTATTCTATATTTTGGCCCAGCGTGCAGCCCACCGGCCATTTGGAAGCTTCACCCACATTTTCTCACCATACCCGTCCCTCCGCGGCCGATTCCTGCCGCCCGTGCATCCCTAGACCACCAGATCCGCTGCCGTCGAGGCCCGCCGCGCCGTTTCGCGCCGAATCGCGGCTGTATCACCGCCACACCGCCTCTGAATGCCACCACACAGTCGCCCTAGGTCATTGACGAGTTTCCTTAGTGTGCGGCTACGGAGCTCCGGTTGTTACTCCGCAGAGATAACCGTGGATGGCGTCCGCTGGCGGCTCGAGACGTTCGGCAGGCCGCACGCCGAGATGAACTACTGTTGACGTCAGAAACCCACCGGCGGGCAGTGACTGGTCAACACCGTAGAGCCGGGAACAACTAGGGCTGCGGCTGGCCCGATCCCTCGAGCGACGGCCCGCAAAGCCTCTGTCGCGCGCCGATGCAAATTGCAGGGCGTGCCACTGACCTATACCTGGTCGGGAAGGTGTGGATGATGCCTCGCTTAGTTCCTGCAGGGCACACACGCACACGTTAAATAAGAGCCTCGATCGGCTCTCAGGTTATCCTGTGAATCGGCTCATGGAGCCGATCCACCCATGATTCGTCCAAGGTGGCCGAATATATGGTGGTCCTGCTTGATCATGATAAAGCATATGAGATCCACGACGATCTGGGGTTTTCACCGCATAATCGGATCATCCTACTCACGATTGGGCCTCGCGCTCACGCACGGTGATCGTAAGCCAGCCCTAGACAAGGCCTAAAAACCAACACTAGGTTGATCCTCGGAACGTCCTGTCTAGGGACAGCGAACTACACTCTACATGCCGCTGGATCCTCCAACCCTTTGTAAGGCCTAACTATTGCAGATATTAAACTAATCCTTGATGAACCAAGGAGCAATCGTAACGGATCAGATCTACTAAATAACGATCAAGCGGGGTGCCGCCCCTGCACCCATGATGAGGTACAAGGACGGCTAGATGCGCAAGGGTTGCACTACGACAGCATATGATACTAGGAACAATGCTAACCCTAACTCATCTATGATAACTACGTTGCTCGCCATCAAAAGGCTTCAGCACGAGCAACGCATGAACAACTAGGCAGGCTCGTGCTGCCTAGATCGCGAGATGCGATCTAGGCAGCATGGTGCTACCGGAGGAACCCTCGAGACGAAGGAGTTGGCGATGCGCCGAGATTGGTTTGTGTTGAACGTTGGTTGTTGTCTATTCCATAAACCCTAGGTACATATTTATAGTCCAGGGGACTTTCTAATGTGGGCGTGCACTAAACCGTGCACGAGATAAACTCTAATTTCTAAACTAAGATGCGATCTAATATGTTACAGATACATGGGCGGTTTAGCCCAACTTGGTATAAAAGGCCGATTCACGTATTTCTTCCATGTATAATCTTCACGTCCATCTCGATCGCGGCCCACCTCTGGCTTGGTCAAATTCTGGTGATAACAACTACCTGACGTGGATATCCTCGGGGAGGCCAAGTTCCTCCCTCCGCAGGTGCGCATGGTCACCCGCGAGCAGGATAAGGAGAATCTTCGCGGCTTCTTGCATATTAGGGCACATGAGGCTGACGAGGAGGCAATGGCAAAGACTCAGTGTGATCACCCCGAGCTCGTGCAGTTCGAGAACGATTACTTCGCGGGGAGGGAGAAGGCCAAGAAGAAGGAGGAAGAGTACGTGGTTGCGGCGATCGAGGTTGCCCCCTTGGGCTCCTCCTACGAGTTAGACTCGAAATTCGTGAACAACCTCAACATCTCCAACAACAACGACTAGGAGTGAAGTGGGTCGAAGTTTAGTGTCAAGTTTTATCTATAGAGCAATCACAGTTTAGGGTCGGCCTCAGCCTTGCCCTGGGCCCTGGGCCCTGGGCCCATCCTATACGCCCTCCCCTCGATCCTATGCCGTCGGCCATGGCTACCACGATGCTTGTGGTGGTCGGGATTGGAAAAAGATGGGAGTGTGGAAGAAAAAGGTCGCATGTAGCCTGTTTAAAAGCTAATGTATTGGATACCGGTACGGATGCCGAAACTACGACATTGGTGAAGGCATGCGGCTAGAGCATCCGTAAGACGGCAAAGCCAGCGCACGCGTCAATCGGGGCGGCCAGCTTTGGGGTCGGCCTAGGCCTACCTTCATCGATGGCTGGAGGAAGAAAGCCGTTGGATCGTTGTCACTTGGGATCTCAATCCACGTGGGAGGACATGCAAGATGTACGCTCTGTGTATCCTCTCCCGAAGTTCAGTGGGTTGATGGATTACGTCGAATGGATTGGTTCGTTTAGATGGCAACGCTGGAGGTTGTGCGCCAGGCCATCTTTTCTGCAGGAACCTACCGTCGGCGTGATATTTCACTCTACAAACCCTTTTGTGTGGCGCCTACGCAAGGAGCGCCACACTTTACTGTGTGGCGCCCATGCGATGGGCGCCACACATCTTGCGTGTGTGGCGTGCAGCTGCCGACGTGGAAGTCATGTGTGGCGCCTATGCTAAAGGCGCCACACTACACTCTAGAGTTGACATAACATGGTGTTAGCTCAACTAGTTTGAAGCCTATGCACTAGAGTCTTAGGTCTTGAGTTCATCATGTTCTATCAATTCTAGACAACCAGTATATATAAAGTGTAGTGTGGCGCCCATCGCACATGTCTTCCATGTCGGCAGCTGCACGCCACGCATGCAAGATGTGCGGCGGCCATCGCATGGACGTCACACAGTGAAATATGGCGCCCTTCGCATAAGCGCCACACAAAAGGTTAGTAGAGTGAAATATTTCCGTCAAAGGGTCATTTTGTGTTATACTTTCACCAACAGATTATTTTTGTGTAAATCGTCATCTGTCACGGCCGGACTAGTAAAGTGGTGGTGGCACGAGAGTGAGGAGATGAGACCCTGTGCCGTACGTGAAGCGTCGTATTGTTAATGTTGGAGGACGCGTCGTCCAGAGGGGGATGGGCGGTCGTCCACGGCTAGCTTAGCTGTGCACAGCTGGAGAGGTCAGATGTGGAGGAGACACCGGCCTCGGTCGGTGCAGTGTCCGCTAGCGTACGCCTCTGCAGATATATAGGTATTTTTTTTTTGAACCATGTATGGGTATTATTTTTGTGCTATCTTAAGTTCCTAATTAATTTTTCTGATATATCTAAGCGAGCGTACGTGCGTGTATGCACACCATGATTCCGTGAGACTTAAAAGAATGTTTATTTTGTTTATACACGACCAACAAACAATCAATATGCATATGTTGTCAAAAAAATCAATATGCATATTCTATTTTTTTGTTGCAGAAAAAAGAGCATATTATCGTTAGGTCGTCCAACGCGGCGACCCATTTGGTCTGCACACGCTTGAGTGAGTCGTCATCGTCTGGGAGCTTAGAAGATCCATGTGGGGGTCGGGGGGAGAGAGAAAGAACAATGTTTGGGGGGCAAAAGACACCAATTTTTTCATCTTAGAAAATAAATTTTTCTTCATAAAATCTTCCAAAGCTGGGGGGCGGTGGCCCCCCTCACCTACACATAGCTATGGCAGTGGTCGTCATGGACAAAAGGCGCAGCCCAACGCGGCGATGCATCTGGACATCTATTCGTGGCTACCGAAAACTTATCCAAATCTGAATCCGTGTTCCGTGGATGCAGACAAGAGACGGACATGCGGTGAATCCTCGCGTGTCCGCTTGTTGCCCTTCCAGCGACCCATCGTGGTCATATTAAATGGGACCGATGGGCTGCGTCATCTCCACTGCACTCTGAACCCTATACCCACACACCGAGTGGACCTAGTCCCCACTGCCTAATGAGAGGCCGTGCCTGCGAGGGTGGCGAGGTAACGAAGGGCAACCAACCTCCGAACTCGTGGTAGCCGGACGAGGCGTTGTGGACGTCGTGGCCTGAGTCAGCCACATCCGTCGTGGCCTGACCCAGCCCATCGTCATCAAGCTCGAGAGTGACGATGAGTAGGAGTAGGCATCGGCGATGACCGATAGCCAAACCAAACTCTAAACTAGGGTTTGGTTAATTGTTATTTTCTGTAGTTTAGATTTATTGGGCCCGTTTAGGGCTTAATTCTTCTAATCTCACCCATTTAGGACATATATTAAACACAAACAATGTTTATATTGTTCTAAATTTTTATCTAGTTTATTGTTTCTAGGTTTAGGTCAAACTGTTTGGGTGCTCGCGTAACGCATGACCCAAATGGCAAAGCGACGTCGACGTATCCACCGAGTCCGCACAACCACCCGAACAGGCATAATCAGACACATTTTATGTCCAATTTAGTTGGCCGTCTTGGAGGTTCCCTGGGTCTGTCTGGTTCGGGAGTTACTCCATGTGCATCATGGGATCCATGATCGCAATATTCATGATCGACTTCAAGCGAATTTGATTGAGCATCATCGGATAGTGGTCCGATCCAAACCGACAAAAAAGACACACTTTGCCGAAATGAATCGGTCAGCTTGACATGCCTTGGCCCATAAAAAAACAACACACATACTGTATTCTTTTGTTGTTGCAGAAAACGGGGCATATTATTGCGAGGCCTGTCCGGGTCGGGAGGCAGAACGGGAACAGAAGAGCATTACCTGTTTCGCCAGACGGCGACACTTGCGATACACGCACACGCGCTAGCCAAGATGTCAGTCGATCGAGCGACACAAGACGGACAAGCGTACTAGGTGACGTGCTTCTCAGCTGTCACGGTGAAGTGTGTATGTGTGAAACGCAGTGGTACTAGGTTTCGGTGAATCAACTGCCGCTAGGCTGTGCCGGTCCCGACCGAGTGGTCAACCGTTGCTTTGACCTTTAATGAATTATCACTTGCCAGGCTACTCCTCAAAATATTTCAAGCAACAGTGAGACTTAGAATGTTAACAAAGGGTATGCCGCACCGACTTTTTGGTGCATATTTCGGTAAAATAAATTTAATACTTCAATAATATATTTCCTCTAGTCATATTACTTGTCATCGATTTAGCACAATGTTGTACTAAATAATAAATAATACGAACCGGATGGAGTACTATAGATTTTGTAACTTGCTTCGCTATGCGATGCAATAAATAGCATATTATACAAAGGTTGATGTTGTAAACCGGCGATAGTTCCTGGCCGGAGAGAATGTATATGTTCACAATTCTTTAGTTACTACAAGTAATGAGCAAAGTCGGTATACGTTCTAAATGAACGACAAATGCAATGGCAAGGACGGCGAGTACGTAGACGTTTCGTATTTGAGAAACATGTCAGTGTAGAAAAAAACATCTTACTTAGAAAGGTGAATGTTGGAAATAAACAGGAACATGTTTCAGTAGAATATAAGGAATAGGGTTCCTACTCCTACAATCGTTCGTCCAATTCAAAACTGCCCTAAAAATTGGTACAAATTACCCACCATTGCCACCCGTAAGTTAAAATCCATACCTATATATACCTAATAATCTATATACCTATACCTAATACTTAATCTATACCTATCTATCTATACCTAATAATAAAAGCAAAAGCGTTTCCCTGGTTTGGGCCGTTTCCGTCCGTCGCTTTTGGTTTCGTACGCCAAGTTTAGTTCGGTATTTCGGGCAGCTGATTTCCTGCCGCACGAGTTGATTGATGATGGAGAGTCCCATTTGGATTAGACTGCTCGCACTAGTAGAAAACTGGGATTCCTTCCGGGCCATTTGTCCCGGTTCAGTCTGGAGCCGGGACAAATAGGCTGGCCACGTCGCCCCGAAATCACCGAGAAGCTACAGGGTCTTTTATCGCGGTTCTTTAAGGCCTTTTGTCCCAGTTGGAGGCTCCAACCGGGACAAAAGGGTTTGAGGCCTTTTGCGGCCTGCTGGCAGCCCTTTTGTCCCGGCTGGAGACACGAGCCAGGACATAAGGTCCAACCGTTCGTTCCCACATGGAAACCGATTCGTCTCGCCATTACTGCACATCGAAAACAGAGAGAAGAACGATCGTCGATGCCGGAAGTTGCATCGCTGCCGGCGCCATGGACTGGCCTTTTCACCTCCCTCTCCCCTATATACATGCCTTGTTCTTCCTCGGATCTCCATAACCACCAAAACTGCACCATTAACCACATCTCTCTCCCAAAAAAGAGCCTGGCCGGCGCCAGCCTCTCTCTCTCTCTCTCTCTCTCTCTCCCGCGCCCCGGCCGGCGAGTCTCTCATGGATCCCGAAATGGTCAAGCTCGCGCGCGCCCTCGACTTCCCTCGATCTGAAGTCTACTACGATGTCATGGAGAATATGAATTTTAAGGTCACGTACACCCTCCGTGCGAACAGGGTGGAGAGGTGGATCCGCGTGATAACGCGTGAAGCACACGTCCGTTGGGAACCCTAAGAAGAAAGTGTGATGCGTACAGCAGCAAGTTTTCCCTCAGTAAGAAACCAAGGTTATCGAACCAGTAGGAGTCAAGGGCCACGTGAAGGTTGTTGGTGGAGGAGTGTAGTGCGGCGCAACACCGTGATTCCGGCGCCAACGTGGAACCTGCACAACACAATCACAGTACTTTGCCCCAACTTAACAGTGAGGTTGTCAATCTCACCGGCTTGCTGAAAACGAATGATTAAACGTATGGTGTGGAAAATGATATTTGTTTACGAAGAACAATAGAGAATAGAGATTGCAGTAGATTGTATTTCAGATGTAAAAGAATGGACCGGGGTCCACAGTTCACTAGTGGTGTCTCTCCAATAAGATAAATAGCATGCTGGGTGAACAAATTACAGGTGGGCAATTGACAAATAAAGATTCATATACATATCATGATGATCACTATGAGATTTAATCGGGGCATTACGACAAAGAACATAGACCGCCATCCAGCATGCATCTATGCCTAAAAAGTCCACCTTCAGGTTAGCATCCGCACCCCTTCCAGTATTAAGTTGCAAACAACAGACAATTGCATTAAGTATGGTGCGTAATGTAATCAACACAAATATCCTTAGATAAAGCATTGATGTTTTATCCCTAGTGGCAACAACACACCCACAACCTTAGAACTTTCACTGTCCCAGATTCAATGGAGGCATGAACCAACTATCGAGCATAAATACTCCTCTTGGAGTTACAAGTATCAACTTGGCCAGAGCCTCTACTAGCAACGAAGAGCATGCAAGAACATAAACAACACATATATGATAGATCAATAATCAACTTGACATAGTATTCCATATTCATCGGATCCCACCAAACACAACATGTAGCATTACAAATAGATGATCTTGATCATGTTAGGCAGCTCACAAGATCTAAACATGATAGCACAAGAGGAGAAGACAACCATCTAGCTACGCTATGGACCCATAGTCCAAGGATGAACTACTCACGCATCAGTCCGGAGGCGGGCATGGTGATGTAGAGCCCTCCGGTGATGATTCCCCTCTCCGACAGGGTGTCGGAGGCGATCTCCTGAATCCCCGAGATGGGATTGGCGGCGACGGCGTCTCTGGAACTTTTTCCGTATCGTGGCTCTCGGTAATAGGGTTTTCGCGACGGAGAGTTTAAGTAGGCGGAAGGGCAGAGTTGGAGGCAGCGCAGGGCCCCTCACCATAAGCCGGCGCGGGCCCCATGCAGGTTGCGCCGCCCTCTGGTGACGGCCCCTCGTGGCCCCACTTCGTATCCCCTTCGGTCTTCTGGAAGCTCCGTGGAAAAATAAGACCCTGGGCGTTGATTTCGTCCAATTCCGAGAATATTTCCTTTGTAGGAATTCTGAAACCAAAAATAGCAGAAAACAGCAACTGGCGCTTCGGCATCTTGTTAATAGGTTAGTGCCGGAAAATGCATAATAATGATGTAAAGTATGTATAAAACATGTGAGTATTATCATAAAAGTAGCATGGAACATAAGAAATTATAGATACGTTGGAGACGTATCAAGCATCCCCAAGCTTAGTTCCTACTCGCCTCGAGTAGGTAAACGATAACAACAATAATTTCTGAAGTGACATGCTACCAACATAATTTTGATCAACATTATTGTAAAGCATATGAGATGAATGGAGTGATTCAAAGCAATAGATTGCTAACAAAAAGATAATGACTAAACAACAATGAATCATATAGCAAAACTTTTCATGAATAGTACTTTCAAGACAAGTATCAACAAGACTTGCATAAGAGCTAACTCATAAAGCAATAGATTCAAAGTAGAAGTTTTCGAAGCAACACAAAGGATGATTAAGTTTCAGCAGTTGCTTTCAACTTGTAACATGTATATCTCATGGATATTTGTCAACATAAAGTAATATAACAAGTGCAATAAGTAAACATGTAAGAATCAATGCACACAGTTGACACAAGTGTTTGCTTCTAAGATAGAAAGAAGTAGATAAACTGACTCAACATAAAGTAAAAGAATGGCCCTTCGCAGAGGGAAGCATGGATTACTATTTTTGTGCTAGAGCTTTTATTTTGAAAACATAGAAACAATTTTGTCAACGGTAGTAATAATTCATATGTGTTATGCATAAAACTTCCTACAAGTTGCAAGCCTCATGCATCGAATAACAATAGTGCTTGCACCTTGTCCTAATTAGCTTGGATTTACATGGATTATCATTGCATAACATATGTTTTAACCAAGTGTCACAAAGGGGTACCTCTATGCCGCCTGTACAAAGGTCCAAGGAGATAAATCGCATTTGATTTCTCGTTTTTAATAGATCTCAACTTAGGACATCCATACCGGGACAACATACAAAACAGATAATGGACTCCTCTTTAATGCATAAGCATTCAACAACAGATAATATTCTCATAAGAGATTGAGGATGAATGTCCAAACTGAAAACTTCCACCATGATACATGGCTTGGGTTAGCGGCCCAATGTTTTCTCTAACATATGCATACTCAAACCATTTGATCATGATAAATCACCCTTACTTCAGACAAGACGAACATGCATAGCAACTCACATGATATTCAACAAAGGTGTAAAAATTTGATGGCGTCCCCAGAAACATGGTTACCGCTCAACAAGCAACTTATAAGAACTAAGATACATAGCTACATATTCATCACCACAATAGTTTTTAAGATATTTTCCCATGAGCTATATATTGCAAAGACAAAGGAATGAAATTTTAAAGGTAGCACTCAAGTAATTTACTTTGGAATGGCAGAAAAATACCACATATAGGTAGTTATGGTGGACACAAATGGCATGGGTTTTGGCTCAAGGTGTTTGGATGCACGAGAAGCATTTCCTCTCGGTACAAGGCTTTGGCTAGCAAGGTTGTTTGAAACAAACACAAGTATGAACAGTACAACAAAACTTACACAAGAACATATTGCAAGCATTATAAGACTCTACACTGTCTTCCTTGTTGTTCAAACACTTTACCAGAAAATATCTAGACCTTAGAGAGACCAATCATGCAAACCAAATTTCAACAAGCTCTATGGTAGTTCTCCACTAATAGATTTAAACTACATGATGCAAGAGCTTAAACATGATCTATGAGAGCTCAAAACAATTGCCAAGTATCAAATTATTTAAAACCATATGAAGCATTTTCTAATTCCAACCAAATAGCAATCAACGAAGCAGTTTTCTGCCTTCGCCATTAACATTAAAGCATAACTAAGAACACAAGTGTTCAAATGAAAAAGCGGAGCGTAATATCTCCAATACAAGGATTGTGGGATCCAACTTTATTCAAACCAAAACAAAAACAAAAGCAACAGACGCTCCAAGTAAAGAACATAAGATGTGATGGAATAAAAATATAGTTTCACTAGAAGTGACCGATAAGTTGTCGATGAAGAAGGGGATGCCTTGGGCATCCCCAAGCTTAGATGCTTGAGTCTTCTTGAAATATGCAGGGATGAACCACGGGGCATCCCCAAGCTTAGACTTTTCACTCTTCTTGATCATATTGTATCATCCTCTTCTCTTGACCCTTGAAAACTTCCTCCACACCAAACTTAAAGCAAACTCATTAGAGGGTTAGTGCATAATCAAAAACTCACATATTCAGAGGTGACATGATAATTCTTAACACTTCTGGATATTGCACAAAGCTACTGAAAGTTAATGGAACAAAGAAATCCATTCAACATAGCAAAAGAGGCAATGCGAAATAAAAGGCAGAATCTGTCAAAACAGAACAGTCCGTAAAGACGAATTTTTCTAAGGCACTTAACTTGCTCAGATGGAAAAACTCAAAACTAATGAAAGTTGGGTACATATCTGAGGATCACGCACGTAAATTGGCAGATTTTTTGATTCTTCTACAGAGATAAGGACGCGAATTCGTGACAGACAGCAAATCTGTTTCTGCGCAGAAATCCAAATCTAGTATCAACCTTACTATAGAGACTTTACTTGGCACAAAAACATGATAAGGAGCGGTTGCTACAGTAGTAACAACTTCCAAGACTCAACAAAACAATAGTAAAAATAAAACATGGGTTATCTCCCAAGAAGTGCTTTTTTTTAACGCCTTTCAGCTAGGCGCAGAAAGTGCAAATCAAGTAACATCAAGAGAAGAAGCATCAACATCATAATTTATTCTAATAATAGAATCAAAAGGCAACTTCATTCTCTTTCTAGGGAAGTGTTCCATACCTTTCTTGAGAGTAAATTGATACTTAATATTTCCTTCTTTCATATCAATAACAGCACCAACAGTTCGAAGAAAGGGTCTTCCCAAGACAATAGGACAAGATGCATTGCATTCAATATCAAAGACAACAAAATCAACGGGGACAAGGTTATTGTTAACCGTAATGCGAACATTATCAATCCTCGCCAAAGGTTTCTTTAGAGAATTATCAGCAAGATTAACATCCAAATAACAATTTTTCAATGGTGGCAAGTCAAGCATATCATAAATTTTCTTAGGCATAACAGAAATACTTGCACCAAGATCAGATAAAGCATTCAAAATCATTGAATTTCATCTTAATGATGGGCTCCCAACCATCTTCCAACTTCCTAGGAATAGAAGCTTCAAGTTTTAATTTCTCTTCCCTAGCTTTAATGAGAGCATTTGTAATATGTTTTGTAAAGGCTAAATTTGTAGCACTAGCATTAGGACTTCTACCAAGTTTTTGTAAGAACTTTATAACTTCAGTAATATGACAATCATCAAAATCTAACCCATTATGATCTACAGCAATGGGATCATTGTCCCCAATATTTTGAAAAATTTCAGCAGTTTTATCACAAACAGTTTCAGCAGTTTCAGGCAATTTTGCACGCTTTGTACTAGGAGTAGAAACATTGCCAACCCCAATTATTTTACCATTGATAGTAGGAGGTTTAGCAACATGTGAAGAATCAACATTACTAGTGGTGGTAATAGTCCAAACTTTAGCTACATTATTCTCTTTAGCAAGTTTTTTTCTTCTCTTTCCCACCTAGCATGCAATTCAGCCAACATTCTTATATTATCATTAACTCGAACTTGGATAGCATTTGTTTTAGCAAACTTCGCATCTTTAACTTCCTCAGGCATAACTTTCAGTTTTAAAAGATCAACATCAAGAGCAAGACTATCAACCTTAGAAGCAAGAACATCAATTTTACCAAGCTTTTCCTCAACAGTTTTATTAAAAGCAGTTTGTGTACTAATAAATTCTTTAAGCATGACTTCAAGACCAGGGGGTACACTCATATTATTGTTGTAACAATTACCATAAGAATTACCATAACCACTACCATTATTAGAAGGATATGGCCTATAGTTGTTGTTACCATAATTATTCCTATAAGCATTGTTGTTGTAATTATTATCCTTAATGAAATTCACATCAACATGCTCTTCTTGGGCAACCAATGAAGCTAAAGGAACATTATTAGGATCAATATAAGATCTACCATTTGCAAGCATAGACATAATAACATCAAACTTATCACTCAAAGAAGAGGTTTCTTCAACAGAATTTACCTTCTTACCTTGAGGAGTTCTTTCAGTATGCCATTCAGATTAATTGATCATCATATCATCAAGAAGCTTTGTTGCAGCACCCAAAGTGATGGACATAAAAGTACCTCAGCAGCTGAATCCAATAGGTTCCTCGAGGAGAAATTCAATCCTGCATAAAAGGTTTGGATGATCATCCAAGTAGTTAGTCCATGGGTAGGGCAATTCTTTACCAAAGATTTCATTCTCTCCCATGCTTGAGCAACATGTTCATTATCAAATTGCTTAAAGTTCATAATGCTACTTCTCAAAGATATAATCTTAGCGGGAGGATAATATTTACCAATAAAAGCATCTTTACATTTAGTCCATGAATCAATACTATTTTTAGGCAAAGAAAGCAACCAATCTTTAGCTCTTCCTCTTAATGAGAAAGGAAACAATTTCAGTTTTATAAGATTACCATCTATATCCTTATGCTTTTGCATTTCACAAAGTTCAACAAAATTATTAAGATGGGCAGCAACATCATCAGTACTAACACCAGAAAATTGCTCTCTCATAACAAGATTCAGTAAAGTAGGTTTAATTTCATAAAATTCTGCTGTAGTAGCAGGTGGAGCAATAGGAGTACATATAAAATCATTATTATTTGTGCTAGTGAAATCACACAACTTAGTATTTTCAGGAGTACCCATTTTAGCAGTAATAATAGTAAACTAAGCAAATAGAGTAAAGACAAGTAACTAATTTTTTTGTATTTTGATATAGAGCAAGTAAACAAGACAGAAAGTAAAGCAACTAATTTGTTTGTGTTTTTGATATAAAGCAAACAAGACATAAAGTAAAATAAAGTAAAGCAAGACAAAAACAAAGTAAAGAGATTGGATGTGGAAGACTCCCCTTGTAGCGTGTCTTGATCTCCCCGGCAACGGCGCCAGAAAAAGAGCTTGATAACGCGTGAAGCACACATCCGTTGGGAACCCCAAGAGGAAGGTGTGATGCGTACAACAGCAAGTTTTCCCTCAGAAGAAACCAAGGTTATCGAACCAGTAGGAGTCAAGGGCCACGTGAAGGTTGTTGGTGGAGGAGTGTAGTGCGGCGCAACACCGGTGATTTCGGCGCCAACGTGGAACCTGCACAACACAATCACAGATACTTTGCCCCAACTTAACGGTGAGGTTGTCAATCTCACCGGCTTGCTGAAAACAAAGGATTAAACGTATGGTGTGGAAAATGATGTTTGTTTGCGAAGAACAACAGAGATTGCAGTAGATTGTATTTCAGATGTAAAAGAATGGATCGGGGTCCATAGTTCACTAGTGGTGTCTCTCCAATAAGATAAATAGCATGCTGGGTGAACAAATTATAGGTGGGAAATTGACAAATAAAGATTCATATACATATCATGATGATCACTATGAGATTTAATCAGGGCATTACGACAAAGAACATAGACCTCCATCCAGCATGCATCTATGCCTAAAAAGTCCACCTTCAGGTGAGCATCCGCACCCCTTCCGGTATTAAGTTGCAAACAATAGACAATTGCATTAAGTATGGTGCGTAATGTAATCAACACAAATATCCTTAGACAAACCATTGATGTTTTATCCCTAGTGGCAACAGCACATCCACAACCTTAGAACTTTCTGTCACTGTCCCAGATTCAATGGAGGCATGAACCCACTATCGAGCATAAACACTCCCTCTTGGAGTTACAAGTATCAACTTGGCCAGAGCCTCTACTAGCAACGGAGAGCATGCAAGAACATAAATAACACATATATGATAGATCAATAATCAACTTGACATAGTATACCATATTCATCGGATCCCACCAAATACAACATGTAGCATTACAAATAGATGATCTTGATCATGTTAGGCAGCTCACAAGATCTAAACATGATAGCACAAGAGAGAAGACAACCATCTAGCTACTGCTATGGACCCATAGTCCAAGGATGAACTACTCACGGTCCGGAGGCGGGCATGGTGATGTAGAGCCCTCCGGTGATGATTCCCCTCTCCGGCAGGTGGAGGCGATCTCCTAAATCCCCCGAGATGGGATTGGCGGCGGCGGCGTCTCTGGAACTTTTTCCGTATCGTGGCTCTCGGTAATAGGGTTTCGCGACGGATAGTTTAAGTAGGCGGAAGGAGCTGGAGGCGGCGCGGCCCCTCACCATAGGCCGCGCGGGCCCCATGCGGCCGCGCCGTCCTATGGTGACGGCCCCTCGTGGCCCCACTTCGTATCCCCTTCGGTCTTCTGGAAGCTCCGTGGAAAAATAAGACCCTGGACGTTGATTTCGTTCAATTCCGAGAATATTTCCTTTGTAGGATTTCTGAAACCAAAAACAGCAGAAAACAGCAACTGGCGCTTCGGCATCTTGTTAATAGGTTAGTGCCGGAAAATGCATAATAATGATGTAAAGTATGTATAAACATGTGAGTATTGTCATAATAGTAGCATGGAACATAAGAAATTATAGATACGTTGGAGACGTATCACCGCGCCGTCAAGAGGGATTTCCTCGACCCCGCGGAAATCAAGGTTAGTTTTTCCATGGCTTTTGTTATCAAAGATATGTAGCTTAAAATTTAGAGATATCCTAAAGCATCCAAAATCCCAATGGCATTTTTTTTCTGTGTTTGAAGGTCGTGGGCTTGGACTGCGAGTTCACCGACCCTCGCAAGGGTAGAGCTAACCAACGCGCCGCCGTCCTTCAACTCTCCGTCGCGCAACATACTTTGGTCTTCCATATTGTTCATGCCGATGAAGTGCCACAACTGCTCATCGATTTCCTTGCGGACAAGAACATCAGATTCTGTGGCGCGGCAATCCACAATGATGTGAATATGTTGCATACATACGGAATTATTATTCCGTCTGCGATCAACCTCCAGCAGATCCTCCAGAACCCCGTCCCAAATAAGCAGAAACCGAGTTTGTATGATTTGGCAAATCATTATATTGGGACGGGTCTCGAGCAGAAGAAGAAGTTTAATAAGAAGAACAAGCCGCCGAAGACCGCCAAGGAATTAGCAGAAGAAGAGGCACTGATTTTTGGATGGGGCGATTTTCCCTTGAGCCATAAGCAACTGCAGTATGCCGCTCTCGACGCTCGCCTCGGCTTCGAGCTGGGTAGGAGGCATTTTCGGGCACTTGGCTACAATAGCCAGTTGGATCGCCTCGGACTTAATATTTATGAGTAGATGCATGGTGGTGTGGTGTGTGGTGTCGTGTGTGCCTTCTATGTATGAACATATGAATCGTCGCGATCAATATATTAAATCTTTCTATTATATTTTTATTTAAATTCTCGCATTTTTCTAATAATAATGGACATATTATATGTCCAAATGCGATATACAGATTCGAAGATATTAACTATGCCATATTATATGAATAATGGATATGTTATTTAAAGTCCTCACATACAGTATCGTTTTTACCCTACCTAAACACCTCAGAATGATCTCATATTTTATGGGTGCGTAGGTTATGAAAAGTTGTAGTAGTGGTTAAAATTTCAGCTCAATCGGAGTTACAAAAAAATGAGAGAATATTTCAGCAATTCCTTAGACCTGATCCGTTTCCACCCCTACTTGTATCCCAGATTATTGAGGCTTTCTTAGATCATGGATAGGACCGTGAAATTCTTACAGAACATCCGTAAATTATTGATCCAAATCATTATGACTGGATCACACGAACCCCGTCACATCCATGCAAGAAACCATATGCCATCAAACCTTAAAAACACATAATTGGCAGCGCTGACTCGATGGCATCAACTATCTCCCATTTTTTAATAGTTATGCATATTTATTTGTCCACTTGCGGTTTAAAGATTTAAAGATATTATATGAATAATTCATATATTATTCGACAATAATATTAATAAATGAATAAAAACAAAATTATTTCATATTCAAATTCCTCACATTTTTCTAGTAGTTATGCATATATTATTTGTCCACTTGCGGTTTAAAGATGTAAAGATATTAATTATTTGGCCATATTATATGAATAATGCATATATTATTTGATAATAATATTAATAAATAAATTAAATAAAATTATTCTATATTCAAATTCCTCACATTTTTCTAATAATTATGCATATATTATTTGTCCACTTGCGGTTTAAAGATTTAAAGATATTAATTATTTGGCCATATTATATGAATAATGCATATATTATTTGATAATAATATTAATAAATGAATAAAAATAAAATTATTCCATATTCAAATTCCTCACATTTTTCTAATAGTTATGCATATATTATTTGTCCACTTGCGGTTTAAAGATTTAAAGATATTACTTATTTGGCCATATTATATGAATAATGCTGAATGGACCGTAGCGAACAAGAGGGGCGGGGGGTGAATGGTCGCTATGCAAATTTTTTATCCTTTTTCAATTTTAGTGCGATGCGGAAGTAAAAGGTGATAGCTTTGATGCTAGAGGTGATCCTAGTATGATCCTAGTCTAGTGCAACAAGCAAAGGAACCAAGTATGATAGTAAAGATAAGGAGCGGGACAATCGGGGGGGCGCAGAGACGAGGCGAGGTTTGTTTCCCGCAGTTCCTCCCACAAAAGTGAGTACGTCTGCGTTGAGGAGGTGCTAGCCTCACACAAGAGGCAAGACGGCCACACCACGAAGGAAGGTCTCACCTTCTTCCTCAAGAGAGCTCCACAAAGGGGCTCCCCCTTCTCCACTAAGACACCGGTCGAGGCGGTGGTTCCTTCACAAGGTTGGGGCGAGCTCCACAACACTAGGAGGCTCCCAACACCTTATGGGGCTAGCACAACTCCAAGCTAGCCTCCATAGGAGCACTTCCTCCAAGATCCCACCATAGGAACCCTAACAACAAGATCCACTAAGGACTAGATGGTATTGGTGAATTCTCTCTTGGTAGATGTATAGATCAGGGCCTCCTCCACCACTCCTCCAAATTTAGGCAAGATTGATTGGGTAGGTGGGGAGATCCTCAATCTAGTGGAACAACTCCCCCTAGATTCTACAAACCATGCACATATGCAACAAGGATACTTGACATGTTCATATAGCATATGCACACTATGGAGGCAACATATGGAAACACATGGAGCTTTGGGTGGATTTGTCATACCTTTGCCTTGAGAAACCCAAACTCCCACTAAATGCCCCCATAGAATTGGTGTAGCCAACAATAGATAAACAACGAAGACCAATATAGGCTACCACGAATAAGTCTTAATACAAACCGGGGGGGATCGGGAGATCCACAAATAGAGTAGCAAGCATACGAATAAGTTCCGAATAACTAGGGATAAGACATGATGCCAAGGCCGAAAAACCAAAATGAAGCACCAAGCCCTTGGCATCCCCATGCAAATTCCCGTCCTAATAGATCAACTTCTCTCCCTTTGGCATCGTAACACCAAAAAGCACTTCCGCACAACATTCTCCCGGGGATGTAGAGGTTGGCCATCTTCTCCTTGGCCATTGGCTTGTGTGCAAGGTGAATCCGGAAGAAGTTGATGTCGTTGTCGGGAAGATCATAGCCAATGCCCCTAGCAAACTCCTGCCACGTGGCCTCCATCACGAACTCCTTGGTCATCCAGTTCAATGAGCGGAAGCCACCCTCATCTTCCAGAAACACCACGGTGGCATAGAATTGGCATATCACCTCCTTGGAGTAGTTTTGGGAGAAGGTCATCAAGGGAATAAGACCTTGCTCTTCGCATATCTCAAGTGCTTCCCCAAAGTATTCGGGCTTAGATTGGAGCTTGTCCATGTTGATGGAGTATTGAGGGCAACAATTGAACTCCTTTGACCCATAGACATCATTGTAAATCCTTTCTTGATCGGCGTGGTAGAAGAAGTTGTTGGGGCAGAGACGAGAGTTCCTTGGCACCAAGTAAGGGTTGGCTCCCCGTACTTGCAAGAATTGGGCTTTCTTGAGAGAAGTCATAGACCTTTGGGGACCCGAGGTGGTCCTCTTGCTAGCTGCTGCTGCTGCCCTTTGGCGCTTGGTGGTTCCTTGTGGCAAGACTTCCTCTTGGTCTTCTTGGTCTCGTTAACGACGAGGCTTAACCTTGGCGCCACTACGGGGCTTGGATGGACCTGTGAACAGTATAGGTTGTAGAGGGAATAGGGGATAAGTGCACAAGCCTTGGAAATGCAGCACGAGAGGACACTAACAGGCAACAAGAGTGAATCAGCATGTAGCGGTAGTACTGCAACCATGCCCGGTGGTACCGCTCGAACCGGTAGTACCGCTCTGGAAGGACCGGTACTACCGCTCGAGCTCAACACCACTAGATCTATGTTACGATTCATGGCATTTAGACACAATGTTTCACATGGTGTAACTAGGTAGTACCCCTTGACATGGAGAAGCCTTTGAAGATGATTCTCCACCAAAAACTTCCAACAAACCCTAACCTATGCATCTAGGGAATCCAACAAACCCTAGAGAGAGAGGTTCGAGCTCATACCGGAGGACATGGTGGAGAAGGAGGTGATGGGGTTCGTTGCATAGAAAACAAAAATTTTCCTACCGCAAAGCGAATAAAACCAACAGATCTAATCTATGGAACACCCAAGATCCAATCTACTAGATCTAAGCAACGAGATGGAGATGAGACTAACCCTCGAAGATTCCAAAGCCTACGAGATTAATCTCGTTGTTGGTGTAGACGATCGTCCCGGTGCTGCAATCCGGCAGCACTTCCGTACTCGGTCGCGCGTACGGTGTCGATGAAGCTCCTTCCTCTCCCGTTCAGCGGGCAGCGGAGGTGTGGTAGATCTCCACGGAATCCCAGCAGCACGACGGCGTGGTGGTGGTGGTGGAGAAGAATTCCTGCAGGGCTTCGCCTAAGCCGGAGGAGAAACTGGGAGGGAGGAGAGGTGGCACTTTAGGGTTTCGTACGGAGCAGCAATGGCCGGCCAAACTACCCCACTATTTATAGTCGGAAGGTAGGGTTAGGGTTTCGCGAAACCGATCAAGTGGCGGCGCCTGGTGGGCCCACACCACACCCTGGCGCGGCCAAGGGGGCCCGCGCCGCCGTGTGGTGTGGCCCACTCCTGGCCTTTCTCCGTCTCCCCTTTGGACTCCGTCTGCGCGACAGAAAAATAAGAACCTCTGTTTTTATTTCGTCCAATTCCGAGAATGTTTCCAGAACAACTTTTCTTGAAATACAAAACAGCAGAATTCTTCCAGAACGATTCCGGCTCTCCTCGTAATGTCTCTGATCCTATCCGAGACTCCGAACAACATTCGGTCTCCATCTCATATTCCGAATCTACTTATGCGACATCGAACCTTAAGCGCGTGTAACATCCCAAAAATTTAAAACAAAGAGACAATGAATTTCCTTTTTCCAAAAATGAGAACCAACAAAAACTTTTATTAAATTCAGTTTGGTACCTAGTAAGCATGCTTATATGTTGTGATATTGCCCTGATTGTTTATTTATTGCATTGAACTTAATTCCAAAACCCTTAACCCTAATCTTCTCACAATAAAATAATATCAAATAAGAAGTAACTAAAATAAAATAAAATATGTGGGCATATAACCCTAGCATGCAAATATTGACTAATGCCATTATTACTTTTCAAAATAGTGGTAAACCATTGTGATACTCCACAAAAACCCAAACCTCACCCCTCTTTTCACCATCCTAGTTAAAATGAAATAAAAGGAATTAAATAAGAAAAAGGACATATGTGCCTATGGCTATTTTTATACAACTTTACCCTAGACCTTTCCACTTTATATAGAGGATTGGAAAACCTTCATAAACCTTACCTAGTACTTCTCAAACCAATTCCAAGTTGAAACCAAAGAAAATAAAAAGAAATCAAATGCCACCTATGCATAGAGGCATATGTGACACATAGCCATTTTTCCAAAAACTTGACCTAAGCACCTATACCTTGACTAAATGGTTTGAAAACCTTACTAAACCCAAACTAACACTAAGGCAACCATAAACCATGACATTTGATCATAGATAAAGAAAATAAAATAAAAAGATGAAATGCACATATGTGCATATGGCCAAAAATACAAATGTGAGCCAAAGACCATCAAACTTGTTTCCCTTGCTTGGATTGTTTTCTTACATCATACTAAACCTCAACCACATCAATGAGATCAAGAAAAACCAAATAAAATTGGAAATAAGAAGATTTTTCAATACACATATGTGGATATGGCCATTTTTACAAATCTTGAACCTAGACCATTATGGCTTGCACCATTGGTTGTGTTTGGTTACTAAACATATATAAACACCTTTGGAATCAAAGAAACTCAAATCAAACCAAATTTGGATGAAATATGAGCTCACATGCACTAATGGTCATTTGGCCACATTATAAAATGTTCCCCACTTTAACCCCTGGTTTTTACTTTTCTTCAAACTAAACTTGGTAAAACAAAGCCATGTCATCCAAGAACATGTCAAGGTGAGTAACTTTCATGTTGACCACCAAGGTCAGAGTTGACTAGGTTGACCAGTATGAGAGTGACAAGTGGCAACATTGAAACAAAGAGAAGATCATCCCCATTTTGAAATTTCACAAACCACTTCAAATTTGACCACCACCACCACCAGTAGACTTCAATTATTATATGTTTACAACCCACCAAAATTTAATCAAAAATTCACATCTTTTCTTCTTGCGGCCATTTCATCGAACACCTTTGGTGCACCAACCTGCCAACCCTATACCTTGCTTTATCCAGTGTGTAATTGCCCCAACTATCAACCCTATGTCATCACCAGACCACTCTTTCACCCAGTAAGCAATGCCAGGCCTTGGTACCTCATGTACCTTGATGTATTTGACAAAACCTTGCCATGCCGTGGTGGCCATGGCATACCTCATGCCATTCCCCTCTCCACCCCTCTCCAGCCCATCACACCATGTCTAGGACACTCACCACACCTCCCTGGTCACGCTCGTGCAAGCCCTGGACCAAGATGACGTCGACAATGCCCAGAACATGCCGTGCCCAAACGTGCCAGGACGCGCCAGAGCGTGCATGGACGCGCCCTGGACACGCCGGTACACGCACGCGCGCCGTTGACTCTGGCCGTCCCCAACCCTCTCCTCTCTCCTACGCACGCACCACGGTACCCTCTACCTCCAGGACAACCCCATTGGACCGCCGGTGCCCTGTAGACGACGACGCCGTCGACGCCATCCGCCACTGCTGCCAGAGTGCGAGGACGATGGCGATCGCCACAGGCCACCATTCTCTGCGCCGTCAAGTCCCACGCCCTCACCATGACATCGCCTACCCGCCTGCGTCAGCTTCCAACCCTCTCGACCACTGTATCGCCGTCGTCATCGTCGACCTGCCCCGCTCCGCCTCGGACCCTCTCGACCCTATAAATAGAGACCACCCTGGCCCTCAATCCTCACACCAATCGACTTCCCTCACCTCACAACCCCTCCTCGAGCAGCGCCGCCCCTCAATTTAAGCCGTAGCTGCCCAATTGCACGCCGGAGTTCCGCAGCACCGCCGCAGAAGCTCGCCGGAGCTAGAAGCCATCCCCGGAGACGCCACTGCTACCAGGAGGACCGCCGTCCTCGACAACGTCACCTCGCGACAACGCCGTCGCTCGCCGGAGCCCAGGGTCGCCGCCGACCCCCTACCGTCGTCGCCAGTAAGGTCCCCTCTCGCCGGAGACGACGATGCCTAGCGTCCGTCCGATCCCACCCTAATCCAACGATCCACATCGAAACATACCGCTTCGGGTTTTAACACTGGCTGACAGTTGGGGCCCTCCCTGTCAGGCGGCCCGTGCACCGTTGGCATAGCTGGGCCGGCCCAACTCTTTCCCCTCTCACTGGCCCATTTCCTTTCCCGCGCAAGCCCACTCATTTGAATGTGAATATTTCGAATTAAATCAAATTCTTCTCAGATGCTGTTTTGAAAATTAAATAGAATAAAATCTACCAAACCAAATTGAACAAATTTTATATATTTGGAAACCTTGTTAAATTATCTATAAGACTACACTGGCCTCAACCTTAGATTTATTATAGAATTTAAATGATAAAAATAACAAGGCAGGGACTTTTCTGCCTTAGATTAATTCTTAAAAATCAACCAAAAATGCTTTTGAGTTGATTCCAACTCCTATAATTCACATTTCACTTACACTAATTGTTTCTGCAAAAATATGCCATGCTTACCTTGAATGATCATGGCCTAGTTTAATTAAAGGACTTTATGGCTATTTCTAGTCAAAGATATTGTCCAAAACTATTAATAAATCTTATGGGAATATCTCTCTCATTTAAATCTTGTCATGAACAATTCAAAATAAGCTAGAGACTCTGGTCATTTAGGTCTCATATGAATTGTTGAGAATATTAAATCCTTACCATATTAGAATTAAATGGTATGAGGTGCTACACCTCATTTAAATCATTAGTATGTGGTATTAAACTATATGAGGTGTAGCCTCTCATTTAAATACTTACCCAAGGGATTCAATGAGAATTAATGACACATGTAGTAATAATCCATAGGTTCTTAGTTAAAAATATTCAATCATTTTCATAGTAGTATTTAAATTATTTAAGGCTACTTATTAAATCTTATGAGATGTAGTGGTCTCATTTAAATCTTGCCTCAACTAAGTTAATATGGGGTATAGACTATGGTCAATTTTAAACCCATATTAAATTAGTTGATGATATTAAATCATTAATCATGAGTATTAAAAAGGCATGAGGTAGTGTACCTCATTTAAATCACTTCCCAATTAATACTTATGAAGAGGTTGACTTGGGTCAACCTAGGTCATATGACATTAATGGAGGAAATTAAATCTTAATAATATTCAATGAGAGGAAATTATTTTCCTCAAGAAATAAATAGAAACTCTAATTAATATTTATAATGAGAGGAAATTATTTTTCTTAAGAATAAAATGAAATCCACTCACCTAATAAGCATGTTGATTGATAGCTTAGTAGGAGTGATTTATGTGTGTGCTTAGTCTAGTACTTAGGCTTTGTGTGGTAATTGTGTGTATTGTACTCGTATTTAGACGCTAGTACCGAGGAGTACACCGAGGAGGAGGAGGTCTACTTCCAAGAAGAGGAAGACCACTTTGATCAATACACCAATCAAGGCAAGCTAATATTATTGCTAAGTGCAAAGCTCTACCAGAGCAAGGCACCACCACTTTTTACTTTATGCTTAATGATCCCAACCCAAGTTTTACCTTACAAGCTTTAATGTTTTTGGTTTATCAAAGTTTACTTTTGGTTCATGATTCACTTGGTCTAGAGTAGAACAAGATCAGCAAATTTAGCCTAGAGCAATGAAAGCTAGATAGCACCCCTCATGATTAGTTGCTAGTGCTAACAAATAAAATTGACTACTCTAGATGGGAACTTGTGAAATGAAATGACTTTGAAAACCTTGGAATGATGAGTCATTCTATTGAAAGATTTTGAAGGTGAATGTGACTTGTGAATGACATGGTGAACTTTACAAAAAACTGATGGTTGGGTTCGGATGCGATACCATTCCAATTTTGCAAGTACCCCCACAATACCTGATTATGGGTAAGGGCTTAACTGGAAGTTTATGTATCTTAGTATGGGTTCCCTCTAAACAAGCGTCATCGGGGTTATGCCAAGGGCTGCCTCCAAAGAAACATGACATGATGTGAAATGACGTGAATGAGGTGAATTGTCCGGCCCAAGCCCTGTGCAGTTCCCAGGCTGACTGTCTGTCTTCACTGGGAGGCCAAGCTCATGGGGAGAGGTGCCTATACTAGGGTATGTAAGTGAAAGGTTATGGTTGGTAGTCCGCACACGGAGTGTGATAAATCAGGGCCAGTTAACCCTGACGGATTATTGCAAATGTTGTGGCACAAGTGTACGACCTCTGCAGAGTGTAGAACTATTCGAATAGCCGTGTCCACGGTTACGGACGATTGGAAAGGCCATACTGTTCCGTCATCAGACCATTTTCAAAAATGTGACATGTGAAGGGTGACTTGTGATCTGAACTTGAAATGGTGACTTTGACTTGAATCACAACAGAGTTGTGGGAATGACACTAATGTTCCCACTTGAGTTAGTCTAGCGATTCAAGCATCTTTACTAAATGTTTATGAAATAAACTTGGCTTTATGCAAATAAACCTAGAGCTTAGCACCCCCTTACTATAGTTGATAGTGCTTACATTAGTATTAGTTTGCGAGTACTTTAAAGTACTCATGGCTTTGTCCCTGGCTATTCAAATGGCCAGACTATGAAGAACAGCAGTACGAGGAAGATGGACAGCAGGACGTCTACGACAACTAGGATCACTCCTGACGTCAACAGTTGCCTGTGGAATAGATGGACCGCAATCGTTACTTCGCTTCCGCTATGTGTTTTGTAATAGGATCTCTAGATCCACTATGATGTATTAAGACTGGATCATGTGATCCCTCTATGTAAGACAATTATGTGATGTAATGAATGATGTGTTGAGATATCAATCTATTATGTCTCGCAAAAACAATATTCCTGGGATTGCGATGAATGGCATAATAGGCATCTGGACTTAAAAATCCGGGTGTTGACAAGTTGGTATCAGAGCCATTGTTGACCTTAGGAGACCCTAGTTAGAATGGACGTCCTGAAAAAAAAATTAGTTTCAAAAACAAATGAAGTAGATATTTATGAAAACTTATTCTCACTCTTATCCTTGAGATCTTTTCCAAAATAAGAGATCCATCCTCCACTTTTCCTTATAATCCTACATAAAAGTTTGCACACTTGATCACTTCTCTAACTTACTCATCTTAAATTTCTCACAGATGGAATACCAATGGAAATGCTATCAGCTTGGTCATGGAGGAGAACTGAAGTTCGAAAAGGATTTGAAGCAACTAGTGGAATATCTAGGACACCCGTACCCTGAGTTCTTCGGAACATCCTTCAATAATCAGTTGGGAGGACCACCTCGGTGGGAAGTTTCTGCTGATCTAGGAAGAAAGCTTGGAGCCCCGGTATGGGAAACCATATGGTTTTCTGTAACGGGAAACACCTGGAAGGAAGGACTAGACAAAGCTATGCAAGAAGCAATCGCCCGTCTGTGTGGACAAAATGAGAACAAGATCCGGAACACTCGTTTCATCTACTACCCAAGACAGGACTCCATGGGAAGATCGATGACCATACCACCACACACTGAGATGAACCCCTATGTAGCACACCAGGACTTCAGGCTGTACAAAACCCGCAGGGATTTAGACAACACCCTCACCCTTCGCCAAGCACCGTAACCATGAAGACGAAGAATTTCCCCCTGAAGAGTAGTATTATCAAAGCACTATCGTAGGTGTGAGTTGTATCGGTCCCTTTGTATCGTAGAGCGAATGAATGGTTCTTAAAACCAACGGTGTGTTAGATTTGTAATGTGTGATGCTTGGTATGAATGAAAAAGTGTTGTTGGTTTTACCCCCTCAACACTACTCAAGTTTTGAAACTTTTTGAATTTAACTCAAACAAACCATAGAAATTTCCCTCTTATCTTATCATCTATCTCAATCTTCAGATGGCCCCACCAAACCGCAACCAAGACGCAATGATGCAGATGCTCCAGATGATGATGGAAGATCGCGAAGCCACGAGAGCTGAACGACAGGCCAACTTAGCTGCACTGCAACAGATAGCTCAGAACAATCAAGGCCATGGAAACCATGATCACCCAGGATCAAAGCTCAAGAACTTTCAGAACACCAACCCTCCGATGTTTAGCAAGACCGAAGAGCCACTTGACGCAGATGACTGGCTCCAGACAATGGAGAACAACCTCGAAGTTGCGCAAGTTGAAGCCGCAGAGAAAGTACTGTTTGCCACCCACTATCTGTCAGGACCTGCAAGAGCCTGGTGGACAAGTGCCCGCGCAATGAATGCTGGACAAATGATGAACTGGGAAGACTTCAAGCTGAAGTTTAGTAAATACCATGTGCCCCAAGGACTAATCAAGAAAATGAGAGACGAGTTCCGAGAACTGAAAAGGAAGAATGTCCGTGGTGGAATACCGCGACAAGTTTCTTACACTGTCAAGGTACGCCCCGGATGAGACAGACACCAATGAGAAGAGGAAGGAGAGATTTCTGAATGGACTGCATGACGAGATGCAAACTGTGTTAGTGAACATTCCGTTCGCTGACCTCGAAGCCCTAGTGGACTCAGCCATACAGATGGAAGGAAAGCTACATCAAGCCAACGAGAACCGCAAGCGCCGGATGATGAACCAGAGTGGACCCCACCATACCCAGAAGTACCGCAACAACTCCTCTGGAGGATTCACCCCAAGACACAACAAGCCCCCTGCTCAGAATTATCGCCCCAACTACTCCAACAACAACGGAGGACCCCCAAAGCCCGGTGGCAACCCCAACAACACCAACAACCACCCCAATGGTAACAATAACAACCCCAATAATGCCCCAAAGACTGGAAGCAACACTGTTCCCATCAACCCCAAAGATAAGTCAACTATAAACTGCTATGAATGTGGAGTTGTGGGTCACTACTCCAATGAGTGCCCCAAGAAGCTTGCCAGGATTGCCGCCAACTCTGCTGCACCTGCCCAGCAACAGCGCCGCTTCGCGGGTAGAAAGAACCAGAACAACAATAACGGTCGACTCTACCACATGAATGCAGCAGAAGCACAGGAAGCACCCCAGGACATACCAAGTATGTTTTTCTGTTAATCAAATTGCTCAATCTTTCTTAGGAACCTAACTTTTCTTAAAATCTCGGGACGAGATTTGTTTAAGGGGGAAGGGTTTGTAACATCCCAAAAATTTAAAACAAAGAGACAATGAATTTCCTTTTTCCAAAAATGAGAACCAACAAAAACTTTTATTAAATTCAGTTTGGTACCTAGTAAGCATGCTTATATGTTGTGATATTGCCCTGATTGTTTATTTATTGCATTGAACTTAATTCCAAAACCCTTAACCCTAATCTTCTCACAATAAAATAATATCAAATAAGAAGTAACTAAAATAAAATAAAATATGTGGGCATATAACCCTAGCATGCAAATATTGACTAATGCCATTATTACTTTTCAAAATAGTGGTAAACCATTGTGATACTCCACAAAAACCCAAACCTCACCCCTCTTTTCACCATCCTAGTTAAAATGAAATAAAAGGAATTAAATAAGAAAAAGGACATATGTGCCTATGGCTATTTTTATACAACTTTACCCTAGACCTTTCCACTTTATATAGAGGATTGGAAAACCTTCATAAACCTTACCTAGTACTTCTCAAACCAATTCCAAGTTGAAAAACCAAAGAAAAAAAATCAAATGCCACCTATGCATAGAGGCATATGTGACACATAGCCATTTTTCCAAAAACTTGACCTAAGCACCTATACCTTGACTAAATGGTTTGAAAACCTTACTAAACCCAAACTAACACTAAGGCAACCATAAACCATGACATTTGATCATAGATAAAGAAAATAAAATAAAAAGATGAAATGCACATATGTGCATATGGCCAAAAATACAAATGTGAGCCAAAGACCATCAAACTTGTTTCCCTTGCTTGGATTGTTTTCTTACATCATACTAAACCTCAACCACATCAATGAGATCAAGAAAAACCAAATAAAATTGGAAATAAGAAGATTTTTCAATACACATATGTGGATATGGCCATTTTTACAAATCTTGAACCTAGACCATTATGGCTTGCACCATTGGTTGTGTTTGGTTACTAAACATATATAAACACCTTTGGAATCAAAGAAACTCAAATCAAACCAAATTTGGATGAAATATGAGCTCACATGCACTAATGGTCATTTGGCCACATTATAAAATGTTCCCCACTTTAACCCCTGGTTTTTACTTTTCTTCAAACTAAACTTGGTAAAACAAAGCCATGTCATCCAAGAACATGTCAAGGTGAGTAACTTTCATGTTGACCACCAAGGTCAGAGTTGACTAGGTTGACCAGTATGAGAGTGACAAGTGGCAACATTGAAACAAAGAGAAGATCATCCCCATTTTGAAATTTCACAAACCACTTCAAATTTGACCACCACCACCACCAGTAGACTTCAATTATTATATGTTTACAACCCACCAAAATTTAATCAAAAATTCACATCTTTTCTTCTTGCGGCCATTTCATCGAACACCTTTGGTGCACCAACCTGCCAACCCTATACCTTGCTTTATCCAGTGTGTAATTGCCCCAACTATCAACCCTATGTCATCACCAGACCACTCTTTCACCCAGTAAGCAATGCCAGGCCTTGGTACCTCATGTACCTTGATGTATTTGACAAAACCTTGCCATGCCGTGGTGGCCATGGCATACCTCATGCCATTCCCCTCTCCACCCCTCTCCAGCCCATCACACCATGTCTAGGACACTCACCACACCTCCCTGGTCACGCTCGTGCAAGCCCTGGACCAAGATGACGTCGACAATGCCCAGAACATGCCGTGCCCAAACGTGCCAGGACGCGCCAGAGCGTGCATGGACGCGCCCTGGACACGCCGGTACACGCACGCGCGCCGTTGACTCTGGCCGTCCCCAACCCTCTCCTCTCTCCTACGCACGCACCACGGTACCCTCTACCTCCAGGACAACCCCATTGGACCGCCGGTGCCCTGTAGACGACGACGCCGTCGACGCCATCCGCCACTGCTGCCAGAGTGCGAGGACGATGGCGATCGCCACAGGCCACCATTCTCTGCGCCGTCAAGTCCCACGCCCTCACCATGACATCGCCTACCCGCCTGCGTCAGCTTCCAACCCTCTCGACCACTGTATCGCCGTCGTCATCGTCGACCTGCCCCGCTCCGCCTCGGACCCTCTCGACCCTATAAATAGAGACCACCCTGGCCCTCAATCCTCACACCAATCGACTTCCCTCACCTCACAACCCCTCCTCGAGCAGCGCCGCCCCTCAATTTAAGCCGTAGCTGCCCAATTGCACGCCGGAGTTCCGCAGCACCGCCGCAGAAGCTCGCCGGAGCTAGAAGCCATCCCCGGAGACGCCACTGCTACCAGGAGGACCGCCGTCCTCGACAACGTCACCTCGCGACAACGCCGTCGCTCGCCGGAGCCCAGGGTCGCCGCCGACCCCCTACCGTCGTCGCCAGTAAGGTCCCCTCTCGCCGGAGACGACGATGCCTAGCGTCCGTCCGATCCCACCCTAATCCAACGATCCACATCGAAACATACCGCTTCGGGTTTTAACACTGGCTGACAGTTGGGGCCCTCCCTGTCAGGCGGCCCGCGTGCACCGTTGGCATAGCTGGGCCGGCCCAACTCTTTTCCCCTCTCACTGGCCCATTTCCTTTCCCGCGCAAGCCCACTCATTTGAATGTGAATATTTCGAATTAAATCCAATTCTTCTCAGATGCTGTTTTGAAAATTAAATAGAATAAAATCTACCAAACCAAATTGAACAAATTTTATATATTTGGAAACCTTGTTAAATTATCTATAAGACTACACTGGCCTCAACCTTAGATTTATTATAGAATTTAAATGATAAAAATAACAAGGCAGGGACTTTTCTGCCTTAGATTAATTCTTAAAAATCAACCAAAAATGCTTTTGAGTTGATTCCAACTCCTATAATTCACATTTCACTTACACTAATTGTTTCTGCAAAAATATGCCATGCTTACCTTGAATGATCATGGCCTAGTTTAATTAAAGGACTTTATGGCTATTTCTAGTCAAAGATATTGTCCAAAACTATTAATAAATCTTATGGGAATATCTCTCTCATTTAAATCTTGTCATGAACAATTCAAAATAAGCTAGAGACTCTGGTCATTTAGGTCTCATATGAATTGTTGAGAATATTAAATCCTTACCATATTAGAATTAAATGGTATGAGGTGCTACACCTCATTTAAATCATTAGTATGTGGTATTAAACTATATGAGGTGTAGCCTCTCATTTAAATACTTACCCAAGGGATTCAATGAGAATTAATGACACATGTAGTAATAATCCATAGGTTCTTAGTTAAAAATATTCAATCATTTTCATAGTAGTATTTAAATTATTTAAGGCTACTTATTAAATCTTATGAGATGTAGTGGTCTCATTTAAATCTTGCCTCAACTAAGTTAATATGGGGTATAGACTATGGTCAATTTTAAACCCATATTAAATTAGTTGATGATATTAAATCATTAATCATGAGTATTAAAAAGGCATGAGGTAGTGTACCTCATTTAAATCACTTCCCAATTAATACTTATGAAGAGGTTGACTTGGGTCAACCTAGGTCATATGACATTAATGGAGGAAATTAAATCTTAATAATATTCAATGAGAGGAAATTATTTTCCTCAAGAAATAAATAGAAACTCTAATTAATATTTATAATGAGAGGAAATTATTTTTCTTAAGAATAAAATGAAATCCACTCACCTAATAAGCATGTTGATTGATAGCTTAGTAGGAGTGATTTATGTGTGTGCTTAGTCTAGTACTTAGGCTTTGTGTGGTAATTGTGTGTATTGTACTCGTATTTAGACGCTAGTACCGAGGAGTACACCGAGGAGGAGGAGGTCTACTTCCAAGAAGAGGAAGACCACTTTGATCAATACACCAATCAAGGCAAGCTAATATTATTGCTAAGTGCAAAGCTCTACCAGAGCAAGGCACCACCACTTTTTACTTTATGCTTAATGATCCCAACCCAAGTTTTACCTTACAAGCTTTAATGTTTTTGGTTTATCAAAGTTTACTTTTGGTTCATGATTCACTTGGTCTAGAGTAGAACAAGATCAGCAAATTTAGCCTAGAGCAATGAAAGCTAGATAGCACCCCTCATGATTAGTTGCTAGTGCTAACAAATAAAATTGACTACTCTAGATGGGAACTTGTGAAATGAAATGACTTTGAAAACCTTGGAATGATGAGTCATTCTATTGAAAGATTTTGAAGGTGAATGTGACTTGTGAATGACATGGTGAACTTTACAAAAAACTGATGGTTGGGTTCGGATGCGATACCATTCCAATTTTGCAAGTACCCCCACAATACCTGATTATGGGTAAGGGCTTAACTGGAAGTTTATGTATCTTAGTATGGGTTCCCTCTAAACAAGCGTCATCGGGGTTATGCCAAGGGCTGCCTCCAAAGAAACATGACATGATGTGAAATGACGTGAATGAGGTGAATTGTCCGGCCCAAGCCCTATGCAGTTTGGAGTTGTCTTCTTGGGAGGCCAAGCTCATGGGGAGAGGTGCCTATACTAGGGTATGTAAGTGAAAGGTTATGGTTGGTAGTCCGCACACGGAGTGTGATAAATCAGTTAACCCTGACGGATTATTGCAAATGTTGTGGCACAAGTGTACGACCTCTGCAGAGTGTAGAACTATTCGAATAGCCGTGTCCACGGTTACGGACGATTGGAAAGGCCATACTGTTCCGTCATCAGACCATTTTCAAAAATGTGACATGTGAAGGGTGACTTGTGATCTGAACTTGAAATGGTGACTTTGACTTGAATCACAACAGAGTTGTGGGAATGACACTAATGTTCCCACTTGAGTTAGTCTAGCGATTCAAGCATCTTTACTAAATGTTTATGAAATAAACTTGGCTTTATGCAAATAAACCTAGAGCTTAGCATCCCCCTTACTATAGTTGATAGTGCTTACATTAGTATTAGTTTGCGAGTACTTTAAAGTACTCATGGCTTTGTCCCTGGCTATTCAAATGGCAGACTATGAAGAGGAACAGATACGAGGAAGATGGACAGCAGGACGTCTACGACAACTAGGATCACTCCGACGTCAACAGTTGCCTGTGGAATAGATGGACCGCAATCGTTACTTCGCTTCCGCTATGTGTTTTGTAATAGGATCTCTAGATCCACTATGATGTATTAAGACTGGATCATGTGATCCCTCTATGTAAGACAATTATGTGATGTAATGAATGATGTGTTGAGATATCAATCTATTATGTCTCGCAAAAACAATATTCCTGGGATTGCGATGAATGGCATAATAGGCATGGACTTAAAAATCCGGGTGTTGACCCTACGGTTCGTGAACTATGCGGACATGGTCGAGACTCCTCTCCGAGCAATAACCAATAGCGGGATCGGAGATCCATAATGGCTCCCACATATTCAACGATGACTTAGTGATCGATTGAACCATTTACATACGATGTCAATTCTCTTTGTCTCGCGATATTTTACTTGTCCGAGGTTTGATCATCGGTATCTCCATACCTTGTTCAACCTCGTTACCGACAAGTACTCTTTACTCGTACCGTGTTATGTGATCTCTTATGAACTATTCATATGCTTGCAAGCTAATCAGATGACATTCCACCGAGGGGCCCAGAGTATATCTATCCGTCATCGGGATGGACAAATCCCACTGTTGATCCATATGCCTCAACTCACACTTTCCAAATACTTAATCCCATCTTTATTGTCACCCATTTACGCAATGACGTTTGATGTAATCAAAGTACCCTTTCGGTGTAAGTGATTTACATGATCTCATGGTCGAAGGATTATGACAACTATGTATTGAAAGCATATAGCAAATTGAACTTAATGACTTGATCTTATGCTACGCTCATTTGGGTGTGTGTCCATTATATCATTCAACTAATGACATAACCTTGTTATTAATAACATCCAATGTTCATGATCACGAAACCATGATCATCTATTAATCAACAAGCTAGTTATACAAGAGGCTTACTAGGGACTCCTTGTTGCTCATCCTCTCTCTTTCATCTGCCGTAGCCGGACCTTGAGTCTTACTCAAGACCTTACCTGGCAACATAGGCAAGAACCCTTTCTTGCTTTCATCCATTCTAAACTTCTTTAGAATCTTGTCCAGATATGTACTTTGTGAAAGGCCTATTAGGCGTCTTGATCTATCTCTATAAATCTTGATGCCTAAAATGTATGCTGCTTCACCAAGGTCTTTCATTGAAAAAGACTTATTCAAATAACCTTTAACGCTGCTTAATAGTTCTATATCATTCCCAATCAATAATATGTCATCTACATATAATATCAGGAACGCTACAGAGCTCCCACTCACTTTCTTGTAAATACAGGCCTCACCATGAGTCCGTATAAAACCAAAGTCTTTGATCACTCTATCAAAGCGTAGGTTCCAACTCCGGGATGCTTGCTTCAGTCCATAAATGGAACGCTGAAGTTTGCATACTTTGTCAGCATTTTTAGGATCGACAAAACCTTTGGGTTGTACCATATACAACTCTTCCTCAATGTCACCATTAAGGAACGCCGTTTTGACATCCATCTGCCAAATCTCATAATCGAAAAATGCAGCTATTGCTAACAAAATCCTCACTTTAGCTTCGCTACAGGTGAGAAAGTCTCATCGTAGTCAACTCCTTGAATTTGTCGGAAACCCTTTGCGACAAGTCGAGCTTTATAGACAGTAATATTACCATCAGCATCTGTTTTTCTCTTGAAGATCCATTTATTCTCGACAGCCTTGCGGCTATCAGGTAAGTCTACCAAAGTCCATACTTTGTTATCATACATGGATCCCATTTCGGATTTCATGGCTTCTTGCCATTTGTTGGAATCTGGGCTCATCATCGCTTCTTCATACGTCGCAGGGTCCTCATCATTGTCGTCCACAATCATGACATTTAGACAGGGATCATACCAATCAGGAGTGGTACGTTCCCTCGTCGATCTGCGAGGTTCAGTAGCTTCCTCGTTCGAAGTTTCATGATCTTCATCATTTGCTTCCTCTCCTATCGGTGTAGGCTGCACAGGAACTTCTTCCGGCACTGCGCTACTCTGATCTATGAGAGAAGGTTCATCAACCTCGTCGAGTTCTACTTTTCTTCCAGTCACTTCTTTAGTGAGAAACTCCTTCTCAAGAAAGGATCCGTTCTTGGCAACAAAGATTTTGCCTTCGGATCTGTGATAGAAAGTATACCCAATTGTTTCTTTAGGGTATCCTATGAAGACGCATTTCTCCGCTTTGGGTTCTAGCTTGTCAGGTTGTAACTTCTTTACATAAGCATCGCAACCCCAAACTTTAAGGAACGACAGCTTAGGTTTCTTTCCAAACCATAATTCATACGGTGTCGTTTCAACGGATTTAGATGGTGCCCTATTTAAAGTGAATGCGGCTGTCTCTAAAGCATAGCCCCAAAACGATAATGGCAAATCGGTAAGAGACATCATAGAACGAACCATATCTAAGAGAGTTCGATTACGACGTTCGGACACACCATTACGCTGTGGTGTTCCCGGCGGTGTCAACTGTGAAAGTATTCCGCATTTCTTTAAATGCATGCCAAACTCATAACTCAGATATTCGCCTCCGCGATCAGAACGCAGAAACTTAATCTTCTTGTTACGTTGATTTTCTACTTCACTTTGGAATTCCTTGAACTTCTCAAAAGTCTCGGACTTGTGTTTCATAAAGTAAATATACCCATATCTACTCAGATCATCCGTGAAGGTTAGAACATAACGATAACCACCGCGCGATGCTACACTCATTGGTCCGCACACATCGGTATGTATGATTTCCAATAAGTCTGTAGCTCGCTCCATTGTACCAGAAAATGGAGTCTTAGTCATTTTTCCCATTAGACATGCTTCGCATCTGTCAAGTGACTCAAAGTCAAGTGACTCAAGAAGTCCATCGGAATGGAGTTTCTTCATGCGCTTCACTCCAATATGACCAAGACGACAGTGCCACATATAAGTAGAATTATCATTCAATTTAATTCGCTTAGCATCAATGTTATGAACATGTGTATCACTACTATCGAGATTTAACAAGAATAAACCATTCATCTCAGGTGCATGGCCATAAAAGACATTACTCATATAAATCGAACAACCATTATTCTCAGACTTAAACGAATAACCGTCTTGCATCAAACAAGATCCAGATATAATGTTCATGCTCAACGCAGGTACCAAATAACAATTATTGAGGTTTAAAACTAATCCCGAAGGTAGATGTAGGGAGCGTGCCGACGGCGATCACATCGACCTTGGATCCATTTCCAACGCGCATCGTCACCTCGTCCCTTGCTAGGCTTCGTTTATTCCGCAGTTCCTGTTTCGAGTTACAAATGTGAGCAACCGAACCAGTATCAAATACCCAGGCACTACTACGAGAACCAGTAAGATAGACATCTATAACATGTATATCAAATATACCTTTCTTCTTGGCATGGCCGCTCTTCGATCGGCCAAGTATTTGGTGCGTTCCGCTTCCGGTGCCCCTTCCCCGGCAGTAGTAGCACACAGTCTCGGGCTTAGGACCAGCCTTAGGCTTCTCAGAGCGCGCTGCAACTTTCTTGCCGCCCTTCTTGAAGTTGCCCTTGTTAGGCTTGCCCTGCTTCTTGAAACTGGTGGTCTTGTTGACCATCAACACTTGGTTCTCCTTCTTTATTTCTACTTCAGCAGACTTCAGCATGGAGAAGAGTTCAGGTAACTCTTTGTTCATGTTCTGCATGTTGTAGTTCATCACGAAGTTCTTGTAACTTGGTGGCAGTGATTGGAGGACACGATGAATACCCAGCTTGTTAGGGATCACAATCCCCAAGTCACTGAGCTTCTTCGCATGTCCGGACATGGCGAACATGTGCTCACTAACGGAGCTGCCCTCTTCCATCATGCAGTTAAAGAACTGTTTCGAGGCCTCATAGCTCTCCACGGCCGCATGACTTTCAAAGATAAGTTTGAGCTCACACATCATATCACAAGGGTCGTGGTGCTCAAAACGCTTTTGGAGCTCTGCCTCTAAACGCACAGATGGCACACTGAACTTCGGAGTACCGAGTTACCCGAGTCTCATAAACATTCTTTATGTCCTCGGATACTGCAGGAGGTGGTGGGGAACCTAGCGGTGCTTCGAGCACATATTGCAGGCTTACGCCAGCGAGGAAAATCCTCACATGACGGAACCGGTCAGTGAAGTTGCTACCATTGCCCTTAAGCTTTTCTTTCTCTAGGAACTGGTTAAAATTGATGGAGGGGGGCGCCATGATCTACAACATATTTGCAAGAGTTTAGACTAAGTTTATGATAAAATGAGTTCAATTTTAATTCTTAAATTAACTAGGTGAACTCCCACTCAAAACAGCATCCCTCGCATTGTCTTAGTGATGACACGAACCAAATCCACTACACCAAGTCCGATCTTCACGAGAAAAGATGTAGCTTCAAAGGTGAACACTCAAAGTGTTCATCATATCATTCATATGACTCATGCTCTACCTTTCGGTATCCCGTGTTCCGAGACCATGTCCGTACATGCTAGGCTCGTCAAGGCAACCTTAGTATCCGCGTGTGCAAATCTGGCTTGCACCCGTTGTATGCACATGTAGAGTCTATCACACCCGATCATCACGAGATGCTTCGAAACGACAAGTCTTAGCAACGGTGCATACTTAGGATGAACACTTTATTATCTTGATATTTAGTGAGAGGGATCATCTTATAGTGCTACCGTCGCGATCTAAGCAAAATAAGATGCATAAAAGGATTAACATCACATGCAATTCATAATGTGTGATATGATATGGCCTTTTCTTCTTGTGCCTTTGATCTCCATCTCCAAAGCACGGACATGATCTCCATCATCACCAGCATGGCGTCAAGGTCAGTGGCGCCGCTTCATGGTTGTCCATCACTTATAGCTACTATAACAACTACTTGAAATAAAGCTATTACATGATGAATAGACACGCAGGTCTTTAACAAAAATTAAAGACAACCATTAGGCTCCTGCCGGTTGCCATAATACAATAATGAACATCTCATACATCAAATATAATCATCATCACATCATGGCCATATCACATCACCAAACCCTGCAAAAACAAGTTAGACGCCTCTAATTTGGTTTGCATATTTTACGTGGTTTAGGGTTTTCGAGCAAGATCCAATCTACCTACGAACATGAACCACAACGGTGATACTAGTGTTGACAATAGAAGTGCAAATTACAATCTTCACTATGGTGAGAGAGACAGACACCCGCAAAGCCACTTATGCAATACAAGTTGCATGTCAAGCGTGGAGCAAGTCTCATGAAACGCGGTCATGTAAAGTTAGCCCGGGCCGCTTCATCCCACCATCCCGCAAGAAGCAAAGTACACAAACTAAAGCAACAAAAGCATCACCGCCCACAAAACCATTGTGTTCTACTCGTGCAACAGATCTATGCATAGACGTGGCTCTGATACCACTGATGGGGTTCGTTGCATAGAAAACAAAAATTTTCCTACCGCAAAGCGAATAAAACCAACAGATCTAATCTATGGAACACCCAAGATCCAATCTACTAGATCTAAGCAACGAGATGGAGATGAGACTAACCCTCGAAGATTCCAAAGCCTACGAGATTAATCTCGTTGTTGGTGTAGACGATCGTCCCCGGTGCTGCAATCCGGCAGCACTTCCGTACTCGGTCGCGCGTACGGTGTCGATGAAGCTCCTTCCTCTCCCGTTCCAGCGGGCAGCGGAGGTGTGGTAGATCTCCACGGAATCCCAAGCACGACGGCGTGGTGGTGGTGGAGAAGAATTCCTGCAGGGCTTCGCCTAAGCCGGGAGGAGAAACTGGGAGGGAGGAGAGGTGGCACTTTAGGGTTTCGTACGGAGCAGCAATGGCCGGCCAAACTACCCCACTATTTATAGTCGGAAGGTAGGGTTAGGGTTTCGCGAAACCGATCAAGTGGCGGCGCCTGGTGGGCCCACACCACACCCTGCGCGGCCAAGGGCCGCGCCGCCGTGTGGTGTGGCCCACTCCTGGCCTTTCTCCGTCTCCCCTTTGGACTCCGTCTGCTGACAGAAAAATAAGAACCTCTGTTTTTATTTCGTCCAATTCCGAGAATGTTTCCAGAACAACTTTTCTTGAAATACAAAACAGAATTCTTCCAGAACGATTCCGGCTCTCCTCGTGTGTCTCATCCTATCCGAGACTCCGAACAACATTCGGTCTCCATCTCATATTCCGAATCTACTTATGCGACATCGAACCTTAAGCGCGTCACCCTACGGTTCGTGAACTATGCGACATGGTCGAGACTCCTCTCCGAGCAATAACCAATAGCGGGATCGGAGATCCATAATGGCTCCCACATATTCAACGATGACTTAGTGATCGATTGAACCATACGATGTCAATTCTCTTTGTCTCGCGATATTTTACTTGTCCGAGGTTTGATCATCGGTATCTCCATACCTTGTTCAACCTCGTTACCGACAAGTACTCTTTACTCGTACCGTGGTATGTGATCTCTTATGAAGTATTCATATGCTTGCAAGCTAATCAGATGACATTCCACCGAGGGGCCCAGTATATCTATCCGTCATCGGGATGGACAAATCCCACTGTTGATCCATATGCCTCAACTCACACTTTCCAAATACTTAATCCCATCTTTATTGTCACCCATTTACGCAATGACGTTTGATGTAATCAAAGTACCCTTTCGGTGTAAGTGATTTACATGATCTCATGGTCGAAGGATTATGACAACTATGTATTGAAAGCATATAGCAAATTGAACTTAATGACTTGATCTTATGCTACGCTCATTTGGGTGTGTGTCCATTATATCATTCAACTAATGACATAACCTTGTTATTAATAACATCCAATGTTCATGATCACGAAACCATGATCATCTATTAATCAACAAGCTAGTTATACAAGAGGCTTACTAGGGACTCCTTGTTGTTTACATAACACACATGTATCAATGTTTCGGTTAATACAATTATAGCATGGTATATAAACATTTATCATAAACACAAAGATATTATAATAACCACTTTATTATTGCCTCTTGGGCATATCTCCAACAGGAGGTGGGGAAGCTTCTCCATGGAGGAGATTTGACCGGGGATGGTCGGAGGAGGAGATCGGGGCCGGTCTCCTCAGGTTCTTCGAGCTTGGAGTCGTCATTGACTAGAGGTGGGTGGGGGGAAAGTGATGAATCTGTTTGGATTCATCCCCACCCGGTACCTTAAGTCAAAGTTGAAAGCGGTAGTACTGCTCGCGTAAGCGGTAGTACCGCTTACCGGTACCTAACCGGTACCTCGGGCGGTAGTACCGCTCCATGGAAAATCCTGACAGTCGTCAGGACACTGCACCGAGGTGGTAGTACCGGCCTAATAACCGGTAGTACCGGGCTCCAAGTCTCAAAAATCCCAGATTATGTTGTAGGCTTGTGCGTTTAGACTGAAATGGCTTAAGAGGTGGGTATTGGCCTAGGTTTAGACCGAGAGCCTGACGCGCTAGACATTATTGAGCCTCACGAGCTGCAGCATTTTAGGCCTAGCCGATGTTGTGATGCTCCAGGTTTCTACTTTCTAGCATACAGCGTTTCGCTGAAACGTACAAGAATTGGAACTGACCACATAGGCCATACAATCAGCGCCTCTTTTTATCATTTTTAAGAAGCACGGTCGATTTTATATTTGTTTCTCCATACAATCATGGTCTCTTCTCTGAATCCTGCAGTTCAAATTTGTACGGAACTAACATTTGGATATCTTGAAACTATTAAAATATGGATTTAATCCTTGTTATGCAGGAATTGCCGGGGGTGTTGGGCGTCCCAGCAATCTACATCAAAATATATTCTGATGCTTGTTGCTTCTTTACATGCTTTTTCAGCAACAGGTAACATGATCAATATGACCACTCTAGGAGACCATGTATTTAACTGTGAAAGAGCCATGTTACTTGTAGAAAATATGGTTGGGGAAGTAACGCATGAAATAAATCTTTCAGTAGTGCCGGTACCAAGGTTCTTCACCATATTTTCGGGTTATAGTATATGTAATAATTATTTTATTAATTTTTGCACCTTTCTTTGTGTGTGTATTCTTTCGAGGCCAGATTACTGACTTCACGTTTTAAGTTAAAAGTGACATCATTTTATTACCAAGATCGACGTATTCGAGCTAACTATGCATAAAACGGATTTTCTTTATGTTTTGGTCAATATTGACGAATTTGAGCTGACTCTTGCCTTCCTCCTTTGTTACTTTGCACACTTTCTTTGGACGGTGGTTCTTATTGTTGATTCAGTTACATTATATGTATTGGTCAAATAAAAAAACTAATTTCGAACGGTAATGGGATATGAACAGGGGCAACGCCTCAAGGCTTAAGAAAGTTTCGAGAAATGCATACAAGCCAATGAAGAACCCGTAGCAACGCACGGGCAATTTTACTAGTTAACTTAAAAATACAATATTTGGTACTCGAATTCTAAATAGTCAATTCAAGGTTTAATTCCGTGCATCCAAACATAACGTTGGTGTAATTACAAAATTTTCCTATGCACTAAATGCATCATATGTTTTATACAATATAAAACTATATTATTAATTCGATAGAATATATCGTACGTACTAAATTGTCCGATTCATTTCACTATATCGAGTATTTAATGTCATAAAATATATGATGCATTTAGTGCATAGAAAAATCTTTGCGATTGATTTCATTATATCAAGTATTTAATGTCGTAAAATATACGATGTGTTTAGTGCATAGTGAAAGAATATAATTGCGCCTAGGAAGCGTAGAATTCTATACTTACATTTATGCAATTAATAATAGGTATTCATGTGCATATACCAAATAAGATATTTTGGCCTTAATTACAATTCATTGTGTACCTTGAATTGGACCATTTAATTCATGATATGCTGGAAAGCCTATATATAAAATGCTATATGCATTATGGAAGTGACCATCCAAGCTTTTGAAATGAAGGAAAGGCAATCTCTTAGACTGACCCTTATTCTATCATATATTTTTCTAGCCACTAGAGGAAATGGTACACAATCTATAAATCAAGGAGAAAATTCTAGCCACATCGTCACATGTCAGCAATTTAACAAAACCATTAAGGTATGGACCAACAATTGTCTTATTTTTATATCTTGCAGCTTCTTTGGTGGCTAACAAGGTGATGAAACTTCAAAGCACATGGAAGGTGGAGATATCTTTGATTGCGTTGACATGAATCTACAACCATCTTTTACTCACCCATTGTTGAAAGACCACAAAATTCAGGTAAATCAAATACATAAATAAAAGTTTTGCATTCAATATTTGGTCAATTTACTTGATTCATATTCGAGTACATGCGCGCGCATGAAGAGTGAGTTACCCTCCTATAGATGGAGGCTGGATATGTAGAAACTGGCGAGATTATATCATGATTTTGTTTGGCATCGCTCTTTTCCAGGCTATTGTATTTCGTAAATTTGCTTGTGCCACCTCCTTCTTATTTCAAGAATCTCTCTTTGTTTCCATTCTTTAATTATGAAATTAGAAGCCTGAAATAAGAATTTTTTTGATATGTGTAGATTTATTAAACATGAGTTGATAAATATACTTTGTTTATAATGACTCAAATTACACAATCTATTATACATATCCACTATTCAGTGATTAAGTTTCGCTTGCAAACAGATGGAACCAAGTTCTTTCCCAATAGGGATGGATGTCAAATCAGCATCTCTACATCATGTATCACAAGCACAGCTGCCTCTTGTTTCCTGCCCAAGAGGAACAATACCTATACTACATAACCATATAAGAGACCGTATATCATCCAAAGGTAGAGACCGTATATCATCCAAAGGTATTGATGAAGTGGTTGGCAAGGATAAACAACAAGAGGTTAGTTTTATTATATATCTTTGAGAGAACATTAGCAGCCATTAGTTCATCAAAACACACCATGTACGCATACTATGATAAGTTGGTTAAGTTCCTAAATACTATCCTAGTGCACCATCATATTTGAACCCTCTCTTTTAGTTTCTAATTATGGTCTGTCATATGAAATATATGATTTAGGGTCATTATTAAATGGAATCAATTATACAGAAAGGATATTTAAAGTAAATTAAGATCCTCTAAATTTTGTTTATTCAGTAGGTATCGTTCATATTTTTCTTCAATATACATGTTACTTGAACTTTACTTGAATGAATATCATTTGTTACCAAGTTCTGCTGACACCTTATTGAAGGGTTTAACATATACATTCCCAACTCCTATTCTCCAACACTAATTTATATTCATGAAATGATATATGTGATGCGCTATATGACTTATAGTATATATATGTGGTTAATATTTTGTCATCTCATTTAACGATACTAGTTCTGTCCTGTAGGAGGTGGGCATCAAATATCAACACGATGATATATACGGGACACGGGCTATAATAAATGTTTATGAGCCAAAGGTGAAGAATCATACGAAGGATCTTAGTGCAACATCCATAAAAATTTATAATGGAGCAGGTCGTGAAGAAGCAATTGTTGTCGGTTATTTGGTATCCCCGAGTCTAAGTGGCGATAGCTTCGCTAGGTTCCATGTTTCTTGGGTAATCATGATATTCCTTTTGAAACTTGTTGAACTTTAGATATATTATGATATGCAACTATAAATATAATTTTATATTACTTTAATGTTTACTAGGATGATGGCTTACTAAAAAAGCCATGTTATGATCACACATGTCCTGGTTTTGTGCAAGTGAATCACAACGTTGGTCTTGGAGGAAGGTTGCAACCTATTTCAATATATAATGGACCACAATATGTCATAACTGTTCTTATGTTCAAGGTACTCTCGATTTTTCTAATTTAGATACCTTATATAATGTAAAAGTCTTGCATGTGAATCTTTGTGTTTACTTAATTTATTTGATCTGTGAAAAATCTAGGTAGTTCACTATGATATTTATTGAGTTTTGCCATTGAAATAATGAAGAGTTGATTCTTTTCCTACCATCTCACAATTTCATAATATGTGCTAGACATTTGACATACAAATCATCAAAAGTATTGTTCTAAATGAACTTACTACTCAGCATACCATTAAGATAATAGATATTTAGCAAACATTTTAAACACCCATGAAACTCAAATGTGTTCTATCGATTTAAATTCCTTGCTATGACAAAAGTTTAAGAGAAAACATGTCTACTTATCTACCTTAAGAGGAGAAAAATAAGTTATGCCCCTGAACACTTAAACGACAAAATTTACATCCGCATATGCATTAAATAAGACACTCATTCCATAAACTTATTTATTTTAGGACCCAAGGACTAAGAATTGGTGGGTGGTATATGGTGAAGAGAATACTCCAGTTGGATATTGGCCAAGTTCATTATTCACCTACATTAAGGACAGAGGTGAAAGTGCATTTTGGGGCGGGCAAGTTTCTGGACCCACTGCCTCAACAGACTCTCCGCAAATTGGTAGTGGTCATTTTGCCTCGGAAGGATATGGAAAATCAGCTTTTATAAAAAAACATCCAAATAATTGATAAAAACAACAAGTTTCTTAATCCAAATGACAACAAAGCTTTAACCGGCAGCAGCAATTTATCAAAATTCACGGTCGATGGTTATGGAATCAACAAGTCTGGTATGCATATATACTATGGTGGACCAGGTGATTTAGTCTGATAATTTACTTCATATTACAATAAAATTGACACAGAGTAGCTGCTAGGATATGTGAGTAATTGAGCATAAGAAGAACATGCTTATTCTTAATGTGGTCCAGAGTACAAGCAGCATGATCGTCTAAATGGAGGAAAATTATCCATTATTGATGCACCTGGACATGTATTTGTTTGTCGTTGGATTTTTATTAGTTTCTTTGTGTGTATCTTGCGGTATACCACATCTTTTTAAGTAGGGAAATAATCTCTCCATATCATCCTCTGTGCAATTGTGTGATCTGCTATGTGTTCTCTTCGACGAGCACAAGTATTCCCACCATAGAAAATGACACATATGGTACCTTTAAAGGTCTACATTAGTATATACTAGTCAATCTCTAATGTAAGAAATACTCCCTCCAAACTACTAATTTAGACAAATATTAGGCAATATTTCACCTAAATCTGAGATAAATAATTTAGATGAGAGAAAAAAAAAAACAAAGCTGGACCCTTTAGGTAGCAAGCGTTTAACATGTGTGTGCATGGTGTGCTCCACCCTGATCAATTCATTCGATCTAGGAGCCGGCTGGTACGTGGGTCATGTCCTCAAAGCAAAAAACATCAGCTAGCGGGAGTCATATCCATCGAGGAAGGAGCTACTCCGTAGTCAGTACGCATAGAAGCACTCCCGCGAAATAGCACAGACCTGAGGGCATCTTCGACGGGCGTAAATCGGACGCTGAGCGACCGTCGTTTGCGTCCGTCGTGATCGAAAATGCGTCCGAGTTCTGCTCCAGCGGGGTGACGCAAAGTGACCGGGCCGTCCGTGGCGACGTAAACCTCGCCCAAATATGTGCCAGGTTTGCGTCTCCGCGGACGCTCCATGGTCGCGCCGAGCGTCCTTCTTTTCTTACCTGGTCCTGCAAGTCAGGGACAGCGAAATCGACCGCATCAATTTGCTTCTATTCCCCTTCTCTACTGCCCTAGTGCGATGCCACCACCCCAACTCTACTCGCCGTTGTCCCGCCGCAGCGCCGCAGTACTCGCCGTCGGCTCGGTTCTCGCCGCGCGGGAGAGCAGGATCGTAGTCGGGGTTGGCTCCGGCGCGTACCTGTCGCCTGTTTTGGGGCCAAACGTTGCCGGTTGCGCCGCCCTTCCGCGCCGCCCACGACCTGTTCGGTCAATTGCGCCGGTAGGTCTCTTACTCCTGTTTTCGGCGCTATTGTGCGTGACCATTGATCCATAGTTCCTACCCACGCAGATGGACATGTGGAAGATGCTGGAAAAGTTCCGCGCGGAGGTCGTTGACTCCTCTTCCGACGAGGAGTCCGATCAGTCCATGCAGACATTGGCAACTACTGCGACCTACATGATCCACGAGTTTAATTCAAACCAAGGGCCGGTGCACCAGGGCTCTGTCAAGGGCCGCGCAAAAAACCCGTTGGGCAACAGAGTGGAAGGGCAACTCCGGCTCCACAAGGACTATTTCCACCTCATCGATCCGGTGTTCAAGGAAAAAATGTTCCGACGCCGGTACAGGATGTCAAGGGAGCTGTTCATGGTCATTCTCCGGGGCGTCAGACACTACGACCCCTACTTCCAATGCAGGCCCGATGCAATAGGTGCGCTAGGCTTCACCTCCTACCAAAAATGCTCCGCGGCTATTCGCATGCTATCATATGGAATGGCTGCTGATATATTCGATGAGTATCTTCGAATGGGTGAGAGCACCTGCCTTGAGGCCACGTCTCCGACGTATCGATAATTTCTTATGTTCCATGCTACATTATTGATGATATCTACATGTTTTATACACATTATATGTCGTATTTACGCATTTTCCGGCACTAACCTATTAACAAGATGCCGAAGAGCCAGGTGCTGTTTTCTGCTGTTTTTGGTTTCAGAAATCCTAGTAAGGAAATATTCTCGGAATTGGACGAAATCAACGCCCAGGGTCCTATTTTTGCACGAAGCTTCCAGAAGACCGAGGGGAAAGGAAGTGGGGCCACGAGGCACCGCCACACTAGGGCGGCGCGGAGGCCTTGGCCGCGGCCCTAGCGTGTGGGGCCCTCGTGTGGCCCCCGCGTTGCCCTTCCGCCTACTTAAAGTCTTCGTCGCGAAACCTCTATACCGAGAGCCACGATACGGAAAACCTTCCGAGAGCCGCCGCCGCCAATCCCATCTCGGGGATTCAGGAGATCGCCTCCGGCACCCCGGAGAGGGGAATCATCTCCCGGAGGACTCTTCATCGCCATGATCGCCTCCGGAGTGATGAGTGAGTAGTTCACCCCTGGACTATGGGTCCATAGCAGTAGCTAGATGGTCGTCTTCTCCTAATTGTGCTTCATTGTTGGATCTTGTGAGCTGCCTAACATGATCAAGATCATCTATCTGTAATACTATATGTTGTGTTTGTCGGGATCCGATGGATAGAGAATACTATGTTATGGTGATTATCAATCTATTACCTATGTGTTGTTTATGATCTTGCATGCTCTCCGTTATTAGTAGAGGCTCTGGCCAAGTTTTTGCTCTTAACTCCAAGAGGGAGTATTTATGCTCGATAGTGGGTTCATGCCATTAATTGGGACAGTGACAGAAAGTTCTAAGGTTGTGGATGTGCTGTTGCCGCTAGGGATAAAACATTGATGCTATGTCTAAGGATGTTATTGTTGATTACATTACGCACCATACTTAATGCAATTGTCTGTTGCTTGCAACTTAATACGGAAGGGTTCGGATGATAACCTGAAGGTGGACTTTTTAGGCATAGATGCATGTTGGATGGCGGTCTATGTACTTTGTCGTAATGCCCGATTAAATCTCACTATATTTATCATATCATGTATGTGCATTGTTATGCCCTTTCTATTTGTCAATTGCCCGACTATAATTTGTTCACCCAACATGCTTTTATCTTATGGGAGAGACACCTCTAGTGAACTGTGGACCCGGTCCTATTCTTTACATCGCATACATACTGCAATTGTTCTTTACTGTTTTCTTCGCAAACAATCATCTTCCACACAATACGGTTAATCCTTTGTTACAACAAGCCGGTGAGATTGACAACCTCACTGTTTCGTTGGGGCAAAGTACTTTGGTTGTGTTGTCCAGGTTCCACGTTGGCGCCGGAATCCCTGGTGTTTCGCCGCATCACATTTCGCCACCATCAACCTTCAACGTGCTTCTTGGCTCCTCCTGGTTCGATTAAACCTTGGTTTCTTTCGAGGGAAAACTTGCCATGTGCGCATCATACCTTCCTCTTGGGGTTCCCAACGGACGTGTACATCTACGCGCATCAAGCATGTTTTCTGGCGCCGTGGGGAGATCAAGACACGCTGCAGGGAGTCTCCACTTCCCAATCTCTTTACTTTGTTTTTGTCTTGCTTTATTTTATTTACTACTTTGCTTGCTGCACCTAAACAAAACACAAAAAAATTAGTTGCTAGTTTTACTTTATTTACTGTCTTGTTCTCTATATCAAAAACACAAAAAAATTAGTTACTTGCATTTACTTTATCTAGTTTGCTTTATTTATTGTTGCTAAAATGAATACCCCTGAAAATACTAAGTTGTGTGACTTCACAAACACAAATAATAATGATTTCCTATGCACACCTATTGCTCCACCTGCTACTACAGCAGAATTCTTTGAAATTAAACCTGCTTTACTGAACCTTGTTATGAGAGAGCAATTTTCTGGTGTTAGTTCTGATGATGCTGCTGCCCATCTTAATAATTTTGTTGAACTTTGTGAAATACAAAAGTATAAGGATGTAGATGGTGATATTATTAAATTGAAATTGTTTCCTTTCTCATTAAGAGGAAGAGCTAAAGATTGGTTGCTATCTTTGCCTAAGAATAGTATTGATTCATGGACTAAATGTAAGGATGCTTTTATTGGTAGATATTATCCTCCCGCTAAAATTATATCTTTGAGAAGTAGCATAATGAATTTTAAGCAATTAGATACTGAACATGTTGCTCAAGCATGGGAGAGAATGAAATCTTTGGTAAAGAATTGCCCAACCCATGGACTGACTACTTGGATGATCATCCAAACCTTCTATGCAGGACTAAATTTTTCTTCGCGGAATTTATTGGCTTCAGCTGCTGGAGGTACCTTTATGTCCATCACTTTGGCGGCGAACTTCTTGATGATATGATGATAAATTACTCTGAATGGCACACGGAAAGAGCTCCACAAGGTAAGAAGGTAAATTCTGTTGAAGAAACCTCTTCCTTGAGTGATAAGATTGATGTGATTATGTCTATGCTTGTGAATGGTAGATCTAATGTTGATCCAAATAATGTTCCTTTAGCTTCATTGGTTGCTCAAGAAGAAAATGTTGATGTGAATTTAATTAAAAATAATAATTTCAACAACAATGCTTATAGGAACAATTCTGGTAATAACTATAGGTCATATCCTTCTGCTAATGGTAATGGTTATGATAATTCTTATGGGAATTCTTACAACAATAATAGGAGTGTACCCCTGGTCTTGAAACCATGCTTAAAGAATTTATTAGTACACAAACTGCTTTTAACAAATCTGTTGAGGAAAAGCTTGATAAAATTGATATTATTGCTTCTAGAGTTGATAGACTTGCCTCGATGTTGATCTATTAAAATTGAAAGTTATGCCTAATAAGGATATTGATAATAAGATTACTACTACAGCAAATGCCATCCAAGTTAGAATTAATGAGAATATAAGATTAATGGCTGAATTGCGTGCTAGGTGGGATAGAGAAGAAAATGAAAAACTAGCTAAAGAGAATAATGTAGCTAAAGTTTGGACTATTACCACCACTAGTAATGATAATGATTCACATGTTGCTGCACCTCCTACTATCAATGGTAAAATAATTGGTGTTGGCAATGTTTCTACTCCTAGTGCAAAGCGTACAAAATTGCCTGAAATTGCTAAAACTGCTGAAACCATTTGTGATAAAACTGCTGAAATTTTTTCCAACCTTGGGGACAATGATCCCATTGCTGTAGCTCATAATGATTTAGATTTTGATGATTGCCACATCTCTGAAGTTATAAAGTTCTTACAAAAACTTGCTAGAAGTCCCAATGCTAGTGCTATAAATTTAGCCTTTACAAAACACATTACAAATGCTCTCATTAAAGCTCGGGAAGAGAAATTAAAACTTGAAGCTTCTATTCCTAGGAAGTTAGAAGATGGTTGGGAGCCCATCATTAAAATGAAATTCAATGACTTTGAATGTAATGCTTTATGTGATCTTGGTGCAAGTATTTCTGTTATGCCTAAAAAGATTTATGATATGCTTGACTTGCCACCATTGAAGAATTGTTATTTGGATGTTAATCTTGCCGATAATGTTAAAAGAAACCTTTGGGGAGGATTGATAATGTGCGCATTACGGTTAACAATAACCTTGTCCCCGTTGATTTTGTTGTCTTGGATATCGAATGCAATGCATCTTGTCCTATTGTGTTGGGAAGACCTTTTCTTCGAACCGTTGGTGCTGTTATTGATATGAAGGAAGGTAATATTAGATATCAATTTCCTCTCAAGAAAGGTATGGAACACTTCCCTAGAAAGAGAATGAAGTTGCCTTTTGATTCTATTATTAGAACGAGTTATGATGTTGATGCTTCAACTCTGATGTTACTTGATTTGCACTTTCTGCGTTAAAGAAAAGCACTTCTTGGGAGATAACCCATGTGTTTATTTTACTACAGCAATTTTTGTTTTGTTGAGTCTTGGAAGTTGTTTACTACTGTAGCAACCTCTCCTTATCATGTTTTTGTGCCAAGTAAAGTTTCTATGCTAAAGTTGATGTTATATTTGGGATCACTGCGCAGAAACAGCATTGCTGTCTGTCACGAATTCTGGAATAAGTCTCTGTAAAAAATTCGAAAAAATCTGCAAAATTACGAGCGTGATCCTCAGATATGTACGCAACTTTCATTAGTTTTGAGTTTTTACATTTGAGCAAGTCTAGTGCCCCTTTCAGGTTCGTCTTTACGGACTGTTCTGTTTTTGACAGATTCTGCCTTTTATTTCGCATTGCCGTATTTGCTATGTTGGATGAATTTCTTTGATCCATTAATGTCCAGTAGCTTTGTGCAATGTCCAGAAGTGTTAAGAATGATTGTGTCACCTCTGAATATGTGAATTTTTAATTGTGCACTAACCCTCTAATGAGTTTGCTTGAAGTTTGGTGTGAAGGAAGTTTTCAAGGGTCAAGAGAGGAGTATGATATACTATGATCAAGAGGAGTGAAAGCTCTAAGCTTGGGGATGCCCCGTGGTTCATCCCTGCATATTTTAAGAAGACTCAAGCGTCTAAGCTTGGGGATGCCCAAGGCATCCCCTTCTTCATCGACAACATCATCAGGTTCCTCCCCTGGAACTATATTTTTATTCAGTCACATCTTATGTACTTTGCTTGGAGCGTCGGTTTGTTTTGTTTTTGTTTTTGTTTGAATAAAATGGATCCTAGCATTCTCTGTATGGGAGAGAGACACGCTCCTCTGTTGCATATGGACAAATATGTCCTTAGGCTTTACTCATAATGTTCAAGGCGAAGGTTGAAATTTCTTCGTTAAATTGTTATATGGTTGGAATCGGGAAATGCTACATGTAGTAATTCTAAAATTTCTTGGATAATGTGATACTTGGCAATTGTTGTGCTCATGTTTAAGCTCTTGCATCATATACTTTGCACCCATTAATGAAGAAATACATAGAGCTTGCTAAAATTTGGTTTGCATATTTGGTCTCTCTAAGGTCTAGATAATTTCTAGTATTGAGTTTTGAACAACAAGGAAGACGGTGTAGGGTCTTATAATGTTTACAATATGTCTTTTATGTGAGTTTTGCTGCACCGGTTCATCCTTGAGTTTGCTTCAAATAACCTTGCTAGCCTAAACCTTGTATCGAGAGGGAATACTTCTCATGCATCCAAAATCCTTGAGCCAACCACTATGCCATTCGTGTCCACCATACCTACCTACTACATGGTATTTCTCCGCCATTCCAAAGTAAATTGCTTGAGTGCTACCTTTAAAATTCCATCATTCGCCTTTGCAATATATAGCTCATGGGACAAAATAGCCTTAAAAACTATTGTGGTATTGAATATGTACTTATGCACTTTATCTCTTATTAAGTTGCTTGTTGTGTGATAACCATGCTTCTGGGGACGCCATCAACTCTTTGTTGAATATCATGTGAGTTGCTATGCATGACCGTCTTGTCTGAAGTAAGAGAGATCTACCACCTTAATGGTTAGATCATGCATATTGTTAGAGAAGAACATTGGGCCGCTAACTAAAGCCATGAATCATGGTGGAAGTTTCAGTTTTGGACATATATCCTCAATCTCATATGAGAACACTAATTGTTGCCACATGCTTATGCATTAAAGAGGAGTCCATTATCTGTTGTCCATGTTGTCCGGTATGGATGTCTAAGTTGAGAATAATCAAAAGCGAGAAATCCAAAATGCGAGCTTTCTCCTTAGACCTTTGTACAGGCGGCATGGAGGTACCCCTTTGTGACACTTGGTTAAAACATGTGTATTGCGATGATCCGGTAGTCCAAGCTAATTAGGACAAGGTGCGGGCACTATTAGTATACTATGCATGAGGCTTGCAACTTGTAAGATATAATTTACATAATACATATGCTTTATTACTACCGTTGACAAAATTGTTTCATCTTTTCAAAATAAAAGCTCTAGCACAAATATAGCAATCGATGCTTTCCTCTTTGAAGGACCTTTCTTTTACTTTTATTGTTGAGTCAGTTTACCTATCTCTCTCCACCTTAAGAAGCAAACACTTGTGTGAACTATGCATTGATTCCTACATACTTGCATATTGCACTTGTTATATTACTTTACATTGACACTATCCATGAGATATAATGTTATAAGTTGAAAGCAACCGCTGAAACTTAATCTTCCTTTGTGTTGCTTCAATACCTTTACTTTGATTTATTGCTTTATGAGTTAACTCTTATGCAAGACTTATTGATGCTTGTCTTGAAGTACTATTCATGAAAAGTCTTTGCTTTATGATTCATTTGTTTACTCATGTCATTACCATTGTTTTGATCACTGCATTCATTACATATGTTTACAATAGTATGATCAAGGTTATGATGGCATGTCACTCAAGAAATTATCCTTGTTATCGTTTACCTGCTCGGGACGAGCAGAACTAAGCTTGGGAGGATGCTGATACGTCTCCGATGTATCGATAATTTCTTATGTTCCATGCTACATTATTGATGATATCTACATGTTTTATACACATTATATGTCGTATTTACGCATTTTCCGGCACTAACCTATTAACAAGATGCCGAAGAGCCGTTCTTTTCTGCTGTTTTTGGTTTCAGAAATCCTAGTAAGGAAATATTCTCGGAATTGGACGAAATCAACGCCCAGGGTCCTATTTTTCCACGAAGACCGAGGGGGAAAGGAAGTGGGGCCACAGGGCGCCGCCACACTAGGGCGGCGCGGCCCGCCTTGGCCGCGCGGCCTAGCGTGTGGGGCCCTCGTGTGGCCCCCGCGTTGCCCTTCCGCCTACTTAAAGTCTTCGTCGCGAAACCCTATACCGAGAGCCACGATACGGAAAACCTTCCGACGCGCCGCCGCCAATCCCATCTCGGGGGATTCGGGAGATCGCCTCCGGCACCGGAGAGGGGAATCATCTCCCGGAGGACTCTTCATCGCCATGATCGCCTCCGGAGTGATGAGTGAGTAGTTCACCCCTGGACTATGGGTCCATAGCAGTAGCTAGATGGTCGTCTTCTCCTAATTGTGCTTCATTGTTGGATCTTGTGAGCTGCCTAACATGATCAAGATCATCTATCTGTAATACTATATGTTGTGTTTGTCGGGATCCGATGGATAGAGAATACTATGTTATGGTGATTATCAATCTATTACCTATGGGTTGTTTATGATCTTGCATGCTCTCCGTTATTAGTAGAGGCTCTGGCCAAGTTTTTGCTCTTAACTCCAAGAGGGAGTATTTATGCTCGATAGTGGGTTCATGCCTCCATTAAATCTGGGACAGTGACAGAAAGTTCTAAGGTTGTGGATGTGCTTGTTGCCACTAGGGATAAAACATTGATGCTATGTCTAAGGATGTAGTTGTTGATTACATTACGCACCATACTTAATGCAATTATCTGTTGCTTGCAACTTAATACTGGAAGGGGTTCGGATGATAACCGAAGGTGGACTTTTTAGGCATAGATGCATGTTGGATGGCGGTCTATGTACTTTGTCGTAATGCCTGATTAAATCTCACTATATTTATCATATCATGTATGTGCATTGTTATGCCCTTTCTATTTGTCAATTGCCCGACTGTAATTTGTTCACCCAACATGCTTTTATCTTATGGGAGAGACACCTCTAGTGAACTGTGGACCCCGGTCCTATTCTTTACATCGCATACAATCTACTGCAATTGTTCTTTACTGTTTTCTTCGCAAACAATCATCTTCCACACAATACGGTTAATCCTTTGTTACAGCAAGCCGGTGAGATTGACAACCTCACTGTTTCGTTGGGGCAAAGTACTTTGGTTGTGTTGTGCGGGTTCCACGTTGCGCGGAATCCCTGGTGTTGCGCCGCATCACATTTCGCCACCATCAACCTTCAACATGCTTCTTGGCTCCTCCTGGTTCGATTAAACCTTGGTTTCTTTCTGAGGGAAAACTTGCCACTGTGCGCATCATACCTTCCTCTTGGGGTTCCCAACGGACGTGCACATCTACGCGCATCAAGGCCATGTACAGGTTTTGCCGAGCCGTGATTGCCGTATTCGGACAATATTACTGTAGGGAGCCAACTGTTGAGGATACAAGGCGGCTGTTGTCTATCAACGAGTCTAGAGGGTTCTCAGGAATGATTGGCAGCATAGATTGCATGCACTGGGAGTGGAAGAACTGTCCATTTGAATGACAGGGTCAGTACAGCTGGCATGCAGAGGGACGGACTGTCATTCTTGAAGCTGTCATATCACAAGATTTATCAATTTGGTATTCATTCTTTGGCATGACCGGTTCCAACAATGACATCAATGTGTTGCACCGATCACCGGTTTTCAACAGGCTCATGCAAGGCAAAGCTCCCCGGGTAAGCTATGAGGTCAATGGAAATGAATATGACAAGCCATATTATCTTGTTGATGGCATCTACCCTGACTGGGCCACACTGGTGAAGACTGTTCGTAATCCAAACTCCGAGAAGACGAGGAGGTTTGCCAAGATGCAAGAGGCTTGCAGGAAAGATGTGGAGCGCGGATTTGGTGTGCTCCAAGCTCGGTGGGCAATTGTCCGTCACCCGGCAAGAACATGGTCGTTGAAGACCATGCATGAGGTGATGACATGCTACGTGATTATGCACAACATGATCGTTGAGAACGAGCGTCACGATGGCCGCAATGAGAACCACTGGGAATTCCAAGGTGAGCTGGTTGCGCCACTCCCTGGGGCTTTATCTTGGGAGAACTATCTGCATGTGAATGTAGAAGTCACTGACGAGACCGTGTGCAAACGGCTGCAGACGGATCTGATTGAGCATATGTGGGCATTGACTGGCCATGAAGACCATACCTAGAGGAATACCATCTTATTTTCATGTAGACTTTTTAAAATTTGGATGTAATAAATATGACTTTGTTGAAACTCTATATTTTGTTGTTTTCAAACATCATAATTCATGCCGACATGGAAATGTGTCGGGTCGCTGGAGGCATCCCAGGCGCAAACGGACGCGCGGACAAAAACGGTCTTTCTGACGTCCACCGTGCGACGCAAACGGACACTCGCGGACACCGATTTGCATCACGCCGCTGGAGAAGACCTTACCAAAAACCCTTCAACCACCATGCATGCAATCATACATACCAACATACTGCAGATCCGCCATGAACAATGAACTAATGGCTAGGGAAAATTTATTTTTTGATATCTCGATATATGCGGAAACCGAATGGAAAATAGAAATAAAATTTTGCAGGATAGAAATTTAAATTATTTTTGGGAAAAAATGAAGCGAAATAGCGATTTTGGACGGCACGATCGTTAAAATGAAATTTCCGTGTTAAGATTGTTGATAAGGGCATGTTTGATGAGGACAACCCATCTGTTGATACAACCGCTGTACCTACAGCCACACAAATACAAGGACCAATCACTCGAGCTCGTGCCAAACAACTTAACTATCAGGTACTTTCGTTTCTTGGAACTATTCCTCACATACATGAGAATATGATGACTAAATCAGATGTGTTTGTTACTCTTAGGAATGATGGACCTAGCATGGATGAGGAGGACAAACATTGGAGCATGATCACACATGGAGGAGATGGCAGCAAACATATGAGGATTGAAGAGGACGCCCCAAGTGGAGATTTCAGAACTTTGAAGTCACCATAATGAAGAATGAAGACTTGGACGAAATATACAAGATTACACTTCATAATTTCGTCCATAGCATAACATGGTGCTGCGTCACCTTTAATTTTGGGCCAGGCCCATGTCTTTTTCGCAGGAATTAAGTCAGCCACTTTTTAGAGTCCGTATTGAAGGGGTAAAGGCCTTCTAGGGTTTGGTTCGGCCACCATATGTATGGCTGGCCGAAACCCCACCCTTTTCTCCTTTAAATACCCCCATAGCCGTCACGTTTAGACTGAGATTTTGATTAGATTAAAAGTTAGCCATTGATGCAACTCTCGTGTACTTCTTTTGAGGCCAACGCCCAAACAAGACCGACTATTCGAATTCAATAAAGCATTCATCTTTCATCCGCAATATTCGATTGCAATATTAGTTCTTACTTGTTCTCGATTTCAGGTAGGAATTAATACCCTCGCTGGTCAGGCTCATCGTGCATCCGCAAGATCAGTAACTCCTCGAGATTGTCCTAGCGATTGCATTGGCGCACGAGCTTTGCAGTGTAGTCGGATCGTCAAGCACGAACTCCACCAACAAATCGACATTATCATCATCTCATCGAAAGATCGGCCAGCTTTTCCCTATCAAGTGGTATCACATTTCAGGTTGCTCAGTGAGATTTTATAGTTTTCCTAGTGTAGATTGCATCTGCCATCATACCCATAAACCACGAAAAAAAAAATACTGTTAGGGTTTTAGATCATCGTCCCATAAACCCCCTTCCTTGTCTTTGCATTGTCTTTTCAGTTTTGCATAGTTGAATTTGTGTCTGCATATTCGTGTCGAGTTGCTGGTCTTAGCGTCTACTACCTCCGTTTCAAGGAATAAGGCGCACGCGTATTCCAAGACGAACTTTGACCATAAAAATTGAGCAATAAAATCTTGATTATATTATATGCAATTAGTATCGTTGGATTCGTATTGAAAAGAACTTTTTAATGATACTAATTTCATACAAGTAATGTTTATCTATTTGAAGTAATTCTTGGTCAAACAAAAAACACGTAAAACGAGGGCGCCTTATTCCTTGAAACGGAGGTAGTAGTTCCTTTAGAGTTTCGAGATATGTTCATATTAGTCACGCCACCGCTCGCACCATCCACAGATCACCACCATCATCGCTATATACGCCTGCTATATACTTCCGCTACTGCCATATACACCCACCATATACTTCCGCCATCACCATATACACCCGCCATATACTTCCGCCACCGCCATATACATCTTCCATATATCCTGTTTCCTACCACGACACGGTTTCGTGTTGTTTCTCTGCCGCGAGGTTTTCCTGTTTTCCTTAATAGTTGTTGCCTTCTAATTTCATCCGTGCTGTAGAAAAAATTCCGTGAGATAAGTTTCGGCCGCCAGTAAAGAATTGGAAGGAGAGCAAAAAAAAAAAAATTCCGGAGCCACTTGCCGTTATAGCGACATTTTTTTGGCGCCTGCGCGCTTTCCGGAGCACTTTCCAGAAATTTCAAAATTTTTTCTGAGGCTATACTGTTTTTAGACCTTGGGGATCAGTTTGAGACACTCGCCATCATAGTGATTTTTTCGCATCTCGGTTCGCCACATCATCGCCACCTCATCGCTGCTAGTTGCTTGTGTGCCGCGCCGTGACCTTGTTAGTGTTCTAGGCTCGCGTCTCTAGTACGGTCTAGCCTTGGACCAGCACAATACCGTTGTTGAGCATACTTTCAATATTGCATCGCTGTTTTGACAATTGCTGTTTTGCTACCATATTAGCCTTCCTACAGCTCTACATATTGTCTCCACGTGCTTTGTGTCGACACCTGGTAATCGCTTTGGCAATCTTTGGGCAACGCTGATCCTTGTTGGTTGTTGTATCGCCTTCCTCCTGTTTGGTAAGAACTTGTAAGAGCTTCGTATTTTGCTTGACGGATTACGCGTGAACCACCATATTCCGTAGTTTGTAGGCATATACATTTGTGCTTTTTGAGTACTAATCATGACAGGACCTACATCGGCCGCTGTTGATCCGGCCAAGATGACGAGTGAGGAGTTGCATGCTCACTTCACCCACCTTTTGGGTGGGCATGCAACCGATGTGGATGCGCGTCTTGCTGATGTTGATGCTAAACTCACCGACGCGTTGGACAAGATGGATGGTCTCGAGGCAGCTTTCAACTCCAAGCTCGACGCCAAGTTCCAGGAGTTGTTGACTCGGTTACCGCAGCCTCGCGACAACGTGCGACGACGCGCACGCCGCGTTCCTCGTGCGGAGGTGCCTGCGGGTACCGCCCCTGCTGCAGCAGCCGCACCTGAAGCGGCCTCTGATGAAGGATATGATGATTATGGAGGAGAAGAGGAGCTGGTCGATGAGAACGTGCTGGACGGCGAAGAGGTTGAACAACCTGCACCTGGTCGCCCGCGGCAACTGAACCGCAACGCTCGCCCACCTCCACGACCGGTATGTGATGATGATCATGTTGCTAAACTTAAATTGAATATTCCGCTATTTGAGGGTAGATATAATCCTGATGCATATCTTACTTGAGAATTGGAAGTAGAACAACGCTTTGCATGTTTACGATATCCTAATCATTTGCGTGTTAGTGCTGCTACTTGTGAGTTCACAGATTTTGCATCTATTTGGTGGTCTGAACATTGTAGAGTACATCATGCTAATATTCCTACTACTTGGATTGGTTTAAAACTTGCTATGCGTACTCATTTTGTTCCTCCACATTATCAGCGTGATTTTCTTAAAAAATTGTCTCGTTTAGAACAAGGAAAAAATTCTGTAGAAGACTATTATCAAGAATTGCAAACTGGCATGATTCGTTGTGGTATTGTAGAAGATAATGAGGCTATGCTTGCACGTTTCTTTGGTGGTTTGAATAAAGAGATTCAGCATATTCTAGATTATAAGGAGTATAACACTATTACTCGCTTGTTTCATCTTACTTGGAAAGCTGAACGTGAAGTGCAGGATCGTCAACGAGAAGAGCTAATATTTCTGCAGGTCGTACATCGTCATGGTCTCCGCCACAATCAGCACCACAATCTCGTGGTGCTACACCAGCGCCTACTACCTCCAAGTACATCGCGCCTACATCACGCGCGTCACCGGCTGCTACTCCACCACCATCTGCTGGTCCTCCTCGGAGCTCATCTTCCATGGCCTCCACGGGGAAGACGCGCGACATCCAATGTCGCAAATGCTTGGGATTTGGTCACATAGAGAGAGAATGCAGGACCAAACGTGTCATGTTGGTGCGTGAAGATGGAGAATATGATTCTGCAAGTGACTTTGATGAAGATACATTGGCTCTTATTGCTGCACGTGATGGAGCTAATTCTGAGAAAGAGATGGAGGTAATGGAAGCTGACACTGTTGATCAGTACAGGAGCTTAGTTGCACAACGTGTGTTGAGCGTGCAATTGAGCAAATCTGAGCATGATCAACGCCACAATCTGTTTCAAACAAGAGGCGTTGTAAAAGAGCGAGCTATACAAATCATCATTGATGGAGGGAGCTGCAATAATCTGGCTAGCGTTGACATGGTGGAGAAGCTTTCTCTACCCACACGACAGCGCACACATCCATATTACATTCAATGGTTTGAGAGCTCTCGGAAGCTCAAGGTAACAAGAACTACACGTGTGCATTTTACTATTGGTACATATTCTGATTTTGTTGATTGTGATGTTGTACCTATGCAAGCTTGTTCTTTGTTACTTGGTAGACCTTGGCAATTTGATAGAGAATTTGTTCATAACGGTAAAACTAATCAGTATTCTCTTATGCATGATGGAAAGAAAATTGGTCTCAAACATATGACTCCTGAACAAATATTAAAAGATGATCTTGCTAGAACTAGTAGAGTAAAAAACGAGGAGAAACATAAGAGTGAAAATCAGATTGTTGTTGCAGATTTTGTGCCACATAAGAGTAATACTAAATCTGATTCGAACCATGCTACTGAAATTCATTTGAAAATCTTTGTTTGCTTGCTAGCAAATCTGATATTGCTGAACTTGATGTGAACACTACTCAATGCTATGCTATTATTTACAAAGAAGTTCTGTTTCCATTTGAGGATATACCTCCTTCTTTGCCACCTGCGGTTGCCAACCTTTTGCAGGAATTCATTGATTTGTTCCCACAAGATGTTCTACCTGGACTACCACCTATCCGTGGGATAGAACACCAGATTGACTTGATTCCAGGTGCTTTGCTGCCCAATCGTGCGCCATATCATACCAACCCTGAAGAGACGAAAGAGATTCAGCGACAAATTCAGGTTCTCCAAGATAAAGGTTACATTCGTGAGTCTCTTAGTCCATGTGTTGTTCCTATTATTTTGGTACCTAAGAAAGATGGTTCTTCGCGCATGTGTACTGATTGTAGAGCTATTAATAATATTACCATTCGATACCGTCACCCTATACCACGTTTGGATGATATGCTTGATGAGTTAAGTGGTTCTATTATGTTTTCTAAAGTTGATTTGCGTAGTGGTTACCACCAGATTCGTATGCAATTAGGAGATGAATGAAAACAACGTTTAAAACTAAGTTTAGTTTATATGAGTGGTTAATTAGTAATGCCTTTTGGTTTAACTAATGCACCTAGTACTTTCATGAGACTGATGAACGAAGTTTTACGTGCTTTTATTGGATGTTTTGTGGTGGTCTACTTTGATGATATTCTGATTTATAGCAAATCTTTTAAGGATCATTTGGATCATTTACGTGTTGTTTTCAATGCTTTATGTGATGCACGTTTGTATGGTAATCTTGAGAAGTGCACCTTTTGCACCAATCGAGTTGCGTTTCTTGGCTATGTTGTTACTGCGCAAGGAATTTACGTTGATCCAGCCAAGATTGAGGCAATTGAGAGTTGACTGCAGCCTAAGACGGTCACGCAAGTGAGGGGTTTTCTTGGCCTCGCTGGTTTCTGTAGGCTCTTTGTGAAACATTTTGGATCCATTGCTGCGCCGCTGAATGAGCTTACAAAGAAGGATGTGCCCTTTGTGTGGGGCGATGCACAACAAGAAGCCTTCATGATATTGAAAGATAAGTTAACACATGCTACATTACTCCAACTTCCTAATTTCAATAAGACTTTTGAGGTTGAATGTGATGCTAGTGGAATTGGTTTGGGAGGTGTGTTATTACAAGAGGGCAAACATGTTGCATATTTTAGTGAGAAATTGAGTGGGCCTAGTCTGAACTATTCTACTTATGATAAAGAATTATATGCGCTGGTTCGGACATTAGAAACTTGGCAACATTATTTATGGCCTAAAAAATTTGTTATACATTCTGATCATGAATATTTGAAGCATATTCGTAGTCAAGCTAAGTTGAATCATCGCCATGCAAAGTGGGTTGAATTTATTGAGTCTTTTCCTTATGTTATCAAACACAAAAAGGGTAAAGATAATGTTATTGCTGATGCTTTGTCGCGCCGTTATACTATGCTATCTCAACTTGACTTCAAGATTTTTGGATTGGAAACTATAAAGGAACAATACTTGCATGATGCTGATTTTAAAGATGTGTTGCTGAATTGTAGAGATGGTAGAACATGGAACAAATTCGTCCTCAATGATGGATTTGTGTTCCGTGCTAACAAGCTATGCATCCCAGATAGTTCCGTTCATCTTTTGTTGTTGCAGGAGGCGCATGGAGGAGGATTGATGGGTCACTTTGGTGTGAAGAAGACGGAGGATGTACTTGCTGCACACTTCTTTTGGCCACGTATGCGTCGAGACGTTGAGAGATTTGTGGCATGCTGCACTACATGTCAAAAAACTAAGTCTCGACTTAATCCACATGGTTTATATATGCCTATTCCTGTTCCTAGTGTACCTTGGGAGGATATTTCTATGGATTTCGTTTTGGGATTGCCTCGTACACAGAAGGGGAGGGATAGTATCTTTGTTGTTGTGGATCGGTTTTCTAAGATGGCACACTTTATTCCATGTCACAAGACTGATGATGCTACACATGTTGCTGATTTGTTCTTTCGTGAAATTGTTCGTTTACATGGTGTGCCAAATACTATTGTTTCTGATCGTGATACTAAGTTTTTTAGCCATTTTTGGAGATGTTTATGGGCTAAGTTGGGGACTAAATTACTCTTTAGTACTACGTGTCATCCCCAAACTGATGGACAAACTGAAATAGTAAATAGAACATTGTCTACTATGCTGCGGGCTGTTTTGAAGAAGAAATTAAAATTGTGGGAAAAATGTTTGCCTCATATTGAATTTGCTTACAATCATTCGCTGCATTCTACCACTAAGATGTGCCCTTTTGAGATTGTGTATGGTTTTGTTCCACGTGCACCTATTGATTTATTGCCTTTACCATCTTCGGTGCAAAATGATTTGGATGCTACACAACATGCTGAATTGATATTAAAATTGCATTAGACTACTAAAGACAACATAGAACACATGAATGCTAAGTATAAAATTGCTAGGGATAGAGGAAGAAAGTATGTTGTGTTTGATGTTGGTGATCTTGTTTGGTTGCATTTGCGCAAAGATCGTTTTCCTGCATTGCGCAAGTCTAAGCTAATGCCACGTGCCGCTGGTCCTTTTAAGGTGTTAGAGAAAATAAATGATAATGCATATAAACTTGAGCTTCCTGCAGAATTGGGTCCGGTTAGTCCTACATTTAACATTGCAGATTTGAAGCCTTACTTTGGTGAAGAAGATGAGTTTGCGTCGAAGACGACTTCAATTCAAGAAGGGGAGCATGATGAGGACATTCCATCTATTGATACAACCGCTGTACCTACAGCCACACAAATACAAGGACCAATCACTCGAGCTCGTGCCAAACAACTTAACTATCAGGTAATTTCGTTTCTTGGAACTATTCCTCACATATATGAGAATATGGTGCTGCCTAAATCAGATGTGTTTGTTACTCTTAGGAATGATGGACCTAGCATGGATGGTGTAACACCCCAAATTTCAAAACAAAGATAAAATAAATTTCCTCTTTCCAAAAATGAGAACCAACAAAAACTTTTCTTAAATAGAGTGCTATGCTTAGTGCTCATACCTTTTACTTGTGTTTTTGCCATGATGAGTGTAATTATGCTTATGGGATAAACCCTAAAACCTTAAAGTGATCAAGTAAAGATCACAAACCAAATAAAATAAAAGAGGAATAAATCAAATAAGAAAAACCCTAAACCTTAACCTTCTCACAAATCATTTGGATCTATTTTGAGAAACCAAAATAAAAGAGAAAAGAGATATGTGGGCATATAGCCCTAATATGTAAATTTTGAACTCTATCTTTTATTACTTGGCTAAATGGAAGTGAACCAGTGCAAAACTTACTAAACCCTAAACCTCATCCCTCTTGTCATCAATCTTTGCAAAATAAGATGAAAAGAAAAGATCTTATTTAAGAAAAAGGCATATGCAAGCCTATGGCTACTTTTTGGAAAATGATGAGCTTTGCTTTGTCTACCTTGAATAGATGAATTGAAATACCTCAACACAATCAACGAAGCACCTACAAATCAATTCAAGTGAGAAACAAAATAAAATCAAATTTATGCATAGAGGCATATGTGGCACTTAGCCAAATTATCAAATCTTGACCTAGCCACTTCCATTGCCTCAAAGTGGTGTGAACCTTTCACCCCACTCAATCTAACACCAAATAAACCCCACTCATGTCAAAATGAAGCAAAAGAAAAATAAAAGAATAAAAGATAGAAATTCACAAAATCCTCACTTATGGCTCTATGCCATTTTTATAAATTTTGACCCTAGACCATTTTGGCCTTCACCATTATTTGAATAATGTTACTCAACACTTATTACAACTTTTGGAATCAAAGAATCACAAATCAAATAATTTTCAAATGCAAAACTAGCTCACATATGATAATGGTCAATTTGGACAATTTTAGTCTGATCACCACTTTGAGCCCTTGCCATTCAAATTTCCCAAACCAACTCTTGCTAACTCTTTGCACCATTTCAAATTCAACATCAAGGTGAACAAATTTGGTGAAAAGCACCATGCCAAATTCATCTTTGATCATGAGCAAGGCTCATCCAAAGTTCCAACTTTTTCACATATGCAACATTCTACACTTAGCCATTTTTGCCAATTCTTGAATTCTAAATTTTCCACCACCACCTCAAAACCTCTCTGGTCATTTACAACTTATATCAACACTCACATCTCAAAAACTTTCACCTTTTGAATTATTTCAAATTTGGATATTTTTTTGAATTTTACAAATTCGGGCACTATTTGCAACTATTGCAAATAGTGAATCTACCTCAACCTAATCTACCCCAACCTACACCAATTGGTCCCCTGGTTCCCTCTCTCACTAACACCAGCATAGTAAACCTAAAGAGAACCCTAGGGAGACCAAGCCATGGCCATGCACACACCATGCCGGCCATGTCGACCTCCCCCTCTCTCCCCTTGCATCCCTGCCCTGGCCACCTGCCATAGCACGCCACCGCATCGCCTAGCCTTGCCTAGCATCGCCATGGTCGACGAGAACGCCGACCTCGCCGGACGACGCGCGCCCAGACACGCCCTGGACGCCGCTCGCGTCGCGCATGTACACGCCGCGGACGCACCGGCCACGCCTCGCCCGCCCGCTCTCGACGCCTTGAGCATCACCACGACACCTGGACGCCGCCAGACACCCGCCAGACCACGACCCGCGCCCGCCGCCGCCGGAGAAGGAGACCCGCCGCCGCCGCGGCAGACATGGACACGAGGCGACACAACCAGGCCCTCCCCGACCAAGCTGTCGCCGCCATTCGCCTCGCCTGGACACGTAGAACACCCCTACACCCTCGCCTAGCTCAACCCGTCGCCGGAGAAGCCGCGCCCATGTCGCCACCACCACTGCCCCGCAACCCTCATGCGATTCTATAAATAGGGAGTTCCCTGGACGAAGCTGAGCACATCATCTCGTTCCCCATCCTCCACTGCTTCTCCTCCACCCAACCACTCGCTCGATTGTCGCCGGAGCAGCCCCAATCGATCGATCGGAGCCGCGGAGGCCCTGGTGCAATCGCCGACGACTGGAGCCTCCCCGAGCGACGCCACCGCTACAGGCTTCCTCCTCGTCCTCGACAACCTCGAACGGAACACCGCCGCCGCTCGCCGGACCCACAGCTCGCCCTCCGACCCCCTACTGCCGCCGCGCCGGTGAGCTTCTCTCGCCGTCGACGACGACGAGCGTGATCCGTTGGATCCTCGTCTAATCGTGCGGCGCAGTTTACAGCGTACCCCTTCGCCGTTTATGAGGCACTGACGCGTGGACCCCGCCGTCAGGCGGCCTGCTCGCGCTGGACGCGAAGTGGGCCGGCCCATGTTTATTTTCTCGGCTGAGCCCAACTACGTTTCCCGCCTAGGCCCAAGTATTTGAATTTGAAATTTCGAATTTGATTAAATTGCTTACTGGTCCTGTCTTGTAAATTAAATAGTTTCAAATCTACCCAACCAAATTTGATGAAATTTATATGGTTGGAAAGCTTGTAAAAATATTTATCCAATCCACTAGTCCCACCTCAAGATCTGTTGTGGAAATAAAATGATAAAAAGAAGAAGGCAGGGACTTTTCCCTATTCAAATAATTATTAAAAATCAAATAAAATAGATATTAAGTTAATTCCAACTCTACTAGCTCACATTTGACTTACACTAATTGATTATGCAATAAAACGGTGTGGTCACTTTGCATGATCATGCCCTAGTTAAAATAGTGGACAATATGGCTATTTTATTAAAGTAGTATTGTCCAAAAATATTAGGTAAATCATATGAAGTATTATGCTTCATTTAAATCTTGTCTCAAATGCATTCATATGAAGTTGGACCCCTGGTCAAATGATATCATATGAAATGCTTGGAGATATTAAATCATCATAGGCATTATTAAATGGTATGAGGTACTCTACCTCATTTAAATCATTTTCTCAAATAATGAGGATGAAGGGTTGACTTAGGTCAATCTAAACTCATGCAGGATTGTTTGAGAAATTAAATCTTAAGAAGATTCAATGAGAGAAAATTATTCTTCAAAAACAAAAGGGAACTATCATTTACATATATAATGAGAGGAAATTATTTTTCTTAAGAATAAAACAATACCAACCAACATGATGGCAATGGGTTACCACTAGAATAATTTGTGTGATTTATGTGTGTGATTAGTATAGCTCTTGATCTGTTGAGTGATTGTATCCTCGTATTCGTGTATAGACGCTAGTACCGGAGAATACCAGGAAGAGGAAGGATTCTACCCCGAAGAAGAAGAGAACTTTGACCACATCAACAACCAAGGCAAGCTAACACTATTGCAAGCTCTATGGTTGCAAGCTAATATTCTTGCAAAGTGCAAAGTTCTACCCAGAACAAGGCACACTCATCTTTTCTTATGATTCATAAACCTATCCCAAGTTTTATTACAAGCTTTATTTACAAGCTTTATTGCTTTGATTTATCAAAGTACTTTTTGATTCATGATTCAATGGGGTTAATGTTAGATTAGTACAAGAATATCCAACTTAGCCTAACTAGCATTCCAAGTAGTTAGCACCCTTCATGAGTAGATGCTAGTGCTAATATTAAAACTTGACTACTCTAGATGGGAACATGTGACTTCAAAGGAATTTGAAAACTTTGGAATGATGATGCATTCCATTGGATGAATTTTGAAGGTGAATATGACCAAGAGAAGATAGTGATTTTTGAATAAAAACTGATATTGGTTGGGATGCGATACCTTTCCAATTTTTGAGTACCCCCACAATACCTGATTATGGGTAAGGGCTTCACTAGAAATTTATGTATTTTAGTATGGGTTCCCTCTGAACACACGTCATAGGGGTTATGCCGAGGCTGCCTCCGTTGTTGAGAAATGATGTGAATTGAGGTGAATTGTACGGCCAAGCCCTGTGCAGTTCCCAGGTTGACAGTTGGTCTTCACCGGGAGGCCAAGCTCATGGGGAGAGGTGCTCATACTAGGATTTGTAAATGAAAGGTTATGGTTGATGATCCGCGTACTGTGTTACGATGATTCGGGGTTATCCCGACGGATGAAATCAAATGTTGTGGCGCAAGTGTGCAACCTCTGCAGAGTGTAAAGCTATTCGAATAGCCGTGTCCACGGTTACGGACGGTTGGAAAGGCCATACTGTTACCAGTGTCAGATTCTTTGAAAATAGTGATGCAATGAATGGTGAATTGGTGACTTGTTTTTGAATCACAACTTGAGTTGTGGGAATGACACTAATGTTCCCACTTGAGTTAGTTAGTACATGAAGAGTCTTTATTTCAAATACTTGTGAACTAAAATTGGCTTTATGCAAAAGAAACTAGAGCTTAGTACCCCTTTGCTAGAATTGATAGTACTTACACTAGTTTTAGTTTGCGAGTACTTTAAAGTACTCACGGCTGTGTCCCTGGCTATTCAAATGGCCAGACTATGAAGAGGAGCAGCAGTATGAGGATGGTGGACAGCAGACGTCTACGACAACTAGGACTACTCCCGACGTCAAGCGTTGGCCTGTGGACTATAGAGTCCTTGTATCTTACGCTTCCGCTATGAACTTATGATTGTTGATCAGTTCGTTGATCACTAGATCAACTATTTGTGTAATATGGATCATGTGATTCCAAGTTGTAAGACTTTATGGTTTGTAATGAATGATGACTTATGATATTCAACTGTTATGTCTCGCAACAACAATATTCCTGGGATTGCGATGTATGGCATAAGCACTGGACTTAAAACTCCGGTGTTGAAAAGTTGGTATCAGAGCCATTGTTTGACCTTAGGAGACCCTAGTTAGAATGGACGTCCTGAAAAATTTAGTTTCAAAAACAAATGAAGTGAATATATCTGAAAAATTATTCACTCTCTTATCCTTGAGATCTTTTCCAAAATAAGAGATCCATACTCTACTTTTCCTTGTAAATCTACATAAAATTTTGCACACTTGATCACTTCTCTAACTTACTCATCTTAAATTGCTCACAGATGGAATACCAATGTGAATCCTACCAGCTTGGCCCCGGAGGACACCTAATGTTCGAAAAGGATTTGAAGCAACTAGTGGAATATTTAGGACGCCCGTATCCCGAGTTCTTCGGAATACCCCTCAACCATCCGTCGGGAGGACCACCTCGGTGGGAAGTTACTGCAGATCTGAGAGGAAAACTTGGAGCCCCAATATGGGAAAACATCTGGTTTTCTGTAACGGGAAACACTTGGAAGGATGGAATAGCCAAAGCCATGCAGGAAGCAATTGCCCGTCTGTGCGGACAAAATGAGAACAAGATCAAGAACACTCGCTTTGTCTACTACCCAAGACATGACCCCATGGGAAGACCACTAACCATGCCACCGCACCCGGAGATGAACTACTATGTCGCATGCCTGGACTTCCTGCTACACAAGACCCGCAAGGAGTTGGACAACGCCCGCGCTGGTCGCTAAGCACATCACCCATGAAAATGAAGAGTAGTATCACTAAAGCACTATCGTAGGTGTGAGTTTGTATCAGGATCCCTTTGTATCGTAGAGCGAATGAATGGTTCTTCAAACCAACGGTGTGTTAGATTTGTAATGTGTGATGTTTGGTATGAATGAAAAAGTGTTGTTGGTTTTACCCCTTCAACACTACTCAAGTTTTCAAGTTTTGAACTTTTGAAACTTTTTGAACTTTAACTCAAACAAACCATAGAAATTTCCCTCTTATCTTATCATCTACCTCGATAATCAGATGGCCCCACCAACCCGCGGTGCAAACCAAGACGCCATGATGCAAATGCTAGAGATGATGATGACTGACCGAGAAGCCGAAAGAGCTGAACGCCAAGCCAACATCGCTGCACTGCAGCAGATCGCTCAGAACAACCACGGCCATGGAAACCATGATCACCCGGGTCAAAGCTCAAAAACTTTCAGAACACCAACCCACCTATTTTCAGCAAGACAGAAGAGCCACTAGACGCTGATGACTGGCTCCAGACAATGGAGAACAACTTGGAAGTTGCGGGAGTTGAAGCCGCAGAGAAAGTACTGTTCGCCACCCACTACCTGTCAGGACCTGCACGAGCCTGGTGGACAAGCGCCGCGCAATGAATGCGGGACAGATGATGCCTTGGGAAGACTTCAAGCTGAAGTTTAGCAAGTATCACGTGCCCCAAGGACTGATCAAGAAGATGAGAGACGAGTTCCGCGAACTCAAGCAAGGCAGAATGTCTGTGTTAGAATACCGCGACAGATTCCTCACTCTGTCAAGGTACGCCCCGGATGAAACCGACACCAATGAGAAGCGGAAGGAAAGATTTCTGAACGGATTACACGACGAGATGCAGACCGTACTGGTCAACATTCCCTTTGCTGACCTAGAAGCCCTGGTGGACTCAGCCATCCAGATGGAAGGGAAGCTTCACCAAGCCAATGAGAACCGCAAACGCCGGATGATGAACCAGCATGGGTCCAACAATGCCCAAAAGTACCGCAACAACCCATCTGGAGGATTTACTCCAAAATACAACAAGCCCACTGCCCAGACTTACCGCCCAAACTACTCCAATAACCATGGAGGACCCCCGAAGCCCGGAGGCAACAACAACAACAATCACACCAGCAACAACAACCCCAACACCAACACCAACGGGAACAACAACAACAACAACACTGGCCCAAAGACTGGAAGCAACACTGTGCCCCTCAATCCCAAGGACAAGTCAACCATCACTTGTTATGAGTGTGGAGTGGTTGGGCATTACTCCAATGAGTGCCCCAAGAGACTCGCCAAGATTGCCGCCAACACCGCTGCACCTGCTCAGAACCAACGCCGCTTTGCCGCAAGAAAGAACCAGAACAACAACGGCCGCTACTACAACATGACTGCCACTGAAGCTCAAGAAGCACCTCAGAACATGCCAAGTATGTCTTCCTGTTAAATCATATCGCCCAATCTTTTAGGAACCTAACTTTTCTTAAAATCTCGGGACGAGATTTGTTTAAGGGGGAAGGGTTTGTAACACCCCAAATTTCAAAACAAAGATAAAATAAATTTCCTTTTTCCAAAAATGAGAACCAACAAAAACTTTTCTTAAATAGAGTGCTATGCTTAGTGCTCATACCTTTTACTTGTGTTTTTGCCATGATGAGTGTAATTATGCTTATGGGATAAACCCTAAAACCTTAAAGTGATCAAGTAAAGATCACAAACCAAATAAAATAAAAGAGGAATAAATCAAATAAGAAAAACCCTAAACCTTAACCTTCTCACAAATCATTTGGATCTATTTTGAGAAACCAAAATAAAAGAGAAAAGAGATATGTGGGCATATAGCCCTAATATGTAAATTTTGAACTCTATCTTTTATTACTTGGCTAAATGGAAGTGAACCAGTGCAAAACTTACTAAACCCTAAACCTCATCCCTCTTGTCATCAATCTTTGCAAAATAAGATGAAAAGAAAAGATCTTATTTAAGAAAAAGGCATATGCAAGCCTATGGCTACTTTTTGGAAAATGATGAGCTTTGCTTTGTCTACCTTGAATAGATGAATTGAAATACCTCAACACAATCAACAAAGCACCTACAAATCAATTCAAGTGAGAAACAAAATAAAAATCAAATTTATGCATAGAGGCATATGTGGCACTTAGCCAAATTATCAAATCTTGACCTAGCCACTTCCATTGCCTCAAAGTGGTGTGAACCTTTCACCCCACTCAATCTAACACCAAATAAACCCCACTCATGTCAAAATGAAGCAAAAGAAAAATAAAAGAATAAAAGATAGAAATTCACAAAATCCTCACTTATGGCTCTATGCCATTTTTATAAATTTTGACCCTAGACCATTTTGGCCTTCACCATTATTTGAATAATGTTACTCAACACTTATTACAACTTTTGGAATCAAAGAATCACAAATCAAATAATTTTCAAATGCAAAACTAGCTCACATATGATAATGGTCAATTTGGACAATTTTAGTCTGATCACCACTTTGAGCCCTTGCCATTCAAATTTCCCAAACCAACTCTTGCTAAATCTTTGCACCATTTCAAATTCAACATCAAGGTGAACAAATTTGGTGAAAAGCACCATGCCAAATTCATCTTTGATCATGAGCAAGGCTCATCCAAAGTTCCAACTTTTTCACATATGCAACATTCTACACTTAGCCATTTTTGCCAATTCTTGAATTCTAAATTTTCCACCACCACCTCAAAACCTCTCTGGTCATTTACAACTTATATCAACACTCACATTTCAAAAACTTTCACCTTTTGAATTATTTCAAATTTGGATATTTTTTTGAATTTTACAAATTCGGGCACTATTTGCAACTATTGCAAATAGTGAATCTACCTCAACCTAATCTACCCCAACCTACACCAATTGGTCCCCTGGTTCCCTCTCTCACTAACACCAGCATAGTAAACCTAAGAAGAACCCTAGGGAGACCAAGCCATGGCCATGCACACACCATGCCGGCCATGTCGAGCCCCTCTCTCTCCCTTGCATCTCAGCCCTGGCCCCGCGCCACACACGCCACCTCACCCCTAGCCTTGCCTAGCATCGCCATGGTGACGAGACGCTGATCGCCGGAGACGCGCGCCCAGCACACGCCCTGACGCCGCTCGTCGCGCATGCACACCAGACACGCTCAGTACACGCGCCACCACCTCGCTCACGCACTGGCCCCGCTCTCGACGCCTTGAGCATCACCACGACACCTGGAAGCCGCCAGACACCACCTCGACCAGACCCTGGACCGCCGCCGCCGTGGACGGAGAAGGAGATCCCGCGAACGCCGCCACCAGACATGGACACGAGGCGACACAACCGAGCCCCCCGACCAAGCTGCGCGCCATTCGCCTCGCAGGACGTAGAACACCCACACCCTCGCCTAGCTCAACCCTCGCCGGAGACGCCGCGCCCATGTCGCCACCTCACTGCCCCGCAACCCCCATCTATAAATAGCGTTCCCTGGACGAAGCTGAGCACACCATCTCGTTCCCCATCCTCCACTGCTTCTCCTCCACCCAACCACTCGCTCGATTGTCGCCGGAGCAGCCCCAATCGATCGATCGGAGCCGCGGAGGCCCTGGTGCAATCGCCGACGACTGGAGCCTCCCCGAGCGACGCCACTGCTACAGGCTTCCTCCTCGTCCTCGACAACCTCGAACGGAACACCGCCGCCGCTCGCCGGACCCACAGCTCGCCCTCCGACCCCCTACTGCCGCCGCGCCGGTGAGCTTCTCTCGCCGTCGACGACGACGAGCGTGATCCGTTGGATCCTCGTCTAATCGTGCGGCGCAGTTTACAGCGTACCCCTTCGGGCGTTAAGACCCACTGACGCGTGGACCCCGCCGTCAGGCGGCCTGCTCGCGCTGGACGCGAAGTGGGCCGGCCCATGTTTATTTTCTCGGCTGAGCCCAACTACGTTTCCCGCCTAGGCCCAAGTATTTGAATTTGAAATTTCGAATTTGATTAAATTGCTTACTGGTCCTGTCTTGTAAATTAAATAGTTTCAAATCTACCCAACCAAATTTGATGAAATTTATATGGTTGGAAAGCTTGTAAAAATATTTATCCAACCCCACTAGTCCCACCTCAAGATCTATTGTGGAAATAAAATGATAAAAAGAAGAAGGCAGGGACTTTTCCCTATTCAAATAATTATTAAAAATCAAATAAAATAGATATTAAGTTAATTCCAACTCTACTAGCTCACATTTGACTTACACTAATTGATTATGCAATAAAATGGTGTGGTCACTTTGCATGATCATGCCCTAGTTAAAATAGTGGACAATATGGCTATTTTATTAAAGTAGTATTGTCCAAAAATATTAGGTAAATCATATGAAGTATTATGCTTCATTTAAATCTTGTCTCAAATGCATTCATATGAAGTTGGACCCCTGGTCAAATGATATCATATGAAATGCTTGGAGATATTAAATCATCATAGGCATTATTAAATGGTATGAGGTACTCTACCTCATTTAAATCATTTTCTCAAATAATGAGGATGAAGGGTTGACTTAGGTCAATCTAAACTCATGCAGGATTGTTTGAGAAATTAAATCTTAAGAAGATTCAATGAGAGGAAACTATTCTTCAAAGACAAAAGGGAACTATCATTTACATATATAATGAGAGGAAATTATTTTTCTTAAGAATAAAACAATACCAACCAACATGATGGCAATGTGTTACCACTAGAATAATTTGTGTGATTTATGTGTGTGCTTAGTATAGCTCTTGATCTGTTGAGTGATTGTATCCTCGTATTCGTGTATAGACGCTAGTACCGGAGAATACCAGGAAGAGGAAGGATTCTACCCCGAAGAAGAAGAGAACTTTGACCACATCAACAACCAAGGCAAGCTAACACTATTGCAAGCTCTATGGTTGCAAGCTAATATTCTTGCAAAGTGCAAAGTTCTACCAAGAACAAGGCACACTCATCTTTTCTTATGATTCATAAACCTATCCCAAGTTTTATTACAAGCTTTATTTACAAGCTTTATTGCTTTGATTTATCAAAGTACTTTTTGATTCATGATTCAATGGGGTTAATGTTAGATTAGTACAAGAATATCCAACTTAGCCTAACTAGCATTCCAAGTAGTTAGCACCCTTCATGAGTAGATGCTAGTGCTAATATTAAAACTTGACTACTCTAGATGGGAACATGTGACTTGAAAGGAATTTGAAAACTTTGGAATGATGATGCATTCCATTGGATGAATTTTGAAGGTGAATATGACCAAGAGAAGATAGTGATTTTTGAATAAAAACTGATATTGGTTGGGATGCGATACCTTTCCAATTTTTGAGTACCCCCACAATACCTGATTATGGGTAAGGGCTTAACTAGAAATTTATGTATTTTAGTATGGGTTCCCTCTGAACACACGTCATAGGGGTTACGCCGAGGCTGCCTCCGTTGTTGAGAAATGATGTGAATTGTAGGCCAATTGTGCGCCCAGGTTGTGAGTTGGTCTTCACCGGGAGGCCAAGCTCATGGGGAGAGGTGCTCATACTAGGATTTGTAAATGAAAGGTTATGGTTGATGATCCGCGTACTGTGTTACGATGATTCGGGGTTATCCCGACGGATGAAATCAAATGTTGTGGCGCAAGTGTGCAACCTCTGCAGAGTGTAAACCTATTCAAATAGCCGTGTCCACGGTTACGGACGGTTGGAAAGGCCATACTGTTACCAGTGTCAGATTCTTTGAAAATAGTGATGCAATGAATGGTGAATTGGTGACTTGTTTTTGAATCACAACTTGAGTTGTGGGAATGACACTAATGTTCCCACTTGAGTTAGTTAGTACATGAAGAGTCTTTATTTCAAATACTTGTGAACTAAAATTGGCTTTATGCAAAAGAAACTAGAGCTTAGTACCCCTTTGCTAGAATTGATAGTACTTACACTAGTTTTAGTTTGCGAGTACTTTAAAGTACTCACGGCTGTGTCCCTGGCTATTCAAATGGCCAGACTATGAAGAGGAGCAGCAGTATGACGATGGTGGACAGCAGGACGTCTACGACAACTAGGACTACTCCTGACGTCAAGCGTTGGCATGTGGACTATAGAGTCCTTGTATCTTACGCTTCCGCTATGAACTTATGTTTGTTCGTTGATCAGTTCGTTGATCACTAGATCAACTATTTGTGTAATATGGATCATGTGATTCCAAGTTGTAAGACTTTATGGTTTGTAATGAATGATGACTTATGATATTCAACTGTTATGTCTCGCAACAACAATATTCCTGGGATTTTGTTACTCTTAGGAATGATGGACCTAGCATGGATGAGGAGGACAAGCATTGGAGCATGATCACACATGGAGGAGATGGCAGCAAACATATGAGGATTGAAGAGGACGCCTCAAGTGGAGATTTCAGAACTTTGAAGCCACTGATACGTCTCAAACGTATCTATAATTTCTTATGTTCCATGCTACTTTTATTACAATACTTGAATGTTTTATACATACTTTACAGCATTATTATACATTTTCCGCACTAACCTATTAACAAGATGCCGAAGTGCCGGTTGTTGTTTTCTGCTATTTTTGGTTTCAGAAATCCTAGTAAGGAAATATTCTCGGAATTGGACGAAATCAACCCAGGGTCCTATTTTTCCACGAAGCTTCCGGAAGACCGAAGGAGACGAAGTGGGGCCATGAGGTGGCCACACACCAGGGCGGCGCGCCCAGGCCCTGGCCGCGCGGCCCTAGTGTGTGGGCCCCTCGTGTCGCCCCCTGACCTACCCTTCCGCCTACATATAGCCTTCGTCGCGAAACCCCGTCCGAGAGCCACGATACGGAAAACCTTCCAGGAGACGCCGCCGCGAATCCCATCTCGGGATTCAGGAGATCGCCTCCGGCACCCTGCCGGAGAGGGGAATCATCACCGGAGGGCTCTACATCATCATGCCCGCCTCCGGTTGATGCGTGAGTAGTTCATCCTTGGACTATGGGTCCATAGCGTAGCTAGATGGTTGTCTTCTCCGCTTGTGCTATCATTGTTTAGATCTTGTGAGCTGCCTAACATGATCAAGATCATCTATTTGTAATGCTACATGTTGTGTTTGGCGGGATCCGATGAATATAGAATATTATGTTAAGTTGATTATCAATCTATCATATATGTGTTGTTTATGTTCTTGCATGCTCTCCGTTGCTAGTAGAGGCTCTGGCCAAGTTGATACTTGTAACTCCAAGAGGGAGTATTTATGCTCGATAGTGGGTTCATGCCTCCATTGAATCTGGGACAGTGACAGAAAGTTCTAAGGTTGTGGATGTGCTGTTGCTACTAGGGATAAAACATCGATGCTTTGTCTAAGGATATTTGTGTTGATTACATTACGCACCATACTTAATGCAATTATCTGTTGTTTACAACTTAATACTGGAAGGGGTTCGGATGATAACCTGAAGGTGGATTATTTAGGCATAGATGCATGCTGGATAGCGGTCTATGTACTTTGTCGTAATGCCCTGATTAAATCACATAGTAATCATCGTTGATATGTATTGAATCTTTATTTGTCAATTGCCCGCCTGTAATTTGTTCACCCAGCATGTTAGTTATCTTATTGGAGAGACACCACTAGTGAACTGTGGACCCCGGTCCATTCTTTTACATCTGAATACATTCTACTGCAATCTCTTTTTTTACTGTTCTTTGCAAACAAACACCATCTTCCACTCGATACGTTTAATCCTTTGTTTTCAGCAAGCCGGTGAGATTGACAACCTCACTGTTACGTTGGGGCAAAGTACTTTGATTGTGTTGTGCAGGTTCCATGTTGGCGCCGGTTTCACTGGTGTTGCGCCGCACTACACTCCTCCACCAACAACCTTCACGTGCTTCTTGGCTCCTACTGGTTCGATAACCTTGGTTTCATACTGAGGGAAACTTGCTTCTATACGCATCATACCTTCCACTTGGGGTTCCCAACAGACGTGTGCATCTACGCGTATCAAGCTAAATTTTTGGCGCCGTTGCCGGGGACCTGAAGAAAGTTGCACCCCAGAGATTTCTAACTCCCACGTCAACTACACGCCAGCAGCTAAATTTCTGGCGCCGTTCCGGGAGATCAAGACACGCTGCAAGGGAGTCTCCACTTCCAATCTCTTTACTTTGTTTTTGTCTTGCTTTACTTTACTTTATTTACTGTCTTGTTTGCTTCATATTAAAAACACAAAAAAATTAGTTACTTTACTTATTGTCTTGTTTACTTGTTCTATATCAAAACACACAAAAATTAGTTACTTGTCTTTACTTTATTTGCCTAGTTTACTTTTTGCTTATTTCATCATGTTTCCTCCTAAGTACACTCTAAAAGACATACCGGTAGGCCGAGGGTCTATAATTGGAAGAGATAATATAGAAGATTTTTTCACTCATGTTAGTATAGCTGAAGATTTTGAAGATAGACACTTGGTAGAACTTGCTCCTACTTATGAAATTGTTGTTGCTTCTCTAGTACACATGTTGGAAATTAAATTTGTTAATCTCAATCCTATAATTCAGCATATGTTTCTTACACTCTCTGATATGGAGGAAGGAGAAAAGAAAGATTTTGTCTTAGAAACTCTTCTAAAAGAATTTGGTGGTGTAGCAAGAGAGGCTAGAAAAGTCTTTACTAAATATAAAATGCTTGGTTCTTACACCAACTTTGCTAGTACCCTTGAGAAGATGGACATTGATAGGATAAAGTACACTAATAATGTTAGTGATGGAGGGGATATTAAGACATCAATACCCTGCAAGCTTGTAGGAATGTTCGAGGCACTAGAAAAGAATTATGATTGGATTGTTCCTGAAAATTTATTTGATGAGAATAGCAAGCCTAAGAGTAATGAAAAGGGAGCCTCTGAAACTTACATAGATAAGATAACATGTATTGTTGAGGAAACCCCAGACACCCCTGGTAATAATGTTGATGCGTCTTCTCTTGATGTTACTTGATTTGCACTTTCTGCGCCTAGCTGAAAGGCGTTAAACAAAAGCACTTCTTGGGAGATAACCCATGTTTCATTTTATTTACTGTATTGTTGAGTCTTGAAAGTTTTTTAATACTGTAGCAACCTCTCTTTATCATGTTTTTGTGCCAAGTAAAGTTTCTATGTTAAAGTTGATGATAGATTTGGATCGCTGCGCAGAAACAGCATTGTTGTCTGTCACGAATTCTCGCAGAAGTCTCTGTAAAAAATATCGACAAAATCTGCAAATTTACGAGCGTGATCCTCATATATGTACGCAACTTTCATTAGTTTTGAGTTTTTCCATTTGAGCAAGTTAAGTGCCCCTGCAAGATTCATCTTTACGGACTGTTCTGTTTTTGACAGATTCTGTCTTTTATTTCGCATTGCCGCTTTGCTATGTTGAATGAGTTTCTTTGTTCCATTAACTTTCAGAAGCTTTGTGCAATGTCCAGAAGTGTTAAGAATGATTGTGTAACCTCTGAATATGTGAATTTTGATTATGCACTAACCCTCTAATGAGTTTGCTTGAAGTTTGTGTGAAGGAAGTTTTCAAGGGTCAAGAGAAGAGGATGATATACTATGATCAAGAAGAGTGAAAGGTCTAAGCTTGGGGATACCCGGTGGTTCATCCCTGCATATTTTAAGAAGACTCAAGCATCTAAGCTTGGGGATGCCCAAGGCATCCCCTTCTTCATCGACAACATTATCGGTCACTTCTAGTGAAACTATATTTTTATTCCATCACATCCTATGTTCTTTACTTGGAGCGTCGGTTTGCTTTTATTTTTGTTTTGGTTTGAATAAAGTTGGATCCCACCATTATTATATTGGAGATATTACTCTCCGCTTTTTCATATGGAACACTTGTGTTCTTAATTGTGCTTTAATGTTCATGGCGAAGGCTGATTGCTTCGTTAAATTGCTATTTGGTTGGAATCGGAAAATGCTGCATATGGTTTGGCAATTTGGCAATTGTTTGAGCTCTCATAGATCATGTTTAAGCTCTTGCATCATGTAGTTTAATCTATTAATGAAGAACTACTGTAGAGCTTGTTTAATTTGGTTTGCATGATTGGTCTCTCTAAGTCTAGATATTTTCGGGTAAAGTGTTTGAACAACAAGGAAGACAGTGTAGAGCCTTATAATGCTTGCAATATGTTCTTGTGTGAGTTTTGCTGTACCTGTTCATACTTGTGTTTGCTTCAAACAACCTTGCTAGCCCAAACCTTGTACTGAGAGGAAATGCTTCTCGTGCATCCAAACACCTTGAGCCAAAACCCATGCCATTTGTGTCCACCATATCTACCTACTATGTGGTATTTTTCTGCCATTCCAAAGTAAATTACTTGAGTGCTACCTTTAAAATTTCATTCCTTTACCTTTACAACATATAGCTCATGGGACAAATAGCTTAAAAACTATTGTGGTGATGAATATGTAGTTATGTGTCTTAATTCTTATAAGTTGCTTGTTGAGCGGTAACCATGTTTCTGGGGCCATCAACTTTACCTTTGTTGGATATCATGTGAGATGCTATGCATGTTCGTCTTGTCTGAAGTAAGTGCGATTTCATGATCAAATGGTTTGAGTATGCATATGTTAGAGAAGAACATTGGGCCGCTAACTAAAGCCATGTATCATGGTGGAAGTTTCAGTTTGGACATACAACCTCAATCTCTTATGAGAATATTATGTTGTTGAATGCTTAAGCATTAAAAGAGGAGTCCATTATCTGTTGTCTATGTTGTCCCGGTATGGATGTCTAAGTTGAGAATAATCAAAGCGAGAAATCCAATGCGTGCTTTCTCCTTAGACACTTGTACAGGCGGCATAGAGGTACCCCTTTGTGACACTTGGTTGAAACATATGTTATGCAATGATAATCCGTGTCTTCCGAGCTAAGTAGGACAAGGTGCGAGCACTATTAGTACTCTATGCATGAGACATGCAACTTGTAGGAAGTATTATGCATAGCACATATGAATTATTACTACCGTTGACAAAATTGTTTCTATGTTTTCAAAACAAAAGCTCTAGCACAAAAATAGTAATCAATGCTTCCCTCTGCGAAGGGCCATTCTTTTACTTTATGTTGAGTCAGTTTACCCATTTCTTTCTATCTTAGAAGCAAACACTTGTGTTAACTGTGTGCATTGATTCTTACATGTTTACTTATTGCACTTGTTATATTGCTCTATGTTGACAAATATCCATGAGATATACATGTTACAAGTTGAAAGCATTGATGAAACTTAATCATCCTTTGTGTTGCTTCAATTCATTCTACTTAGAATTTATTGCTTATGAGTTAGCTCTTATGCAAGTCTTATTGATACTTGTTTGAAAGTACTATTCATGAAAAGTTTTGCTATATGATTCATTTTTTTAGTCATTATCTTTGTTAGCAATATTTTGTTCAGATCACACCATTCATCTCATATGCTTTACAATAATGTTGATCAAGATGCATGTCACTTCAGAAATTATTTGTGTTATCGTTTACCTACTCGAGGACGAGTAGGAACTAAGCTTGGGGATGCTTGATACGTCTCAAACGTATCTATAATTTCTTATGTTCCATGCTACTTTTATTACAATACTTGAATGTTTTATACATACTTTACAACATTATTATACATTTTCGGCACTAACCTATTAACAAGATGCCGAAGTTTTCTTTGTTTTTAGTTTCAGAAATCCTAGTAAGGAAATATTCTCGGAATTGGACGAAATCAACGCCCGGGTCATATTTTTACACGAAGCTTCAGAAGACCGAAAGGAGACGAAGTGGGGCCACGAGGTGGCCACACACCAGGCGGCGCGGCCAGGGCCCCGCCACGCGGCCTAGTGTGTGGGCCCTCGCGTCGCCTGACCTACCCTTCCGCCTACATCTAGCCTTCGTCGCGAAACCCCCTGTACCGAGAGCCACGATACGGAAAACCTTCCAGACGCCGCCGTCGCGAATCCCATCTCGAGGGATTCAGGAGATCGCCTCCGGCCCTGCCGGAGAGGGGAATCAGGAGGGGCTCTACATCATCATGCCCGCCTCGATTGATGCGTGAGTAGTTCATCCTTGGACTATGGGTCCATAGCAGTAGCTAGATGGTTGTCTTCTCCGCTTGTGCTATCATTGTTTAGATCTTGTGAGCTGCCTAACATGATCAAGATCATCTATTTGTAATGCTACATGTTGTGTTTGGCGGGATCCGATGAATATAGAATATTATGTTAAGTTGATTATCAATCTATCATATATGTGTTGTTTATGTTCTTGCATGCTCTCGTTGCTAGTAGAGGCTCCGGCCAAGTTGATACTTGTAACTCCAAGAGGGAGTATTTATGCTCGATAGTGGGTTCATGCCTCCATTGAATCTGGGACAGTGACAGAAAGTTCTAAGGTTGTGGATGTGTTGTTGCTACTAGGGATAAAACATCGATGCTTTGTCTAAGGATATTTGTGTTGATTACATTACGCACCATACTTAATGCAATTATCTGTTGTTTACAACTTAATACCGAAAGGGGATTCTGAAGGTGGATTATTTAGGCATAGATGCATGCTGGATAGCGGTCTATGTACTTTGTCGTAATGCCTGATTAAATCACATAGTAATCATCGTTGATATGTATTGAATCTTTATTTGTCAATTGCCCGCCTGTAATTTGTTCACCCAGCATGTTAGTTATCTTATTGGAGAGACACCACTAGTGAACTGTGGACCCCGGTCCATTCTTTTACATCTGAATACATTCTACTGCAATCTTTTACTGTTCTTTGCAAACAAACACCATCTTCCACTCGATACGTTTAATCCTTTGTTTCAGCAAGCCGGTGAGATTGACAACCTCACTGTTACGTTGGGGCAAAGTACTTTGATTGTGTTGTGCAGGTTCCACGTTGGCGCCGGTTTCACTGGTGTTGCGCCGCACTACACTCCTCCACCAACAACCTTCACGTGCTTCTTGACTCCTACTGGTTCGATAACCTTGGTTTCATACTGAGGGAAACTTGCTATACGCATCATACCTTCCACTTGGGTTCCCAATGGACGTGTGCAGAACTTTGAAGCCACCATAATGAAGAATGAAGACTTGGACGAAATATACAAGATTACACTTCATAATTTCGTCCATAGCATAATATGGTGCTGCGTCACCTTTAATTTTGGGCCAGGCCCATGTCATTTTCGCAGGAATTAAGTCAGCCACTTTTTAGAGTCCGTATTGAAGGGGGAAAGGCCTTCTAGGGTTTGGTTCGGCCACCATATGTATGGCTGGCCGAAACCCCACATTTTCCTCCTTTAAATACCCCCATAGCCGTCACGTTTAGACTCGGATTTTGATTAGATTAAAAGTTAGCCATTGCTGCAACTCTCGTGTACTTCTTTTGAGGCCAACGCCCAGAACAAGACCGACTATTTGGAATCCCACCTTATTCAATAAAGCTTTCATCTTTCATCCGCAATATTATGATTGCAATATTAGTTCTTACTTGTTCTCGATTTCAGGTAGGAATTAAAACCCCCGCTGGTCAAGCTGATCATGCATCCGCAAGATCATTAACTCCCGGAGATTGTCCTAGCGATTGCATTTGCGCACGAGTTTTGCACATATAGTCGAATCGTCAAGCACGAACTCCACCAACAAATCGACGTTATCATCATCTCATCGAAAGATCGGCCATCTTTGCCCTATCAATGTTCAGCGGGCCGATCCAAATCGGCGACCCAAACGAACCATTTCCGTCCGTTTGGGCCGGCTCGCAGACAGTTTTGGGGTTCGTGTCCGCTTCGATTGGGTGGTGTGTTGATACGTCTCAAACGTATCCATAATTTCTGATGTTCCATGCTTGTTTTATGACAATACTTACATGTTTTGTTCACACTGTATATCGTTTTGATGCATTTTCCGGAACTAACCTATTGACGAGATGTCGAAGTGCCAGCTCCTGTTTTTGCTATTTTTGGTTTCAGAAATCCTAGTAAGGAAATATTCTCGAATTGGACGAAATCAAGGCCCATGATCTTATATTTCCACGAAGCCTCCGAACACCGAAGAGGGACCGAGGAGAGGCCCAGGGCCACCACACATGGTGGCGGCGCGGCGAGGGGCGCCCCCGATGTGTGGGCTCCCGGAACCCTTCCGACTCCGTTTCTTCGCCTATATAAGTCGTCTTGACCTAAATCTTCGATACGGAAAAACCACGATACGAGAAAAGTTCCAGAGCCGCCGCCATCGCGAAACTCCAATTCGGGGGACAGAAGTCTCTGTTCCAGCACCCTGCCGGGACGGGGAATTGCCCCCGGAGCTATCTCCATCGACACCACTGATGTCTACGTTCCCCCTCCTTTCCTGTAGACAGTGTTGGGCCTCCAAGTGCAGAGGTTTGTAGAACAGCAGCAAGTTTTCCTTAAGTGGATCACCCAAGGTTTATCGAACTCGGGGAGGAAGAGGTCAAAGATATCCCTCTCATGCAACCCTGCAACCACAAAGCAAGAAGTCTCTTGTGTCCCCAACACACCTAATAGGTGCACTAGTTCGGCGAAGATATAGTGAAATACAAGTGGTATGAATATATATGAACAGTAGCAACGGTGCCAGAAAATAGCTTGCCTGGCGTGTAGTTGATGGTGGTAGTATTGCAGCAGTAGTAACACAGTAAAACAGAGAACAAGCAGTAGTAACTCAGCGGTATTTAGGAACAAGGCCTAGGGATTAGACTTTCACTAGTGGACACTCTCAACATTGATCACATAACAGAATAGATAAATGCATACTCTACACTTTTGTTGGATGATGAACACATTGCGTAGGATTACACGAACCCTCAATGCCGGAGTTAACAAGCTCCACAATAATGCTCATGTTTAAGTAACCTTAAGTGTAAGATAGATCAAAACGACTAAACCAAGTACTAGCATAGCATGCACACTGTCACCTTCATGCATATGTAGGAGGAATAGATCACATCAATATTATCATAGCAATAGTTAACTTCGCAATCTACAAGAGATCATGATCATAGCATAAACCAAGTACTAACACGGTGCATGCACTGCACACATGCAGGAGGAATAGAACTACTTTAATAACTTTGCTAGAGTAGCACATAGATAGTAGTAATACAAAACTCATATGAATCTCAATCATGTAAGGCAGCTCATGAGATCATTGTATTGAAGTACATAGGAGAGAGATTAACCACATAGCTACCGGTACAGCCCCGAGCCTCAATGGAGAACTACTCCCTCTTCATGGGAGCAGCGGTGATGAAGATGGCGGTGGAGATGGCAGCGGTGTCGATGGAGAAGCCTTGGGCACTTCCCCGCTCCGGCAGGGTGCCGGAACAGAGACTCCTGTCCCCGCATCTTGGCTTCGCGATGACGGCGGCTCTGGAACTTTTCTCGTATCGTGGCTCTCTCCGTAAGGGTTTTCGATGCAGGGGCTTTAAATAGGCGAAGAGCGCAGGAGGGCTGACGGGCGGCCGGGGGTGGCGGCGCGGGCCACCCTAGGCCGCGCCGCCACCCTCTGGTGGGCTGTGGCCCCCTGGTCCTTCGGGTGTTCGGAAGCTTCGTGGAAAAATAGGACCCGGGCGTTGATTTCGTCCGATTCCGAGAATATTTCGTTACTAGGATTTCTGAAACCAAAAACAGCAGAAAACGGGAACTGGCACTTCGCATCTTGTTAATAGGTTAGTTCCAGAAACGCATAAATACGACATATAATGTGCATAAAACATGTAGGTATCATCAATAAAGTGGCATGGAACATAAGAAATTATCGATACGTTGGAGACGTATCGCATCCCCAAGCTTAGTTCTGCTCGTCCCGAGCAGGTAAAGCGATAACAAAGATAATTTCTGAAGTGACATGCCATCATAAACTTGATCATACTATTGTAAACATATGTAATGAATGCAACGATCAAAACAATGGTAATGACATGAGTAAACAAGTGAATCATAAAGCAAAGACTTTTCATGAATAGTACTTCAAGACAAGCATCAATAAGTCTTGCATAAGAGTTAACTCATAAAGCAATAAATCAAAGTAAAGGTATTGAAGCAACACAAAGGAAGATTAAGTTTCAGCGGTTGCTTTCAACTTGTAACATGTATATCTCATGGATAATTGTCAATGCAAAGTAATATAACAAATGCAATAAGCAAGTATGTAAGAATCAATGCACAGTTCACACAAGTGTTTGCTTCTTAAGGTGGAGAGAGATAGGTAAACTGACTCAACAACAAAAGTAAAAGAAAGGTCCTTCAAAGAGGAAAGCATCGATTGCTATATTTGTGCTAGAGCTTTGATTTTGAAAACATATAGAGAGCATAAAAGTAAAATTTTGAGAGGTGTTTGTTGTTGTCAACGAATGGTAGCGGGTACTCTAACTACCTCATCAACCAGACTTTCAAGAGCGGCTCCCATGAAGGACGTTATCTCTACCAGCAAGGTAGATCATCCCTCTTCTCTTTTGTTTACACATGTACTTTAGTTTAGTTTTTCTTTATTTATGGATGACACTCCTCCCAACCTTTTGCTTACACAAGCCATGGCTAACCGAATCTCGGGTGCCTTCCAACATTCACATACCATGGAGGAGTGTCTATTTGCAAAATTAAGTTGCTTACTGATGAATCAGAGCAAAACATGTGAAGAGAATTATTAATGCAAGTTAATTAATTGAGGCTGGGAACCTCATTGCCAGCTCTTTTTGCAAAATTATTGGATAAGCGGATGAAGCCACTAGTCCATTGTGAAAGTCTGTCAAAAGTAAATGACAAGATCGAAAGATAAACACCACATACTTCCTCATGAGCTATAAAACATTGACACAAATTAGAGGTAATAAATTTTGAATGGTTTAAAGGTAGCACTCAAGCAATTTACTTTGGAATGGCGGAGAAATACCATGTAGTAGGTAGGTATGGTGGACACAAATGGCATAGTAGTTGGCTCAAGGATTTTGGATGCATGAGAAGTATTCCCTCTCGATACAAGGTTTAGGCTAGCAAGGTTATTTGAAGCAAACTCAAGGATGAACAAGTGCAGCAAAACTCACATAAAAGACATATTGTAAACATTATAAGACTCTACCGTCTTCCTTGTTGTTCAAACTCAATACTAGAAATTATCTAGACCTTAGAGAGACCAATTATGCAAACCAAATTTTAGCATGCTCTATGTATTTCTTTACTAATAGGTGCAAAGTATATGATGCAAGAGCTTAATCATGAGCACAACAACTGCCAAGTATCACATTATCCAAGACATTTTACCAATTACTACATGTAGCATTTTCCAGTTCCAACCATATAACAATTTAACGAAGAAGAAACTTCGCCATGAATATTATGAGCTAAGAACACATGTGTTCATACGAACCAGCGGAGCATGTCTCTCTCCCACACAAGGATGAACTTATTCAGAGAACTAAGATAACAAAACAAAAACAAAAATAAAAGCACACAGACGCTCCAAGTAAAGTACATAAGATGTGACTGAATAAAAATATAGTTTCACTAGAAGAAACCTGATAAGTTGTCGATGAAGAAGGATGCCTTGGGCATCCCCAAGCTTAGATGCTTGAGTCTTCTTAAAATATGCAGGGATGAACCACGGGGGCATCCCCAAGCTTAGACTTTCACTCTTCTTGATCACATTATATCACCCTCTTCTATTGACCCTTGAAAACTTCCTTCACACCAAACTTCAAGCAAACTCATTAGAGGGTTAGTGCATAATCAAAAATTCACATGTTCAGAGGTGACACAATCATTCTTAACACTTCTGGACATTGCACAAAACTTCTGAAAGTTAATGGAACAAAGAAACTCATTCAACTTAACAAAAGCGGCAATGCGAAATAAAAGGCAGAATCTGTCAAAAACAGAACAGTCCGTAAAGACGAATTTAAAACTGGCACCAGACTTGCTCAAATGGAAAAACTCAAAACTAATGAAAGTTGCGTACATATCTGAGGATCACGCTCGTAAATTGGCAGATTTTTTCGAATTTTCTACAGAGAAATAGGCCCAGATTCGTGACAGACAGCAATGCTGTTTCTGCGCAGCAATCCCAAATATAACATCAACTTTGACATAGAAACTTTACTTGGCACAACAAAACACAAAACTAAGATAAGAGAGAGGTTGCTACAGTAGTAAACAACTTCCAAGACACAAATATAAAACAAAGTACTGTAGCAAAATAACACATGGGTTATCTCCCAAGAAGTTCTTTTCTTTATAGCCATTAAGATGGGCTCAGCAGTTTTAATGATGCACTCGCAAGAAATAGTATTTGAAGCAAAAGAGAGCTTCAAGAGGCAATTCAAAACACATTTGAGCCTAACATGCTTCCTATGCATAGGAATCTTGTAAATAAACAAGTTCATGAAGAGCAAGGTAACAAGCATAGGAAGATAAAACAAGTGTAGCTTCAAAAATTTCAGCACATAGAGAGGCATTTTAGTAACATGAAAATTTCTACAACCATATTTTCCTCTCTCATAATAACTTTTAGTAGCAACATGAGCAAACTCAACAATATAACTATCACATAAAGCATTCTTATCATGAGTCTCATGCATAAAATTATTACTCTCCACATAGGCATAATCAATTTTATTAGTTGTAGTGGGAGCAAATTCAACAAAGTAGCTATCATTATTATTCTCATCATCAAATATAGGAGGCATAGTATCATCAAAGTAAATTTTCTCCTCAATGCTTGGGGGACTAAAAATATCATGCTCATCAAAGCCAGCTTCCCCAAGCTTAGAATTTTCCATAGCATTAGCAACAATGGTGTTCAAAGCATTCATAGTAATAACATTCCCATTAGCATGCATATAAAGTTCCATGGGTTTTTTTATTCTCTCTTCAAACACATCATGTCCTAATTCAAGATAAAGTTCATAAAGATCTCTCATATTTTTGTTGTTTTCCATTATGCCTAACTAGTGTAAACAAGAAACCAAATGTCGCAATTGCAGAGTCTAAAGGAAATAGCTTCGAGTACTTACAATGGCGCCGGAGAATAGCTTAGTAGCCGAGATCCGGAGTGTGAGTACCTTTTACCTTTCCCCGGCAACGGCGCCAGAAAATTAGCTTGATGTCTACGTTCCCCCTCCTTTCCTGTAGACAGTGTTGGGCCTCCAAGTGCAGAGGTTTGTAGAACAGCAGCAAGTTTTCCCTTAAGTGGATCACCCAAGGTTTATCGAACTCGGGGAGGAAGAGGTCAAAGATATCCCTCTCATGCAACCCTGCAACCACAAAGCAAGAAGTCTCTTGTGTCCCCAACACACCTAATAGGTGCACTAGTTCGGCGAAGAGATAGTGAAATACGGGTGGTATGAATATATATGAACAGTAGCAACGGTGCCAGAAAATAGCTTGCTGGCGTGTAGTTGATGGTGGTAGTATTGCAGCAGTAGTAACACAGTAAAACAGTAAACAAGCAGTAGTAACTCAGCAGTATTTAGGAACAAGGCCTAGGGATTAGACTTTCACTAGTGGACACTCTCAACATTGATCACATAACAGAATAGATAAATGCATACTCTACACTTTTGTTGGATGATGAACACATTGCGTAGGATTACACGAACCCTCAATGCCGGAGTTAACAAGCTCCACAATAATGCTCATGTTTAAGTAACCTTAAGTGTAAGATAGATCAAAACGACTAAACCAAGTACTAGCATAGCATGCACACTGTCACCTTCATGCATATGTAGGAGGAATAGATCACATCAATATTATCATAGCAATAGTTAACTTCGCAATCTCCAAGAGATCATGATCATAGCATAAACCAAGTACTAACACGGTGCACGCACTGTCACCTTTGCACACATGCAGGAGGAATAGAACTACTTTAATAACTTTGCTAGAGTAGCACATAGATAGTAGTGATACAAAACTCATATGAATCTCAATCATGTAAGGCAGCTCATGAGATCATTGTATTGAAGTACATAGGAGAGAGATTAACCACATAGCTACCGGTACAGCCCCGAGCCTCAATGGAGAACTACTCCCTCTTCATGGGAGCAGCAGCGGTGATGAAGATGGCGGTGGAGATGGCAGCGGTGTCGATGGAGAAGCCTTCCGGGGCACTTCCCCGCTCCGGCGGTGCCGGAACGAGACTCTGTCCCCCAGATCTTGGCTTCGCGATGACGGCGGCTCGGAACTTTCTCGTATCGTGGCTCTCTCCGTAAGGGTTTTCGATGCAGGGGCTTTAAATAGGCGAAGAGGCGGCGCGGGAGGGGACGAGGCGGCCGGGGTAGGCGGCGCGGCCAACCCTAGGCCGCGCCGGCCACCCTCCTGGTGGGCCTGTGGCCCCCTCTGGTCCTTCCCGGTGTTCGGAAGCTTCGTGGAAAAATAGGAACCGGGCGTTGATTTCGTCCGATTCCGAGAATATTTCGTTATTAGGATTTCTGAAACCAAAACAGCAGAAAAGGAACGGCACTTCGGCATCTTGTTAATAGGTTAGTTCCAGAAAACGCATAAATACGACATATAATGTGCATAAAACATGTAGGTATCATCAATAAAGTGGCATGGAACATAAGAAATTATCGATACGTTGGAGACGTATCACCACCGCCATCTTCATCGCCAACGCTGCTGCTCCCATGATGAAGAGGGAGTAGTTCTCCCCCGGGGCTGAGGGCTCTACCGGTAGCTATGTGGTTAATCTCTCTCTCTATACTCCAATAAATGATCTCATGAATTGTTTTGCATGATTGAGATCCATATGATGAGCTTTGTATCGCTACTAGTCTATGTGCTACTCATGTGATGTTATTAAAGTAGTCTATTCCTTCTGCATGGTGTAAAGGGACAGTGTGTTGTAGTTCTTGTCGTAGGTTATGATCATAATCTCTTGTAGGTTATGGAGTTAATTATCACTATGATAGTATTGATGTGATCTATTCCCCCTTTCATAGTGTAATGATGACAGTGTGTATGCTATGTTAGTTCTCGGTTTATTTTGCAAAGATCTATTATGCTCTAAGGTTACTTAAATATGAATGCCGAATGTTGTGGCGCTTGTTAACTCCGGCTTGAGGGAGCTCTTGTAGCCCTACACAACGAATGGTGTTTGTCATCCAACAAAAGAGTGTATGTAGCACAAATGAGGAGAAGTAAGTTATTTATTATGCGATCAATGTTGAGAGTGTCCACTAGTGAAAGTATGATCCCTAGGCCTTGTTTCAATACTGCAAACACCGCTTACTTACTGTTCTAATGCATGTTTACTCGCTGCCATATTCATTTCAGATTGTTATTACCACTCATATTCATCTATACCACCTGTGTTTTACTATCTCTTCGCCAAAATAGTGCACCTATACATCTGACAAGTGTATTAGGTGTGTTGGGGACACAAGAGACTTCTTGTATTTTAATTGCAGGGTTGCTTGAGAGTACTATCTTTGACCTCTACCTCCCTGAGTTCGATAAACCTTGGGTGATTCACTTAAGGGAAACTTGCTGCTGTTCTACAAACCTCTGCTCTTGGAGGCCCAACACTGTCTACAAGAATAGAAGTACCCGTAGACATCAAGCTATTTTCTGGCGCCGTTGCCGGGGAGGTAAGGTAAAAGGTATTCACATCCTCCGACTACTAAGTTATTTCTTAGCATTGTTGCCGGTGTGTGAGTGCTCGAAGCTATCTCCTTTAGACTCTGCAATTGCGACTTTTTGTTTCTTGTTTTTATTTTCACTAGTTAGGCTTAATGGAAAACAACAAAAAAATTAGTGAGCTTTTTTATCTTTTTCCTGATTTAGAATTGTTTGATGCAAAAATTAAAAAACCTATGGAACCTTATTTGCATGCTAGTAGCAATGTTATTAGTATGAACGCAATTACTGCTAATGCTATGGAGAAGTCTAAGCTTGGGGAAGCTAGTTTTTGTGATCTTTTTAGCTTCCCATCTTTAGGGGAGAAAATTTGCTCTGATAATACTTTATCTCCCATATGCAATAACTCTAATGATGCTTATGATATTTTAAATCCACCTACTGCAAGTATTTCTTTCAAGATACCCATGAAAATTATTGAACGTGTTAGGGATAACCGCTATGAAGGGGATGGAACTGTTCATCCTGGAGATCATTTACTGTTTTTACATGAATTATGCGGGTTATTCAAGTGTGCAGGTATTTCAATGGATGAAGTTAGGAAGAAATTATTTGTTATGTCGCTATCTGGTAAAGCGGCGCATTGGTATAAACTGCTGAAGGATGGGCGTTCTCTTGATTGGAAGGATATTGTGCCTTTATTTTATTCTAAATTCTATCCTCCAAGTGAAATTCACAAAGACCGAAACCGTACATATAATTTCTGGCCTCATGATGGAGAGAGTATTGCCCAAGCATGGGAGAGATTGAAGTCTTAATGCTCAAATGCCCCATTCATGAGCTTCCTGGTAATGTTATCATTGATAATTTCTATGCAAGACTTTCTTTTCAGGATAAAACCTTGCTGGATACTGCTTGTTCTGGATCATTCACACGCAACAAAGAAGAGTTTAAATGGGACCTTCTTGATCGGATTCAGGAGAATACTGAAGAATGGGAGAATGACAAAGGTAGAGAGTCAGGTATAAATTATGATTATGAATGCATTGAAACTTTTATGGAATACTGATAAATTTCGAAATATGAGTGCTACTTATGGTCTTGACTCTCAAGTTGTTGCAAATTTTTATAAAGCTTTTGCTTCTCACATTGAATTGCCTAGGAAGAATTTTGATAAGTATCATGAACCTTTTAAAGACGCTTGCATGAAGGATGAAACTATTATTAATGATTGCAATGAACATGTTGAAACTTCTGAAAATGCTATTTCCTATAAGCATGTTAATTTTTGTGGAATACATAGACCTTGTGGAATTAATCAAATCGAAGATGAATATTGTATCCATCATAGGAATGAAAAAACTAGAAAGTGGTCTAGGGCTCTAGATGATCTTGGTGAAAAAGTGTGTGCCCTCTATCCTTTTATTTGTGAACTTTGCCATAGAGTTGGTCATTTTAATTTTCAATGCTCCTCCAATGATAATTCGAACCCCATGAGTGCTGCAAATTTGTATTGTGATGATGAAATTACTCCTAATCAGCATGATGAACTTACCTTATTTTTGAAGTGTGAAGAGTTATCAAGAAAAATTTCTTTGTTAGATATTAACGATCTTGATATTGATGATGTCCTGCATGGGTGTCTTTCTTATTGCATCAATAATTGCCATACAAATACTTACATACAAAATATTTTAGAAGATGACACTTTGCCAAAATATGATAGGACCGCTGTGTGTTTTAAACTTATTAATGAAAAGGAGGAATCCTCCCAAGTTTCTTCTATTGTTTCTGGAATAAATCAGGTTATGCGGACAAGCCTCCCTTCAAGCCTCTTCCTCCTAAAGAAGGGAACGAGGAGAAGGAAGAAGAAGAAGAAGGAAGAAGAAGAAGAAGAAGAAGAAGAAGAAGAAGAAGAAGAAGAAGAAGAAGAAGAAGAAGAAGAAGAAGAAGAAGGAAGAAGAAGAAGAAGAAGAAGAAGAAGAAGAAGAAGAAGAAGAAGAAGAAGAAGAAGAAGAAGAAGAAGAAGAAGAAGAAGAAGAAGAAGAGAAGAAGAAGAGGAAGAAGAAGAGGAAGAAGAAGAGGAAGAAGAAGAGGAAGAAGAAGAGGAAGACGAAGAGGAAGACGAAGAGGAAGAGGAAGAAGAGGAAGAGGAAGAAGAGGAAGAGGAAGAAGAAGAAGAGGAAGAAGAAGAAGAAGAGGACGAAGAAGAAGAGGACGAAGAAGAAGAAGAAGAAGAAGAAGAAGAGGGGGAATAAGAAGAAAGAGGTAACGGCATATCCCCGCGTGTATGAGGTAACAATAGGTAACCGTAAGTATGTTGCTCCTAATGATTATTATGATAATGAATCTGAGTACAATGATCTTTCTATGCCCTTTACCCATATTAGTGATCATGATTTGGAAGAGCACACTACCTTTGATATTGGAAATCTCTTTGGTACTGATTATGAAAGTAATGATGATAGCATTATTCATGTCCCCTTAAACGATGATATTGAAAGCTCTAAGCTTGGGGATGTTGTGCTTGAAGATCCTATATTTGAGACCTTTACTTTTAGTGAAAATAATGATATTACATATTCTGGCTTAGATAATCGTTATAGAGATGGATATGACACATGTTACAATTATCCTTATGAAACTTGTCATAGTTATGATAGGCTTGCCAAAAACCATTCCCTTAGTATGCAACTTGTTTACCATGTTCAAATTCTTGATAATGATCCTGCTCCAATTACTATTAATGAGAAGAGTTTTTCTTATGTCAAAAATAATGATACTTTTATGCATATGAACCATGATAAGAATGTTTTAAGTGATGGTTATATTGTGGATTTCATCAATGATGCTACTGAAAGTTATTATGAGAGAGGGAAACACGGTTGTATGCATCTTAATAATATTAAGTTTCCCCTCTTTATGTTGAGAATCTTGAAGTTACTCGTGTCTTATCTTCTTATGCTTGTCACTTTGTTCTTCATGAATTTATTTATGTACAAGATTCCTTTTCATAGGAAGAGGGTTAGGCTTAAATTTGTTTCATACTTGCTTTTCGATGCTCTCTTTGCTTCAACTCTAATCCTTATGAGAGCATCATCATTAAAATTGCTGAGCCCATCTTAATGGTTATAAAGAAAGCACTTCTTGGGAGATAACCCATGTGTTTATTTTGTTACTGTTTTGTTGAGTCTTGAAAGTTTTTACTACTGTAGAAACCTCTCCTTATCATATTTTTGTGCCAAGTAAAGTCTCTATGGTAAAGTTGATGCTAGATTTGGATTGCTGCGCAGAAACAGAATTGCTGTCTGTCACAAATTTGCGTAGAACTCTCTGCAGAAAAATCAAAAAAATCTTCCAATTTACGTGCGTGATCCTCAGATATGTACGCAACTTTCATTAGTTTTGAGATTTTTCGTTTGAGCAAGTTAAGTGCCTCTGTAAAATTCGTCTTTATGGACTGTTCTGTTTTTGACAGATTCTGCCTTTTATTTCGCATTGCCGCTTTTGCTATGTTGAATGAGTTTCTTTGTTCCATTAACTTTCAGAAGCTTTGTGCAATGTCCAGAAGTGTTAAGAATGATTGTGTCACCTCTGAACATGTGAATTTTGATTATGCACTAACCCTCTAATGAGTTGGCTTGAAGTTTGGTGTGGAGGAAGTTTTCAAGGGTCAAGAGAGCAGGATGATATATGATCAAGAAGAGTGAAAAGTCTAAGCTTGGGGATGCCCCTGTGGTTCATCCCTGCATATTTCAAGAAGACTCGAGCGTCTAAGTTTGGGGATGCCCACGGCATCCCCTTCTTCATCAACTTATCAGGTTTCTTCTATTGAAACTATATTTTTATTCGGTCACATCTTATGTACTTTACTTGGAGCGTCTGTTTGTTTTTGTTTTGTTTGAATAAATTCATTCTTGTGTGGGAGAGAGACACGCTCCTCTGTTGCATATGAACACATGTGTTCTTAGCTTTACTTTTAATGTTCATGGCGAAGGTTGAAAACTGCCGTTCATTGTTATATGGTTGGAAACGGAAATGCTTCATGTGGTAAATGGTATAATGTCTTGAATAATTTGATACATGGCAATTGTTGTGCTCATATAGATCATGTTTAAGCTCTTGCATCATACTTTGCACCTATTAATGAAGAACTACATAGAGCTTGTTAAAATTTGGTTTGCATGATTGGTTTCTCTAAGTCTAGATATTTTCTGGTTAAGGTGTTTGAACAACAAGGAGACGATGTAAAGTCTTATAATGCTTACAATATGTTCATATGTGAGTCTTGCTGCACCATTTTATACTTGAGTTTGCTTCAAACAACCTTGCTAGCCTAGCCTTGTATTGAGAGGGATTCTTCTCGTGCATCCAAATCCTTGAGCCAAAAACTATGCCAATTGTGTCCACCATACCTACCTACCACATGATATTTCTCCGCCATTCCAAAGTAAATTGCTTGAGTGCTATCTTTAAACAATTCAAAAGTTATTACCTCTTATTTGTGTCAATATTTTATAGCTCATGAGGAAGTATGTGGAGTTTATCTTTCAATCTTGTTGGGCAACTTTCACCAATAGACTAGTGGCTTCATCCGCTTATCCAATAATTTTGCAAAAAGAGCTGGCAATGGGGTTCCCAGCCCCGAATTAATTAACTTTCATAAATTTATAAATAGACACTCCTCCATGGTATGTGATTGTTGGTCGGCACCCGAGGATTCGGTTAGCCATGGCTTGAGAAAGCAAAGGTGGGGAGGAGTGTCATCCAAATAAAACTAAAATAAAAAAGGCACTCCTTCATGGTATGAGATTGTTGGCAGGAGGATTCGGTTAGCCATGGTTTGTGAAAGCAAGGTTGGAAGGAGTGCCACCCAAAAATAAAATTTCATGGGAGCCGCTCTTTGAAAGTCTGTCTGGCAAGGGGTTAGAGTGCACTTCCATTGTTGACAACAAACACCGCTCAAAACTTTACTTTTTATGCTCTCTTTATGTTTTCAAAATAAAAGCTCTAGCACAAATATAGCAATCAATGCTTCCTCTGAAGGGCCATTCTTTTACTTTATTGTTGAATCAGTTTACCTACTTCTTTCTATCTTAGAAGCAAACACTTGTGTAAACTGTGTGCATTGATTCTTACATGTTTACCTATTGCACTTGTTATATTACTTTGTGTTGACAATTATCCATGAGATATACATGTTGAAGTTGAAAGCAACCGCTGAAACTTATATCTTCCTTGGTGTTGTTTCACAGCTTTTTACTAAGAATTTATTGCTTATGAGTTAGCTCTTATGCAAGTATTGTTGATGCTTATCTTGAAAGTACTATTCATGAAAAGTTTTGCTATATGATTCATTTGTTTAGTCATCATCTTTTGTTAGCAATCTTTTGCTTCGATCACTCCATCTCATATGCTTTACAATAATGTTGATCAAGATTATGTTGGTAGCATGTGCAGAAATTATTTGTTGTTATCGTTTACCTACTCGAGGCGAGTAGAACTAAGCTTGGGGATGCTTGATACGTCTCAAATGTATCCATAATTTCTGATGTTCCATGCTTGTTTTATGACAATACTTACATGTTTTGTTCACACTTTATATCGTTTTGATGCATTTTCCGGAACTAACCTATTGACGAGATGCCGAAGTGCCAGTTCTGTTTCTGCTGTTTTGGTTTGAGAAATCCTAGTAACGAAATATTCTCGGAATTGGACGAAATCAAGTCCCATGATCTTATATTTCCACGAAGCCTCAGAACACCGAAGAGGGACCAGAGGAGGCCCAGGGCCACCACACATGGTGGCGGCGCGGCCAGAGGGGGGCGCCCCCTGGTGTGTGGGCTCCCCGGAACCCTTCCGACTCCGTTTCTTCGCCTATATAAGTTGTCTTGACCTAAATCTTCGATACGGAAAAACCACGATACGAGAAAAGTTCAGAGCCGCCGCCATCGCGAAACTCCAATTCGGGGACGAAGTCTCTGTTCGGCACCCTGCGGGACAGGGATTGCCCCGAGCCATCTCCATCGACACCACCGCCATCTTCATCGCCAGCGCTGTGCTCCCATGATGAAGAGAGTAGTTCTCCCGAGCTGAGGGCTCTACCGGTAGCTATGTGGTTAATCTCTCTCTCTGTGCTCAATACAATGATCTCATGAATTGCTTTGCATGATTGAGATCCATATGATGAGCTTTGTATCGCTACTAGTCTATGTGCTACTCATGTGATGTTATTAAAGTAGTCTATTCCTCCTGCATGGTGTAAAGGCGACAGTGTGTGCATCGTGTAGTTCTTGTCGTAGGTTATGATCATAATCCCTTGTAGGTTATGGAGTTAATTATCACTATGATAGTATTGATGTGATCTATTCCCCCTTTCATAGTGTAATGATGACAGTGTGTATGCTATGTTAGTTCTCGGTTTATTTTGCAAAGATCTATTATGCTCTAAGGTTACTTAAATATGAATGCCGAATGTTGTGGCGCTTGTTAACTCCGGCATTGAGGCTCTTGTAGCCCTACACAACGAATGGTGTTTGTCATCCGACAAAAGGGTGTATGTAGCACAAATGAGGAGAAGTAAGGTATTTATTATGCGATCAATGTTGAGAGTGTCCACTAGTGAAAGTATGATCCCTAGGCCTTGTTTCCAATACTGCAAACACCGCTTACTTATTGTTCTACTGCATGTTTACTCGCTGCCATATTTATTTCAGATTGTTATTACCACTCATATTCATCTATACCACTGTGTTTTACTATCTCTTCGCCGAACTAGTGCACCTATACATCTGACAAGTGTATTAGGTGTGTTGGGGACACAAGAGACTTCTTGTATCTTAATTGCAGGGTTGCTTGAGAGGACTATCTTTGACCTCTACCTCCATGAGTTCGATAAACCTTGGGTGATTCACTTAAGAGAAACTTGCTGCTGTTCTACAAACCTGTGCTCTTGGAGGCCCAACACTGTCTACAAGAATAGAAGTACCCGTAGACATCATGTGTCTAGCGGCCTGACCCATCTGGTCCGAGCCCCATGCTGTCAATGTTGACTCTAATGGCGATGGGACGCTAATGGTCGTCACCGGCTTTGCGCGCGTCGTTGATGATTCCCGCGCTTCTGGTTGGTTCCCGCCCATGTCGGCTCTGGTTCCCGCCCGCAGCCGGAAAACTTCGCGCGCCCAGCGGCGATTTCCCGCCCAAGACAATGGCTATAAGAACGCCCCACCTGCACGACGACGACCACCATACCTAATCGACGCCGAAACGCATGCATCGCCCGAATATCGTCAACTAGGGCTACATCAGGGCAATGTGCCTAGTCTGCTTCCCTCATCCTTCCGATGAGGAGGTGAAGATCATCGCCACGGAGATACCCCGCATACACGCGTCGACCAGGTGGCCGCCTTCGAGCACAAAGGCAACGTGGCGCAGCAGGCACTGGTGGAGGTGGTCGAGGCAGTGGTGCAACAGGCGCTGTAGCAAGCAGGCGGAGCAAGCGGTGGCGGTAGCGACGGAGGCAGCAGAGGTCGACACCACATCAACGAAGGAGGCGGCGGAGAAGGCGGTGCGTGACGCCTACCACGCCGCCGCCGATGCAGACAAGGAGGACCGTGTGGCGGAGGCGGCAACCTTAGCTATGGCTTTTGGCCTCCTGGGCAAGGAGGAAGAGGTGGATGAGGAGGACGTGGAGGACCACCCGCAGGTCCGCCGCAAGGGACCTCGACCGTCGAGAGCGCAACAAGGAATCTTCCACGGCGAGGCAGGCGAGGGCGGCCGCGACGGCGGCGATGTTGTGCGACGCGGCCCAGGTGGCGGTGGAGGCAGCAGCGGAGGTGGAGAGGAGGGCGCACTCGGCGGACGAGCTCAATGCCGCCTTGGCCCGCCGTCAGGACGAGCACCGCCGGGAGGACCAGCGTAGGGAGAACCGCCGCCGAAACTCGTCAGGCAACGCCGGAAGCCATATGGGCTGCATGGGCGGCCTTGGTTGCGGAGGACGTTGACGGCGGGGAGGAGTAGACCTGTATGGCCGGCGTAGTAGCGGCCGTTTATTTTCAGTTTATGTGAGCATTTTTGTAACTGCCTGTTAGATCCTAATGAACAGTTAACTGTCCGTATACGAGCGCTCTTTACGCAACGTCTGCACCGACACACCTATTTTCCAAAAATTTGGTGAACCTCGGATGGGTTGGGGCGGACGGGTCGATCTGTTTCTATCGCCTCGTTGAAGTGTGTGTGAGCTGTCCTCGCACGCGCTTAAACCAGATGAATCAGTCCGCTGGAGATGGCCTGCTAGCCAAATTCAGCAGGCCTAGTATTTGATCTTCTCATTTCAAAAAAAAAAAGTATTTGATCTTCTCAAGCCAAGCTGCTGAAGCGAACCATGCCAAACTGCTGAACCTCGGATGGAGTGGTGATCATGTAATCCCTGTATGCCCTCGAGTACACTTCCACCGTTCGACCATTTCCCTATTCCACAGTACATCGAGGTGGGGTTATGGAACAAGTTTGTCTGGTTTTTATGAGTTGCTTAAATGTTTTTTCCCAGCATATATCGTGAGCATGTCCTCGCACGCACCGGCGCAACGATGAGAGAGCCAGATGACTTTAGAGCGGACTGTGATGGCAACTTCTTTTATTTTGAGAAAACAAAATCCTACCATGTTATAGTTGGCAGGGCCGACCCGGCACTTTCCAACTTGAGTCGAGCGGTGGCGCAAAGCACAATTAGGATTTTTTTTTTCATGATTGGAGGGTGTGTTTTTTTGAGAAACAAAGTAGAAACGTAAACGCTCACATATATACGCATACATTTATTTCTATGAACGTACACACGCATACCCTACTCATATGAGTATTTCTGGAAAACTGAGCCGATGGATTGAATCTTGAAGTTGTGAAGTCACCAGGCGCCTACATTGTCGACGGGCAAAGCTGAATGAATATCCGCTTTTATGAGAAACACAAATGTTAAACCTGAGTTTAAACTCTGATGAGCTGAGGGTACAACCAACCTCCTAACCACCTAACCTTAGGTTGGTTCTCAATTTGAGAGGTATGTTGTTTCAGTCAAATAACCATATTCAGTCCGAATATGTTTGTGATAATATTTGTTATGTGAAAGATAATAAAAATAAATATGGCAAAATTCAGTTCCGACTATATCTTTTTTTTGCATGGTAATACGATTCTCATTGATAAATAAAAGACGAGATACAAAGTACGTATACACCGATCTTACAGATCTGGAAAGATAGGATAAACCTATGTGACAAACCAACGCCTATCCATCTTCTTCGGCACCACCGTAGCAGCCACCAAGGAAAAAATGGACAGATCACCTCTTCACCTGAGCTCGACGCGGCTCCATCGCTGATCATCAGCTTTTCGGACCTCCAATGTAGTTTGCCATAGGACAAACCATTGCCGTTGAAAGAATCAGACCAGGGCAGCATGTCCCTGGACACGCCATCGAACTTCAGCACTGGCACCCACGCACGACGATGTCGGAGTAGGGAACCAGAACCATCAGCCTTCAACCACGAACCCACCACAAGGTGCACCATCTTCCAGCTGTCACCAGTGCAGACCACCGTCTGCACGTACTCCTGGACGAATCCTCTCTGCTCCACCTTGGCGCCGGAGACAACGCCGCAGCAACGGGGACAGAGCAGGAGGAAAAAACCATCTGATGGAGTCGTCGCCGCCGCCTCGCCGACACCATCCATGAACCCTAAAGCCACCGATCTGAAAGATCGGCAAGCACACAGTGCCACCAACTCCGAGACGCCGCCATGAAGGACAGCGCCGGTGTGGGAGAAGAGTTGAGGCAGATTTATTTGCCCGGGCGCCGCTCCCACCACCCCAACGGCGCGCCATGCCAGAGAACTCCTAGCCCTAAGTACCATGCAAAAAACGGGGTCCCCCTCCCTCCTACCGCCGGAGCGGCAAGCGGAAGGAGAGGGGCTCAGCACAGACGCCGGAGATTGGAGCAGGAAAAGCTTTTCCGCCGCCGCCTGGGAGACGCGGAAGACCTATTTATTAGCTATAGCACCAAATTTGAGTTTAGCAATTAGTTCCGACTATATCTGCTCAGTGACTTTACCTATTGTTTGACGTAGGAAAAAAAAAACAATAGTACTCAACAGCTATACGATTATACGAAATTCAGTACTGATACAGCGATGCATCCGTGCAACTAGGCTGGTAATTGGTTCAGTTTCCACATGTCAGAAGAGTGACAAAACGGAGAATCGAAGTTACTGCTCGTAGTACGTACCACACGGACACGCGGTCTCGGTGAATAACCATTGCCACTTGTGCTGCGCTAGTCCCGTGTGAGTGGCCAGCCGTTGCTTAGAGTTTTACTGCCTACCACTTTTCAAAACGCTCCATGTTGTCGTAAACATTGTACCGCAACCTTCAGTGAGTGACAAAAATGGAGAAGCCTAAGTTGGTACGTACGTACGCGGTCTCGGCGAATCGACTTGAACTAGTGCCTAGACTTTTACCGCCAGGAAATTTTCAAACTACTCAGTGTGTTGTGTTGTCGTAAACATCGTACCCAGCATGACTTTATAATCCTATATTAACAAGAACCAACATGTGGTTGGGTGGTTAAGAGGGCAGTGGCATCCTAGCTCACCAGAGTTTAAACTCCATGTTTAACACTTTGGTATCTCATAGAGGCGGAATATTGTTCAGTGGGAGGCGACGTTCCCGTCGACGGCGTCTGTGGTAACTTCGATAATCTTAAGATCCGCCGGATTAGGTTTTATGACCATGTCTCCCGGAGGTGACCATAGGGGTAGGGTGTGTGTGCGTTTATAGGGGTGAGTGTATGTCCGTATTTGTGAGCGTCTCCGTCTGTACTGTGTTTCGCAAAAAAATTCTATGTCGACCTATTTACGGGGATTTATTATTTTATAAATCCAAATAATTTCTTTTTGATCTTGCTTGGTTCAAAAAAAATGAATAATTTCTCCCTTTGATGACGGAAATTTAGGGAAAACCTTTGTGCAGCAATGATCATATTGATATTCTAAATGCAGTCGAGATGATTCAAGAAATATGTTAAAGGGTGAGATCGTTTTTTTGGGAATAATAGGAAGTGAAAAAATTGGCTAACAGAGTAACTTGCATCATTGGAAGTGTATGATGAGGAAAATGATTTATCCCCTAAAATTTTTACCAGAAAAACTCATATTACATTGGAATTACAGAAGTTATATGCTGAGAAAGAATGGCAATGGTTAAACAAATCACATGAAAAATCGTTGTTGCAAGGTGATCAAAATGCTACTATTTCTGCAGGGTGTGTAATCGTTGGAAGAGAAGAATATTGTGTTAGTGTTGAAGGGTGGGGATGTGAGTATTGAAGCGGCGTCGAACATGCAACCTCTTTCTACAAAAATCTCATTGGTCCAACTACTGGTAACATGATGGAAATATCTGGTGTGGAGAGGATAGTGAAAACCTCTGCAAACCTTTTTTCGTGGAGAAAATAAGTTGTTTACTATAGTTTACTTTGTTTGTTCTAGTGCATTAATAATTTGTTGATAATAGTTTTGATAATTACATTGGAACCTTGTGCTGACAAATTATGTATTGTCAATCAAATACCTTTACCAGAAAAAACATTATGGATGGTATTTTATCCTTGGAATTTTTTTGCATCTTTTATTCATGTGAGAAAAAAGTTGGAGTCGTGCTAAAATTGGATTTTTATAAGGCGTACAATGATGTGAAATGGGACTTCTTAATGAGCTGTCATATGGCTAAAGGTTTCTGTGATATATGGTGTGGGTGGATAAAAAAATCCTATATAATGTGATAGTTCATGTGAAGTTAAATAAAAATTGTGGACCCTATTTTCAGAGTTACTAAGGGGTACGACAAGGTGATTTTCTGTTGGCCACTCATTTTAATTTGGTTGATGAATGTCTGAATATTGAAGTTTTGTTGGCTGGCATCCTTGGGTTTTTCCTCTCTTTTTTTGGACAGGTTTTTCCACGTTAAAATCGTGTCTCCTGCATGGTTTACTTTGTTCATTCTTCGTTTTGCTTGCGGCATTTATAACAAGTGGTATAAAAGCTCGTGTTTAAATCTAGGGTTTGTGACATGTCTTCCTTGAAGTTCGATCTATCGTAGCTGGACTACACCACAAGGTTTTCTCTTTGGCAAGTGAGGACGAGGGTGATCCTTGCCCAAACTTCTGATCTGGATCAAGTGTTCGATGGATTTGGCAAGAAAGATATGTCGAAGTGGATCGATTAGAAAAGTGAAAAGATCGTCAGGCTTTGTCTTTGATCAACTTCATCTATCAAGTAATATTTTGCAGGAAGTGTGGGAGGAGAAATCTGCAGCTATATGTTGATGAAACTAGATACTATCTGCATGTCAAATGCATTGACCAGTAAGATGCACATGAAGATGAAGTTGTTGATGGCGCTTGACGGGGCTTTATGGAGTGTCTTGATTACTCTCCGGCAACAGCGCTAGAAAATGTCTTGATGACGTTGGGACTCCAAGTGCAGAGTGTTGTGTTAGCAGAGTATTTTCCCCACAAGGGTGACTCGAGGGTTTATAACAAACTGTCGGGAAACTGAGCAAAGACTATTCTCTCCCCTCTTCTTCTAGCAATCCTACAAATAAACGAAAAGCCTTGTGTCCCCAACTCCACCGTGTGGTTGTCAAGCATAAGGTTTTGTGTAAGTAATTAAATAGAACACAAGTAAAAATAAAGCGTGTAAAACTGTATAAAATATAGTAACTAAGTAAAAAACTATATAGGGGTTGATTGTTTTGGGTGTTTTGGATGCAAATAAAAAAAGTAAATATTATGTATTTTCGGATTAAAATAGTGCATCAAATAGAAAACAAGATAAAAGCAATGTAACTGTCTTTCTTATGATAAAAATTGGACCGGGATTCATGGATTCACCTGACTATTCTCTCTTTTAAATTGTAGTGCACAAATAGTAAGTCATCAATAAGATACATCCTCATAATGACAAAAGCAACGAGTTTCTGCAGTTGGGGGACATCAAAGATGATGGAGACGGTATCAGACCGGCCTAATGTATTAGATAGATCCTCATAATGAAAAAAGCAACGAGTGTCTGCAGTTGGGGACATCAACGATGATGGAGACAGTATCGGACCTGACGTGTAATTATAGGCCGAGGAATGGCGCGATGGTGATCTGCAGCTCTACGCTGGTGCTCCGTGCTCCACTTTGAAGCATGTGTTGCTTCCTAGGTGCGTTGCTTTTTGTCTATGACTGAATAGTTTGGGGCCATTTGTGTTCTGTTGTTGTGATGTTGTTTAGTTACTTGGAGGAAAGTTGAGGGGATAAATTAGCCATCGAATGGGTATCTAGGCAGTATAAATCTCTCATCGATCAAAGTATCGTTTAGGAACAAGTTCACCTGTTGTTTAAGTAGCTTCGCACGAGATCGTGTCATTGGTCCAATCCTAACTTTATTGGACTTGAGCTTCACAGCAGGATCATCTTCAGCTTGTAATGACGGAGGTAGTAGTGAGGTAGGGATGTCCTCGTCATCTCCCCCCTTCAAAAGGCGTCGACCTCGACGCTCCAAGGTCTTCTCCGTCATATGGTGTCAAATCAGCAACATTGAAAGAAGTACTGACACCAAACTCATCTTCTGGAAGATCTATCGAGTATGCATTATCATTGATCTTAGCAAGCACTTTGTAAGGACCAGCACCACGAGGAAGCAACTTGGACTTCCGTAGCTTCGGGAACCTATCCTTGCGAAAGTGTACCCAGACCATATCACCAGGCTTGAACAACATCTCCTTGCGCTTCTTGTTCATCCTTGCAGCATTGCTCTTGCCTTTCTTCTCGATCAACTCTTTAGTCTTCACATGAATATTTTTCACAAAATCTGCCCTCTTGGATGTCTCCATATTGACTCTCTCATGTATGGGTAGAGGCAACAAATCAAGCGGAGTAATGGGTTTGAAACCATACACCACCTCAAGAGGACACAGCTTTGTGGTAGAATGTACCGCCCTATTGTAAGCAAACTCCAAATGCAGCAAACACTATTCCCACTCCTTCAGGTTCTTCTTGATCATGGATCTCAACAGTTGTGAAAATGTTCTATTCACCACTTCAGTTTGACCATCAGTTTGGGGATGACAAGTAGTGCTGAAAAGCAGCTTCGTCCCCAGCTTCTTCCAAAGCGTCCAGAAGTAGCTCATAAACTTCACGTCACGATCAGAAACAATAGTCTTCGGGACTCCATGTAGACATACAATCTCCCTGAAAAACAGGTTAGCAATATGCGACGCATCGTCGCTTTTGTGGCAGGCAATAAAGTGTGACATCTTAGAGAATCTATCCACTACCACAAATATAGAATCATGGCCTCTTTTAGTACGCGGCAAACCCAACACAAAATCCATACTTATATCTTCCCATTGTATAGTAGGTGCCGGTAAAGGAGTATACAAACCGTGAGGGTTCAGCTTGGACTTGGACTTGATCATGGCGGTCCACGGAAGGCCAAAATTTGCAAAGGGGGAACACTGAGCAAAAACCTTACTTGTGCTATGAACTAAGTTGATGGTGGTAGCAGGTTTTCAGTCACATGGAGTGCATCCGATGGCTAATGTTGCAGTATACCCCAACCCGCTTCTTGTTCTCCTCTCTCCTCTCACTATTTTCCGTTAATGCAATATAAAGGGGTGTAAAGAAAACAAAAACACCACACCCACGTACGTACGTACACTAGGGATTCTATCTAGCACGTAGTACAACTGTACAAGGGTAAAGGGTTCATCTGAGGCTGTTAACGATGCAATTTTGGGGTCGGCGGAGTGGGTCCACCAAGAGCGAAACTACCGCTAGGGAGATCGGGAGGCGATCGTAGTAGAAACTAGGGGTTTCTCTCGAGGGTGGTTGTTCTCGATGGCGGGGCAGGATCTCGACGGTGGGATCTCGTGCTGCGCTTCGGTGGGTGCGTGTGTTTGCTTCCCTGTTGTCTGCAGAGGCAACTGGGGAGGAGCGACATGGTTTCTCCAACGCGTTTGGCGGCGAGGGGCGGAGTTCCATCTCGGACGCCGTCACGATCTCCGGCGAAAGCTGGAGCGGATGACCTAGCAGCGGGCTTATCGGCGAAACTTCCTACTCACTGATAAGGAAGCCACTGGGCTGATTATCAAGGATCTCAGATCGGAAGGTGTCCCCAGACCTAGATGGGCGCTGGTCGCTCCTCGAGGAGGATGATTATCGCAACACTGGAGAAAGCTATGGATCGTGCTTGGGGTCTCCATGGCCCAGCACAGTTCAAGGACATAGGCGATAATCGGTTTGCCATCCGCTTCTCGAGGGAGGGGGACTTGAAGCATGTGAAGGAGAATGGGCCATGGCAGTTTGATTTCAACACAGTTTTGCTGAAAGATTATGATGGCTCAGTTCGTCCATCGGACATGACTTTTGACTCATTGGATGTTTGGTCTAGTGTTTCAGACCTACCTCTGGATATGATGAATAAGGTATTTGGGGAGTATATTTCCACGGATGTGGACGAATATGGGATGGCATGGGGCGATGAACTGAGGATCCGTCTTGGTATCCGAGTGGATCAGCCTCTGGTGAGAGGTGTTATCATTAGGGAGTCTGAGGATGATGTTGAAGGCAAGTGGTTCGATATTAAGTATGAGAAGATTCCTCACTTTTGTTTTGACTGTGGTTGCTTAATCCATCTGGAGGGCAAATGCTTAGCTGAAAGGGATGAAGTCAAGTAACGGGGTGAGTGGCTGCGTGCTGAACCAAGAAAAAAAGCAAGAGGAAGCCGAGCGCGTCCAGACCCTCGGCGTCGTCTAGTAGCTTTAACAGTCTCTCCTTCTCAACTGATTCTTGGTCAAGGGACCCTGTAGTTTCTGTTCGAGATATTCCCACAATAAGGAACCTTTCGAGGGTATACTCCAATTCTAGCTCTTCTCGCACTGGCGGGTATGAGCAGAGAGGTTTTAGGGGAGAAGTGAACAGCCCAATTAGAGGCCACAGGGCCAGGGCGACAGAGTATCATGATGGGAATGAAGAGAGGCGGTCGTCGCCTAGGAGACTTTCCCCGACAAGGAAGAACCAACTCGGGTCGGGTACTTTTACTAGAAGAACAAGAAGGATGGACGTTGGTGCTGCTGACACTCAGGTGCCACTGGGTACCATGAGTGGGAAGAGGAGAACGAAGCAGGTGTGGCTACCGGTAGAGGTGAGAGTGGTTGGAGATTCATCTGACCAAGCAGGGAAGCGCCAACGTACTGCCTCGGTTTTTGACAGGCTTGAAGAACCCACAATTCCATCAGCGGACCTCGAAGGGCAGGCCCGCCATGATCAATGAATAACTTGGGCCTAAACTGCCGTGGTTTGGGGTTGGACGCGACAGTGGGCGAGCTTCGAGATCTGACTGGGGTCCTACAACCTAGGGTGGTGTTTCTTAGTGAGACAAAACAGAAAAGAAAAACTATGGAGAAGTTAGTGGAGTCTTGGCTTTCGCCATGGGGTGTGTGTCGAAGGAAAAGGAAAGGGTGGGGTTTTAGCCCTCTGGTGGAGAGATGGTGTTGAAGTTTCTATATGTCCATGATGCCAGTATTATATTGATGCAAAGATAACTACTGACGCTGGTTCATGGAGGTTTACTGGGATTTACGGTGAACCAAAAACCGAACTAAGGGAAAAGACGTGGGAAGTGCTAAGGTAACTAAGGGCGCAAGACAATATTCCTTGGTTATGTGCGGGCGATTTCAATAAAATTTTGCAACAGGATGAACAACTGGGTATCAATCCAAGAAGTGAAGCACAAATGAGCAAGTTTCGGGACTGCCTGGCGGACTGTCGTCTCGCAGATTTGGGCTACTCATGGTATCCATTTATTTGGGACAACAAACGACTTGGCACAGCAAATGTCTAAGCCAGACTAGATCGGGATACTGCCACGGATGATTTTTGCAGCTTTTTCCCCTGACCTCTGTCCAGCATATTGTAACATAAGAATCGGATCATATGGCTCTTCTCATTAAAGTTGATGCGGTACCGGACTGCCGGCCCTTTCAACTACACATAGGGTTTATGTTTGAGGAGATGTGGACACGCCATGAAACCTATGAGATCATGGTCAATGAGGCGTGGCAAGCGAGCGCTGGTCTTGGGGAAGGCATCCAGGGGTGTGGGATCGCCTGAAGGAGGTGTCAACGGCAACGTCATCTTGGAGTCGCCTCACATTTGGCTCGGTAAGAAGGGAGATCAAGAGACTATGAGAAGTGCTAGAGAATGCTAAAGTTGGGTCTTTAGTTGCCGATGCCTCACTGGAGGTTCGGGAACTCGAACTAAAACACCATGACTTGCACGAGACCGAAGAGATAATGTATAAACAAAATTTGGTGCGGATGGGCCACATATCACTCATCTCCTTTTTGCTGACGACAACGTCGTCTTCTTGGAAGCCTCGGCTGACAGCATGCAAGCTCTGAAGCGGATACTGAGGGTTTATGAAATTAGCTCAGGACAGAAGGTGAATTTGTAGAAGTGATCATTCTTCTTTGGGAAAGGATATCCAGACGATCTCAAGGCTGATTTGAAACAAGTGATTGGCATTGATAGTGAAGCCTTGTCTGAACGATATTTGGGACTGCCCACTATCGTAGGTCGATCTAAAGATGGGTGCTTTAAACATTTACGTGCATGGAACTTTACAAGAAACGAACTTTTTCGGTTAAGTATGCTTACCATCTAGCTGTCTAGAGGAAGAGGGATGCTCGTGGTGTTGTGGAGGCTTCGAACTCTACCGGAGAACATAAGGAATGGCTAGACCTGTGGGATGTCCAAGTGCCAGGGCAAAACGAAGGTCCACATGTGGCGTCTAGTGGAGAATGGCTTAGCGTTGGGGGTTGAGCTCAGTCATAGGAAGATCAAAGACGGCATAGTCTGTCTAGCGTGCGGAAGAACTGAGAGCTTAATCCATCGGTTTTGGTCATGTCCTCACTCGGCGTCTGCGTGGTCTTTTCTGAAGGAGAATGCAGGGTTGGAGTTCGCGGCTTTACCGAGAAGATTGGCATGCCATGCAGAGTTGAAAGGATGGCTACTGGACTGGATCAGAAAGGGGCAACGAAATGAGCTCGAGCTGGCCTTTACGCTGATCTACAAGACTACAACCTTTGGCAAGCAAGAAACGATGCTAGGGAATCTCAGCACTTGCAGGATCCTGCTGCGATCGTGAAGAGGTCCGTTGCGGCGGTGGAGGAGTGGCACAGTCTGAGGACTGTGACGGTGACTACTGCCACAAGACCGATCATGCGATGGCATGCGCCATTGGAGGGATGGTGCAAGGTGAATACCGACGAAGCTTTTAGGAGCGTGGAAGGCAACGGGGGGGGGGGGGGGGGTGGTCGTGCGTGACCACCATGGAAGCTTACTAGCGGGAGCATGCCATTTTTTCACCAATGTTGCCGATGCGGAAGGGGCTGAACTCTATGCCTGTCGTGAGGGGCTTTTGTTAGCAAGAAGACTGCAAGTGCTAAAGGTTGTATTGGAAACAGACAACTCAGTGGTTGTGTCCAAGCTGATTCATGAGGAGATGGACCGGTCTTTTTATGGTCCATTAGTTGAAGAAATCAAGGAACTTCTTCGAGGTTTCGATGAGGGTATGGCGCAAGTCGTACGTCGAACGATAAATAGTGCTGCTCATAGTTTGGCTAAAGAGGGCTGCGGGAATAAGGTGTCTAGACTTTGGCTTGGTGTACCACCTGCTATTATTGTAAACGTACTGGCTTTGGATTTTTTGGTGAATTAATAGAAATCACAGCTTTTCTCTCTCAAAAAAAAAACGATGCAATTTTGACAGTGTCCAAAGCTACAGTACAAAAGGTTAATTCTCCCCCACGTCACACGATGGACGTGCATGCACGCAGGGCTGCTATAGTATGCCGCAATTAGAGCATCTCCAACGGACGCGCTAAAAGCCCCGCGCGGTAGAAAAACCGCGGGTTTGCCTCGCGCGGGCGCTGCCGCTGCTCCAGCGAGGGCGGGAAAAGGCGCGCGCGCTAAAAAGTTTGCCGCCCGCGCGCTTCGCGCTATCGCGCCGCGTGCGTGCGCGCGCGGTATAAATGCGCGGCGCGCAGCGCACACGCCACGCGCTCTCCTCCACGCCTCTCTCTGCTCCTCCTGCCTCTCCTCTCCTCCCGCGCCGCTCCACCTCCGGCCGCTCCGCCTCCTCCCGCGCCGCTCCACCTCCGGCCGCGCCGCCTCCGCGAGATGCCTCCGCGCCGCCGCCCCTCCTCCGGCTACCACGGCGTCCGGGCGCGGCCGAGCGGCCGGTTCGACGCGGAAATCCGCTCCGGCGAGGAGCGGATCCGCCTCGGCACGTTCGACACCGCGCACGAGGCGGCGCGGGCGTACGACGCCGTCGCGTGGCGGCTCGGCCGCTCGCGCCGAACGATGAACTTCCACGACGTCTTCACGCGCGAGCAGGCGGAGATGCTGGCGCCGCCGTCGCCGATGATCACGCGCGAACAGCAGCGCCGCCATCGGGAGCTGGAGCAGCGCCTCCTCATCGCCGAGCGCGACGAGGCGATGCGCGTCGAATGGGCGCGGCGCTTCCCCGAGGACGTCGCCGCCACGGAGGCCTTCTACGCGCAGAAGGAGGAGGAGAAGGCGGCGATGAAAGCGAAGAAGAAGGCGAGCCGCGAGAAGCGCCGCGCCGAGTCCGCGGCGAGGAAGAAGGCGAGGGCCGAGGCGGCGGCGAGGAGGAAGGAGGAAAAGAAGAACGCCGCAGGGCCGTCGACCATCGTCCTCTCGTCCTCCTCCTCCGACTTCCAGTGGACGACGACGTCGACGCCGGTGTCGGACACGACACTGAGCAGCTCCGACTTCGACTGGGAGTCCGACGACCAGTCCGAGTAGTAGTTTTATTTAGTATTTTCGTTTAAATGTCGCATTGTATCGTCGCACTTTAAATATATTCGTATTTTCGATCAAATTTCATAGTTTGTTTGATGAATTTTCAAAAAAAAAAACGGTCGGATTAGCAGTTTGTGGCGCGCGCGTGCAAAATAGCGCCTCGCGGAGGTGCGTTTCGCACACCAACGCGCGCTGCAAAATAGAGCCTCTGCCGGGAGCAAATTCGCTATGCCGCGCGCGAGCGGTATACAGCGCGCCCAATTGCCGGTATAGCTCGCGAGATTTTACAGCGCCGATTGGAGATGCTCTTAATCGATGCATGAAAGCCATGCGTGAAGGATGGATCTAGCTTGATGGTGGGAAACATCCCAGTAGACTAGACCGATTCATGGAGCGTGAGGTCCGTCAGATGCACGACCGGCGGCCTGGATCGCGCGGTGCGTCTGACCAGGTCCAACCCAGATCGGTGAGGAGTGAACCCGACTGGCGGGGCCCATTGAACGGGTCCAGCAGCCGATTCGCCGGCGATGGGTGGTGCGCGACATAAAGACGGCGTGGACTCTTTTTCCCGTCGACACCATATTTCATGCATGCTCCGAACCACCGGAAGTGATACTACGTACATACTCCATCAGTCGTACGTACGGGTCCGCTGTTTCGTTTTCCTCCGTGGAACTGAATTTCCATACACGGAAAACTACATGACATCGTCATTTCACAGAAACGAACGAGTCTTCCTGCAGGTAAGATATAGGAGAGGGATTAAGCACGCTGTCATGCTTTCACACGTATAACTGGTAGAAAAAACGGCTTCGGTCGCGGTTCGCAACTGCCATTGGTCGCGGTTGCTTGCAGCGCACCAATCACTGACTAAAGCCCCCCTTTAGTCGCGGTTCCTTATGAACCGCGACTAAAGGCGCCTCCACGTGGCCGCCAGCAGTCCTTCGGGGCGGAGGACCTTTAGTCGCGGTTCTCCTCGCCAACCGCGACTAAAGGCCGCCGCAGGTTTAGGGTTTTAGCCCCCCCCCCTAAACCTGGTTTCTTTTTAATTTGTATTGTTTTATTTTCTTTTGTGTTTTATTTTAATTTTGAAGGAGTTTCACATATTCTACGGTACTACATACATGCATATGAATGTACAATTTCAAACAAATTTGAAATTAGAACCAAAAAGAATTCAAGAGGAATATACAATATATATTCAATATCGGATGACCATATACAATTTTGAACAAGTTTCCATACATAATTTAGTGCATATAAAGTTCTACGTCCTCTACATAGTGTTCTCCTCTAGGATCGATGACTTCCCTCGCGAACCATCCAGCTAGTTCCTCTTGAAGTGGTCGGAAGCGAGCTTCTGGACTAAGCGTCGTCCGGAGGTTAATCCTCTTGATGTTGTTCTCAGACGGCTGCCGCTCAGTGGTGTATCTCCGGATCCTCTCACAAACATAGTATCCACATAGATTGGTCCCCGGTGGCTGAATATCCCCAGTCGCAGTCTTTGCCCTTTTAAATTGTAGCTCTTTTTTGAATTCACCGACCTTTTGATCTACGAACCGTCTCCAAACCCTACGAGGCAAAGAAAATTAAATGAACAAGAGAGTTATTAATTAGTTACTTGATATTAGGAAATGATGAACGAAATAGGCCGATCGATATAGAGCGCAAACGAATGAAAATAATTACTTTTGCATCATTTTTCTCATGTCGGCCCAATGCTTCGGATCCATATTCAGAGAGTCGTGGACGAGAACTGTGGAGTTCTGAATTTGAATTACTAGCAGAATCCAGTGGAACCTGCGGACACGATACATGCACAGTCATGCATAACTCATCGATTAGCCACATACCATGCATGGAGTAAACAAAAGAGAATGTGCTCAAGACAGAAACACTCACCCAAAATGGTAAGGAAATAGAATATCACTTTTGAGTTCCTGTTTTATAAGAAACCGCCACAGGTCATCCTCCACGTCGGCGGGGTGGTGTTCTAACACATATGAATTAACGATTTGTGGGTCAATGAACCCAACATCATGGATGCGCCTTATTCGCATTTCCCGCTTCTTCATTCTGCATAATAGCGTACACAACAAGATAGTTAGGACAATATATATATTTATAGTGCAGGCAATGAACGAGATGGGGTAGAAATTAATAAATCACTTACAGAACATAACTGATGATAGATTTGTCGAGCTCGCGCAGATTGAACAGCTGGAACAATTCACTCCGATGAATTGTTATATAGTAATGTTTGAAGTGATGCTCAGGTCTAACTTCCGCATAAATATATTCTTTGGCGTTTTTAAGTTTTATGTAAGCCTTGTACCAATTTAGCAGACCTGTCATTTGTCGAGGTAGATCCTCTTCCTGCGCAGGCTCGACGAGAGGCCCATTCCGCACATATGTAAATACTACGTCCTTCATTGGCGCCTCATCAAGGCCTAACACTGCACGAAGAGTCAGACCTAAGTTGGCCGCTTGTTCTGTGGCACTCGCTACAGTCAATCCCTGTGCTGCCGCAGCTGCTATGATATCGGGGGCATCTTCCGGACCGGCGGCTTTCACTATGAGCGGGGCGATCGATTGTTTACTTTGTTCCCCGAGCTGGGCAACTTGTTTCCCCCCTTTTTTGCTTTGTAATTCTTTCTCGGCCTCCTCCTGCTTCTCCGCCAACTCTTGGTTCCTCTTGACCGCGAGTGCTTGCCTACGAAGTTCACGTTCATAGTCGTCAGGCAGATTCTTCGCGGCTTGGGACGGTGTGTTCAAAAATGACTTAGCCCAGCTCTTTTCCTTCTCAGAAAATACTTGCTTGGGCTCGGGCTCTCTTTTCTTCTTGCAGTCCGCCTTCCATTTCTCATAATCAGCAGACGCGTGTGCGTCGACTTCCTCGGCACTACGTTCCCAAGGCCTTGTGGGGAGAGGCTTCAGTGATGGCTCTGGTATCTTTGTGGTTGCAGGTACATAAGGCTCCGGGTTAATAACCCAAGACTGCTTCTGCTTCTTCGCCGGAGGTGGATTGGGGGGCGGCGTCTGATCACCCGCCGGACGAGGACTGGGGGGCGGCGTCTGCTTACCCGCCGGAGGTGAATTGGGGGGCGGCGTCGGCTGACGTGAAGGAGGTGTAGGTGAACCACCACCGCCGCCGCCACCACCACCGGAGGGGGGTGGACTTGTTCGCCTTGGCGCCTCGTCTGGAAACTTGATAAACTTCTTTTTCCAGAGAATAAACTGGCGCTTGACACCTCCAAGTCTTCTCTCCCCTTCGGGTGTAGCAATGTCAATCTCCAGGTCCTCAAACCCTGGGACTATTTCCTCCACCGTGACACGAGCATAGCCATCTGGAATGGGGTTGTTGTGGTGGAGTGCTCCAGGCTCACATGGTAAAGCACTGCCGATGGCTACCTTCGTGGACATGTTCCCAGTAGGATAATGCAGATGACATTCTTTCATCTCCTTTACATCGTCCACGGGGTAGCGAGGAGGCTCCGGTGCAGTAATATGGATCTCCGGTGCATCAGTAGCCGGCTGGACCTCCGTGGAAGCCACGCTGCTTCTCCGCTGGCTTCCGAGATCCGCTGGATGATCTTCATGCGTCCCAGCTGCCGATCTCTCCTGTACTAGTATAGTCAGGGTTTTCTTCATCTCATCGACTTCCGATGCCAACCGCGCCACAACATCTGCATCCCGATCCGACTTTCTCTTACGGCTTCTGTAACCGTACGGGTCATCGTCCTGGGAGAACCCTACTTTCCACGGAATGTTCCCGGGCATGCCTCGTACACGTCCTCCGTGTTCAGGATTCCCGAGGGCTCTTGTCAGCGCGTCGTTCTCTCTGTTGAACTTGATCTTCCCCTCTTGAGCATCCCTCATTGCGTCAATAAGGGCTTGGGTGGGTTTAAACATTTTGTTCCCGTAAACACACGCCCCTGTCTCCGGGTCTAGCGTTCCCCCATGCCCGTACCACCAGCTTTTGGCCCTTCGGTCCCATCCCTCCGTACCTGGACGGATTCCTCGCCTCCTCAGCTCGTTCTCCATCTTCTCCCACTTAGGCTCCCAAAAGCGATACCCTCCTGGCCCCATAATATGATTGTACTCCTTCTTAGCCGCATTGTCCTTATTTTTTCGATATTTCAATGAAATGCTCCGATTTCTTCTGCTTCACAAATTCTGGCCAATCATGTTCAAGTCTCTCATACTGTCCTTTGAAATCCGGAGTCTTGTTCTGGTTGACATAGTCACGGGCTAGATTTTGCTTGAATTTCCGGAATGTATCGGCCATCTTACCAAGAGCGAAGTGTTTGACTAGCCTCCTCCTCTCCTTGTTTTCCTGAATCTTGTTACCCTCCTCATCGAATTTGTGGTATTCCGGAGGTAGGATGAAATGTTCCATAAGCTTTTTAAAGCAATCCTTTTTAGTTCTCTTGTCGACAAAAGTGAAACCAAGACGTGCCTTCTTTGGCTCATGCCACTCCTGGAGGGTGATCGAGACGTTGTCTCTAACAACGGCTCCGCATTGGTTGATAAACTTGGTGGCGTGCTTCTGGGGCTCCAGCGGCCTGCCGGTTGCACTGTCGACAACCTCGATGGTATATGTTTCTCCTTGTTTGAGCGTCTTGGTTGCGCCACGCTTTGACGACGACGTACTCGATTTTTTCGACGATCCGGCCGAGGGCTAAAATAAGAAAGAGAGTCGCGCGTGTTAGTACACACATATTTATTCAAATCAGTAAGTTTGTATCACCAGAGGCAAAATGTATATATATACCTCGGCGCCGGAGCTGGTTGCTACTTGCAATTGAAGATCGTCATTTATCGACGTTTCTTCCCCATCATCTTGCTGACGGCCTTCATCTTGACCGTCAAGATTCAGATAAGAAGAAATATCCTCTTCATCTTGTTCGGTCGGCACATAAGGAATATCGCCTTTTATGATGCCAAATAAATGTTCTTCAACTTCTTGATTATAGTTGTCCATAATCGGGTCAGTGATACGTCTCCAACGTATCGATAATTTCTTATGTTCCATGCTACATTATTGATGATATCTACATGTTTTATGCACATTATATGTCGTATTTACGCATTTTCTGGAACTAACCTATTAACAAGATGCCGAAGAGCCAGTTGCTGTTTTCTGCTGTTTTTGGTTTCAGAAATCCTAGTAACGAAATATTCTCGGAAGAAATCAACGCCCAGGTTCCTATTTTGCCCGGAAGCATCCAGAACACCCGAGAGCCGTCAGAGAGGGGCCACGTGGGACCCACACATGGTGGCGGCGCGGCCAGGAGCCGGGCGCGCCGCCCTAGTGTCTGGCCCCACCAGACCCCCTCAGGCTGCCCTTTCGCCTTAAAGACTCCGTCGCGAAACCCCCGTGCAGAGCCACGATACGGAAAACCTTCCCGAGACGCCGCCGCCGCCAATCCCATCTCGGGATTCGGGAGATCGCCTCCGGCACCTGCCGGAGAGGGGATTCATCTCCCGGAGGACTCTTCATCGCCATGATCGCCTCCGGACTGATGAGTGAGTAGTTCACCCCTGGACTATGGGTCCATAGCAGTAGCTAGATGGTCGTCTTCTCCTAATTGTGCTTCATTGTTGGATCTTGTGAGCTGCCTAACATGATCAAGATCATCTATCTGTAATACTATATGTTGTGTTTGTCGGGATCCGATGGATAGAGAATACTATGTTATGGTGATTATCAATCTATTACCTATGTGTTGTTTATGATCTTGCATGCTCTCCGTTATTAGTAGAGGCTCTGGTTTTTACTCTTAACTCCAAGAGGGAGTATTTATGCTCGATAGTGGGTTCATGCCTTCATTGATACCTGGGACAGTGACAGAAAGTTCTAAGGTTGTGTTGTGCTGTTGCCACTAGGGATAAAACATTGATTCTATGTCTAAGGATGTAGTTGTCGATTACATTACGCACCATACTTAATGCAATTGTCTGTTGCTTTGCAACTTAATACTGAAAGGGGTTCGGATGATAACCTGAAGGTGGACTTTTTAGGCATAGATGCGGTTGGATGGCGGTCTATGTACTTTGTCGTAATGCCCAATTAAATCTCACTATATTTATCATATCATGTATATGCATTGTTATGCCTTTTCTATTTGTCAATTGCCCGACTGTAATTTGTTCACCCAACATGCTTTTATCTTATGGGAGAGACACCTCTAGTGAACTGTGGACCCCGGTCCTATTCTTTACATCGCATACAATCTACTGCAATACTTGTTTTACTGTTTTCTTGCAAACAATCATCTTCCACACAATACGGTTAATCCTTTGTTATAGCAAGCCGGTGAGATTGACAACCTCACTGTTTTGTTGGGGCAAAGTACTTTGGTTGTGTTGTGCAGGTTCCACGTTGGCGCCGGAATCCCTGGTGTTGCGCCGCACTACATCCCGCCGCCATCAACCTTCAACGTGCTTCTTGGCTCCTCCGGGTTCGATAAACCTTGGTTTCTTTCTGAGGGAAAACTTGCCTGTGCGCATCATACCTTCCTCTTGGGGTTCCCAACGGACGTGTACATCTACGCGCATCAAGCACTTTTTCTGGCGCCGTTGCCGGGAGATCAAGACACGCTGCAAGGGGAGTCTCCACTTCTCAATCTCTTTACTTTGTTTTTGTCTTGCTTCATTTTATTTACTACTTTGTTTGTTGCACCTAAACAAAACACACAAAAATTAGTTGCTAGTTTTACTTTATTTCTTGTCTTGCTCTCTATATCAAAAACACACAAAAATTAGTTACTTGCATTTACTTTATCTAGTTTGTTTTATTTACCTTTGCTAAAATGAATACCCCTGAAAATACTAAGTTGTGTGACTTCACAAACACAAATAATAATGATTTCCTATGCACACCTATTGCTCCACCTTCTACTACAGCAGAGTTCTTTGAAATTAAACCTGCTTTACTAAATCTTGTTATGAAAGATCAATTTTCTGGTGTTAGTTCTGATGATGCTGCTGCCCATCTTAATAATTTTATTGAACTTTGTGAAATGCAAAAATATAAGGATGTAGATGGTGATATTATTAAATTGAAATTGTTTCCTTTCTCATTAAGAGGAAGAGCTAAAGATTGGTTGCTATCTTTGCCTAAGAATAGTATTGATTCATGGACTAAGTGTAAAGATGCTTTTATTGGTAGATATTATCCTCCCGCTAAAATTATATCTTTGAGAAGTAGCATAATGAATTTTAAGCAATTAGATACTGAACATGTTGCTCAAGCATGGGAGAGAATGAAAACTTTGGTAAAGAATTGCCCAACCCATGGACTGACTACTTGGATGATCATCCAAACCTTCTATGCAGGACTAAATTTTTCTTCGCGAATTTATTGGATTCAGCTGCTGGAGGTACCTTTATGTCCATCACTTTGGGGCGGCTACAAAGCTTCTTGATGATATGATGATAAATTACTCTGAATGGCACACGGAAAGAGCTCCACAAGGTAAGAAGGTAAATTCTGTTGAAGAAACCTCTTCCTTGAGTGATAAGATTAATGTGATTATGTCTATGCTTGTGAATGGTAGATCTAATGTTGATCCAAATAATGTTCCTTTAGCTTCATTGGTTGCTCAAGAAGAAAATGTTGACGTGAATTTCATTAAAAATAATAATTTCAACAACAATGCTTATAGGAACAATTCTGGTAATAACTATAGGCCATATCCTTCTGCTAATGGTAATGGTTATAGTAATTCTTATGGGAATTCTTACAACAATAATAGGAGTGTACCCTCTGGTCTTGAAGCCATGCTTAAAGAATTTATTAGTACACAAACTGCTTTTAACAAATCTGTTGAGGAAAAGCTTGATAAAATTGATATTATTGCTTCTAGAGTTGATAGACTTGCCTCGATGTTGATCTATTAAAATTGAAAGTTATGCCTAATAATGATATTGATAATAAGATTACTACTACAGCAAATGCCATCCAAGTTAGAATTAATGAAAATATAAGATTAATGGCTGAATTGCGTGCTAGGTGGGATAGAGAAGAAAATGAAAAACTAGCTAAAGAGAATAATGTAGCTAAAGTTTGGACTATTACCACCATTAGTAATGATAATGATTCACATGTTGCTGCACCTCCTACTATCAATGGTAAAATAATTGGTGTTGGCAATGTTTCTACTCCTAGTGCAAAGCGTACAAAACTGCCTGAAATTGCTAAAACTGCTGAAACTGCTTGTGATAAAACTGCTGAAATTTTTTCCAACCTTGGGGACAATGATCCCATTGCTGTAGCTCATAATGATTTAGATTTTGATGATTGCCACATCTCTGAAGTTATAAAGTTCTTACAAAAACTTGCTAAAAGTCCTAATGCTAGTGCTATAAATTTAGCCTTTACAAAACATATTAAAAATGCTCTCATAAAAGCTAGAGAAGAGAAACTAAAACTTGAAACTTCTATTCCTAGAAAGTTAGAAGATGGTTGGGAGCCCATCATTAAAATGAAATTCAATGACTTTGAATGTAATGCTTTATGTGATCTTGGTGCAAGTATTTCTGTTATGCCTAAAAAGATTTATGATATGCTTGACTTGCCACCATTGAAGAATTGTTATTTGGATGTTAATCTTGCCGATAATGTTAAAAAGAAACCTTTGGGGAGGATTGATAATGTCGCATTACGGTTAACAATAACCTTGTCCCCGTTGATTTTGTTGTCTTGGATATCGAATGCAATGCATCTTGTCCTATTGTATTGGGAAGACCTTTTCTTCGAACCGTTGGTGCTGTTATTGATATGAGGGAAGGTAATATTTAATATCAATTTCCTCTCAAGAAAGGTATGGAACACTTCCCTAGAAAGAGAATTAAGTTGCCTTTTGATTCTATTATTAGAACAAGTTATGATGTTAATGCTTCTACTCTTGATGTTACTTGATTTGCACTTTCTGCGCCTAGAAAAGCGCTTATGGGAGACAACCCATGTTTTTACTACAGTACTTTGCTTTATATTTGAGTCTTGGAAGTTGTTTACTACTGTAGCAACCTCTCCTTATCATGTTTTTGTGCCAAGTAAAGTTTCTATGTTAAAGTTGATGTTATATTTGGGATCGCTGCGCAGAAACAGCATTGCTGTCTGTCACGAATTATGTCACAAGTCTCTGTAGAAAATTCGAAAACATCTGAATTACGAGCGTGATCCTCAGATATGTACGCAACTTTCATTAGTTTTGAGTTTTTCCATTTGAGCAAGTCTGGTGCCATTTTAAAATTCGTCTTTACGGACTGTTTTTGACAGATTCTGCCTTTTATTTCGCATTGCCTCTTTTGCTATGTTGGATGAATTTCTTTGATCAATTAATGTCCAGTAGCTTTATGCAATGTCCAGAAGTGTTAAGAATGATTGTGTCACCTCTGAATATGTGAATTATTAATTGTGCACTAACCCTCTAATGAGTTTGCTTGAAGTTTGGTGTGAAGGAAGTTTTCAAGGGTCAAGAGGAGTATGATATACTATGATCAAGAGGAGTGAAAGCTCTAAGCTTGGGGATGCCCCGTGGTTCATCCCTGCATATTTTAAGAAGACTCAAGCGTCTAAGCTTGGGGATGCCCAAGGCATCCCCTTCTTCATCGACAACATCATCGGGTTCCTCCCCTGAAACTATATTTTTATTCAGTCACATCTTGTGTTCTTTGCTTGGAGCGTCGGTTTGTTTTTGTTTTTGTTTGAATAAAATGGATCCTAGCATTCACTTTGTGGGAGAGACGCTCCGCTGTTGCATATGGACAAATATGTTCTTAGGCTTTACTCATAATGTTCATGGCGAAGTTTCTTCTTCGTTAAATTGTTATATGGTTGGAATTGGAAAATGCTACATGTAGTAATTCTAAAATGTCTTGGATAATGTGATACTTTGCAATTGTTGTGCTCATGTTTAAGCTCTTGCATCATATACTTTGCACCCATTAATGAAGAAATATATAGAGCTTGCTAAAATTTGATTTGCATATTTGGTCTCTCTCTAAGGTCTAGATAATTTCTAGTATTGAGTTTTGAACAACAAGGAAGACGGTGTAGAGTCTTATAATGTTTACAATATGTCTTTTATGTGAATTTTGCTGCACCGGTTCATCCTTGAGTTTGCTTCAAATAACCTTGCTAGCCTAAACCTTGTATCGAGAGGGAATACTTCTCATGCATCCAAAATCCTTGAGCCAACCACTATGCCATTTGTGTCCACCATACCTACCTACTACATGGTATTTCTCCGCCATTCCAAAGTAAATTGCTTGAGTGCTACCTTTAAAATTCCATCATTCGCCTTTGCAATATATAGCTCATGGGACAAAATAGCCTTAAAAACTATCGTAGTATTGATTATGTACTTATGCACTTTATCTCTTATTAAGTTGCTTGTTGTGCGATAACCATGCTTAGGGACGCCATCAACTATTCTTTTGTTGAATATCATGTGAGTTGCTATGCATGTCCGTCTTGTCTGAAGTAAGAGAGATCTACCACCTTAATGGTTGGAACATGCATATTGTTAGAGAAGGACATTGGGCCGCTAACTAAAGCCATGAATCATGGTGGAAGTTTCAGTTTTGGACATATATCCTCAATCTCATATGAGAATAATAATTGTTGCTACATGCTTATGCATTAAAGAGGAGTCCATTATCTGTTGTCCATGTTGTCCCGGTATGGATGTCTAAGTTGAGAATAATCAAAAGCGAGAAATCCAAAATGCGAGCTTTCTCCTTAGACCTTTGTACAGGCGGCATGGAGGTACCCCTTTGTGACACTTGGTTGAAACATGTGTATTGCGAAGATCCGGTAGTCCAAGCTAAGTAGGACAAGTTGCGGACACTATTAGTATACTATGCATGAGGCTTGCAACTTGTAAGATATAATTTACATAACTCATATGCTTTATTACTACCGTTGACAAAATTGTTTCATGTTTTCAAAATAAAAGCTCTAGCACAAATATAGCAATCGATGCTTTCCTCTTTGAAGGACCATTCTTTTACTTTTATTGTTGAGTCAGTTTACCTATCTCTCTCCACCTTAAGAAGCAAACACTTGTGTGAACTGTGCATTGATTCCTACATACTTGCATATTGCACTTGTTATATTACTTTATGTTGACAATATCCATGAGATATACATGTTATAAGTTGAAAGCAACCGCTGAAACTTAATCTTCCTTTGTGTTGCTTCAACACCTTTACTTTGATTTATTGCTTTATGAGTTAACTCTTATGCAAGACTTATTGATGCTTGTCTTGAAGTACTATTCATGAAAAGTCTTTGCTTTATGATTCATTTGTTTACTCATGTTGACGTGGGCATTACCCTTTGGGTAACCACTATTGCTCTACCCTGTGCGGCCCAGGTGGAGGCCCATGAAGGTACTCGAAGACAAGATGGGCCACTAGGACGGTGCGGCGAAAGATTACTTGAAGTACAAGACACGGAAAGAGCCGAAGAAGGAAAGATTAGAGATAGATCTATTGTAAACCTACTCGTACTCGATTAAACCTCTCGGGACCTGGCCACCTATATAAAGGCCAGGAGAGGGGCTATCGCACGATCAATCTTAGCCAACAGAAGCTTAGACCTAGGTTACCCTAGCGATTAGCTATCTCGACGAGATCACAGCCGAACTATTCGGCACCCCATTGTAACACCGTTTTCATCATAATCAAGAACAGAGACAGGCAGGACGTAAGGGTTTTACCTCATCGAGGGCCCGAACCTGGGTAAATCGCTCCCCCCACTTGTCTGTGTACCGATGTCTCGTGTCAGCTTGCAGGATTCCATCAACCCTAAGCCCCTATCGGAGGGCATTGCCGAGGAGCCCCCTCGACAATTGGCGCCGTCTGTGGGAACCCTGTCGGCACAAGGCAGGGCATCGGCAGTACCAGTCACGTCCGCAGCGTTTGTGCTCGAGTCACCAACACCTCCAGGACCGAAAGATCCGATCTACTACGAGCCCGTCGAGTTCGCATCTCACCTCAAGCCGTCGCACCCGGCCCCTTCAGAATCGAGTGACGACATGACCACCACCTTTGGAGGCGTTCGCTTCATCATCGACTCCGGAGGGTTTCTTCGCCTCCCGAGGACAGGTACGTCCGGTTCGGGCCCCCCGGTCTCAACAGAAGATACCCGGGCAGCAACCTTGGAAATCCCGCCCGGAAGCATGCGTGGAGGTAACCGAGGAAACCTCGATCACGCAACAGGGAGAAAGAAAAGGCGAAGGGAATCATATTATGGAGAACGAGAACAGGAGGGCATGCAATCGATCCATGGCCGCGCCCGTTCACCGCACCTATCAGCCACGGAGCAACTCGATGCGCCATGCTACCTCCACTCCTATATCGACCCGAAGGACGGACGGGAAAAATCCAGTCACCTATTAAGGAACTGCCGACACTTCCTGGAAATTCGACAGTTCTGTGATGACCTCAGGAGTGAAGCTTTATCGAGAGCTCACATAATGGAGAAAAAGGCAAGATCTTACAGCTATCGGGCGGAGCCATATATCCCGGAACCGTACGAGCCAATGGAGAAGGATGAGTACGTGCCAGCCGAGGTATTCCCAGAACCGCGCGGGCAGGTCAGCATGATCCACAAAACCAGCTTCTCAAAGAGGGAAATCAAGAAATTCTCACGAGAAGTGAAGTATGCAGAAGTCGCTATGGTTGATACACCTGAATTCATTGACTGGTCAGAGCAAAGTATCTCCTTCGACAGGTCAGATCACCCGAAAGCTGTCCCTAGACCAGGCCACGCAGCTCTAGTCCTCGAGGCGCAGATCGGAGGATACAACATGAGTAAAGTATTCATGGACGGAGGAAGCGGCTTAAACCTACTATTTGCCAACACGATGAAAGCCATGGGTTTGACAGTCGATATGCTAAGAGAATCCGACACAGGATTCCACGGCATTATACCGACTCGACCCGCTTACTCTCTCGGAAAAACGTCATTAGATGTGGTCTTCGGCACGCCCACCAATTTCAGAAGAGAAAAGATCGAGTTCGAAGTTGTCGACTGGGAGTCTCAGTATCATGCCATCCTCGGCAGGCCGGCGTTCGCCAAGTTTATGGCCATACCCCATTATGCTTACCTAAAACTGAAGATGCCAGGCAACAACGGAACCCCAATAACCATTCATGGGAGTTTTGCTCGGTCAGACACCTGTGACAGAGAGTTCCAGAAGATCGCTTCAAAATTCGGCGCTAAGGAGGAGCTCAATGCGATCGACGCAGCCGTGGATCATACGCAGCCACCAGCCGACAACCGAAACGCGAGATCCGACGAGTTTGACGCTGCAAAGGAAGCCAAGAAGCTGCAGGTGCACCCCACTGACCCGAAGAAGACGGTCAATATATCGGCTGACCTCACGGCCGCATAGGAAGGCGCGCTCATCGAGTTCCTCCGTGAGCGCTGGGAGATATTTGCATGGGAACCATCCGACATGCCAGGTATCCCCAGGGAACTCGCTGAGCACGCCCTTAATGTCGACCCGACAGCCAAACCAGTGCAACAGTCGATGCGTCGATTCTCAGAACCCAAGAGGAGAGCAATTGGTGAGGAAATCAATCGACTTCGCAAAGCAGGATTCATCCGAGAGCTCAAAGAATCAGAGTGGGTGGCTAACCCTGTCATGGTACCCAAGAAGGACACCACCGCTCTGCGTATGTGTATCGATTACACCGGCCTCAACAAACACTGTCCGAAAGACCACTTCCCGCTGCCTAGAATCGACCAGATAGTTGATTCCACAGCCGGATGCGACCGCCTCTCCTTCCTCGATGCTTACTCTGGGTATAACCAGATCAAATTGAAGAAGGAAGATCAGGAGCTGACCGCGTTCATTACCCCACACGGCGTTTTCTGCTACAACGTCATGACCTTCGGGTTGAAAAATGCGGGAGCAACTTACCAACGTTGCATGCAAGCTTGCCTTGGAGAGCAGATCGGACGAAACATCGAGGTCTACATCGACGATATCGTGGTAAAAACAAAACACACCGCCACCCTCGTTGACGATCTGCGGGAAACCTTCGACAACCTGGACAGGTATAAGATCAAGTTAAACCCCAAAAAGTGCTTCTTCGGAGTTCCAGGAGGGCAAGTACTAGGATACTTCATCTCGGCCAGGGGGATCGAAGCCAATCCTTTGAAAATCAAAGCTATTCTCGACATGGAGCCGCCAAAGAATCTGCACCAAGTGCAGCAGTTGGCAGGACGCTTAGCAGCACTCAGCAGGTTCATTGCCAAGCTGGGAGAAAAAGCTTTGCCTTTCTACAATCTGATGAAAAAATCGGAAAAGTTCGAGTGGACAAAGGAAGCACAGGAATCCTTCGACAATTTAAAGAAGATCTTATCGACATCCCCTGTCCTTGTAACCCCCCGTGAGAAGGAAACGCTGCTCATGTACATAGCCGCGACAGCCCAAGTCTTCAGCAGCGTCTTGGTTGTTGAACGAGAAGAAACAGGGAGAGTCCACGGCGTACAGAGGCCCGTTTACTACCTCAGTGAAGTACTCACACCTGCAAGACAAAGGTACCCTCATCATCAGAAGCTGGCGTATGCAGTGTGGAGATCGGCCCGCAAGCTACGGCACTACTTCACCGAGCATCCGATTGTCGTCGTGAGCGAGGCTCCGTTGAAAAATATAATGACCAATCCAGAGGCCACTGGTCGAGTATCCCAATGGGCTATCGAGATAGCACCTCACGACATAACTTATGTCAATCGGACGGCCATAAAATCCCAAATCCTCCCGGACTTCGTGGCAGACTGGATTCAATCCCAGACACCGGTGGCACCCGACATGTCAGGATCGTGGATAATGTATTTCGACACCTTAGCTAACATCGGCTCCATGTGTTCTTCCATTCCAGACGGAGTCTTTTACGAAGTAATCACTCAGCGATCAATAAAAGAGAAGGCGCCGACACCTTTAAAACCATCGACTGAAGAAGCAGAGGCAAACCCACAGCAAGTTATTGAAGATGCTCCAACTCTCCCAGCCAAACAAGTTCTCCTCCTCGAACCGTTATGGACTAAGCCGCTCCTGGCGTACCTGGCAAGGCAGGAACTACCAGTGGATCCAGTAGAAGCAAAACGAATCGTCAGGCGATCAAAAGCTTTCACCGTAGTAAACGGTGAACTTTACAAACGTAGCATTTCCGGTATTTTCCAAAGGTGCATTGCCATCGACGACGGAAAAGCACTGCTGCGCGAAATACACGAGGGAACTTGCGGGCATCATGCGGGAAGTAGGGCTCTCGTAGCAAAAGCCTTCAGGGCAGGATTCTACTGGCCAACGGCAGCGTCGGATGCTCGAGATTTGGTCATGAAGTGCGACCCTTGTCAACGGTTCTCTCCAAAACCGCACGCCCCTGCAACAGACCTAATGACGATACCACTGGCATGGCCGTTCGCTCAATGGGGACTCGATCAAGTCGGGCCACTGCCGAGGTCATCGCCAGGAGGACACACGTACCTATTAGTCGCAGTCGATAAATTCACAAAGTGGATCGAGGCAGTACCAGTACGAAACCAGAAGGCAAAAACAGCAGTCCAGTTCTTCAAGGAGATAACATGTCGGTTTGGCGTACCTCATAGTATCGTCACAGATAATGGAACCAACTTCGACTCCAAAGAGTTCCGAGAATTCTGCGATGACAGGGGCATAAAACTGAAGTTTGCATCAGTGGCTCACCCGCAAACAAACGGACAGGTGGAAAGGATCAACGGTCTAATAGGGGATGGCCTCAAGAAACGCCTTACAGGCGCAGAGGGAGCTTGGGTCGAAGAATTACCATCAGTACTATGGAGTTTGCGCACCACGCCTAACAGGTCGACGCAGTACACCCCATTTTTCTGGTACATGGAGCCGAAGCAGTCCTACCAGCTGATGTTCGATTCGAAGCACCTCGAGTGACGGCATACACAGAACCTTCTTCCAACATCGCACTGCAAGACGCCGTTGACCTGCTAGATGAAGCTCGAGACATTGCTTTAGCCAGGACCACGGTATATCAGCAGGCGCTGAGGAACTACCACAGTCGACGAATACGCAATCGATGCTTCAGCGTTGGAGATATGGTACTGCGGCTGAAACAAAAAAGACCCTCGAAACTCGAGTCTCCATGGGAAGGACCTTACATCGTCACCGAAGTGATTCCAGGAGGAGCGTACAGGCTCAAAAATCCAACTTCGGGAAAGGATGTCGACAACCCATGGAATATCGCACACCTGCGACGGTTCTATACATAGGGCGCGATTGTTTTTATTATTTTAATAGCCTTTAAGGTTGGTTTTTCTTTATGAATAAAGTCTTAATCAGGTTCTCTGCATCCTTTTTTCAATTCAGGCCCCACCACCTGAGCAGGTCGACTGCGGCCTTTACCTTCGGCTCTTACTCCCATCGGGAGCATTGGCCCATAAAACACGCAGTGTCATTAATTAAATACTCTCAACGAGAGCTAAGATTAGTGGCACACAAAAAGAAAACAACCAATCCAAGCCTCGAGAAAATACACGAGTGCTGTCGTCGATGGTTACATTATCACAAAATAAGGCTCAAACCGGTGCACCGAGTGACGATGCCAAGCGTCTAATTCCCTCGACTAAGTCGACGGGTCTCGCCCTTACAAAACTTATACAAAGGCTTCGCAATAACATTGCATAATTCAACGAAGTCGTCGGGAGAGCAGGTTGAATTGATCACTCAGCCGCCCTCGACAAATAAAATAACAACTATCATAGCGTACAACGTACGCAATAAATTTATACAAAGTAATCTTATGCAGGAACTAAGGCTATTACATTCATAGTCAAGCCTCCCGGCCCCAATGGGCCTTCAGATCCTTTTCAAGACACGACTCCATCCGGGAAACGATGGTGTATGCAGGACCTCGGGCGGCATCATAATATTGGCTCAAGTTCTTCTCAGTATTTGCTATGGCTTCCAAGTCTAGAGACGGGTGACATGCCAATGTCGAAGCAAGAGCAAGCTCCGCACCCGCCAAGAGTTCCTTCCGCACCAACTGCCGAATCCTTTCAGGGGACTTGAATCGGGTGAACAAAGCGGATAAGGTTTCAGGTGCTTGGTCTAGGGGAAACAAGGTGTTCCAAACCATCGTGAGATGAGCATGGAACTTATCAAAGTAATAATGCGCCTTCCCCACCCGATACTTGAACTTCGCCATGACGACAGCCTTCGGACGATGCAGCCACAAACCGTGATTCGGATGCGCAACGTCAGTCATTGCTTCAACCTCTTCGTGGATCTTTTTGTTCTCTTCAGCCGCATCTGAAGCTACAACTGGAAAGGAATAAGAACCAGTTAAGAGAATATTTGAAACTGTTGCAGAAAAACAGAAACATGGGCTAATACTTACAGCCCAAACTTTCGGTAGCAATATGCAGACCATCAAGAGCATACTGTTCAATAGCTATCGCCGTCTCCCCTTTTTTCTTCACCAAGGCCGCCATTGCACGAAGAGAAGTGATATCTTTGTCTAAACTAGACACTTGGTCACGCAAGTGGCGAACGAGGCCTGATTCATCATTACTCGAAGGATTTGAAAAAAGCCCGGCACGAGAAGAAGACGGAGGAATCTGCAGTGCAACCCTTAATTCAGATTAAGTATCAAAGTAAAAACTCCCATCGGGAGCACCGGGCATGTGCGATACATTCAAAAGCATGTTCAAAGCATGTCTAAGTTGGCAACAGAGCCAAAGTAAAATCAAACTACAACGAAGTCGCGACTGGTCTTATTTACAACAAGTCAAATAAAAAGTTCAAGGATTCGCTGATGACGAGCCAGGGGCGGCTTCGGGAGCAGGCTTGGCTTGAGCTTCATCCACCAACTTCAGAAGTCGGTTCGCACAAGTAACTGCTGATCGTTTGTAAGGTTCAAGATCGATCAAGTTATGATCGCTGTCGACAGGCAACGTTTTGGACAACTCCTCCAAATTTGATTCCATCCCATGTCCCATGAGTAATTGAAAAGTGAGAACCGCCCCAAATAAACGGCTGCGGCGTTTCAATACCTCCACAGGCTCGGAAGGATCAACGAGGAAAGAAGCCGCCATATCGTCAAGAGTCTTGTCCTCCTTCATCTTCGGGAAGATCATCGAGTATAACCTTGACAACGCCCCTTTGGCCTTTTTCAAAAGACCAAGTACTTGGATGTTAGACTCGGCAGCAAGTGACAGGGCGTCGGCTATGGAATCCTCTCGAAGTTGATGACGACGTGTGACGGTTAAATCGGCAGCATCTGAGAAAAAGACAGATCAGTAATCAATAATCAAAACACCCTTTCAGCAAGTTGCGGGTTTTACCTAATAATTCCTTGATGGACTCGCGAAGGGCGCCTTCCTTTTTGTCGATTAAAGCTGCTGCTGCATGCTTGGCGTCTTGTTCATCCTTTAACCGCTGCTTCAACTTCTTTACCTCCTCCTTCAGCAAGATGTTCTCGTTCTTGGCATCGGTGGCAAGCCTGTTGGCTTCTAGCACCTGATCAGCCGAAGATCTGACAGTCCGCCGAAGTTGGGAGTTCTCCAACTCTAGTCGGGTGAACTCTTCGGCAAACTCCACTACGGCGTCGACTGTGGCATAGATCGGCTGCGGCAAGATAAGATCGTAAGGATCCAACCGATAAAAAGGAATCCAGCGAAGTGAAGCAAGTTCAATACTTACATGATCACGACCAGCCGATGAAGCAGGAACGTCGCCAGGAGGGATAACTGTCGACACTGGAACCTTCTCTACGGCCGTTCGTGAAGGAGGTGTCGATTTTGCGGGTGAAGGATTAGATTCTTTAGCCGATACGGCTCTCTCGGAGACCAGTTTTGCCCTCTTTGCAAGAGGGACTTCATCATCGTCGTCATCAGAGCTACTTAAAAACAGTGCGCAGTTAGCATACGAAATGACAAGGAATAAATCAAGGAGGGAGCAGGAAACACTCACAGGTCAAGGTCATCTTCGCCTGCGAAGACGCTTGTTGAGCTCTTCTTGGCAGGAGGAGGTGCGGCAGCGTCATCGGCATCATTATCGCCTCCGTGAGGACTTGATTCAGCCGAAGCGATAAGGTCATCGTGTACCTGCTTCCGACGCCTACTCCTGATGAAGGCGTCATCTTCAGTAGCCTCTTCCTCTTGGACATCGCTGTCCTCAAGGACATGAGGGGCGTCCTCGGTTCCATCGGAATCTTCGTCATCATCCTCTAAAACTACACCACTTTCGGGAGTAGGAGGATAGCATCGGGCAGCTGCAAGCGCCTTTCAAAGAAAAAGAGATTGATGAGATACAACAGAAAAAGGGATGACGACAGTAAAAATAAAACGAAGAGTTACCTTGGTTGGAAGATGGTCAGCATCGTAGGGAGGACGAGCCGATATCAGGACGATATTGTCATTCTTACTAAGGCACGTCAGGCGGCGGACTTCGTCTCGAAGATCATCAGCCGAAAGATCGGCAGAGATAACCCTGGACTCATCGTCCTTACCCGAGTAAAGCCACAGTTGATGGGGGCGAGACATTAACGGTTGCACTCGACGCTGCAGGAACACTGAGACAACCTCAGTGCCGCACATTGTCAAGCCTCCCGTGTTTTTCAGAGCGACTATTTGATCGAACAACCTGTCGGCTGTCAATTTTTCGTCGGGAGAAAGGGTGTTTTGCCAGGATTTCTTCGGCTTAGCAATCAGTTTGTCCTCAAAGGGAGGAAGGTTTGAGCACCGCCCAGATACTGAAGGATCTCGTAGATAAAACCATTTGTTGCGCCAGCCCTGGACAGACTCCTTCATCGGGTAATCGAGGTAGTCGACCTCCTTCCTGACAACAAAGCCAACGCCACCGACGACGGGGGGACCGTTGCTGTCGTTGTGGCGCTTTACGTAGAAGATCTTCCTCCAAAGACCCCAGTGAGGGTCAATGCCGAGAAAGGCTTCGCAGACGGTGACAAAAATGGATAGATGGAGGATGGAATTCGGGGTCAGCTGCCAGAGCTGGATCCCATAGAAGTAAAGAAGAGAGCGAAGGAACTCGTGCGCCGGAAGAGAAAGGCCACGGAACAAAAAGGCAGAAAACATAACAGTAAAGCCCTTCGGGGGCCTTGGGCGAGAAACCGCACCTGGAAGACGGATATCGTCCTCAGATGCGGAGATAAATCCGAGGGACCGCAGCTTGTTGATGTCGCGGTTGGAAATGGCAGAGGCACTCCAATCACGGCTAACCTTGGCCGCCTCCGAAGCACTAGCACCCTTCTTTTTACCCATGGCGCTTGAAGCTCTTGAGAGAACGATGCGGGAAGAAGGAGAGGATGCGCGGGGAAGATGAGCAGTAGGAGGTGTAAAAAAGTAAAAATGAGGAAGCCCTATATTTATACCGCAAAGATTGTCATCAGATCGTGGCCATAACTGATACGTCTCCAACGTATCGATAATTTCTTATGTTCCATGCTACTTTATTGATGATACCTACATGTTTTATGCACATTATATGTCATATTTATGCATTTTCTGGAACTAACCTATTAACAAGATGCCGAAGAGCAGTTGCTGTTTCTGCTGTTTTTGGTTTCAGAAATCCTAAAGGAAATATTCTCGGAATTGGACGAAATCTTCGCCCAGGGTCCTATTTTGCACGAAGCTTCCGAAGACCGAAGAGATAACGAAGTGGGGCCACGAGGGCCAGACCACGGGCGGCGCGGCTGGCCTGGCCGCGCGGCCTGTCATCTGGGCACCTCGTGTGGCCTGACCTACCCTTCCGCCTACTTAAAGCCTCCGTCGAAACCCCAGTACGAGAGCCACGATACGGAAAACCTTCCAGAGACGCCGCCGCCGCCGTCCCATCTCGGGGGATTCGGGAGATCGCCTCCGGCACCCTGCGGAGGGGATTCATCTCCCGGAGGACTCTTCATCGCCATGATCGCCTCCGGAGTGATGAGTGAGTAGTTCTCCCCTGGACCATGGGTCCATAGCAGTAGCTAGATGGTCGTCTTCTCCTTGTTGTGCTTCATTGTTGGATCTTGTGAGCTGCCTAACATGATCAAGATCATCTATCTGTAATACTATATGTTGTGTTTGTCGGGATCCGATGGATAGAGAGTACTATGATTATGGTGATTATCAATCTATTGTTTATGTGTTGTTTATGATCTTGCATGCTCTCCGTTATTAGTAGAGGCTCTGGCCAAGTTTTTGCTCTTAACTCCAAGAGGGAGTATTTATGCTCGATAGTGGGTTCATGCCTTCATTGACACCTGGGACGTGACAGTAGGTTCTAAGGTTGTGATGTGCTGTTGCCACTAGGGATAAAACATTGATGCTATGTCTAAGGATGTAGTTGTTGATTACATTACGCACCATACTTAATGCAATTGTCTGTTGCTTAGCAACTTAATACTGAATGGGGTTCGGATGATAACCTGAAGGTGGACTTTTTAGGCATAGATGCAGTTGGATGGCGGTCTATGTACTTTGTCGTAATGCCCGGATTAAATCTCACTATATTTATCATATCATGTATATGCATTTCTCTATTTGTCAATTGCCCGACTGTAATTTGTTCACCCAACATGCTTTTATCTTATGGGAGAGACACCTCTAGTGAACTGTGGACCCCGATCCTATTCTTTACATAGCATATAATCTACTGCAATTGTGTTTTACTGTTTTCTTTGCAAACATCTTCCACTCGATACGTTTAATCCTTTGTTACAGCAAGCCGGTGAGATTGACAACCTCACTGTTTCGTTGGGGCAAAGTACTTTGGTTTTGTTGTGCAGATTCCACGTTGGCGCCGGAATCCCTGTTGTTGCGCCGCATCACATTTCGCCACCATCAACCTTCAACGTGCTTCTTGGCTCCTCCTGGTTCGATTCAACCTTGGTTTCTTTCTGAGGGAAAACTTGCCACTGTGTGCATCATACCTTCCTCTTGGGGTTCCCAACGGACGTGTACATCTACGCATCAAGCACATTTTCTGGCGCCGTTGCCGGGGAGATCAAGACACGCTGCAAGGGGAGTCTCCACTTCTCAGTCTCTTTACTTTGTTTTTGTCTTGCTTTATTTTATTTACTACTTTGTTTGCTGCACCTAAACAAAATACAAAAAAATTATTTGCTAGTTTTACTTTATTTACTGTCTTGCTCTCTATATCGAAAACACAAAAAAATTAGTTACTTGCATTTACTTTATCTAGTTTGTTTTATTTACCGTTGCTAAAATGAATACTCCTGAAAATACTAAGTTGTGTGACTTCACAAATGCAAATAATAATGATTTCCTATGCACACCTATTGCTCCACCTGCTACTACAGCAGAATTCTTTGAAATTAAACCTGCTTTACTAAACCTGGTTATGAGAGATCAATTTTCTGGTGTTAGTTCTGATGATGCTGCTGCCCATCTCAATAATTTTGTTGAACTTTGTGAAATGCAAAAGTATAAGGATGTAGATGGTGATATTATTAAATTGAAAGTGTTTCCTTTCTCATTAAGAGGAAGAGCTAAAGATTGGTTGCTATCTTTGCCTAAGAATAGTATTGATTCATGGACTAAATGTAAGGATGCTTTTATTGGTAGATATTATCCTCCGCTAAAATTATATCTTTGAGAAGTAGCATAATGAATTTTAAGCAATTAGATACTGAACATGTTGCTCAAGCATGGGAGAGAATGAAAACTTTGGTAAACAATTGCCCAACCCATGGACTGACTACTTGGATGATCATCCAAACCTTCTATGCAGGACTAAATTTTTCTTCGCGGAATTTATTGGATTCAGCTGCTGGAGGTACCTTTATGTCCATCACTTTGGGGGGGCTACAAAACTTCTTGATGATATGATGATAAATTACTCTGAATGGCACACGGAAAGAGCTCCACAAGGTAAGAAGGTAAATTCTGTTGAAGAAACCTCTTCCTTGAGTGATAAGATTGATGTGATTATGTCTATGCTTGTGAATGGTAGATCTAATGTTGATCCAAATAATGTTCCTTTAGCTTCATTGGTTGCTCAAGAAGAAAATGTTGATGTGAATTTCATTAAAAACAATAATTTCAACAACAATGCTTATAGGAACAACTATGGTAATAACTATAGGCCATATCCTTCTGCTAATGGTAATGGTTATGGTAATTCTTATGGGAATTCTTACAACAATAATAGGAGTGTACCCTCTGGTCTTGAAGCTATGCTTAAAGAATTTATTAGTACACAAACTGCTTTTAACAAATCTGTTGAGGAAAAGCTTGATAAAATTGATACTATTGCCTCTAGAGTTGATAGACTTGCCTCCGATGTTAATCTTTTAAAATTGAAAGTTATGCCTAATAATGATATTGATAATAAGATTACTACTACAGCAAATGCCATCCAAGTTAGAATTAATGAGAATATAAGATTAATGGCTGAATTGCGTGCTAGGTGGGATAGAGAAGAAAATGAAAAACTAGCTAAAGAGAATAATGTAGCTAAAGTTTGGACTATTACCACCACTAGTAATGCTAATTATTCACATGTTGCTGCACCTCCTACTATCAATGGTAAAATAATTGGTGTTGGCAATGTTTCTACTCCTAGTGCAAAGCGTACAAAACTGCCTGAAATTGCTAAAACTGCTGAAACTGCTTGTGATAAAAGCTGCTGAAATTTTTTCCAACCTTGGGGACAATGATCCCATTGCTGTAGCTCATCATGATTTAGATTTTGATGATTGTCACATCTCTGAAGTTATAAAGTTCTTACAAAAACTTGCTAAAAGTCCTAATGCTAGTGCTATAAATTTAGCCTTTACAAAACATATTACAAATGCTCTCATAAAAGCTAGAGAAGAGAAACTAAAACTTGAAACTTCTATTCCTAGAAAGTTAGAAGATGGTTGGGAGCCCATCATTAAAATGAAATTCAATGACTTTGAATGTAATGCTTTATGTGATCTTGGTGCAAGTATTTCTGTTATGCCTAAAAAGATTTATTATATGCTTGACTTGCCACCATTGAAGAATTGTTATTTGGATGTTAATCTTGCCGATAATGTTAAAAAGAAACCTTTGGGGAGGATTGATAATGTGCATATTACGGTTAACAATAACCTTGTCCCCGTTGATTTTGTTGTCTTGGATATCGAATGCAATGCATCTTGTCCTATTGTGTTGGGAAGACCTTTTCTTCGAACTGTTGGTGCTGTTATTGATATGAGGGAAGGTAATATTAAATATCAATTTCCTCTCAAGAAAGGTATGGAACACTTCCCTAGAAAGAGAATGAAGTTGCCTTTTGATTCTATTATTAGAACAAGCTATGATGTTGATGCTTCATCTCTTGATGTTACTTGATTTGCACTTTCTGCGTTAAAGAAAAGCGCTTATGGGAGACAACCCATGTTTTTACTACAGCAATTTTTTGTTTTGTTGAGTCTTGGAAGTTGTTTACTACTGTAGCAACCTCTCCTTATCATGTTTTTGTGCCAAGTAAAGTTTCTATGTCAAAGTTGATGTTATATTTGGGATCGCTGCGCAGAAACAGCATTGCTGTCTGTCACGAATCTGGGCACAGGCCTCTGTAGAAAATTCAAAAAAATCTGCCAATTTACGAGCGTGATCCTCAGATATGTACGCAACTTTCATTAGTTTTGAGTTTTTCCATTTGAGCAAGTCTGGTGCCAGCTTTAAATTCGTCTTTACGGACTGTTCTGTTTTTGACAGATTCTGCCTTTTATTTCGCATTGCCTCTTTTGCTATGTTGGATTTATTTCTTTGATCCATTAATGTCCAGTAGCTTTATGCAATGTCCAGAAGTGTAAAGAATGTTTGTGTCACCTCTGAATGAGTGAATTATTAATTGTGCACTAACCCTCTAATGAGTTTGCTTGAAGTTTGGTGTGAAGGAAGTTTTCAAGGGTCAAGAGAGGAGTATGATATACTATGATCAAGAGGAGTGAAAGCTCTAAGCTTGGGGATGCCCCCATGGTTCACCCCTGCATATTTCAAGAAGACTCAAGCGTCTAAGCTTGGGGATGCCCAAGGCATCCCCTTCTTCATCGACAACATCATCAGGTTCCTCCCCTGAAACTATATTTTTATTCGGTCACATCTTGTGTTCTTTACTTGGAGCGTCAGTTTGTTTTTGTTTTTGTTTTTGTTTGAATAAAATGGATCCTAGCATTCACTTTGTGGGAGAGAGACACGCTCCGCTGTTGCATATGGACAAATATGTCCTTAGGCTTTACTCATAATGTTCAAGGCGAAGTTTCTTCTTCGTTAAATTGTTATGTGGTTGGAATTGGAAAATGCTACATGTAGTAATTCTAAAATGTCTTGGATAATGTGATACTTGGCAATTGTTGTGCTCATGTTTAAGCTCTTGCATCATATACTTTGCACCCATTAATGAAGAAATACATAGAGCTTGCTAAAATTTGATTTGCATATTTGGTCTCTCTAAGGTCTAGATAATATCTAGTATTGTGTTTTGAACAACAAGGAAGACGGTGTAGAGTCTTATAATGTTTACAATATGTCTTTTATGTGAGTTTTGCTGCACCTGTTCATCCTTGAGTTTGCTTCAAATAACCTTGCTAGCCTAAACCTTGTATCGAGAGGGAATACTTCTCATGCATCCAAAATCCTTGAGCCAATTACTATGCCATTTGTGTCCACCATACCTACCTACTACATGGTATTTCTCCGCCATTCCAAAGTAAATTGCTTGAGTGCTACCTTTAAAATTCCATCATTCACCTTTACAATATATAGCTCATGGGACAAAATAGCCTTAAAAACTATCGTAGTATTGAATATGTACTTATGCACTTTATCTTTTATTAAGTTGCTTGTTGTGCGATAACCATGCTTCTGGGGAACGCCATCAACTATTGTTGAATATCATGTGAGTTGCTATGCATGTCCGTCTTGTGAAGGATCTATCATTTTAGTGGTTGGAGCATGCAAAATTGTTAGAGAAGAACATTGGGCCGCTAACTAAAGCCATGAATCATGGTTGAAGTTTCAGTTTTGGACATATATCCTCAATCTCATATGAGAATAATAATCATTGCTACATGCTTATGCATTTAAGAGGAGTCCATTATCTGTTGTCCATGTTGTCCCGGTATGGATGTCTAAGTTGAGAATAATCAAAAGCGAGAAATCCAAAATGCGAGCATTCTCCTTAGACCTTTGTACAGGCGGCATGGAGGTACCCCTTTGTGACACTTGGTTGAAACATGGCATGCAAAGATCCGGTAGTCCAAGCTAAGTAGGACGAGGTGCGGGCACTATTAGTATACTATGCATGAGGCTTGCAACTTGTAAGATATAATTTTCATAACTCATATGCTTTATTACTACCGTTGACAAAATTGTTTCATGTTTTCAAAATAAAAGCTCTAGCACAAATACAGCAATCGATGCTTTCCTCTTTGAAGGACCTTTCTTTTACTTTTATTGTTGAGTCAGTTTACCTATCTCCTTCCACCTTAAGAAGCAAACACTTGTGTGAACTGTGCATTGATTCCTACATACTTGCATATTGCACTTGTTATATTACTTTATGTTGACAATATCCATGAGATATACATGTTATAAGTTGAAAGCAACCGCTGAAACTTAATCTTCCTTTGTGTTGCTTCAACACCTTTACTTTGATTTATTGCTTTATGAGTTAACTCTTATGCAAGACTTATTGATGCTTGTCTTGAAGTACTATTCATGAAAAGTCTTTGCTATATGATTCACTTGTTTACTCATGTCATTACCTTTGTTTTGATCGCTGCATGCATTACATATGTTTACAAATAGTATGATCAAGATTATGATGGCATGTCACTTCAGAAATTATCTTTGTTATCGTTTTACCTGCTCGGGACGAGCAGAACTAAGCTTGGGGATGCTGATACGTCTCCAACGTATCGATAATTTCTTATGTTCCATGCTACTTTATTGATGATACCTACATGTTTTATGCACATTATATGTCATATTTATGCATTTTCTGGAACTAACCTATTAACAAGATGCGAAGAGCCAGTTGCTGTTTTCTTCTGTTTTTGGTTTCAGAAATCCTAGTAAGGAAATATTCTCGGAATTGGACGAAATCTTCGCCCAGGGTCCTATTTTTGCACGAAGCTTCCAGAAGACCGAAGAGATAACGAAGTGGGGCCACGAGGGCCAGACCACGGGCGGCGCGGCGGCCCCGGCGCGCGGCACCGTCATCGGGCACCTCGTGTGGCCCCCGACCTACCCTTCCGCCTACTTAAAGCCTCCGTCGCGAAAACCCCAGTGAGAGCCACGATACGGAAAACCTTCCGAGAGACGCCGCCGCCGCAATCCCATCTCGGGATTCGGAGATCGCCTCCGGCACCCTGCCGGAGAGGGGATTCATCTCCCGGAGGACTCTTCATCGCCATGATCGCCTCCGGAGTGATGAGTGAGTAGTTCACCCCTGGACCATGGGTCCATAGCAGTAGCTAGATGGTCGTCTCCTCCTTGTTGTGCTTCATTGTTGGATCTTGTGAGCTGCCTAACATGATCAAGATCATCTATCTGTAATACTATATGTTGTGTTTGTCGGGATCCGATGGATAGAGAGTACTATGATTATGGTGATTATCAATCTATTGTTTATGTGTTGTTTATGATCTTGCATGCTCTCCGTTATTAGTAGAGGCTCTGGCCAAGTTTTTGCTCTTAACTCCAAGAGGGAGTATTTATGCTCGATAGTGGGTTCATGCCTTCATTGACACCTGGGATCGTGACAGTAGGTTCTAAGGTTGTGATGTGCTGTTGCCACTAGGGATAAAACATTGATGCTATGTCTAAGGATGTAGTTGTTGATTACATTACGCACCATACTTAATGCAATTGTCTGTTGCTTAGCAACTTAATACTGAATGGGGTTCGGATGATAACCTGAAGGTGGACTTTTTAGGCATAGATGCAGTTGGATGGCGGTCTATGTACTTTGTCGTAATGCCCGGATTAAATCTCACTATATTTATCATATCATGTATATGCATTTCTCTATTTGTCAATTGCCGACTGTAATTTGTTCACCCAACATGCTTTTATCTTATGGGAGAGACACCTCTAGTGAGCTGTGGACCCCGGTCCTATTCTTTACATAGCATACAATCTACTGCAATTGTGTTTTCTGTTTTCTTTGCAAACATCTTCCACTCATACGTTTAATCCTTTGTTATAGCAAGCCGGTGAGATTGACAACCTCACTGTTTCGTTGGGGCAAAGTACTTTGGTTTTGTTGTGCAGATTCCACGTTGGCGCCGGAATCCCTGTTGTTGCGCCGCATCACATTTCGCCACCATCAACCTTCAACGTGCTTCTTGGCTCCTCCTGGTTCGATTCAACCTTGGTTTCTTTCTGAGGGAAAACTTGCCACTGTGCGCATCATACCTTCCTCTTGGGGTTCCCAACGGACGTGTACATCTACGCGCATCAATAACTCCGTGGGCGTCGTGGGAGGTGGAGCGAATCCAGCTGTACACGTGGCGCTAGAAAACAGGATGGAACCGGCGGCCCATTATTCCCACGTCGTGCGAAAATCGAGGAAACGCCTCGGTCGCTGCGCGTGCACTGGTCAAAACCTAAAAACTGCCTGCGCAGAACTAGGGTGGGCCCGGAGGGTCAAGTCTTGTCAATCAGGTCACAACAGCAGCGTGTCATCAGTGACGTCATGGGCATCGTTGATTGCATACGAAAAGACAAAAAGGTCGAGTGGTCAACTTGAGCCTATGCACGGATTGCAAGCACCCGCACCTAGGCTCGGGGGCTACTCCCATCGGGAGCGCTGTCGCGCACCCGATAAAATGAGGACTCGAAGGAAATAATTGACTCAAGTCTGCGCCCAGGCGTAATACGCCCGCGCCCAGACTCGGGGGCTACTCCCATCGGGAGCGCTGGATGCGCACCCGACAGAACTTTTTTGCACTCCAGGATCATGCCCGGGGACTTGATTCTGTGTAGGGTAACGTTGTTTTGCCATCGGCAGTTAACCAACAAAAGTTGGGCACGTTATTCGGTATCCCTTGCATAAAGAAAATGTATCGGATGCACTACAAGAGGCTTGCAGGAAAAGTTTCGGCAGAAGAAGATATTCGAGTGGTACAACTTGAGTCTACGCACGGATTGCGAGCATCCGTACCTAGACTCGGGGGCTACTCCCATCGGGAGCGCTGACGCGCACCCGATAGAAGACAGAAGAAATGCAAGAACGGTCAAGGAAAAGGAGTTCGGAAGAAGACATGCTTCAGTCTCTACCCGAACTATGTTCGGCTAGACACTCGGGGGCTACTGACGTGGGCATTACCCTTCGGGTAACCACTATTGCTCTACCCTGTACGGCCCAGGTGGAGGCCCATGAAGGTACTCGAAGACAAGATGGGCCACTAGGACGGTGCGGCGAAAGATTACTTGAAGTACAGGACACGGAAAGAGCCGAAGAAGGAAAGATTAGAGATAGATTTATTGTAAACCTACTCGTACTCGATTAAACCTCTCGGGACCTGGCCACCTATATAAAGGCCAGGAGAGGGGCTATCGAGGACGCGATCAATCTTAGCAACCCTAGCCAACAGAAGCTTAGACCTAGGTTACCCTAGCGATTAGCTAACTCGACGAGATCACAGCCGAACTATTCGGCACCCCATTGTAACACCGTTTTCATCATAATCAAGAACAGACAGGCAGGACGTAAGGGTTTTACCTCATCGAGGGCCCCGAACCTGGGTAAATCGCTCCCCACTTGTCTGTGTACCGATGTCTCGTGTCAGCTTGCATGATTGTTACCACCGATTTTGGCCAAATCAGGAGATGGGCCGTAAGTGAAGATGGGCTTGAAGGACGTACACGTGGAGCATCTTGAAGCGGCCTTGCGCTAAGAGTTTGGGCTAAGTTGCCCGTGTCTGTAACATATTAGATCGTGTTGTATTTAGATTAAAGAGATAGAGTCCGGCCCGTGCACGGTTAGGTGCACGCCTCAATTAGAAAGTCCCTTGGACTATAAATATGTATCTAGGGTTATCGGAAAAGGAGGACAATCATCGTTCAACCAACACAAATCAGGCGCATCGCCACCCCCTCTTCGAGGGTTTCTCCCGGGTAAGCACCATGCTGCCTAGATCGCATCTAGCGATCTAGGCGTATTTATTCGTTAACCTTGTACTGCTCGTGCTGAAGCCTTGTTGATGGCGAGCGGTACTATTTATCCTTAGGTGTTTAGGGGCTTGCATTGGTGCTTTCACGTGCATATCTGCGTGGCAATGCCGTCCCTAGACACCTAGCTGCCCTTACGTCTACCGGACGTAAGGGCAGCATCTTGCTTGTTCGTAACTTAGTAGATCCGATCCGTTATAGTTGCTCCTTGCTCAAGGATTAGTTTAATATCTGCATAGTTAGGCCTTATGTTGGGGTCGGAGGATCCGGTGGTGCGTTAGGCGTTGTTTACCGTCCCTGCGAGGGATGTTCCGGGGATCAACGTTATGTTGGTTTTTAGGCCTCTCGTAGGGGTAGTTTGCATCGTCTCTCGTAGCTGCTAGGCCCGATCGCACTTAGGACGTTCCGATTATGCGGTGAAAACCCTAAACTGTCGTGGATCGCTTTAGCTTTGTCCTGATCAAGCAGGATCCCCATGCCATTGTAAATCCAACGTGAAACATGGGGCGATCGGCTCTTGAGCCGATCCACGGAAACCTGAGAGCCGATAGGGCTCGTATTTAATGTTTACGTGTCTACCATGCAGGAACAATCGAAGCACTAACACCTTCCTGATCGGGTCTAGGTCAGGTGGCACGCCCTAGCAACCGCCAGGACGTTGGCCAGAAGATTTGCGGGACGACGCGAGGTGCCAGGGATCCACTAAGCGGCCCTGGGAGCTTCCCGGTGTTGCTTAACCAACGCCCGTCGGGGGGTTTTGGAGGGTAACACATTCTGGCACGCCCGGTGGGACCATCTTCTGCAACATCCACGTCAACACCGACATCCGAGATGGCAGAAGAACATATCACCTACAAGGATCTCCCTGCGGAGCACAAGAAGAAATACGATGAGCTGAAGGCCATCCGTGAAGCCGAACTCATCGGCTCCTTTGAGACAACCCGTTCTCACAACATCAAGCTCAAAGGAAACACGTGTCCGTCGCATGGCGTCAACACGGTAGATCTCAGCCACTCCATAAGGGAGCCAGGGTTCTCCTTTAATGTCAACATGGCCAGGCTGGTGAACTGCCACAGCGCGGACAAAGCAGAGAGTAGCCACTCTCGTGGCAAAGATAAAGAAGAGGCCGTTCCATGCGACCGGCCCCAGATGATGACAGACGGTACCTAACCGAGGAGGAGGTGAGAAGCACACGGTATCAGCGCCCACTATCCGTGCATCTCCTCAACAAATATGAGCAGCAGTACGACCGACGTCGCGCTACGGCACGACGATGGAGGATATCGTCGGTCTGATGCAAACAGAGGTATCGTCGAACGACAGGAACAACGACGGGTACAGCGTCACGCTGGAGGGAGGTCAAGGGAGCAAGACAACGTGGATAAGCACTGGGACTGTCCATTCTTCAAACATTGCTGGGACTCAGGAATGAGCCGATTGCCAACAATCGAGAACCCAGAATGCAAACAGCAAAGGAAAAGGACAAGTGAAATTTCAGTGTTCAAGCGTCTGGGACCCCTCCCACCACATAACAAACGAGCTGAGTCCTCTCAAGAAGAAGACGAGGAGTCGGATGGAGAAGAAGATAGGTATCACCGACCAAGGTGGTGCCCTGATGGACTCAGCCATTCTCGAGCGTCGGGTGCAACGGCTGCGAAACCTGGAAGAAGCCGAGGCACATACCTATATACGTTGAGGAAGAGCACGGCCCGATCTGGCCGTAAAATTCAGCGAATAGTGGAGACGAAGGCGCGCCCGCCAAAAAGTATGGCGCCCAAAACGAAAGCCGATGCGGGCATCGGCTGATGCCGATGCAGAGACATCGGCTGATACGAACATGGTATTCATACTCCCGTCGGAGTTTCGCGCTCCAAGCGACGAGGAAGTTTCAGTGGCTCAATTCGACTGCGGTCCACGACCGGTTGTCTTTGAAAAGCCACGAGATAGAAGCTACAGGCATCTGAAAGCCCTATACTTGAGGGTTACATCAACAGCCTGTCGGCAAGATGTTGGTTGATACGGGAGGCGGTCAACATAATGCCGTATTCCATGCTACGTCGTTTGGGACATTCCAGCGACGATCTGATCAAGACCAACATCACATTAAGCGACTTCAACGGCCAGGCGTCGGAAGCGAAAGGTGTTCTGAATGTAGAACTTACTATAGGCCGGAAGACCATACCTTTGCGTTCTTCATCGTTGACAGCAAAAGCAATTACGCCGTCCTATTGGGAAGGGACTGGATTCATGCTAACTGTTGCATCCCGTCTACAATGCACCAATGCATCATACAGTGGGATGGAGATGAGGTGGAAGTCGTTCAGGCGGATGACTCAATCGAGATATCATTAGCTGCCATGAGCGTGTGGGAAGCAGATGACCAAGAGCCGCTCTCTGGAATCAGTTTAGAGGGTTGTGAGCGTATCGAAGCCTCGAAAAATGGGGTAAGGCTGGTTTTATCCACCGGCCTAACGGAGTAGCAGGTCCAAGACATTGGACATACGTGGCAAGGCCGATCCCCGAGATCGGCCCTCAAAAAATGAAAAGCAAGGATCTTATCTCCAGCATGCCACGTAGCTACAGCGGAAATTCAACAAAAGTTGCAAATCATCGCCAAAGCATTGCAACGGAGAGGGAGGCCGATCCCGCAATCGGCCAAAATTATCCTCAACATACCTTGTTTGTGTTCAGCATTGATCCAACGGATGCCTGAAGAGCCGATGCCATCAATTACTTGACAGAATCGGCTCGGGGGGCACATAGATGGACATGATACGAGGATACGGAGCTGGGAACGGATGTCAAATGTCCAGCAGAGCAACTTAAGTATGGGGGCGATATACGCCATAAAAAATCGAAAATACAGAAATTTTTGAGCACAGCCGATGCAGAGGCATCGACTTAAGAATTCAAAGCCGATGCACGGCCATCGACTCAAGGTATTGTTACAGGCAGAAGCCTAATGGAGCAGTCACCGAGGTACGTAGCGAGGTTCTACTGAAGAAGTCCCTCAGTGGAATGGTTGGTGGCTCCATTGGCAAATCCTCGAGGTCAGCAGCGCCTGCGTAAGCATGCAGGTCAGATTCAGCCAATAAACATTCAATTGGCTGTGGCATCCCTCCTAGGGCTTGACCAAGGTGACAACTTCATCAGACATCGTCACCAGAAACTGCATTAGTCTGCTCGAGGTGAGGAGTCGATCTGAGCAGCAGGGCACAAGAAGGGAGCTGGGAAGAGTTCAAGGGCCATTGCGTGTGAGGCTTCTTAGTTCAAGGGAGCTGCTGATCCTTCCAGAGCCGTCCTGCGCTGTCTCCTTGGGCGTAAGCTTTCCTGCCAAGTTTTGATGAAGAGCTGGAATGGCTCGGGGCAACTCACCTTGGAGGTTCTCTGCTATTAACGCCGATTTAGTGGGATCGGCTGATGCTGCCTGATTGAGGACGATAGTGGCCCAATGCGGCTAGTGCGCTTTCATTACGCCTGGACCGAGGCTGGGGCAGCTAGCCCTGAAAATTCCTCATTCTGAAGAGCCAGTGGTGTTGAAATTGGCTATCTCTGCGTCATAACCATGCTGAACAGGAGAGCTCTTGCAGAGTAAAACCACCGGGTTGACAGGAGGAGTTCGAAGAAGGAGCCATCATCGTTGATCAGGCTCTAAACCAGTTCGTTGCTGCAAAGAAACAAACGTCACAAGGGAAGCTGTGAACGAGTGACACCTGTTTTACAGGAGTATCGGCTTCAAGATCAAGATTGTCAGCAACGGACTAAGGAGCTTTCCTGGAAGCATTAATCCAGGAGTTTTGCCGTCAGGACAAATACTACGATCGGATGATTTTAAAGTCCAAGGATCTAGGGGTCTCACAGCTGCGCGTTGGACCTGTCCGGTTGGAAGTTTGGATCTGAATTTCATGGATTGCAAGTTAATATCTGAGAAGGTGATTAGATCGATCTGTTTTGCAATCTATTGGAAAAGCTGATGCTTTGCCATCGGCTCATTGAGCATCTACCGAATCGACAATCGGCAGACTCAGTACGAAGGGCAATCGGCTAAATCATCACTAAGGAATCTGTAAAATCAAATGGGGAATTCTTCATTGATAAACAAGGATTTCTTACATAAAGAGCTGATTGCTCTCAAAAGGAATTGCTAGGGGGAACATTGCCCCGTCTACTACTCCTAGCTCTATCCTATCTAGGGGCCGCTGCTGCCCTCATCGTCGTCGTCGCCGCTGTCGGCGCTGCTGTAGTGACCACCGGCGGGACCTTCATTGTCCTCATCTTCTTCGCTAGCGTCGCCATAGTCGCTGTCGAAGTCGCTGATGTTGCCGGGCCAGGGGCAGAGACGCTTGGCCGGCGGTTCGTCGGAGGAGGTGGTGTCCTCCTCCTCTTCCTTCACCTCCTCGGCGGAGGAGTAGCCGTCCCAGGAGAAGCCGTCGTCGTCGCTTTCCTCCTCCGATTGCCCAACGGCAAGGAAGCGAAGGTCGCTCTCCCCGTCCGTTGGGACTGGTCGTCTTCGGACCAGGCGAAGGAGTCGTGGGTCGACTCGTCCCCGTCGGCTATGGCGCGGCGAATGTTGGCCGCGTGGACCTCCTGTGGGTCCCGTTCAGGCGTTGGCTCACGGGAGGTGGAGGATTGGGTGGAAAGACCCGATGAGGGAGAAGACGAAGAAGAAGACATGGCGGCGGAGGAGGGTTTTTCGGTTTGCCGATGGCTATTGTGGAAGCAGGGGATGAAGGAAGAAATCACGAAGTGACCAAATAAAAAGGGGTATAGCGATTTAATGCCTAAGCAGTTTCCGAGGACGTGGTGCAGAACCGTCAAATCGTGCGGAGAAGTTGAGAAGGCAAGACATCATCACGAAGAAAACTGCGACGGTTCTGCCATGACCCTTCGAAGGAGACAGATGGTTTTGCAATTATCATTATCAAAACCGGGGGGCATGTGTTACCACCCGATTTTGGCCAAATCAGGAGTTGGGCCGTAAGTGAAAATGGGCTTGAAGGACGTACACGTGGAGCATCTCGAAGCGGCCTTGCGCTGGGTTTGGGCTAAGTTGCCCGTGTATCTGTAACATATTAGATCGTGTTGTATTTAGATTAAAGAGATAGAGTCGGGCCCGTGCACGATTAGGTGCCTCAATCTAGAAAGTCCCTTGGACTATAAATGTATCTGGGGTTATCGGAAAAGGAGGACAATCATCGTTCAACCAACACAAATCAGGCGCATCGCCCCTTCTTCGAGGGTTTCTCCCGGGTAAGCACCATGTTGCCTAGATCGCATCTAGCGATCTAGGCAGTATACGTTTATTCGTTAACCTTGTACTGCTCGTGCTGAAGGCTTGTTGATGGCGAGCAGTACTATTTATCCTTAGGTGTTTAGGGGCTTGCATTGGTGCTTTCACGTCATATCTGCGTGGCAATGCCGTCCCTAGACACCTAGCTGCCCTTACGTCTGGCGTAAGGGCAGCATCTTGCTTGTTCGTAACTTAGTAGATCCGATCCGTTATAGTTGCTCCTTGCTACGCAAGGATTAGTTTAATATCTGCATAGTTAGGCCTTATGTTGGGGTCGGAGGATCCGGTGGTGCGTTAGGCGTTGTTTACCGTCCCTGGGATGTTGGGGATCAACGTTATGTTGGTTTTTAGGCCTTTCGTAGGGGTAGTTTGCATCGTCTCTCGTAGCTGCTAGGCCCGATCGCACTTAGGACGTTCCGATTATGCGGTGAAAACCCTAAACTGTCGTGGATCGCTTTAGCTTTGTCCTGATCAAGCGGGATCCCCATGCCATTGTAAATCCAACGTGAAACATGGGGCGATCGGCTCCTTGAGCCGATTCACAGGGCAACCTGAGAGCCGATAGGGCTCGTATTTAATGTTTACGTGTCTACCATGCAGGGAACAATCGAAGCACTAACACCTTCTACGATCGGGTCTAGGTCGGGTGGCACGCAACCGCCGGGACCGTTGGCCAGAAGATTTGCGGGACCGGCGCGGTGCCGGGATCACTAAGCGGCCCTGGGAGCTTCCCGGCTCTTCGTGTTGCTTAACCAACGCCCGTCGGGGGGTTTTGGAGGGTAACAAGGATTCCATCAACCCTAAGCCCCTATCGGAGGGCATTGCCGAGGAGCCCCCTCGACACATGTCATTACCATTGTTTTGATCGCTGCATTCATTACATATGTTTATAAATAGTATGATCAAGATTATGATGGCATGTCACTTCAGAAATTATCTTTGTTATCGTTTTACCTGCTCGAGGAACTAAACTTGGGGATGCGATACGTCTCCAACGTATCGATAATTTCTTATGTTCCATGCTACATTATTGATGATATCTACATGTTTTATGCACATTATATGTCGTATTTACGCATTTTTCGGAACTAACCGATTAACAAGATACCGAAGAGCCAGTTGCTTTTTTCTGCTATTTTTGGTTTCAGAAATCCTAGTAACGAAATATTCTCGGAATTGGACGTAATCAACGCCTAGGTTCCTATTTTGCCGGAAGCATCCATAACACCCGAGAGCCGTCAGAGAGGGGCCACGTGGGGCCCACACATGGTGGCGGCGCGGCCAAGGAGCCAGGCGCGCCGCCCTAGTGTCTGGCCCCACCAGACCCCCTCCGAGGCTGCCCTTTCGCCTACTTAAAGCCTCCGTCGCGAAACCCCCAGTACCGAGAGCCACGATACGGAAAACCTTCCAGAGACGCCGCCGCCGCGGTCCCATCTCGGGGGGTTCGGAGATCGCCTCCGGCACCCTGCCGGAGAGGGGGTTCATCTCCCAGGAGGACTCTTCATCGCCATGATCGCCTCCGGAGTGATGAGTGAGTAGTTCACTCCTGGACTATGGGTCCATAGCGGTAGCTAGATGGTCGTCTTCTCCTAATTGTGCTTCATTGTTGGATCTTGTGAGCTGCCTAACATGATCAAGATCATCTATCGTAACACTATATGTTGTGTTTGTCGGGATCCGATGGATAGAGAATACTATGTTATGGTGATTATCAATCTATTACCTATGTGTTGTTTATGATCTTGCATGCTCTCCATTATTAGTAGAGGCTCTGGCCAAGTTTTTACTCTTAACTCCAGAGGGAGTATTTATGCTCGATAGTGGGTTCATGCCTTCATTGATACATGGGAGTGACGGAAAGTTCTAAGGTTGTGTTGTCCTGTTGCCACTAGGGATGAAACATTGATTCTATGTCTAAGGATGTAGTTGTCGGTTACATTTCGCACCATACTTAATGCAATTGTATGTTGCTTTGCAACTTAATATTGAAAAGGAAGTTTAGGATGATAACTGAAGGTGGACTTTTAGGCATAGATGCAGTTGGTGGCGGTATATGTACTTTGTCGTAATGCCCAATTAAATCTCACTATATTTATCATATCATGTATATGCATTGTTATGCCCTTTTCTATTTTGTCAGTGCCCGACTGTAATTTGTTTACCTAACATGCTTTTATCAGACGCCTCTAGTGAACCGTGGACCCCGGTCCTATTCTTTACATCGCATACAATCTCCTGCAACTTGTTTTACTGTTTTCTTTCAAACAATCATCTTCCACACAATACGATTTTGTCTTTGTTGCAACAATAGGTGAGGTTGACAACCTCAGCATTTCGTTAAGGGCACATGCTTTGGTTGTGTTAAATGCGAGTTCACGTTGGCGTGGAATCACACAGTGTTGCGCCGCACTACATCCAGCCGCCATCAACCTTCATGCTTCTTGGCTCCTACTGATTCGATAAACCTTGGTTTCTTTCTGAGGAAAACTTGCCACTGTGCGCATACCTTCCTCTTGGAGTTCCCAACGGACGTGTACATCTGCGCGCATCAAGCACTATCGTCCGCCATATGCCAGTCCTGAAAACATGTAGTAAAAACTGAAAGTAATTGTGTATATGCTGATGACATTATCACATCTCTTCTACATATAAAGAGAGAGGGCGACGAGGGAGGCGAGAGGGGGGACGCGTGTATTAATGTGTATATGCGGGCGAGAGGGGGGACCGCGTGACCGAGAGACCGGTGGCGGTGGCGAAGCGGTGGCGAAAGGGCGGTGGCGGTGCCGCCGACACATAACCCTCGCCGCCCCCTCTCGATCCCAAAAAAAACACCGCGCGTATACGGAGGGGGCGACGAGCGCTGCCGGCCCCCTCCGTATACGCGCGGTGGTTAAGTCAAATTTTAGTTAAGTCAAAAAATTTAAGACAAAATTTTTAAGTCAAATTTTGAGTTCTTTTAAAAGTGAAAAAATACAAATAATATATATGTTAAGTTATTTTGAGTTCTTTTAAAAGTGAAAAAATAAAAAAAAATTTTAGTTCATTTTTTGAGTTCTTTTAAAGTCAAAAAATAAAGTAAAAAATTTAACTTATAATTGTAGTTTGTTCTTCTTCTTCTTCCTCTATTTTCATTAAAATTTTATTATAAGTTATAATTGTAGTTTAACATATTTTGGGTTAAGTTTTAATTTAGTTCAAATTAAAAAATGGTCGGCGGCATGGCGCCTCTCTCTCCTCTCTGTTGCGCTCCTCCTTTCTCTCTTTCTCTGCGCTTATGACAGCCGAGCGCGCGCATGTAACGCCGGGAGAGACGACGGAAGGAGGGACAGCCTTGTGTAGCAATGCACGGGCGACAACGGCTGGAGCAGCAGCAGCACGGACGAGGCAGCAGGAGCGCGACACGGCTAGGAGACAGCGCGACGAAGGAAACCTAGGGACGCGCCGGGGAGGGCGGCGCGAGCTGCATCTGTGACGACGACGGAAGAGACGCCGAGGGTGAGCGATGGCGGCGGCAATGTTGCTGCGGGGCGGAGGCGAGTACTCTTCTGTGCGTCGATCTCCCAGGAAGAAGAAGAAGAGAATGCGCGCGGCGATTCAGCGCCGCGATTATATAGGTGTGACGAGTTTAGTCGCGGTTCCCGTCAATCTACCAACCCGCGGAGCTAAGGTATTTTTAAGCCCCATTCCGGCGGTTCCACTTGAAAAATACCCTTTAGTCGCCGGTTGGCACATTGCGCCGCAGCCTAGGTGTTTTCAAAGTTCTTTTAATTTCTGAATTTTAAAAATGCAATTAATATATCAAAAAAATTAGAAAAATAAAATAATTCATTTCAAAATCTTAAAATACAAATAATATATCAAAATTTCAGAAAAATAAAACTAATTCATTTCAAAATCTGAAAAATACATATAATATATCAAAAAAATTCAGAAAAATAAAACTAATTCATTTAAAAATCTTAAAAATACAAATAATATATCAAAAAATTCAGAAAAATAAAACTAATTCATTTATGAAAAATACATATAATATATCAAAAAATTCAGAAAAATAAAACTAATTCATTTAAAATTCTTAAAAATACAAATAATATATCAAAAAAATTCAGAAAAATAAAACTAATTCATTTAAAAATCTTAAAAATAAAAATAATATATCAAAAAATTGAGAAAAATAAAACTAATTCATTTTAAAGTTCTTCCACCGATTCTTCCACCGGATTCTTCCCGGCCGCCTCTTTGTCTTTCAATGCTTGGCCCCCTCCTCCCTTCTTGTCTTTCACTTAGACCCCCTCTTCACTTCTCATCTTTCCACCTTTGATCCCGGTTGCACCCACCGACGGAACTAAAGATTAGATGACTTGACTACGGATTCCTCTTCTTCCCGCCTCTTTCTTCCCGCCTCTTTCTTTCCGCCACTTTCTCAGTTCTTCCTTAATTTTCTTCCCGCCTCTTTCTTCCCGCCAATTTCTTCCCGCCTCTTCCCAGCCAATTTCTTCCTTCTCTTTCTCCCGCATCTTTCTTCCCGCCACTTTCTTTCCGCCTCCTGTCTTCCCGCTCCCATTTTTCCTGCCATTTCTCACTACATATATGTAGCCCGGCTTGGCCAGCATTATCACATCTCTACAATCTCTCATCACTCTCTCATGGCTTCCCCCGCACCCACTCTAACCTACCAGCAGGTGGAGGAGCTTTGCGCCTCGAACTACCCTTGCCCACCGGGCTACCGCGTCCCCGCCGGCTGGAGCCTACGCGCCGGCGGCGTGCCGGTCCCTCCCGTCCCTCCGGGTACTGCGCGCCGGGCGGCCATCACGAACCACTACTACCTCGACCTCACGCCGGAGCAGCGGATGAATCCCCGCTGGCATCCCGATAACCAGCATAATTGGGACGCCTTCTTCATCAATCGGCGTGAGAGGGCGCTCGCCAGGTATGAGGAGGACGGTCTGCCTCCTGGGAACTTCCACGAGGCCGGCCGTCGGCTATGGTGGTCATGGACTACATCACGGCCGGCGATATCCCCCGCCTGCGCTACCCTCAGTTCGAGCCACGAGCGCCGCCCGACGACAGCGACGACAGCAGCGACGATGACGGCGGCAACTTAGAAGGCGACGACTACCAGTACAGCGGCGGCGGCTATGAAGACTACGAGTATGCATATTATACGCCTAGGCAGGAGTATGACTAAATCACTCCAAATTTCATGTATCATTCAGTGCTATCTCGAATCAATCGAAATTCGAAAATGGACACGAAAACACATCACGGATAATATAATTCACGTGATCCATTCAACAAAGTTTGGTACAATAAATTATTACACATCATTTCTTCCCTTGTGTCACTGCTTGCGATTGGCGTATCCATGGAGCATCCTCATCATTTAACTTAATGCTTGGGTCGGTGTTCACTTTGAAGGGCGGAATTTCACCAAACATATTATAATCTTCTGACATGTCTGTCTTGTCCTCCACTCCCACGATGTTTCTTTTCCCCGAAAGAACAATGTGGCGCTTTGGATCATTCGCATGATGTACTGATCGTTTTCTTATCTTTCCGTTTCCTCGGTTTCCTACTCATGTCCTTGACATAGAAAACCTGAGCGACATCTTTCGCTAGGACGAATGGTTCGTCAAGGTAACCAAGATTGTTGAAATCCACCATTGTCATTAAGTATTCTTGGTCACCTTCCCCACCTCCTGTTAGCTTGAACCATTTGCACCGGAACAAAGGGACCTTAAAGAAGGGTCCATAGTCAAGTTCCCATATCTCCTCTATGTAACCATAATATGTGACCTTTTGCCCATTCTCTGTTGCTGCATCAAAGCGGACACCACTGTTTTGGTTGGTGCTCTTTTTATCTTGGGCGATCGTGTAAAATGTATTCCCATTTATCTCGTACCCTTGGGAAGTCGTTATAGTCGAAGATGGTGTCTTGGCCAACATGTCCGCTGATCTACAACAACATTGTCACTCATTAAATATTTTCTCAACCAAGCTGCCCCGAAAGTCTCCATGGGCCTTCCTAATCAGGATTGGGCTTCCCAGGGTTGTCCAGTAAATATTCTTGTGTTTCTCTCGAAATGCAGACCCACCAAGCTGGAATTGGTCGAGCTGTGTGGTGTGCTTGATCGAGAGAATGGCCGTCCACATACATATCGTTGATTTCCTTCCGATCGTGCCTTTTCCACTTAGTCTCCCCTGCGTGCCGCGATCGAGGAAGACCAATCGGCTTAAGGTCGGGAACAAAGTCAACACAAAACTCATTACCTCCTCATTTCCATAGCCCTTAGCGATGCTTCCTTCTGGCCTAGCACGGTTACGAACATATTTCTTTAATACTCCCATGAACCCTCTCGAAGGGAACATATTGTGTAGAAATACGGGACCGGGAAATCTCTTCGACTAGGTGAACCCCGGGAGGTGCGTCATAATATTGAAGAAGGATCGCGGGAACACCAACTCGAAACTGACTAGAAGACATTGGACCACATCGTTACTATGCTTAGTGGTAGAACTTCGGATTGATTACCTTCGAGAGATTGCATTGAGAATGCACATAGCTTCACGTGGCTACTCGGAGCATTTTTCCGGCGAGGAGCCCTCAAAGCAATCGGAAGCAATTGCGCGTCATAATCACGTGGCGGTCGTGAGACTTCAGAGGTTTTGGAACTTTTTCTCCGCCATGTTTATTATTCCCTTTATATTGGACGAGAATCCAGACAGGACCTTCATACTGCTCAGGCATTCAAAAAAGATGACCTTCTCTTCTTTGGTCAGAGCGTAGCTCGCACGACCTTGAAACCATTCCGGATGCCGGTCATCAGGGTCTTTCAAAACGTTGTTGGTCCTGCCGTGCTTCCTTTGTATCATTTGTCTTCCCATACACACCCAAGAAGCTTAGGAGGTTCACGCAAATATTCTTCGTAACATGCATCACGTCGATTGCAGAGCGGACATCTAGGACTTTCCAATATTCTAGCTCCCAGAATATAGATTTCTTCTTCCACATGGGTGTGTGCCCGTCAGCTCCCTTCGGAATTGATTGTCCGCCAGGACCCTTTCCAAAAATGACTTTCAAATCCTTGACCATATCAAATACCTCGGCACCAGTGCGTTAAAAGCTTCGGCCGGTGATCTGCCTTGCCATTGTAATGCGCCTTTCTTTCTTACTGGATGAATTTTTGGAAGAAATCGACGATGCCCAGTACACGTTCTTCTTACAATTTGTAAAATGTACACTTTGGTCTCATGTAAGCAGTGCGTGCATGCATTGTATCCATTATTTGTTTGTCCCGAAAGGTTACTAAGAAGCCGGGCCAATCGTTGATAGTTCTGGCAACGCTCGTAGGTCAATTCCTCTTCTTTATTGCTGTCCACATGAACACACCAGGTCTGCCCCACAACTGTAAAAGTTCATCAACTAATGGCCTTAGGTACACATCGATGTCGTTGCTGGGTTGCTTCGGACCTTGGATGAGCACTGGCATCATAATGAACTTTCGCTTCATGCACAACCAAGGAGGAAGGTTGTAGATGCATAGAGTCACGGGCCAGGTGCTATGGCTGGAGCTCTGCTCGCCAAAAGGATTCATGCCATCCGTACTTAGACCAAATCTTATGTTCCTTGCGTCAGAATATTTGAACTCTCTGTCGATCTTTCTCCATTGCGTTCCATCTGCGGGTTGTCTCAACTCTCCCCGTCCGACTACGGTCCTCTTTGTGCCATCGCAGCAACTTGGCATGCTCTTTGTTCATGAACAGACGTTTCAGCCGTGGTATTATAGGGCATACCCATCACCTTGAAGCGAACCTTCTTCACAGGTTTCGGCCCTCGACATCGTCACCGGGGGTCATCGCCTCCTGATCTTATAACGCAATGCGGTGCATACGGGCATTCATTCAACTTCGCATTCAACGCGGTAGAGGATGCGATTCGTGATGCATGCATGTCTTGAACCTCTAAACCTGGAGACGGACAACCTTCTTTGCTTAAATGCGTCTTGGAACGCTCGTTATTCTTTGGAAACATATTCTTCAACATTTTCGACAAGTTTTCAAATCCGAGTCAGCTACACCTTCTGACTGCCTTCCATTTCAGCAAATCCAGTGTGCAGCCCAGCTTTTTTCAGACCATTATCGCATCCTAGGTACAGCGACTTTTTGTGATCCTCTAACATGCGATCCAAATTCTCCCTCTCCTTTTCAGTTTCGCAGCGACTCCGTGCATAGTAGGTACATATGGTGGATGATACGTCTCCAACGTGTCGATAATTTCTTATGTTCCATGCTACTTTATTGATGATACCTACATGTTTTATGCACATTATATGTCATATTTATGCATTTTATGGAACTAACCTATTAACAAGATGCCGAAGAGCCGGTTCTTGTTTCTGCTGTTTTTGGTTTCAGAAATCCTAGTAAAGAAATATTCTCGGAATTGGACGACTTTCTTGAGGTCCCTATTTTGCAAGCTTCCGAAGACCGAAGGACGCGAAGTGGGGCCACGAAGGCGGCCGAGGAGGTAGGGCGCGCGGCCCGAGGGCCACGGCCGCGCCGACTAGCCCTGGGCCCTCGTGTGGCCCTCGCGTTGACCCTCCGCCTACTTAAAACCTCCGTCGCGAAACCCCAGTACTGAGAGCCACGATACGGAAAACCTTCCCGGGAGACGCCGCATGATCCATCTCGGGATTCGGGAGATCGCCCTCCGAGCACCTGCGGAGAGGGGATTCATCTCGGAGGACTCTACACCGCCATGGTCGCCTCCCGGAGTGATGAGTGAGTAGTTCACCCTGGACCATGGGTCCATAGCAGTAGCTAGATGGTCGTCTTCTCCTTGTTGTGCTTCATTGTTGGATCTTGTGAGCTGCCTAACATGATCAAGATCATCTATACGTAATTCTATATGTTGTGTTTGTCGGATCCGATGGAAAGTACTATGATTATGGTGATTATCAATCTGTATTTTTTATGTGTTGTTTATGATCTTGCATGCTCTCCGTTATTAGTAGAGCTCACGGCGAGTTTTACTCTCTTAACTCCAAGAGGGTAACATGCCGATGGTGGGTTCATGCCTCCATTAAATGTGGGACAGTGTGAAAAGTTCACAGGTTGTGGATGTGCTGTTGCTACTGGGATAAAACATTGATGCTATGTCTAAGGATGTAGTTGTTGATTACATTACGCACCATACTTAATGCAATTGTCTGTTGCCTAGCAACTTAATACTGAATGGGGTTCGGATGATAACCTGAAGGTGGACTTTTTAGGCATAGATGCAGTTGGATGGCGGTCTATGTACTTTGTCGTAATGCGCGGATTAAATCTCACTATATTTATCATATCATGTATATGCATTGTTATGCCTTTCTCTATTTGTCAATTGCCCGAGCTGTAATTTGTTCACCCAACATGCTTTTATCTTATGGGAGAACCTCTAGTGAGCTGTGGACCCCGGTCCTATTCTTTATATAGCATACAATCTACTTGTTTCTTGTTTTCTTTGCAAACATCTTCCACTCGATACGTTTAATCCTTTATTCTGACAAGCGGTGAGATTGACAAACCTCTTGCTTTGTTTCGTTGGGACAAAAGTACTTGGGTGTGTTGTACGGGTTCCGGCGTTGGCAGATCCCTGGTGTTACGCCGCATCACATTTCGCGACCATCAACCTTCAACGTGCTTCTTGGCTCCTATTTGGTTCGATTAAACCTTGGTTTCTTTCGGAGGGAACTTGCTGTTGTGCGCATCATACCTTCCTCTTGGGGTTCCCAACGAACGTGTGAGGTTACACGCCATCAAGCTCTTTTTCTGGCGCCGTTGCCGGGGACCTGAGAAAAGTTACACCAGGAAGAAATTGCCTCCCACTGACAACAGCTCTTTCAGCGCCGTTGCAGGGAGATCAAGACACGGCTTGCAGGGGAGTCTCCACTTCTCAATCTCTTTACTTTGTTTTTGTCTTGCTTTATTTTATTTACTACTTTGTTTGCTGCACTAAACAAAACACAAAAAAATTAGTTGCTAGTTTTACTTTATTTATTGTCTTGCTCTCTATATCAAAAACACAAAAAAATTAGTTACTTGCATTTATTTTATCTAGTTTGTTTTATTTACTATTGCTAAAATGAATACCCCTGAAAATACTAAGTTGTGTGACTTCACAAGTAAAATAATAATGATTTCCTATGCACACCTATTGCTCCACATGCTACTACCAACAGAATTCTTTGAAATTAAACCTGCTTTTACTAAATCTTGTCATGAGAGATCAATTTTATGGTGTTAGTTAATGATGATGCTGTTGCCCATCTCAATAATTTTGTTGAACTTTGTGAGAAATGCAAAAGTATAAAGATGTAGATGGTGATATTATTAAATTGAAAGTGTTTCCTTTCTCATTAAGAGGAAAAGCTAAAGATTGGTTGCTATCTTTGCCTAAGAATAGTATTGATTCATGGATTAAATGCAAGGATGCTTTTATTGGTAGATATTATCCTCCCGCTAAAATTATATCTTTGAGAAGTAGCATAATGAATTTTAAGCAATTAGATACTGAACATATTGCTCAAGCATAGGAGAGAATGAAAACTTTGGTAAATAATTGCCCAACCCATGGAATTGACTACTTGGATGATCATCCAAACCTTAAATGCAGGACTAAATTTTTCTTCGCGGAATTTATTGGATTCGGCTGCTGCTGGGGGTACCTTTATGTCCATCACATTGGGGACGGCTACACAAAACCTCTTGATGATATGATGATAAATTACTGTGAATGGCACACGGAAAGAGCTCCACAAGGTAAGAAGGTAAAGTCTGTTGAAGAAACCTCTTCCTTGAGTGATAAGATTGATGTGATTATGTCTATGCTTGTGAATGGTAGATCTAATATTGATCCAAATAATGTTCCTTTAGCTTCATTGGTTGCTCAAGAAGAAAATGTTGATGAATTTCATTAAAAACAATAATTTCAACAACAATGTTTATAGGACAACTCCGGTAATAACTATAGGCCATATCCTTCTGCTAATGGTAATGGTTATGATAATTTTATGGAAATTCTTACAATAATAATAGGAGTGTATCTGGTCTTGAAGCTATGCTTAAAGAATTTATTAGTACACAAACTGCTTTTAACAAATCTGTTGAGAAAAAGCTTGATAAAATTGATACTATTGCTTCTAGAGTTGATAGACTTGCCTCTGATGTTAATTTTTTAAAATTGAAAGTTATGCCTAATAATGATATTGATAATAAGATTACTACTACAGCAAATACCATCCAAGTTAGAATTAATGAGAATATAAGATTAATGGCTGAACTACGTGCTAGGTGGGATATAGAAGAAAATGAAAAACTAGCTAAAGAGAATAATGTAGCTAAAGTTTGGACTATTACCACCACTAGTAATGCTAAATATTCACATGTTGCTGCACCTCCTACTATCAATGGTAAAATAATTGGTGTTGGCAATGTTTCAACTCCTAGTGCAAAGCGTACAAAAACTGCCTGAAATTGCTAAAACTGCTGAAACTGCTTGTGATAAAGCTGCTGAAATTTTTTCCAACCTTGGGAACAATGATCCCATTGCTGTAGCTCATAATGATTTAGATTTTGATGATTGCCACATCTCTGAAGTTATAAAGTTCTCACAAAAACTTGCTAAAAGTCCTAATGCTAGTGCTATAAATTTAGCCTTTACAAAACATATTACAAATGCTCTCATAAAAGCTAGAGAAGAAAAACTAAAACTTGAAACTTCTATTCCTAGAAAGTTAGAAGATGGTTGGGAGCACATCATTAAAATGAAATTCAATGACTTTGAATGTAATGCTTTATGTGATCTTGGTGCAAGTATTTCTGTTATGCCTAAAAAGATTTATGATATGTTTGACTTGCCACCATTGAAGAATTGTTATATGGATGTTAATCTTGCCGATAATGTTAAAAAGAAACCTTTGGGGAGGATTGATAATGTGCATATTACGGTTAACAATAACCTTGTCCCGTTGATTTTGTTGTCTTGGATATCGAATGCAATGCATCTTGTCCAATTGTGTTGGGAAGGCCTTTTCTTCGAACTGTTGGTGCTGTTATTGATATGAGGGAAGGTAATATTAAATATCATCCTCTCAAGAAAGGTATGGAACACTTCCCTAGAAAGAAAATGAAGTTGCCTTTTGATTCTATTATTAGAACAAGTTATGATGTTGATGCTTCATCTCTAGATAATACTTGATTTGCACTTTCTGCGCCTGAAAGGCGTTAAAGAAAAGCGCTTATGGGAGATAACCCATGTTTTTACCTACAGCAATTTTTTGTTTTGTTGAGTCTTGGAAGTTGTTTACTACTGTGGCAACCTCTCCTTATCATGTTTTTGTGCCAAGTAAAGTTTCTATGTCAAAGTTGATGTTATATTTGGGATTGCTGCGCAGAAACAGCATTGCTGTCTGTCACGAATCTGGGCACAGTTCTCTGTAGAAAATTCGAAAAAATCTGCCAATTCACGAGCGTGATCCTCAGATATGTCCGCAACTTTCATTAGTTTTGAGTTTTTCCATTTGAACAAGTCTGGTGCCATCTTTAAATTCGTCTTTACGGACTGTTCTGTTTTGACAGATTCTGCTTTACTTCGCATTGCCTCTTTTGCTATGTTGGATTTATTTGATCCATTAATGTCCAGTAGCATTATGAAATGTCCAGAAGTGAAAATAATGATTGTGTTACCTCTGAATGTGTGAATTATTAATTGTGCACTAACCCTCTAATGAGTTTGCTTGAAGTTTGGTGTGAAGGAAGTTTTTCAAGGGTCAAGAGAGGAGAATGATATACTATGATCAAGAGGAGTGAAAGCTCTAAGCTTGGGGATGCCCCCGTGGTTCACCCCTGCATATTTAAGAAGACTCAAGCGTCTAAGCTTGGGGATGCCAAAGCATCCACTTCTTCATCAACAACATCATCGGGTTCCTCCCCAAACTATATTTTTATTCAATCACATCTTGTGTTCTTTACTTGGAGCGTCGGTTTGTTTTGTTTTTGTTTTTGTTTGAATAAAATGGATCCTAGCATTCACTTTGTGGGAGAGAGACACGCTCAGTTGTTGCATATGGACACATGTGTCCTTAGGCTTTACTCATAATGTTCAAGGCGAAGTTTCTTCTTCGTTAAGTTGTTATATGGTTGGAATTGGAAAATGCTACATGTATTAATTCTAAAATGTCTTGGATAATGTGATACTTGAAAATTGTTGTGCTCATGTTTAAGCTCTTGCACATCATATGCTTTGCACCCATTAATGAAGAAATACATAGAGCTTGCTAAAATTTGATTTGCATATTTGGTTTCTCTAAGGTCTAGATAATATCTAGTATTGAGTTTTGAACAACAAGGAAGACGGTGTAGAGTCTTATAATATTTACAATATGTCTTTTATGTGAGTTTTGCTGCTGTTCATCCTTGAGTTGCTTCAAATAACCTTGCTAGCCTAAACCTTGTATCGGAGGAATACTTCTCATGCATCCAGAATCCTTGAGCCAACTACTATACCATTTGTCCACCATACCTACCTACCACATGGTATTTCTCGCCATTCCAAAGTAAATTGCTTGAGTGCTACCTTTAAAAATTCCCATCATTCACCTTTGCAATATATAGCTCATGGGACAAAATAGCCTTAAAAACTATAGTAGTATTGAATATGTACTTGTGCACTTTATATTTTATTAAGTTTCTTGTTGTGCGAACCATGCTTCTAGGGAACGCCATCAACTATTGTTGAATATCATGTGAGATGCTATGCATGACCGTCTTGTCTGAAGGATCTATGTTTTAGTGGTTGGAGCATGCAAAATTGTTGGAGAAGATGGGCAGCTAACTAAAGCCATGAATCATGGTTGAAGTTTCAGTTTGGACACATATATCCTCAATCTCATATGAGAATAATAATTGTTGCTACATGCTTAAGCATTGAAGAGTCCATTATCTGTTGTCCATGTTGTCAGTGTGGATGTCTAAGTTGAGAATAATCAAAAAGCGAGAAATCAAATACGAGCTTTCTCCTTAGACCTTTGTGCAGGCGGCATGTACCCCTTTTTGACACTTGGTTAAAACATGGCATGCAAAGATCCGGTAGTCCAAGCTAAGTAGGGCGAGGTGCGGACACTATTACTATGCATGAGGCTTGCAGCTTGTAAGATATAATTTACATAACTCATATGCTTTATTACTACCGTTGACAAAATTGTTTCATGTTTTCAAAATAAAAGCTCTAGCACAAAATAGAATAATCGATGCTTTCCTCTTTTGAAGGACCATTCTTTTACTTTTATTGTTGAGTCGGTTTACTATCTTCACTCACCTAAAGGCAAACACTGTGTGGCTTGTGCATTGATTCCTACATACTTGCATATTGCACTTGTTATATTATTCTATTCTTTGTTGACAATATCCATGAGATATACATGTTATAGGTTGAAAGCACACTGAAACTCAATCTTCCTTTGTGTTGCTTCAACACCTTTACTTTGATTTATTGCTTTATGAGTTAACTCTTATGCAAGACTTATTGATGCTTGTCTTGAAGTACTATTGATGAAAAGTGCTACATGATTCACTTGTTTACTCATGTCATTACTTTTGTTTTGATCGCTGCATTCATTACATATGTTTTGCAAATAGTATGATCAAGATTATGATGGCATGTCACTTGAAATTATCTTTTATTTATCGTTTTACCTGCTCGGGACGAGCAGAACTAAGCTTGGGGATGCTGATACGTCTCCAGCGTATCGATAATTTCTTATGTTCCATGCTACTTTATTGATGATACCTACATGTTTTATGCACATTATATCTCATATTTATGCATTTTCTGGAATAACCTATTAACAGATGCGAAAGGCAGTTCTTGTTTCTGCTGTTTGTTTAAATCACGAAAGTAAAGAAATAATGCAGATTGAATGAAACTTTCGCCGGGGGTCCTATTTTGCCTGAAGCTTCAGGAAGACCGAAGAGATACTTGAAGTGGGGCCACGGGGCGGCCGGAGGTGAGCCGGCGCGGCGGGCTGGCCGCGCCGACCAGCCACTGGGCCCTCGTGTGGCCCTCCGCGTTGACCCTCCGCCTACTTAAAGCCTCGTCCTTGAGAGCAGTGCAGAGCCCACGATCGGAAAACCTTCGGAGACGCCGCCGCCCGCGAAATCCCATCTCGGGATTCGAGTCGCCTCGGCACCCTGCCGGAGGGGATTCATCTCCGGAGGACTCTACACCGCCATGGTCGCCCCCTCTAGGATGATGAGTGAGTAAGTTCACCCACACTGGACCACGGTCCCATAGCGACCTTCTTAGATGGTCGTCTTCTCCTTGTTGTGCTTCATTGTTGGATCTTGTGAGCAGCCTAACATGATCAAGATCATCTATATGCAATTCTATATGTTGTGTTTGTCGGGATCCGATGGATAGAGTACTATGATTATGGTGATTATCAATCTATTGTTTATGTGTTGTTTATGATCTTGCTTCTCTCAGTTATTAGTAGAGGCTCCTGGCCAAGTTTTACTCTTAACTCCAGAGGGAGTATTTATGCTCGATAGTGGGTTCATGCCTCCATTAAATGTGGGAAGTGACTGAAAGTTCTAAGGTTGTGGATGTCTTGTTGCTACTAGGATAAAACATTGATGCTATGTCTAAGGATGTAGTTGTTGATTACATTCGCACCATACTTAATGCAATTTGTCTGTTGCCTAGCAACTTAATCCGAATGGGGTTCGGATGATAACTTTGAAGGTGGACTTTTTAGGCATAGATGCGGTTGGATGGCGGTCTATGTACTTTGTCGCCTGGTTAAATCTCACTATATTTATCATATATGTATATGCATTGTTATGCCTTTCTCTATTTGTCTCCGAGCTGTAATTTGTTCACCCAACATGCTTTTATCTTATGGGAGAGACACCTCTAGTGACTGTGGACCCCGGTCCTATTCTTTACATAGCATACAATCTACTTATTTTTTACTGTTTCTTTGCAAACATCTTCCACTCGATACGTTTAATCCTTTGTTACAACATCAAGCCGGTGAGATTGACAACCTCACTGTTTCGTTGGGACAAAGTACTTAGGTGTGTTGTGCGGGTTCCGCGTTGGCGCCGGAATCCATAGTGTTGCGCCGCATCACATTTTACGACCATCAACCTTCAACGTGCTTCTTGGCTCTCTTGGTTCGATTAAACCTTGGTTTCTTTATGAGGGAAATTGCCTCTTGTGCGCATCATACTTCCTCTTGGGGTTCCCAACGAACGTGTGAGTTACACGCCATCAGCGGGCTCATCACGTGCCTCTTCTTGATCACCTTCCCCTTCACCTTCCCCACCTTCAGCATCATCCATGAAAGTATCACCGAAATGATCAAGATAGCTCTCATCGATGTCATCTCCTTCTTCATCTTCTTCCATTATAACCTCTCTTTCTCCATGCTTGGTCCAACAATTATAGCTTGGCATGAAACCATGCCGAATCAGGTGCAGGTGAACTTCCCTTGAGGAAGAGTAACCCTTCTGATTCTTACAGCCAACACATGGACAGATAACAAAACCTCCCTGCTTGTTCGCATTAGCCACTACGAGGAAATCTTTCAAACCCATAGTGAATTCGCCGGAGAGTCGGTTAGCGTACATCCATTGCCGATTCATCTGCATTATTATAATACAAAATATATAATTAACCATCATGCATTTGTTAAACTAAATAGAAATTAAACAATGAACTACACACATATGCATATTTTATCAATGACACATATAAATGAAAGGTTCAAGTTGCTAACCGCGATCGAGGAGGGAAAAATAAATGAGGAAGCTCGATCAAGTGTGGCTTCGACACTTCATATCATGTTTGTTTCATGCTCTTGGGGCATTTCATCAAACACCTTGTGTGCATAAGAGGAACCAAAAGCAAACCTAACACCCCCTTGTGAAGTTTGTGAAGAGAAGTGGCTAAGTGCAGTGAGCTGAGCGCGACTAAAGGCCTTCGGGCCAGGCCTGAGGACCTTTAGTCGCGGTTGGCCTGGCCAACCGCGACTAAAGCCCCTCCCGTCCACCAGCTGGCCACCGAGCGCGCTGGGCCCAGGCCTTTGGTCGCGGTTCGCCACCCGAGCCGCGACTAAAGGCCCCATTGGTCGCGGTTTTACATTTTCGCGACTAATGGAACTGAATGACAGCACTACCGATACGCATATATCAACATTTCGTAGGTTCGTAGGTGGTCGCACGAGGTTAAGTCAGGCTCTGTACAATCGATGCAAAATTTCACACGTATAATACTCATCTAAACTATGCACGTCATCGATTTCTTTAGGCGGCAAGCTTTTCTAAAATGTTAAATAACAAACGTCTAACGTCAATTAGGTGTATTGCAGCCTAAATCTCACGAACTTTAGCGGGTCAAATTAATACACATCCATTCCACACTAGCTTGTTAATTTACACTATTTTGTGACCAAGTGAATCGTGTGCTTCCTCCCTTTTATTTTCAATAAAAATATCCAAAAGCGATTTCCACTTAACCGGGCGGTTGCCAGTGTAGTGGTAACCGGGGCACCACGACCCACCTGCCGCTAGGCCCTAACGACCAGCTGCGACGCTGGCGGAGTTTGTTCACCAAGTCCTAGAGCCTCGCCGAGGACATATAGGTCCTCATGGAGGGTTCGGACCCCGCCAAGTCTCGCTGCGTATTCGACGGTAATCCGGTGAAGGAAGCCTCATGGAGGGGAGAGAGAGAGGGGGGCATCGGGCGACGAGTCACCGGGGGACACACGAGCTATCTAGCTCTGAAAACCTCACAACGGTGGACATGCCGTACTATTGTTTCTCTGGAATTATTGGGCAACTAGTGCGAGATTACAGAAAGTTGAGTCTACTTCAAGAGCTCCCAAGATCCGGCTTATAAGGGCTCCAAGGATCTGTCTTATAAGGGCTCCAGATATAGGGTTACAAGGGTAGAGATCCTACCTGATACGACTAATCCTAGACTATGTTTGAGTATTCCTTGTCGTGCACGTCACGGATCCGACCGACCTTCATCATGGGTTGTATCTGTGGATCAACGTAGCCTTCACTGATTTTTCGGCAACTAGGCTGCCGGTTGGGCCATATGCCTCGCCTTTGTCTGTGGGCCACCGGAACTAGAGTTAAGGCCCTACTGTGGTATGTCTAGTTAGCATATCTACGACATCGAGGACCCCTCGGCAAGACGTTCAACACTTAGCATCCTGAGACGAAGGGAGTACCCTTGTGATGCCTCCTTCGCGGAGTGTGTCCGCTCCTCTAGGCACCACCATGCATTGCACATGTTTTCAGAAAAGGATCAACTCGTGAAATAACAAGACAAAATCTAGAAAAATACGTATATAGCCTTGGTTGCAGTATTCTCGACAAAAAAGTGCAACTACGATTTGGCAAAAATTGCCTATATGAATAAATAAACAGAAAAACAATGAAAATGAATATAAAAAATGAAAAATACATATGAACCAATGGTTGCACTTTTCTGGTTTAGATGGTTGCATAATTTTTGTAAGGGTGCATCCACAAAAGGACAAACAATTAAAGAGTAGTATAGCAATAACAAGAAAGAGGGCAAACAAAAAAAGAAACATTTATTAGCACGACAGGCTTTCAGTTTTTTTTTTGTTAAATGAAACATAATGAGTTTAATAAGCGATGTGAGAATACAATATTGACAAATAGGGCCTGGCTGGCAAAATTCAGGCCTATGTGGCAAACTCCAAAATGAGGCACTATCTCGTTAGAAAAACATAACTGATGAATAGTTAGTACGGAGTATATGTCTTAGACTAACGTTTAAACTAAAGAACTACTCTTAGGGCCTTTAGATTCTCAACTTGTGATAACATTGTCTTAAACAACATTTTAATTAAGAGGAAACATATAGCTCAAAAAAATGAAATCCAAGCATATTATAAGAACTTTCCCAAAAAGTATACGTACATAGATAATCATATTATAAGAACTATATATCCTAGAATACAATAACACTATCAAATTCAACTCACATTTTTATGAATTTAAATGCAGTGATTAATTATTTAATTTAAATATGAGAAGTCATGATATCCGAGTGCAGTTTTCCCGACACGTTTAAGATTTGGAACTAGAAATTTGTTCAAGAGTAAGTATAGTGTGTTTTACCTTTTTCTGAGTTTTAGTCAATATAATGCTAATCAAATACATAATGAAGTATTTAAATCATAGGTTGTAATAGGGGGAAAATTGAGGGCTGCATCATAGAAGGAAGTTAATTGCAATTGGGGTTCGGGGCAAGAGACTTGGTACCAGTTGAGCTGAAGTTGTTTTGTAATTACTTGCTGAAGTATTGGTTATACAATGTAATAAAACTGGAAATTTTTGGGCCATGGCCCCGCGGGCATGTTGACAAGTTAACAGAAGTAACTGTCGGCGTAGTGGTTGTGCTTTTGGAGCCAAAGCGGGAATCCACAGGTATCAGGTGGAAGCTAGGCACATTTTTAAAATATCTCTTCAAATAGGCTTTTGGCAAAACTTTATAAATAAAGTAGCAGCGGCAATGCGGGTATCGCAAAAAAACCGATCTTTACAAAGGAAAACATCCTCCCGCACAACCCACGACCGACTGACATGTGTCAGCCACCAACGAACCCGCGGGAGCGCGCAAGCGAAGTACGCGAAACGCGCGGAACGCGTGGCACGGGGCGAGTACGCTGGACGCGGGGCGAGTACACTGGAGGCGGGGCGAGTACCTTTCCATCACACTGCGCATCGGCGTGAGACGCGGGGCGAGTATACTGCTGGACGCGGGGCGAGTACACACTGCGCATCGGCGTGATTACGGCTGCGCGCCAACCCACGACCTCCACCCCCGCATGCATCATCGCTAGCTAGCTAGCTCTAGCAGAGGCATGCATCCATGTAATCACTAGCTCTATACATCCATCCAGTCACTGTATTCCTCCCTAATAATACAACAGTAAGTATAAGCAACGCGAACTACATCAAAGTACAAAGCACGAGTACAGTTATACATGGTACACAGGTACAGTTAACACACGAGTACAATTACCTAGAACACACGAGTACAATACACACAACATACGAGTACAATTACATACAACACACGAGTGCGATTCATTATATACATGGTCTGATTGAACAACGGGCGTCTGAAATACGATCACGCACACGACGAGGTACAGTTAGCACACGAGCAGGTACGACGCGCACGAGTAAGTACAACCGCGTGAACGAACGAAGTACGGGCTCACGATCGCGCCGGGCAGAGACGGAGTACAATCACGCACACAGTGAGTACGATCGCGTGCACGGCGAGTGCGGGTACGGTCGCGCGCACGAGGAAGTACTGAGTGCGCAAAACACGAGTACGATGGCACACGGTAAGTACGGTTGCAAGTAAGGTAAAAACTCCATCAAATACACTAAAAACGGAAGTACTTATCAGTTGAAACACGAGTACAGTTAGGTACACAAGACGATTACATCCTTATTAGTATTGGAAGTACGGAAAACAAGTATCTCGAAACCTATGAACATGGGATCTAGTTTTGAAGATCTCAACGCGAGGATCTCAAAAGTGGAAATATCTAGAAAATAAAGGGAAAAACGCAGCCCTACTTCTCTCTCCTCCATAAATACAAACTTTTAGCCATTGCACGACACGTGGCGGCGGGGAGATCGACAGGAGATTACAGCCATGGCCCTTGGCAGCTTGTCGCGTGCGAAAGCAGGTTAGGCACTACGCCCAGAAAGGTCGACGCACTACAGGATTTTACGCAACCATACAACAGCATGACCTTGCGCTGCGTGCAGCGTGTGGGCAATTTAATTTCCAATTGCTGTCTTTTTTTGTCTGGTGCTTAGACTTGCAAAGCAGGATCAAGTAGGCAGCTACAGCAGGACCGTCATTGCAATAGGTTGCAAGTACATGCAGCGCAGGCATGGTGGATGCATGCAGCATTGATCTGTCCGACTGGCCAACGGCAACGTCATGGAAGCCTTGCCTGCTGCCTAGTCCGAGTCGTCTCGATCGGTTGGTTACTAGTGGCAAACTAGCTAATCCCCGTCCGTCTCCATGGAAGAACTAGTGGTGGTGGTGCTGCTGCTGGTCGGAGAGCATCATCATCCGGACGAACTCGTCGAAGTTGACCTGGCCGTCCCCGTCGAGGTCCGCCTCGGCGATCATGCCCTCGACCTCCTCGTCGGTGAGCTTCTCGCCGAGGCTGATCATAACGTGCCTGAGCTCGGCCTTGGAGATGTGGCCGTCGTGGTCCCGGTCGAAGACCCCGAACGCCTCCCGGAGCTCCTCGTCCGCGGACCCGGCGTCGGCGCGGGCGGCCTCCTGCTGGCGGGAGACGAGGGCCAGGAACTCGGCGAACTCGATGGTGCCGTTGCCGTCGGCGTCGACGTCGCGCACCATGTCGCGGAGCTCCTCCGGGGTGGGCGACTGGCCCAGGGAGCGCACGACCGTGGAGAGCTCCTCCGCTGTGATGCGGCCGTCGCCGTCCTTGTCGAAGAAGGCGAACGCCTCCCGGAACTCGCTCATCTGCTCCGAGCTGATCGCCGCCGCAGCACTGTCAGCCATTGTATCGTCTGCTTGTTGTTGATCGGTGTGGCAGCTAGCTAGCAGTCTTGCACGGAGATGATGCTATATATGCTGACAAAGTGATTTAGCTGCTGCTAATGCAGAATGAAGTGGAAGGTGAGCTGAGATTTGGATGGTTTTAGATGTCGGGGAGGGTCGGAGCTTATATAGGAGGGAGCTGCTATAGCTGCAGGAACGGTCATGTCGGAGCGCGCGGAGGTGGATCTGAACGCGGAGTGTTGGCCAAGTTGACTTGTCGCGCGCACGCATTAATTCCAACCCCGTCTTCGGCGTACCAAGTCAAAAGAGATCCATCGGCCCGTCGTCGTCGTCGATGCACGCGTGCGTCCTCAAAGTGCAAAAAGAAAGAACAAATATTTTGAAGAAGTGCAGAGTCTTCACATGAAAAGGGAACAAAGGTTTCAAAAAAGTGCAAAATCTTCACAAAGGAAAACAAAAGGAACACATTAAGGGCAAAGGCAAAATGTTTGGTGATTTTTGAATAGCAATCTTTTCGCTTGAGACTATTTAGAATGTGGAATTCGCATTAACAATCCAAGTAAAAAAAATAAGGGCAGGAGAATGTACGGGAGGCCCTCGTGAGGCACGTTTGGAACACATCTAAGGTTTGCTCTATCTCGCTGGCGATGCTGTCGGTTGGCTCCGCTTCCGATGATCTTGGGTCTTTGGAGCTGTGGCGGACCGCGGCCTCTCGCTAGCAGGAAGGTGTGTTTCAGTTCTTTATTTACTTTGTATTTATTGTCTTGTTCGGAGTGGTGATGCGGAAGCTATGTCCTAAAATTAGAAAAAGATCTTTTCCGCCCTATCCTCGCTCCAGTGGTGAGTTTAACCCCAGTGGAGGACGCGTGGAGCCATGTGTCCGGCGGATCTCCGGGGATCCGGTTAGTTTTCATGTTCACTTATGTGGTTTCAGGTCATTCTCTTTCTCGATCGTCGATTGTCATCACTGATGATGGTTGCTACTATGATGCGCTGGTTCTTTGAGGCCTTGGCTCGACGACTTTCTGTCGGTCTACTACAACAAAATCTACTACAACAAGTTTTATCTGGCTTCGGTGATGTAGGAGTAAGGACGGCTGTGCGCCTTCGCCTCGCGTTAGTGTCTATAGTTGTTGCTAGGTGGGCTAATGAGCTTTTATTTTTATTTTTATCACTTCCTTCGATTTATATTAATTGACTTCTTTTTATCTAAATACAGATACATCTAGCCCAATTGATGAAGTTAATCAATTAATTTAAATCAGACTAAAATTTCTTTTTATACTCATATTAATATTTATTAATAGATCGAAAGTATTTTCAAAAAAAAAGTCGAAATAAAATGGCGGTGGCACAAGACGATACCCTGCGCCGTACGTGATGTGTGGCACTGTATTGTTAATCTTGAAGGACGCGTCGTCCAACGGGATGGGCGGTCGTCCACGGCTAGCTTAGCTGTACACAGCTGGAGGGGTCGGAGGTGGAGGAGACAGCGGGCTCGGTCGGTGCAGTGTCTGCTACTAGCTTCCTTCCGCCTCAGACCATCAGCAAACGAACAAACAAATCCTCTTTTCAGAGATTTAACTTTCAATTTGTTTCCGGTATGTCTATACGTGCGTGAATGCACACCATAATTTTCAGATACTTAATTAAGAACATATTCATTAGTATGACGCAAAGGTTGTCCGTTTTAGTTCCTTCAAATAGGAGGACACGAAAATCTCAGCCTAGTGCCCCCAGTCATTTCTAGCCCAAATTTGGAATTAGAATGTGTTGGCGCGAAGATCGGCCGCATCCCCTATTGTCACTAGTGGAAAATGGGTCTTTTGCACCGGTTGGTATTGGCCATATGCACCGGATGGCCAACCGGTGCAAACCATCAAGTGTAAAAGCTTTGTGCAGTTAAAGCACGAACGGTGCTAAAAAGGCCTCTGCGTGGCCGGCTGTGGGGGCGCTCATGGGAGAGCTTTGCACGGTTCGTAATACCGGTGCAAAAGGTGTGCCGCGGCAGCATTTTAGTGCCCTTCCCTGCCGCGGCAGGGAATTGCACTAAAACGCTGCCGCGGCAGAGACTCTGCCCCATTCGAAACACGATATAATATTAATGCAGACAATTCAAATGCATATATATATTATATTACATATATCGATCAAAGTGACACACGTTTCATGCATATATATATATATATATATATATGTCTACATCAACTTTGATATTGGATGTCGGCCACATAGTGTTCTCCGTCTGGAGCTAAGACTTGCTCAACTAAGAATCCCGCCAGCTCTTCTTGAATTGCTCGTACACGCTCGGTTGCTAGAAGACCGTCCCGCAACCGTTCGATCTAATAATTTGAAGAAGGTACGGTGGTCAATATATATATGTGTGTGTATGTGAATGAAACAGAAGGTGATAAAATAAAGCCATGAATGTTGTTTACTTACATCAAGTTGTTCCAAAATGTCCCTCTTATGGTGGGTATTCTGGCGGATGAACTCGCAAACGTAGAACCCGCATAAATTATTCCCGTCCTCCTGCCTCAAGCACTTTACGAGAACAAAATTCAATCAAAATAATATATATATAATCAAGGATGATAATAATGGTATTGAAACTAGAATCAAAGAGATGCGCGGCCTAGCCAGTAGTACTTACCGGTACATGTTTTATTCGAAGTTCTTTATTCTTTAAACCCGGAGACTTGTTGGTGAACCGTTTCCAAGCCTTGAGGAGGATATCAGCCATGTCCCCCCACGCCTCAAGGGGTTTACTCTTCGAGTCCATGACTTCTACTATCCCGGTGTCGGGTTCAATGACTAGCAGGATATAGTGAAACCTGCGGACACACATATATATGCATAACTCATCAATTACACTTAACACATGGAGTAAGCGAAAAAGATTTAATGTGTGAAGACAGTAACACTCACGAGAAGTTGTAAGGAAATAGTATTGCCCTTTTGTATGAGTTTTTCCTTAAGACATATACCAAGTTATTCTCCGTGTCCTTGGGAGAGTTGTGGACAGTATACCCATTCACGGTATATGGGTCAACGAACCCAAGATCATAGATTTGCCCCTTGCGGCATTCGCGGATCTTCATTCTGCATAATACAGTGAGAGTATGGTTATATGCATGCAATAGACGAGCCGCGGTAGAGACTTAATTACATAAATAATACTTACAGACAGTAGGCACTCAGCAGAGATTTTTGTCGAGGGCGTCTTGGTTGAATAACTGAAATAATTCACAAAATTCGATGTTCATCACGTCCCGCCCGTATCATCTGTGATTGCCACCATGATCCAGTTCTTACCATCCTTACATTTTTCCATGTACCAATTATGCAGTCTTCGCAGTTGCGTTGATAGATTAGGCAACTCCTCGGCTCTGACAAGAGGTTGCCCGTACTTGTACTGGTATGCTATTTGGACATCATCACCCGTACTTGTATAGAATTCTGCATCGATGCGGCTTAAGTACTCAGGAATACTCATACCGGCCGCATCTGCCTCATCTTTGTATAGTTTTACCATCTGCGGATCAAGGCACGCTAGGACATCGGGATACACTTGGAGCGGGGGGCACGAGTTTTTCTGGTTTCCAAGCTGGGGAACTGGTTTCCCTTCTACCTTACTTTTTTCCCACCGATCTCTTGCTGACACATTTGACTTGCGAATAGACCGGTCATAGTTCGATGAAAGACTTGGCTCAGGTTGATGAAGGTTCTTCAGCAGTTTCAACTTCTTTTCCAGAGATATAGCTGGCTCCGGCTCAAGCTGGGGCTTTTTCAATTTCAACATTTGTTGCTTGTGTTGTTCAGCTACGATCTTGGCATTTTCCTCAACTGTATAGTCATAAGGTCTCTTGGGAGGAACCTTAGGCACTCTTGGGAGGGGCTCTTGTTTGCGTCTCGGTGATCTGTTACGACTCAGCTGTGTCGTAGCGGTCCGCCTAATTTTGCTCTTAGACTGAGGGCTGCGGCGGCGGAGAAGGCTCACGCGGCGGCGGGGAAGGCTCACGCGCCGGCGGGGAAGGCTCACGCACTGGAGACGGCTGCATCGGTGGAGAATGCTGCCTCGGTGGAGACCTTGTTGGCGCCTTCCAACCCGGAATCACAATGAATTCCTTTCGCCATAGAACTGTAGTGTTCTTGGCTTCTCCCAGCTCTAGCAAATCCCCTTCACCGGCAGGGTGGTCAAGCCTCAGCGGCCCATACCCATCCATAACTTGATCCACCCCGGCAACAGCGTAGCCAGGTGGAACCGGATTGAAGTGGTATCTTTGATCGGGTACTGGCGGTAAGACATAGCCGACCGCCGCCTTGAGCGTTAAGTAGCCCATCGTTTGGAAATGTAGCTCACAAGGTGTAGACTCTGTGATAAAGTCCACAGGGTAGAGATCAAGATCCATCTGCGGATCCACAGGGGAGGGAGGAGCCATCTGCGGATCCACATGTGCATCATCACCAGGCAGCTCCGTGGAAGCCACGCTGCTTTTCCGCTGAGATCCCTGGCCGGTAGCATCGAATGCAACTTCTTCTATCTGCGGATTAGGTTGAGGTTGGGTGACTGTGACTGAGCCTGACATTATCATCCTCACTTGCTCCTCTAGCTTAGCAACGCGTTCGTGAACCACATCCTTTTGCCTCTGACGGCTTCTATCGGGATATTTCTTCATTTCTGCAGGAAACCCAATACACCACGGCGGGTTACCTGGGATGGTTCGTGTTCGTCCTGGGTGTTCAGGATTCCCAAGGGCGCGTGTGAGCTGGTCCTTCTCTCTTTCGGGACGGAACTTCCCCTCTTCAACTTCCTTTGCAACATTTCTAAAGGCTTCGATGGGAAGTGGGTTTTCCCGATGTCTTTGTGTATATATGCATAACCCTTGTGCGTCCAACGTGCCCCCATGCGCGTAAAACCAATCCCTTGACCGCTGGTTCCATTTCAGTACCTCTGGCTGGATCCCCTTTTTAATTAGGTCGTTCTCCCATTTCTCCCACTTAGGCCTGCCAGCCTTGTAGCCTCCTCGCCCCATGGTATGGAAGTACATCTTATTAGAAGCATTTTTCGTATTGGTGTCTGACCTTTTCTTTGCCCTGTCCGATTTCTTGTACTTCACAAATTCCTCCCAGTGGTCTTTTATCTTCTCATAGGGGCCATTGAAATCAGGAGTCTTCCCTTTCTTGACAAAGAAGATGTCCAATTTCTTCTTGTAGTCGTTGAACTGTAGTGCCATCTTCTTAAGAGCCCACTTCTTAACTCTTCGCTGTACGCTATTCAGCTCGGGATCCTCAGGGTCTGGCCTATCATTCTCACTATCAGAGTCAGTTGGCTCCGGAAAGATGAAATTTACCAGCAGCTTCCTAAACATCAGACTTTTTAATCTCGTGTCGACATAAGTAACTCCTTCGCCCCCCTTTCCAGGTTTCTTCCATTCTTGAGTGGTGATCGGGACGGTGTCCCTAACAATAACTCCGCATTGACTTACAAACTTTTTTGCGTGATTCTTGGGAGAAATCGGTTCGCCATCTATCGCGATTTCCGTGATGGTGCACCTTTCATGGTCTTCCATCTTTCTGGCCGCGCCTCGTTTAGTTCTGCCAGTAGAGTTTGTTGATCGGGAGGTCTAAAAGAAGAAACAACGTTAATACATGTATATGCACAAATCTGGAGGCTTGGTTAATTAATATATATACACCTCGGCGGCGTCGTGAGCTTCTCCCTCGCAGTCGTCACCTTCTCCCTCACCGGAGCCGTCTCCACGGTTGTCTTGCTCATCTTCCTCACCGGAGGCGTCTCCACGGGTTCGCTCGTCTCCCTCGCCGGATTGGTTTAGGTAAAGAGAGGTGATATCCTCATCATCACGGATAATCTCCTCGACGATGTATTCCTTTTCTAGGTCTCGTTCCATAGTTTCTGCAAAGACTTACAAGTTATTCTAATGCTATAAACACAACGAAGCAGTAATTAACCAAGATAATGATATAAATAAATGATCAAATATATAAGTGCAAATTAAGGATAATGCTGAATACATAATCAAAGATCTGAGTTACACATATAGCTCGATCGGTCCCTAATACATCACACTACAAGCTCTCAACGGCGCCGACCGGGTCGAGCCGCGCCGGTGAACACCCAAAGCCACGGAACAGTAACGGGAGCATAGCTAACATGAGATCCCCGCATAACTGACCATCCGGTCCTATACATGGTGTCTAACGCATACATGTAACGGCGAACATGCTCATCCTCCGCTGCAATGCGCTGAGCTACCACCTCCGGCGGGGCCGGCTCCCTCTGAAACGAACGTGGCCCATAAGACCTCCACCAGAGAATATCCGGGTCGATGACGGGACCCGGATTCCGCACCAAGGTGCGCGCCCCGGAAGATAACACCTCCCAGTGCCACCCCGGCGGAGCCCAGTCCCGAACTTCCCCCAACTGCCGCATCTCCTCTAAAATTGTCCTAGCTCCAGGACGCGGCGGGCGCGGCATCGTATGCAAACTAATATTGAATTTGAATAAATTACTTATGAATATATATATCTTAGTAACAAATACTACTACTTTTGTCTAACACATACATTTTTATCTAACATATATTTCTAACATATAAATTTGTAACAAATATTTTCTAACTACATTTTTATCTAACAAATATTTTCTAACTACATTTTTATCTAACAAATATATTTCTAACATATAAATTTGTAACAAATATTTTCTAACTACACTTTTATCTAACTAATATTTTCTAACAAATATTTCTAACATATAAATTTCACTAACATTTTCTAACATATAAATTTCACTAATATTTTCTAACATATAATTTTTCTAACTCTAAATTAATATTTCTAACAAATATTCTAACAAATTTTTCTAACCCTAAATTTTTCTAACTAATATTTTCTAACCAATTTAACTACTAAATTTCCGAACTAAATGAAACAAAAAAAAGAAAAAAAAGCCGGGGCCAGTCCCCGGCCGAGGAGGTGGAGCGGGGCGGACGGCGGGCGAGGCGGCCGAGGTCGGCGCGGCGAGGAAGCCGTCGGCGGAGGAGGCCTGGGGGCCGAGGGAGGAGCGACGGCGCGGAGGAGGCGGCGGCGGGAGGCGCGCCGGAAGAGGATGGCGCCGCGTTGCGGAAGGGAGTCGGGCATCCGCTCCTCGTTCTCCTCGCGCGAAGAGGAGGAAGGCCGGAAGTGCCTTTGCGCGGAGGTGGCTCGAACCGGTGCAAAAGACCCTTTGCACCGGTTGCCACCAACCGCGGGGCCCCTTTTTCACTCCTTTTGTATTTTCCCGCCATTTTTTTCGTGTTTCGCGGGATAGGTTCCCGCCACGACGCGCGCGTGGTAGGTTCCTGTCAACGACGGCGCGTGTGGATATTTTCCCGCCACGACGCGAGGGATATTTTCCCGCCACGCGATGACGCCGCGCGTGATTTTCCCGCCACGACGCAAGCGGCGCGCGGTATATTTTCCCGCCGACGCAAGCGGCGCGCGGGATATTTTCCCGCCACGGCGCCGCGCGGGATATTTTCCCTCTATAAATAGTACGTCCCCGTCTCTCCCACTTCGCTCATCACCAAACCCTAGCCCATTGCACAATGCCCCCAAAGCCGCACCCGCCGCCGGTGGAGGTGGACCCGCAGCTCGCGGAGATAGAGGAGTGGGAGGAGCTGCAGCGGCAGGAGGCGGCAGCAAGGAGGGCAGCAGAGGATGAGGTGGACCCGCAGCTTGCAGAGATAGAGGAGTGGGAGGAGGCGGCGCTAGCGGCTACCATAGAAGCATTTGAGAGGCAGAGTCTCCAGGAGCTGCATAAGCGGCCGCGTGTGGCGGATCTGGATAGTGAGGAGATGTATAAGCGTCGTCGTGAGGAGGAGCTGCGGCAGGAGGCGGCAGCCAGGAGGGCAGCAACGGATGCGCGGAAGAACTAGTAGAAGTTGTTATTATTTTAGTTTAAATTTAGTTAATGTTAAATTTCAATAAAGTCGTTGTCGTTGTTTTAGTTTAAGTTTAGTTAACGTATCTTGTTAAATTTCAATAAAGTCGTTGTCTTTAGTTTATATACCCCTTTTATCCCGGTTCCTGGCTTGAACCGGTGCTAAAGATGGTGGATTAGATTATATACCTCTTTTATCCCGGTTCCTGGCTTGAACCGGTGCTAAAGATGGTGGATTTGATTATATACCCCTTTTATCCCGGTTCCTGGCTTGAACCGGTGCTAAAGATGGTGGATTTTATTATATACCCCTTTTATCCCGGTTCCTGGCTTGAACCGGTGCTAAAGATGGTGGATTAGTTATATACCCCTTTTATACCGGTTCCTGGCTGGAACCGGTGCTAAAGATGGGGGGCTAAATCTGGGGGAGGCTTATCTGGTGTTTGCCTTATCTGGGGTGGCCTCATCTGGGGGGGGATTATCTGGAGGCACATTGCTATATATAGCCCCCTCCGGGGAGAGTAGAGAGAGCAGCCTGAGAGGCAACGACCAAGAAGGAAAGAGCCTCTCCGGCGAAGCTTCTCGAAGATGTCTTAGATGGCTGGCCGTCTTAGACATCTTCGGAAGCTTTGCCCGAGTAACTCTTCCCGCAAGTCCCGCTCGGAAGCTGCTAGTATACACCCAACAACCAGTAGCTCAGGGTAAGGAGGGCTTCCAGCTTTTCGAAGGAAAGAGCCTCTCCGGCGAAGCTTCTCGAAGATGTCTTAGATGGCTGGCCGTCTTAGACATCTTCGGAAGCTTTGCCCGAGTAACTCTTCCCGCAAGTCCCGCTCGGAAGCTGCTAGTATATATACACCCAACAACCAGTACCTCAGGGTAATTAAAGAGGGCTTCCGGGAGCTTCTCGAAGGAAAGAGCATTTAGTTCAAACGACCAATGTTACTGATACATATCACAACAAACGCTTCACAATATGAGCTCATCAAGGTACATGATAATAATTAATACATTATGATCGCTTCGACCGTAACCATGGAGTATCTTCAGCATTTAACGCGATGGTTGGATCAATGTTCACTCTGAAGGGCGGAATTTCAGCAAACTTATTATAATCTTCTGACATGTCTGTCTTGTCCTCGACTCCCACGATGGTTCTTTTCCCTGAAAGAACTATGTGACGCTTTGGCTCATCGGATGAGCTCGTTTCCTTATGTTTTCTTTTCTTCGGTCTGGAGGACATGTCCTTCACATAGAAAACCTGAGCCACATCATTGGCTAGGACGAATGGTTCGTCTCTGTAACCAAGATTGTTGAGATCCACTGTTGTTATTCCGTACAGCTGGTCTACCTTTACCCCTTTTCCATCAAGTTTGAACCATTTGCACCGAAACAAAGGGATCTTAAAAGAAGGTCCATAGTCAAGTTCCCATATCTCCTCTATGTAACCATAATATGTGTCCTTTTCCCCACTGTTAGTGTTTGTTGCATCAATGCGGACACCACTGTTTTGGTTGGTGCTCTTCTTATCTTGGGCGAACGTGTAGAAGGTATTTCCATTTATCTTGTACCCCTGGAAAGTCAGTATAGTCGAAGATGGTGACCCGGCCAACAAGTACAACTGATCTTCAATAGCGTTGTTATTCATGAGATGTGTTCGGAGCCAACCGCCGAATGTGATATGTTATGTAATCCAGTCTTCAGACTGCCCCGGATATTCGGAGCGTACAATATTCATGTGAATGATATACGGGGCCACCAAGGTGGAACTTTGTAGAACTGTGTAGTGTGCTTGAGTGAAAGAAATGCCGTCCCTACATATCATTGATTTCCTTCCTAGCGTGCCTTTTCCACTTAGTCGCCCCTCATGTCGCGATTCAGGAACACCAATCGACTTAAGGTTAGGAATAAAGTCAACACAGAACTCGATGACCTCCTCTGTTCCATAGCCCTTGGAGATGCTTCCTTCTGGCCTAGCACGGTTATGAACATATTTCTTTAAGACTCCCATGAACCTCTCGAAGGGGAACATATTGTGTAGAAAGACAGGACCGAGGATGGCAATCTCTTCGACAAGGTGAACCAGGAGATGTGTCATAATAGTGAAGAAAGATGGTGGAAACACCAACTCAAAGCTAACAAGACATTGCACCACATCCTTCTGTAACCTTGGAAGACTAGCTGGATCGATTACCTTCTGAGATATTGCATTAAGGAATGCACATAGCTTCACAATGGGTATTCGAACATTTTCCGGCAGAAGCCCCCTCAGTGCAACCGGAAGCAGCTGCGTCATAATAATGTGGCAGTCATGCGACTTCAGGTTTTGGAATTTTTTCTCCGCCATATTTATAATTCCCTTTATATTTGATGAGAATCCAGACGACACCTTGATACTGTAAAGGACTTCAAAAAAGATTTCCTTCTCTGCTTTGGTAAGAGCGTAGCTGCCAGGACTTAAGCGACTCCCTGTATCCGTCTTGTAATCATGTTCTTGCTTGTTCTTTGGGACTTTCATACGATACTGGTCCTCCCTTGCTTCTGGTGTATCTTTTGTCTGCCCATACACGCCTAAGAAGCCTAGCAGGTTCACGCAAAGATTCTTCGTCACATGCATCACGTCGATTGAAGAGCGGACCTCTAGGACTTTCCAATAGGGTAGATCCCAAAATATAGATTTTTTCTTCCACATGGGTGCGTGTCCGTTAACGACGTCTTTGGGAACAGATTTTTTCTTCGAATCAGTTTTATTGGGAACAGATTGGCCGCCAGGACCCTTTCCAAATATTACTTTAATGTCCTTGACCATATCAAGTAAAGCATCACCGGTACGGAGTTCAGGCTTCTCCCGGTGATGCCTCACCTCCGAAATGATTGCCTTTCTTTCTGGGGGTGCCTCTTTGGAAGAAATCGACGATGCCCCAGGTACACAACCTTCTTACATTTCTTCAAATAAGCACCTTCGGTCTCATCTAAGCAGTGCGTGCATGCATTGTATCCCTTGTTTGTCTGTCCTGAAAGGTTACTAAGAGCAGGCCAATCATTGATGGTCACGAATAGCAACGCTCGTAGGTTGAATGACTCCTGTTTGTACTCATCCCATGCATGTACACCTGGTTTGCTCCACAACTGTAAGAGTTCTTCAAATAATGGCAGTAGGTAAACATCAATGTCGTTGCCGGGTTGCTTTGGGCCTTGGATGAGCACTGGCATCATAATGAACTTTCGCTTCATGCACAACCAAGGCGGAAGGTTATAGATACATAGAGTTACAGGCCAGGTGCTATGACTGCAGCTCTGCTCCCCAAAAGGATTCATTCCATCTGTACTTAGACCAAACCATAAGTTCCTCGCGTCATCTGCAAAGTCCGGGAACTCTCTATCGATTTTCCTCCACTGCGACCCATCAGCGGGGTGTCTCAACATCTCGTCTTTCTTACGGTCTTCTTTGTGCCATCGCAACAACCTTGGATGGTCTTTATTTCTGAACAGACGTTTCAACCGTGGTATTATAGGAGCATACCACATAACCTTGGCAGGAACCCTCTTCCTAGGGGGCTCGCCCTCAACATCACCAGGGTCATCTCGCCTGATCTTATACCGTAGTGCAGTGCATACCGGGCATTTTTCCAAATTTTCGTACTCAGCGCGGTAGAGGATGCAGTCATTAATGCATGCATGTATCTTCAGCACCTCTAATCCTAGAGGGCAGAGAACCTTCTTTGCTTCATACGTACAGGCAATCCGTTATCATTTGGAAACCTCCTCTTCATTATTTTCAGTAACTTCTCAAATGGCTTGTCACATATACCAGCCTCTGCCTTCCATTGCAGCAACTCCAGTGTGGCACCGAGCTTTGTGTTGCCATCTTCGCAATTTGGGTATAACTTCTTTTTGTGATCATCTAACATGCCCTTTAACTTTCGCTTCTCATTTTCAGTTTCTGCATCTCTATGTGCATCAGCGATGGCCCGACGAAGATCATCATCAACGGGCTCATCTGATGCCTCTTCATCTTGATCACCTCCACCTGCCTCCTCATCTTCATCATGCCCTGTTGCAGTATCACCGTAGTTAGGGTACATATCATCATCCTCTTCTTCTTCGTCGTCGTCTTCCATCATAACCCCTCTTTCTCCATGCTTGGTCCAATAATTATAGCTGGGCATGAAACCTTTCCAAAGCAGGTGCGAGTGAATTTCTTGCCATTCAGGGTATTGCTTTAAGTTCCGGCAATCAACACATGGACAACATATATAACCATCCTTCTGTGGGTTTTCCTCAGCCACACGGATAAATTCTTTCAGGCCCGAAGTGAACTCGGGTAGACGTCGGTCAACGTACATCCATTGCCGCCGGTTCATCTACATCAAATAATTAAGTTTATCAAAAAACAATTGCAAAACATCATATAGTGGATATTAGCACCGTACAAATGAAAGGGTAAAGTTGTTTAACCTTGATTGAGGAGGGAAAGAAAGAGGAGAAAGCTTAAGTGTCGCTCCGGCACCTCATCTCATTTTTGTTTTGTGTAAAATCAAGCGGCATCATTCTCTCAGACATTTCATCGAGCACCTTGTGTGCATGCCAAAGAAATACAAGGTAGCACTCAACACACACACCTTTCTCCTAGAAAAAATGAAGTGTGAGTTGGCTGGTTGGAGGTGGCATGAGCTGATATAGGGCTGGGGACCTTTTGCACCGGTTCGTGTTACGAACCGGTGCAAATGAGCTATCTTTTGCACCGGTTCGTAACACGAACCGGTGCAAAAGGTTCCTCGGCTCACACGTGGCGACGAACCTTTTGCACCGGTTTGTGTTACAAACCGGTGCAAAAGATGGCTCATTTGCACCGGTTCGTAACACGAACCGGTGCAAAAGGTCCCTCGGCCGGCTGCTCCCACGAACCGGTGCTAATGACCCCCTTTAGCACTGGTTCGTGCCAAATCCGGTGCAAAAGCCATCTGAGGCAAAAAACGAAAGCCCTTGTTTCTACTAGTGTGTCCTTCTTAGATCCGTCCTCGAGTGGTGCACAAGTCACTCGACACCTAAAACATGCCATCGCCCCAGACCCGCCACACGACTACGACAACGCCGCCTGCACCGCCTGTTGTTTTTTCTTAGTGTCGTCCGCTTCAGTTGCTGCTTGTCGAAAGCCAAGCCTGTTGCTAGCGCCCTTGCACGGACTTCAAGCCACATGGACATGTCGAGTTCGTTGCCCGTCGCCTCGGACTTGCCTACCAACAAGCAACAATAACACTCGTGCCCTGTTCGGCCAGTTGCGCAACTGAATTTGAGGTACAAAACTGTACTTATCAGGCCATTTAAGCCGACATAGATATCAGCTAGTTACAATAATATGACCATTATCTCACGTTATACGTATATGGACCTTAGTCGGTCCATTGAGTATTTCTAAGAAATGCCATCGACACATACTCGCACAACAGGAGGCAGATGAAAGAACATGGAACCCCCATGTGTGATTTTGGTAATTGATGACAATTCCTATGGACTAATGGTTGCATTGAGTTTTTTTATAGGTTTTGTCCATAGACAATGCTTGAGCCATATGTTGATCTCAAGGTTACAAGAAGAAATGAAGAAGATCAAATGACAAGTATGTCTTGAAGTAGACGACGGAGTGAGATATCATGTGCATCTTCAAAACATCAACAAGATGAAGAATGAAGACGGTGCCATGTGCGTTGGATGAAGATGGAATCGTGTGTTGTTGAAAAGGGATGAAGATGGAGCTTACCGGCTTGAGTGGAATGCAAGGTCAAGGTTTGTTCTTGATATGATAGTTGGCCGCTCTATCAAGAGAACACAAAAATCTCACCCTAGAGACTGAGTTATTTCTAGCCCAAATTTAAAATTAGAATGCGTCGACAAGAACATTGTCCACGCCCCCTATTGTTCTCCGGTGCACAAGTCACTCGACACCTAAAACGTGCTGTCGCCCCAGACACGCCACACAACTACGACGCCATCGCCTGCACCGCATGTTGTTTTCTTGGTGTCGTTCGCTTCAGTTGCTACTCGTCGAAAGCCAAGCATGTTGCTAGCATCCTTGCACGTACTTCAAGCCACATGGACATGTCGATCTGTCTGTCCGTCGCCTCGGACTTGCCCACCAAAAAGCAACAACAACACTGAGGTCGTGCTTGGGCAGTTGCGCAACTGAATTTCAGGTACAAAACTGGACTTGTTAGGCCATTTAAGCTTGCATAGATATCGGCTAGTTAAAATTATATGACCATTATCTCATGTTGCACGTAGATGGATGATAAGGGATTAACTTATCAATGCCTAAGAGTTGTAGACTAGGGTTTAGTTGGAAGTAGAGGGCAAGTAGATCTCGAAGGTTTCAACCGGAAAAGTAGTCGACTGCTATGAAAACTAGGGTTGCGTGAAACAATGAGTCGATCCTTTCTTTGTCCCTCGACTCCCCCTTTTATAGGAGGCGGAGCCGAGGGTTTCGTGATGTACAAGTTACAGAGTCCGGGAGGGTTTCTGAACCGTCCCGTGATAATTACAAGTTGATATTCCTAATACAATTCTATCTTTCCAAACTATGTAAAACTTCGGATCGTGGGCCTCCAGTAAACCCCGGGTACCTTCTTCGGCAGGCCCATTGGGGATGCCTATGTCAGTAGCCCCCGAGATTTTGCTTGAATCGAAGAATCAGGGAAAATCTCCATCTTTACAATCTGCACATGATTTCTTCAACTCGACAAATAATATTTATAAAGGAATTATATATTGTACAGGGATAACGGTAATTGGGGCTGGTTCATCTGATAGATCAGGTACCAGTTAACTGCTCTTGTAACAATCCGCAAAAACCTAGTTTAAGATCGCGTCTCTGGACATGATCTCGGGATACTGGCGTAATTCGACATGTGCCGCTTACCATATGCCGAATTCTAGTCATGTTTTATCGAGTACCTAACGCGTCTGTTATGATTTTTCTTCGCATCTGTTGATACAGAAAAAGTAGCAAAGCGCCGTCAGAGGCGCGCCGGACTGGACTTACCTTCGCAGAGTTTTGCGGCATTCAGAGATTATTTCGCGACTGAGGCGCTCTGAGAATATATTGTCGAGTGCTTTTTCCGGCTGCTGTAGTAGCACATTCATTCGAGTCAACGGATGACTTATATTATTTTTAACTTATCCTCCCGACGGGAGTATATGAAGAGTTATTTTAATAACTCGAAATATGCTCACCAGGACTTACTAAATTTCATCGGGCACACGCGAACAGCGTTCCCGATGGGAGTAGCCCCCGAGGCTACAACTAAGTACCTGTATTTGGTTGTAGGCTCACCATTTTAGCATCTTTGCCACTATATTGTCATTTTTCATGCTCCTATTCATATTTATCGGGTGCGCGAACAGCGCTCCCGATGGGAGTAGCCCCCGAGGCTACAGTCGAGCATTTATACTTGGCTATAGGCTCCAATTTTTCTCTGTCGCTATATTTTGAAATTTCCCCTCCCGAATCATCTCCATCAAACTTCTCGAAACTTCTTTATAAAGTAGCCCCCGAGCATTTGAACAAAAACTTGTATTTGGTCAAAGGCTCTCGAGATTATCAGTCGTCTTTCATTGTCGCCACTTTTCATAAAATCACAGCCGAGATTTTTCATTGGTAAGGTGACATCAGTGCTGACGATAGCCACGACCACTGTATCGGGAAGACGCGAGAGCTGTCCCTTTACTGACCTGCGGGCCCGAAATCTGCGACATGTTGACACGTTACGCAAGTGGGGGACACACGTCCTCCGCTTTTTCTGGCACGCGCGCTGTAGCGCCTGTCCAGTTCCATCATGGTAAAAATACCGTTTTACCCCTTGATCCACGTGTAAAGCATCAAGTCCATTCCCATACCATCCAACGGTGCGACGGTTTGGCTGAGCTCGCTATAAATACTCATCTTCTTCCTCGTTTAATCCCCTTCGCCACACCATTGCTCATATCTCCTCTGCTCTGATCCCCATTGCAACCACCAGAGCTCCAGCGCTCACGCACTGCTCCACTTCCTCGACGCCGTTGTTGATGCCACCGCGGCCAAGACTCTCGAGGCACAACACCCCCGAAGCGAATTGATAAGGAATTAACTTATCAATGCCTACGAGTTGTAGACTAGGGTTTAGTTAGAAGTAGAGGGCAAGTAGATCTCGAAGGTTTCAGCCGGAAAAGTACTCGACTGCTATGAAAACTAGGGTTGTGTGAAACAATGAGTCGATCCTTTCTTTGTCTCTCGACTCCCCCTTTTATAGGAGGCGGAGCCGAGGGTTTCGTGATGTACAAGTTACAGAGTCCGGGAGGGTTTCTAAACCGTCCCGTGATAATTACAAGTTGATATTCCTAATACAATTCTATCTTTCCAAACTATGTAAAACTTCGGAGCGTGGGCCTCCAGTAAACCCCGGGTAACTTCTTCGGCAGGCCCATTGGGGATGCCTATGTCAATGGACCTTAGTCGGACGATTGAGTATTTCTACGAGAATGTCATCGACACATCATCGCACGATGACTCAAATAGTGATTCTGACTGATGAGGGGGCTCCTCGGCAATGCCCACCATGAGGGCTTAGGGTTGACAGAATCCTGCAGGTTAGCACAAGACATCGGATAAGAAACAAATAGAAGGCGGGATTTACCGAGGTTCGGGGCCCTCGATGAGGTAAAACCCTTACTCCTGCGTGTCTGATCTTGATTTATCGATGAAAAATGTTACAATGGGGCAGCCGATAGACTGCGTTGGGTGAACTCTCGTGAGCACCTTGCTGGGCCGGAGCAGGTAGGCCAATGTTGGGTACCCGATGGGTAATGTCCACATCAGTAGCCCCCAAGTAACTGGCCGCTGCGAAGTTTCGGGCAGGGACTAAAGGTATCTTCATCCTAATGTCTTGATCAGTCGAAGAATATCGAGTCATGTGCATGATGTAACGTTGAAATTGCCTAGTATCGGGTGCGCGTCCAGCGCTCCCGATGGGAGTAGCCTCCGAGTTTAGGGACGGATGCTTGCAACCGTGCGTAGACTCGAGTTGTTGTAACATCCCAAAAATTTAAAACAAAGAAAAAAATGAATTTCTTTTTCCCAAAAATGAGAACCAACAAAAACTTTTATTAAATTAAGTTTGGTACATAGTAAGCATGCTTATATGTTGTGATATTGCCATAATTGTTTATTGATTGCATTGAACCTAATTCCAAAACCCTAAACCCTAATCTTCTCACAACAAAATAGTATCAAATAAGAAGGAACTAAAATAAAATAAAATATGTGGGCCTATAACCCTAACATGCAAATATTGACTAATGACATTCTTACTCTTCAAAATAGAGGTGAACCATTGTGATACTCCACTAAATCCTAAACCTCACCCCTCTTTTCACCATCCTAGTTAAAATAAAATAAAAGGAAACTAAATAAGAAAAAGAGGCAGATGTGCCTATGGCTATTTTCATACAACTTTACCCTAGACCTCTCCACTTTATATAGAGGATTGGAAAACCTTCATAAACCTTATCTAGTACTTCTCAAACCAATTCCAAGTTGCAACCAAAGAAAATAAAAAGAAATTAAACCTATGCATAGGAGCATATGTGGCACATAGCCATTTTTCCAAAACTTGACCTCAGCACCTCTACTTGGCCAAATGGTTTGAAAACCTTACTACACCCAAACCAACACTAAAGCAACCATAAACCATGACCTTTGATCATAGATAAAGAAAATAAAATAAAAAGATGAAATGCACATATGTGCATATGGCCAAAAATACAAATGTGAGCCAAAGACCATCAAACTTGTTTCCCTTGCTTGGATTGTTTTCTTATATCATATTCAACCTCAACCACATCAAGGAGATCAAGAAAAACCAAATCAAATAGAAAATAAGAAGATGTTCCAATACACATATGTGGATATGGCCATTTTTACAAATCTTGAACCTAGACCATTATGGCTTGCACCATTGGTTGGGTTTGGTTACTAAACACCTAATATCACTTTTAGAATCAAAGAAACTCAAATCAAATCAAATTTGAATGAAATATGAGCTCACATGCACTAATGGTCATTTTGACAAAAGTTAACCTGATGCCCTCTTTGAGCCCTGTTATTTCAAGATTCCTAAACTAAACCTTGTCAAACCTTTGCACCTCATCCAATTCAACATAAAAGTGAACAACTTTGCTCAAGCAACCTCATACAAATTCTCTCTAGATTCAAATATATCATCAAGCAAAGTTGGGACCAGATTTGATTTTGAAGATCCTATGCATTTTGGTTTTTTACAAACCACTTCAAATTTGACCACCACCACCACCAGTAGACTTCATTCATTATATATTTACAACCCACCAAAATTCAATCAAAAATTCAAATCTTTTCTTCTTGCGGCCATTTCATCGAGCACCTTATGTGCAATAATCTACCAACTACACACATGCTATTATCCAACATGTTTGAGCCTCCACCATCAAGCCTATGTCACCACCAGCTCCTCCTTACACCCAGGGAACAAAGCCAAGCAGCAGAGACCTTGGCTCATGCATAAAACCTGCTAGGACAACACCATGCCGGCCACCATTGACATCATCATGCCAACTCCATCTCTAACCCTCTCTGGTCACTCTCACCATGTCTACTGGAGCGCCCTCACCTCACTGATCACACTGGTACACGCCAAGGACACAGAAAGCATCGGCATTCGCCAGAACGTGACGTGCCCCGACGTGGTCACCACGCCCAGGACACGCCAGCGCGCGCACGAAGACACCCTGGACGCGCCAGGACATCTCATTGCCCCATCGCCTCCGACCACCCCTCGCCCCCTTGTCTCCACCCACCTGCTCCTCGTGACACCAGCAACCACATGGACATGCTCATTGGCTCGCGCTCGACCGGTCGCCGTCGCCATGGCCAACGCCATCCGCCACGGGCACGAGGACGCGAGGACGATGACGAGCGCCACGGACCACCATTTTCAACGCGCTGACGCTCGACGTGACCGCCAGGATGTCGCCTACTCGACTGCGTCATCGCCAGGACCCCTCCGCCACTGTATCACCGTCGTCGACCATGACCTGCCCCGCTCCGCCTCGGACCCTCTCGACCCTATAAATAGAGACCACCCGGGCCCTCAATCCTCACACCAATCGACCTCCCTCACCTCACAACGTCACCTCGCGTCAACGCCGCCGCTCGCCGGAGCCTAGGATCGCCGTCGACCCCCTACCGCCGCCGTGCCAGCACCTCCCCTCTCGTCGACCTCGACGACGCACGTGAGCCGTCGATCCTTGTTCTGATCGTGCGTCTGAGATTGGCTTGTACCGTTTCGGTGTTATAAAGCCACTGACAAGCGGGGGCCATTGTCAGGCGGCCCGCGAGCATCGCCAGCATAGCTGGGCCGGCCCAACTCGTTCCCTCTCTCCCTGGCCCATTTGTTTTCCCGCGCGAGCCCATGCGTTTGAATTGGAATTTTTCGAATTAAATCAAAATCCTCTCAGATGCTGTTTTGAAAATTAAATAGAATAAAATCTACCAAACCAAATTGAACAAACTTTATATATTTGGAAAGCTTATGAAATTCTCTAAACAACTACACTGGTCTCACCCTTAAATTGTTTGTAGAAATAATGTGATAAAAATAACAAGGCAGGGCCTTTTTCAACTTCAAATAATTATTTAAAATCAACCACAAATGCTTTTTAGTTGATTCCAACTCCTATAAATCATATTTCACTTGCACTAAGTGATTATGCAAAAATATGCTATGCTTACTTTGAATGATCATGGCATGTTTAAATAAAGGACTATATGACTACTTCTAGTCAAAGATATTGTCCAAAACTATAAATAAATCCTATGAGAGCTTATCTCTTATTTAAATCTTGCCAGGAACATGAGCTAGAGACTCTGGTCATTTAGGTCTCATATGAACTGTTGATAATATTAAATCCTTACCATATTAGAATTAAATGGTATGAGGTGCTACACCTCATTTAAATCATTAGTATGTGGTATTAAACTATATGAGGTGTAGCCTCTCATTTAAATGCTTACTCCAAGAGATTCAATGAGAATTGATGACACATGTAGTAATAATCCATAGGTTCTTATTTAAAAATATTCAATCATTTTCATAGTAGTATTTAAATTATTCAAGGCTACTTATTAAATCTTATGAGATGTTTTGGTCTCATTTAAATCTTGTCTCAACTAAGTTAATATGGGGTATAGACTATGGTCAATTTTAAACTCATATTAAATTAGTTGATGATATTAAATCATTAATCATGAGTATTAATAAGGCATGAGGTGGTGTACCTCATTTAAATCATTTCCCAATTGATACTTGTGAAGAGGTTGACTTTAGTCAACCTAGGTCACATCTTATTCATGAAGGAAGTTAAATCTTAATAATATTTAATGAGAGAAAATTATTTTCTCTCAAGAAATAAATAGAAACTCTAATTAATATTTATAATGAGAGGAAATTATTTTTCTTAAGAATAAAATGAAATCAACTCACCTAATAAGCATGTTGATTGATAGCTCAGTAAGAGTATTTATGTGTGTGCTTAGTCTAGTACTTAGGCTTTGTGTGGTAATTGTGTGTATTATACTCGTATTTAGACGCTAGTACCGAGGAGTACACCGAGGAGGAGGAGGTCTACTTCCAGGAAGAGGAAGACCACTTTGATCAATACACCAATCAAGGCAAGCTAATATTATTGCTAAGTGCAAAGCTCTACCAGAGCAAGGCACCCCCACTTTTTACTTTATGCTTAATGATCCCAACCCAAGTTTTACTTTACAAGCTTTAATGTTTTTGGTTTATCAAAGTTTACTTTTTGATTCATGATTCACTTGGTCTAAAGTAGAACAAGATCATCAAATTTAGCCTAGAGCAATGAAAGCTGGATAGCACCCCTCATGATTAGCTGCTAGTGCTAACACATAAAAGTGACTACTCTAGATGGGAACTGGTGAAATGAAATGATTTTGAAAACCTTGGAATGATGAGTCATTCTATTGAAAGATTTTGAAGGTGAATATGACTTATGAATGATATGGTGAACTTTACAAAAACTGATGGTTGGGTTCGGATGCGATACCATTCCAATTTTGCAAGTACCCCCACAATACCTGATTATGGGTAAGGGCTTAACTGGAAGTTTATGTATCTTAGTATGGGTTCCCTCTAAACAAGCGTCATCGGGGTTATGCCAAGGGCTGCCTCCAAAGAAATATGAGATGATGTGAAATGACGTGAATGAGGTGAACTGTCCGGCCCAAGCCCTGTGCAGTTCCCAGTCTGTCTTCACTGGGAGGCCAAGCTCATGGGGAGAGGTGCCTATACTAGGATATGTAAGTGAAAGGTTATGGTTGGTAGTCCGCACACGGAGTGTGATAAATCAGGGGTTAACCCTGACGGATTATTGCAAATGTTGTGGCACAAGTGTACGACCTCTGAGTGTAGAACTATTCGAATAGCCGTGTCCACGGTTACGGACGATTGGAAAGGCCATACTGTTCCGTCATCAGACCATTTTCAAAAAGGTGACATATGAATGGTGACTTGTGATTTGAACTTGAAATGGTGACTTTGACTTGAATCACAACAGAGTTGTGGGAATGACACTAATGTTCCCACTTGAGTTAGTTAGCAAATGAAGAGGCTTTTACTAAATGCTTATGAAATAAAATTGGCTTTATGCAAATAAACTTAGATCCTAGCACCCCCTTACTATAGTTGACAGTGCTTACATTAGTATTAGTTTGCGAGTACTTTAAAGTACTCATGGCTTTGTCCCTGGCTATTCAAATGGCAGACTATGAAGGAGAACAGCAGTACGAGGAAGATGGACAGCAGGACGTCTACGACAACTAGGATCACTCCGACGTCATGAGTTGCTGTGGAATAGATGGACCGCAACCGTTACTTCGCTTCCGCTATGTGTTATGTAATAGGATCTCTAGATCCACTATGATGTATTAAGACTGGATCATGTGATCCCTCTATGTAAGACAATTATGTGTTGTAATGAATGATGTGTTGTGATATCAATCTATTATGTCTCGCAAAAACAATATTCCTGGGATTGCGATGAATGGCATAATAGGCATCTGGACTTAAAAATCCGGGTGTTGACAGTTGTACTACTCGAAGACCTTGTTATCGATGTTTTTGAACCTTCCTCTTCATCCGATATTTCTGAATGTATCGGGTCCTTGCAGACTTCGAGAGAAGCCGAATAATTGATAAGAATAATGAGCCTAGTTTTACTCGGTGAGCAAAGATTGATTAACTATCGAAGCAAAAACAACGTTACCCTACACACGCTCAAGTCCCCGGGATCGAACCTAGATTGTTAGAACCATCGGGTCCCTTTTTTCAATTCTTTATGTCGATGATGCCTCTATTGCTTTTATCGGGTGCGTCCATCACTCCCGTGGGTGAAGTAGTCATGCGTAGGCTATAAGTTGTTGAGCCGAACGTCGTTGATTTATTCGAGTTTCAATTATATTCGGGTACTCCGATGCAGGGGAGCCGAGGACTTTGATGACGTCAGTAGCGACGTGGCAACTGTTGCAGCGAAACTGACGGGACGTGACCTAGTGGGCCCACCCCTTGCATGCGCAGTCAGTTTGGAAATGACCGGACATTGCATGCTAACCAAAGCGTTTCCTCGATCCTCGCGCGTAGTGGAGGTAATGGGCCTCTGGTTCGTCTCTTCTTGCAACACGTGTTTAACCAGATTTCCATCCATTTTCAACAGCGCAAATCTGACAAGTGTTTTTACTTTATAAAGAGAACTCAAGGATTAACACGATTGAAAGCCATTATGAGAAGCTACCATGTTGTGAAAGTGGGTGGAGAAGATCACATAAGTGGACAACATTGCTGCATCTGATGTTGCATTCTGAAAAAATTCATGTAATCCATGGCTTCTTGCAGAGTGAAATGAACACGATAACATCAACTCTGCAATCTTGACCATTCGATGCAGCCTCTTCTTATCAGCATGCCTCCCTTACCTTCTTCAGTTGGGCCTTCTTATTTGTATCCAGAACATCTTCCTTCTCCTTCTCCCCCTACCAGCATAATTCCACAAGACTTTCAATAACAATTTTACTTGATTTTGGCAGAAAACTGACTTGTTGTTCATATCACAAAGTTACAGGACTTTGAAGGACTTCATTATAACTTACGATATTGATTTGAAAGGCAACTAACCTGACTAAACTTTCCCGGAAACTCAAGCAACTATAGAATGCAGAACATTGACTAAATGCTTCAGAAACAAGTTAACTGAAGCCCCACAAACATAGATGCAAATTAACTGAAACAGCTGCTCAAAAAATCCTGTAGTCTGGTCGTGAATAAAAAGCAGAACTAAAATAATGCATGATTTGACACCACTTCGACTCGCATATTCTACTGTAAACTTTCACAATGCTATCTGTTCTCGAGCTACCAAAAGTTTGTGCAATATAGTTCCATCTGAAGCGGCCTTCCTAACTTGCAACTTTTCACAATGCCTAAATAATCTTATCCATGGTTTGCAAATAATTGACAAAGTATAGGGAGGCAATCTAAACTACAAGAAACATTGAATAAAGTTTGGATGCTAGTGAAGAACAATGAACAGCTTGAGGGGGCAAAAAGAAAAAATTAAATTGTAAGAACTATTCCCTGAAGTTTATGTAGGATTATTAGCATAAAGTATAAATGGAAAATAACCATTTTCTTTGACTCATTCGTGCAGCCGAGACACAGCGGTGGTGCAGTCCATAGAAATCAAGCTTGCTTGATGAAAGAAAAAGTGCATCGTAGGAAATTAAATCATCTTTCTAAGTTATTAACATGAACCTTATATTATCCATACAATGCACCATGTAGGACTGAATCCTTTGAAGCCAAGAACTGAATCCCCCTCACAAGAATACTATTCCGCAGAGCAAGAAAATTAACCCCACATACTAACTCATATTCTCAAATAGAAAACTGAATCCACAAGACAGTACGTTTAACAGTTGCAATACTTTTTAAGCCACACAAATCCATGGGTTAGAGACAAATTATTGTGAGGACGTCGGATATCAATTAGAGGGAGGCATCTAAGTGGCGGTGGCCAACTGCTTAACATTCACAATATTTTTTAAGCAACACAAATTTCTAGAGAGAGTCAGCCTCGATGACTATGATGAAAAGAAGCAAATTTAACTGCCGGTACCATCGATTCTGTCAATTGAGATTTGGATCACCTGGTTCAAGCATGGCAGATTGGTGCGGGCGCTCCGTGCACGTCACGGCCGATCGACCTAGCAGCGGCGCCCCGGCCCCCAGCACCTACTCCATCGCGGAGCGAGCATCGAAGGCGGCAGCGATCCTCCGATGGTCGTGCGCCCGACATGCTGCTCTTTGGAGAGATTGCGTTAGGCGGGAAAGGCGACATGATGGGATTTGGAGGGTGCGATAGCGTCGTGGTGGCATTGGAAGGAGCAGCATCATCTCCATGGATGTTGCCATGCCGTCCATGAGGTGTTAGGCACCGGTGGCATCGAGGAATAGGGTGAGCAGCGCGCCCGAGGCTTGGGCCTATGGCGGCGGCTAAGGCGGAGGCGGCGTGCAACGGCAGAGGGGCGTAAGGGCAGATCCTGGCGGCAGATATCGCAGCGGTAGGGGTGGAGGCGTGGCCTCATGGGGCGAGGCGCGGCGGCGGTTTGTCTGCGAGTGTGGAGGAAGTGGGATGGGGGAGCGGGCCACACGATGGACACGATGCAGGAGCGACTGGCGGACTGTTTTACCGCTTAGAGCATCTGCAACAGGACGGGCGGGTGCTCACGCGAAGTTTTAGCGGACGCGGGCAAAAAGCGCGCGCGCTAAAATATTTGCCGGGCGCGTGAGTTTGCGCTATTCCGCGCGGGAGAATTGCCGCGTCCGCTGCCGCACGCGCTATAAACGTGACAGCGCGAACGCGCCAACGGCCTGAACTTTCCACGCGCCACTCCTCCTTCTCTCCGCGCCGCTCCGTCTCTCTCCCCACCTCTCCCTGTCTCCCGCCGACGCTCCGCCTCCGTGCCGACGCTCCGCCTCCGTGCCGCCGCCCCGCCTCCGGCTACCACGGCGTTCGGGCGCGGCCGAGCGGCCGGTTCGACGCGGAAATCCGCTCCGGCGACGAGCGGATCCGCGTTTGATACGACGCACGAGGCGGCGCGGGCGTACAACGCCGTCGCCTGGCGACTCGGCCGCTCCCGCCGGACCATGAACTTCCATGATGTCTGGACGCGGGAGCGGCGGAGATGCTCGCGCCGCCACCGCGGGCCATCACGCGCGCGCGACAGCGCCGCCAACGGGAGCTGGAGCAGCGGCTTCTCATCGCCGAGCGCGACGAGGCCCTCCGCCTTGAGTGGGCGCGCCGATTTTCGGAAGACGTCGCCGCCACGGAAGCGTTCTACGCGCAGAATGCGGAGGAGAAGGCGGCGGCGAAGGCGAAGAACAAAGCGAGACGCGAGAAGCGCCGCGCCGAGTCCGCGGCGAGGAAGGCGGCGAGGAAGGAGGAGGAAAAGAAGAACGGCGCAGGGCCGTCCACCATCGTCCTCTCCTCCTCCTCCTCCTTCGAGTGGACTACGACGCCGGTGTCGGAGACGACTCCGAGCACCCACTCCTCGGACTTCGACTGGGAGTCGGAGGACTAGTTTAAATTTGTCAAATTTCATATTTTCGTCCTCTATGTCGCGATGTATCGTTGAACTTTTTATATATTTCGTATTTTCGATTAAATTTTTATAGTTTGTTTGATTTATTTTCAAATTAAACGGTCGAAATAGCTGTTTGCGCCGCGGGCTGCAAAATAGAGCCTGCGGCGGAGGTGCTTTCTTTGCGCGCTAACGCGCGCTGCAAAATGGTGCATCCGGCGGGGGAAAACTCGGTCCGGCACGCGACATCGGTTTACAGCGCGGCGAAACGGAGTTTTAGCGCGCCGGCTTTTTGTGCGCCTGTTGGAGATGCTCTTAACATGTAAGCATCGTGCACCGTTGGATGTGTTCATTAGCGGTCAGGATCTGTTGGATCACCACCCTCTCTCTCTTTTAATAGTAGTGGTGATGGACAACAGTGATGTCTTTATTTTAAAAGTTCAAATAATATTTCTACGTTTTCAAAAATCTGAAAAAAAATTCATGATGTAGTGTGCTCACTGCCGGACCTTCATCCCCACTGGTTTTCCCGCAAAAAAAAAAAGGTTCTTTTAGTTTCGGCACCGTAGTTGGATGGTATATGCTTTCAACAATATCTTATTGTATTTGTTTTCCTGGACTTTTACATGTTGACGTACGCGATAACATCGATCGATGAAACGCAATTGCCACTACTGCTGCGTTGGTCCCGATTGAGTGGTCAACCGTTGCTTAGATATTTTATTACTGCCTGCTAAATGCACTTTTCAAACTTCTCCATGTCATCTTGTCGTAAACATTGTAACTTGAGCAGTCTCACGGTCCTGAGGTTTTAGGGGCCCGAGGATTGTTTCCAGGCGCTAGTCTGCTGGAATAAGATTTTTTCTTACATTCTTCCTCGCAAATATCCATTGTCTTATAGCAGATATTCGTTGCCAAACAGCAGAAGCAATACCCGTAACCACATGGTCTAAGTTTTACTTTAGGGGAGCATAGTCCTCCAGGTAAATTGATCTTCTCATTATCCACATCTTCCTTTATTTGGCCTAGGGAATAGAGAAATTGCATCACTGATCGTATAAAAATCTTTAATTATTGCCGACTAAGAAATAATTCATCAATCAAACAACAAGCAAAACACGATCATCTAGAAAAAATTATTGATGCACGGCCAGAGAAAAAAAAAATTATAGACAACCAGTCCAGGAGCAGCTGAGATCAGAAGAATAGCAATGGAAAGAGGGGAAATGCACTTTGGCTCATAGGAGCATATGCTCCCATTATGTGAATCCACATTTCAAAGTGTCAAAAAATTCTAAACTAAATTTTTACATGTACATCTAGATATTTTATGTTGGTACACAAGTTTTCAAAAGAAAAAACATTTTTCTGTGGCTCCTGTAAAAAAGACAAATTTTAATGCTGTAACACGACTACGTACATGACACTTTTTTGTCTTTTTTGTATACACCACACAAAATGTTGTTTTTTCATGAAAACTTGTGAACAAACATAAGATGTCACGATGTATACCAAAAAGTTTATGTCAGATTTTTTTAATATTTTTAAAATTGTTTTTTAATTATTTTCTATAATGGGTGCATATGCACGCGTGTGCCAAAACGCCACCTCCTGGAAAGAGCACAAATCATCACAAGTAGGGAAATTGCATAGTATCCTACACTTACATTGTGCATGGGTAGCAAAGTACACGAGAAGAAGCACAGACAATAAGGCTAGTGCATGGGCATTTTTTATGGACTTGGCCATGTGCCGATAGTGAATCCAAACTTGGCTCTCGTGTAGGAGATTGAATGTTTTCAGATCAAAACATCTAGGTTCTTGCTCTCTCCATCCACACAATACACAAATATATAATTAAACGGGATTCCCCTAATACCCAAAATAGGTAGTGTGGAGATAAACATTCAATTACACATGATACTACGCCTACCAAAAATTACTAGCAGTATATTTTTATTTTTATTGTCATTTAAAGTGCACTAGTAAATGTGCACGTGCAACACATGATTAAAATTCTCATAAGCACAAAAATATAAGTATATTTTGTTACAAAATATTACAATGCAACCTCACTTCGAAGCAAACCTGAAAAACAAACAACTAAGCAATTGTAAATTTGTAACACCGTTTATTCTCTGATGAAGGCCCACTTTTTTATATGATCAAGAATATATCATTCTAGGTAAAGAAAAGAGATCACAACCGTGCCAAAGAAACAAGGAAAAGGGTCAAACTCAAAAACTGAAAGTGTCGGCATACAGCTCGATCGTTGTACAATAAGCAGAAGTCTATTTTCTATGTGCCTCATCCAAGAGGCTAGTGTTATCAATGCAGCAATGGAAACCACCAAAATTATTTACACACAAATATTCTTCCATTTCTTTCTTCTACTTAGGATTTGGGGCCCCTAGTTCCCCCCGCGTAGCACCTGAGACACAGAGAAGCCTAAGTTGGTACATACGCGGCCTCGGTAAATCGAGTGGCATGCACTACTTGTTGAATATATAAGAAAATATCCATATGAAATAATCCGTACAAGTAATTGATAAATCATGACTACGAAAACAATAAGTAAACTAATGGTGCAGCCTAATAAGATAGATGAACAGATCACATCTAAACAAGACAAACCGATTGCATCTACCATAGAAACTAGAAGAAGAAACTCTAACAGAAACTGAAAGAGAAACGGCAAGATCACATACTTCGCAGCAGCGTCGTTGTCGCCCATGTTGAGATTGTCGAAGAAGTCGCTGAGGTCCGGGAAGAAGTTGTCGGTGTGGAGAAACTCGTCGTCCGAAGACGTCGTCGTGCCCGTAGTCGCGAGGAGCGCTCCCCAAAACCTGATTGCCCCTCACCCGTACAGGTTCACGAGAGGCGGGTTCCGGAGGCCTACTGTCCCGGCATCGGTGCACGCCGTCGGACGGGATGAGGAAGACGAAGGCGGCGGCGCAATGAACTGAAACAGGTAGTCGCATATGTGGCTGATACAAGCTAGGGTTCTCGTCCGCGCTTATATAGTGCGGTTCGGGAAGGTCGTGGGGCGCAGCCCACGTCCGAGTCGGCACAGCCACGATCCAGAAAAACCGGAAGGCAAAATGGCTGAGTAACGCGTCTGTTAATGACTCAAAATTGATTACACAATTAATTTCCCAAACAACAAAAAGATAAGCTCGGCTCGGCGAGATTCCCGCAACCCGCGGCGCGTCGTGGCGTGGCGTGGCGAGGCGGGCGGCGGAGGAGGAGGAGTGCGCGAGGGCTCTCTCTCTTCTCACTCACTTACTAGGACTAGAACAGCCTACCTTATATACCACTCCAACTCTCTCCCAACTAGCAATGTGGGACTAAACTTTAGCCCCTACTAGTGCTGCCACTGATTATTGGAATGGGCCATGTGAGTTTCAGAATTTGATAATGGGCCATGGGCCAAAGGCCAAATGCCCACAAATTCCAGCAATCCCCCACAAACTCTCATTGGCACATCTCATCAATAAGTTTCCAGAACATTGTTTTATATACCGGTATGTCGTGGAGACTGTTAAGTTGAACTTCCACTTAAAGCTTCATATTACACTAGATTGCAACTTGGATAGTGGACTATGCCTTGAACTACAAGTTTTCTACGCACTAGCTTCATACAAAGCCTAGACCGATACTAGGCTGCCGCGAGGCTTCCTCGCGGTTTGGAGCTTATACGTCATACTCCAGGGCCTTTCATGAGTTTACTAGAGAGCACCCAACTCTCATAGATTGCGACGTTTAACAATCGACTCATATAGGTGTGTTCTTCAAAAGATGTTCTGCAGGACAACATCTCTGCTAAAATAAGCCACTTAGAACACATTAAGATAATTATCAACCTGCCATGCAGATTAGGAGAGTATTGCATCTTACGGAGTGGTAAAATTGCTATAGGGATAAATACTCTCCTCCCAGCTGACCAACAGCTTGTCTCCCAGCTCTAATTCACGGGATCTCCGATCACATAGAGTGGGTTACCACCGTGGGCAGCTCATAGTGTGGGTCTCATACCCATCTCCCTCGATTCATTTTCTATCACATTTCGTGATAGTCCCTTTGTGAAGGGGCGTGCCAGGTTTCTAGACGTATGGATATAATCCAACGCTATAACTCCGGAGTTTCTCATTTTCCTGACAGTTTCAGTCTCCTCTTCACAAGCCTTGATGACTTCATATTATCCTTAGAATGTTTACTTTGACGATCACAGTTTGATTATCACAGTTCATAGGAATAGCGGGTATTGGTTTCTCAACCACAGGTAAGTCCATCAAGAGCTCACGAAGCCACTCTGCTTCAACAGGGCTGTGTCTAATACCTGTGAGTTCTCGCTTCCATAGTTGACCTCGTAATGATGGTCTGCTTGCAAGACTTCCAGGAAACAGCGCCACCTCCAAGTGTAAACAAATAACCACTTGTGGCCTTAGTCTCATCGGCATCAGATATCCAATTTGCATCACTATAACCCTCAAGTACCCTTGGATACCCAGTATAATGAATGCCATAACTCGCAATGCCTTTCAAATAGCGCAAAACTCTCTCAAGAGCATGCCAATGAACATCTCCAGGTCTAGACACAAAACGGCTGAGTTTACTTACAGCAAAGGAGATGTCAGGCCTCGTGGCGCTGGCTAAATACATAAGCGAGCCAATGATCTGCGAATATCGCAATTGATCTCTAGCAATTCTTTTATTCTTACGAATTATCACACTAGGATCATAAGGCGCTGGAGAAGATTTGCAGTCGCTATACCCGAAGCGACTCTGGATCTTTTCCACATAGTTGGACTGAAGCAATGTAATCCCACCATCGTCATCCTTCAGCAGCTTGATTAAGATCACATCAGCAACTCCCAAGTCCTTCATCTCAAAACAATGAGATAGGAACTCCTTGACCTCCTTAATCACAGTAAGGTTGGTCCCAAATATCAATATGTCATCGACATAGAGACAGAGAATAACTCCCTCGCCCCCACCATGGCGATAGTATACACACTTGTCAGCTTCGTTTACAACAAAGCCTTCAGCGGTTAAAGTTCTTTCAAACTTCTCATGCCACTGCTTAGGCGCTTGCTTAAGCTCATACAAAGACTTCAACAACTTACACACCTTTCCTTCTTGACCATCTACTACAAATCCATCAGGCTGCTCCATATAAATTTCCTCATCGAGCTCTCCATTTAGGAAGGCTGTCTTAACATCCATTTGATGAACGAGAAGACCATGGGAGACAACCAAGGAAAGTAGTACTCGAATAGTGGTCAGTCGAGCTACAGGTGAGTATGTATCAAAGAAATCTTCGCCTTCTTTCTGAGTATAACCCTTGGCCACAAGTCGTGCCTTGTACTTTTCAATAGTACCATCGGGCCTAAGCTTTTTCTCGAACACCCACTTGCATCCTACAGGTTTGCACCCATAAGGACGAGTAACCTCCCAAGTTCCATTAGCTAAGATGGAATCCATCTCGCTACGGACAGCTTCCTTCCAGTAGTCAGCATCCTGAGATGCATAGGCTTCTAAAATAGAAGTGGGAGTATCATCCACGAGGTACACAATGAAATCATGACCAAAGGACTTTGGAGTCCTCTGTCTCTTGCTCCTTTTGGGAGCTTCATTGTCATCCTCTACAGGATTTTCAGAGTGTTCTATAGCCATGGTAGGTTCAGGAAATAATTCCTGAGTAGATGAACTGGGCATCTCCTGAATTGATGAGCTAGATGTTTCTTTCATAGGAAAGATGTCCTCAAAGAAAGTCGCATCATTCGACTCCATGATTGTTCCAACATGCATGTCGGATACCTCAGAGTTTACTATCAAAAATCTGTAGCCAATGTTATGAAATGCATATCCCAGAAGAACACAATCCACGGTTTTTGGTCCAAGCTTACGCTTCTTGGGTATCGGCACATTTACTTTCGCCATACAACCCCAAATTCGTAGGTATGAGAGTTTCAACCTTTTCCTTTCCCATTCCTCTAAAGGAGTAATGGTTTTGTTCTTTGTGGGGACACGGTTTAGGACATGACATGCAGTCAATATCGCCTCCCCCCACCATGCCTTGGATAGACCCGATGTATCTAACATGGGGTTAACCAAATCAGTTAGAGTACGGTTCTTTCTTTCGGCTACCCCATTTGACTGAGGTGAGTAGGGAGGCGTCCTCTCATGGATAATACCATGTTCCGCACAAAAAGAATCAAATTCATTGGAAAAATACTCTCCTCCACGATCAGACCTTAGCCGCTTGATTTTTTGATCAAGTTGGTTTTCTGCTTCAGCTTTAAAGATTTTAAAGTGATTAAAAGCTTCATCTTTAGATTTCATGAGATACACATAACAATATCGAGTAGAGTCATCAATTGTAACATCCCAAATTTCAATAAAAGAAAAGAAGAAAAATTCCAGAGATTCAAAATTCAGAGCCAACAAAAACTTTTTTTTGCATATAGTGCCATGCATAGGACTTGTGCATTTGAGTGATATGCCATGATGATTGTTAATGTGTTATTGTGCTAAACCCTAAAACCCTAATGTGATCAAGTGAAGATCACTAACCAAATAAAATAAAAGAGAAAGAAATCAAATAAGAAAACCCTAATACCCTCACATATGGTTTATGCCATTTTTACAAATCTTGACCCTAGACCATTTTGGTCCTCACCATTAGTTGGAGTATGTTACTAAACACTTACTACAACTTTTGGGATCATAGAAACACAAATCAAATCAAATTCAAACTCAAATTGTGATCACATATGATGATGGTCAAATCTGCCAATTACATTCTGGTCACTACTTTGAGCCCTTGTATCTCAAGTTTTTCAAACTAAACTTTCTCAATTCTTTGCATGTCATCGAAGAGTACATCAAGGTGAACAACGTTTGTAAAAACCACCATGCCAAATTCATCTTGGATCAAAAACTATGCTCATGCAATGTTGAGACTTTTTATTATGGGGAACAATCTCACTTTGTGCCAAATTGCAATTCTTTGATTTTTTAAAATTCCACCAACACACATGGTTGTCTCTGGTCATTTACCACTTAACCAAACTCACCACTTTCAAATTTTGAATCCATTTGAGCTCAACCAAATTTGGGAAAACTTTGCAAATTTCAAATATGGACAAATGCAAACACTATTCCAAATAGTGCTCTACCCAACCTTACTCCCCCATCTCACTCCAACCTGTCCCCTGGTCCCCTCTCTCTCTCACACCAGCACAGGAACCCTAGGAGGGCAAGCTAGCAAGCAAGGACATGGCCATGCCGGCCATGTCACACACCATGCCGGCCACGTTCCCTCTCTCCTCTCTCCTCTCCTCCTTCATCCATTCCTCTCCACCTCACCCTACTGCACCTGCCTATGCACGCCCTGGTCAAGGAAGAGCACGACAGCGCCGGACCAGCTCGCGCCCATGGCGGCCAAGCCATGCCGCTGGCGTCACAGCAGTACACGCGCAGACGTCACTGGCCACGCGCCGCCTCGCCAGCACACGCACTCCCTGGTCCCTCCCTCGACGCGTTGAGCACCACCGTGCCACCGCGACGCCGCCAGACACGCGCTCGACCACGACCCACGCCCGCCGTCGCCGGAGACGGAGACCAAATCCCGCCGCGGACGCCGCCAGTACACGCATGCTCCAGACCGCGTTAGGCACCGCCCGACAGCGCTGTCGCCGCCAAATGCACCGCCGTGACGTCGTGAACACCGCCGTATCCTCGCCTAGCTCCCTAGCTCGCCGGAACCGCCGCGCCCATGTCGACCCCAACCCTGCCCCGCAGCACACTCGCTCGCCTATAAATAGCGCGTTCCCTGGACGCCGTTGAGCACACCAATCCACTCCCCACCCTTCACTGCTTCGCCTCGCACCATTAGCCACGCCAATCGTCGCCGGAGTCGTCGCAATTGCAAGCTCGAAGCCGCGGAAGCTCTGGGGGAATCGCCGTCGATCCAGGCCGCCCCAAGCTCCGCCACTGCTACAGGCTGCCTCACCACCGTCGACAACGTCGCCCTGAACCTCGCCGCCGACCGCCGGACCTCTGGTTAGCTCTCCCACCCCCTACCTGAGCCGCCGGTGAGCTCCTCTCTCGCCGTCGACGACGTTGAGCGTGAGCCGTCTGATCGTCGTCTAATCCAACGATCCATCGCGCGCGCACTACGTTTAAGAGATACGACGGTGGCCCCAATTGTCGCCAAGCCCACGCGACCAATGCTTGGTGGGCCGTTATTAATTCAAACCGTTTCTGCCCAACGCATTTCCGGCCCTTTAATTCAAAATTCATTTGATTGATTTAGTTCAAATTCAATACTGGCCCTGACTTTGAAATTAAATAGAATCTGTTTGGCTTGGCCAAATTTAGCAAACTTTATATTGTTGGGAAGCCACTGAAAAGATCTACAATTTGCCACTGGTCTCGCTTTGAGATTCTTTGTATAAATAATGTGACAAAAAGAACAAGTCAGGGACTTTTGCACATTCAAATAAATATTAAAAATCAACCAAAAATGATATTTAGTTGATTCCAACTCTAATAGCTCACATTTCACTTACACTAATTGTTTCTGCAAAAATATAGTGTGGTCACTTTGAATGATCATGCCCTAGTTTGAATAAAGGACTATATGGCTAGTTTATCTAAGTGATATTGTCCAAAACTATTATGCAAATTATATGGAGTGTTATACTTCATTTAAATCTTGTCCCAAGTACTTTCATATGAAGTTTGGACCACTGGTCAAATACTCTCACATGAAATACTTGGTGATATTAAATCATTTTGAGAATTATTAAATAGTATGAGGTACTCTACCTCATTTAAATCATTTTCTCAAATGATGATGATGAAGGGTTGACTTAGGTCAAACTAAACTCATGTAGGATTGTTTGAGAAATTAAATCTTAAGAAGATTGAATGAGAGGAAAGTATTCCTCAAGAACAACAAGGAAACTATCATTTACATATATAATGAGAGGAAATTATTTTTCCATGAATTAAATAGAAACATTAATCAATATATGTAATGAGAGGAAATTATTTTTCTTAAGAATAAAACCATATCAACCAACATGATGGCAATGTGATAATGCTAGCATAGTTTGTGTGATTTATGTGTGTGCTTAGTATAGCTCTTGAACTTGTTGAGTGATTATATCTTGTATTCAAATTTAGACGCTAGTACCGGAGAATACCAGGAAGAGGAAGGTTGCTACCAAGAGGAAGAAGAGGAGGACTTTGAACACTACCAAGGCAAGCTAATATTCTTGCAAATTGCAAAGCTCTACAAGAGCAAAGCAACCCCAAAGTTTACTTTATGCTTCATGAGCCCATCCCAAGTTTCACTACAAGCTTTTACTTACAAACTTTATTACCTTTGTTTTATCAAAGTACTTTTTGATTCATGATTCACTTGGTCTAGAGTAGAACAAGATCATCAAAGTTAGCCTAAGGCAATCAAAGCTAGTTAGCACCCCTCATGACTAGTTGCTAGTGCTAATCCTAAAATTTGACTACTCTAGATGGGAACATGTGACTTGAAATAGAATTGAAACTTTGGAATGATGATGCATTCCATTGAATGAATTTTGAAGGTGAATATGACCAAGAGAAGATAGTGATTTTTGATTAAAAACTGATATTGGTTTGGATGCGATACCTTTCCAATTCTTGAGTACCCCCACAATACCTGATTATGGGTAGGGCTTAACTAGAAATTTATATATCTTAGTATGGGTTCCCTCTGAACACACATCATAGGGGTTATGCCGAGGCTGCCTCTGTTGCTGCGAAATGATGTGAATTGAGGTGAATTGTACGGCCAAGTCCTGTGCAGTTCCCAGGTTGACAGTTGGTCTTCACTGGGAGGCCAAGCTCATAGGGAGAGGTGCTCATACTAGGGTTTGTAAATGAAAGGTTATGGTTGATGATCCGCGTAGTTTGTTACGATGATTCGGGGTTATCCCGACGGATGAAATCAAATGTTGTGGCACAAGTGTGCAACCTTTGCAGAGTGTAAAACTATTCGAATAGCCGTGTCCACGGTTACGGACGGTTGGAAAGGCCATACAGTTTCCGGTGTCAGATTCTTGAAAATTAGCTATTGTTATATCTTAGTGTTCATGATAAATGTTTACATCCCATGCTATAATTGTATTAACCGAAACATTGATACATGTGTGTTGTGTAAACAACCAGAGTCCCTAGTAAGCCTCTTGTATAACTAGCTTGTTGATTAATAGATGATCATGGTTTCGTGATCATAAACATTGGATGTTGTTAATAACAAGGTTATGTCATTGGATGAATGATATAATGGACATACACCCATATAAGTGTAGCATAAGATCAATTCATTAAGTTCAAACTTGCTATAAGCTTTCAATACATAGTTACCTAGTCCTTCGACCATGAGATCATGTAAATAACTTATGCCGGAAGGGTACTTTGATTACATCAAACGCCACTGCGTAAATGGGTGGTTATAAAAATGGGATTAAGTATTCAGAAAGTATGAGTTGAGGCATATGGATCAAGAGTGGGATTTGTCCATCCTGATGACGGAGAGATATACTCTGGGTCTCTCGGTGGAATATCGTCTGATTAGCTTGCAAGCATGTGACTAGTTCACAAGAGATGATATGCCACGGTATGAGTAAAGAGTACTTGTCGGAGACGAGGTTGAACAAGGTATGGAGATACCGATGATGAAACCTCGGACAAGTAAAATATCGCGTGACAAAGGGAATTGGTATCGTATGAATGGTTCTTTCGATCACGAAGTCATCGTTGAATATGTGGGAGCTATTATGGATCTCTAGGTCCCGCTATTATTTATTGATCGGAGAGGAGTCTCGATCATGTCCGCATAGTTCTCGAACCGTGGGTGACACACTTAAGGTTTGATGTCGTTTTAAGTAGATATGGAATATGTAATGGAGCTCGAATGTTGTTCGGAGTCTCGAATGGGATCCAAGACATCACGAGGAGGTTCGGAATGGTCCTGAGAATAAGATTCATATATGGAAGTCATTTCCCGGGTTCGAAAAAGTCCGGTGTTTTGACCGGAGCTTCTAGAAGGTTTTGGAAGACCGGAATAGTCCGAAATATTATGGAAGGTTCCAGAAGTGTCCGGGACGACCCGGGATGTCTAAGGAAGTCCAGAGGGTTCCATAATAGGTGCAACCACTTTGCCTTAAGGGAAAAGGAGTCTTTCCTTAATGCAATTTCGGAATTGGCAAAAGAGTCCGAGTAGGACTAGGTTTTCGGAACCGAAAACCTACCGGAACTCTCCCAAACTTTCGGGGCAGGTCTTGGACGACCCAAGGACCTTTTCCACCTATAAAAGGAGGGCAAGGGGAGCCCCAAGAGGTGCACAAGTCGCAGCCCTAGCTCCCTCTCCCCAAACCCTAGCCGCCCCTTCCTCCTCCCTCTTGCACGGCTACGGCGAAGCCCTGTAGGATTTCTCCACCACCACCGCCACCATGCCGTCGTGCTGGAGGGATTCCGAGGAGGATCTACTACTTCCGCTGCCCGCTAGAACTGGGAGAAGGACATCGTCATCAATACCGAACGTGTGACTGACATAGGCATCCCCAATGGGCCTGCCAAAGATGGTACCCGGGATTTACTGTTCGGAAGCCTATTTAGTATTAAGGAAAGATAGATTGTATTAGGAAATATAGAGACTTGTAATCTTACGGGTTGGGTACGAAACCCTCCCGAACTCTGTAACTTGTGTATTACGAAACCCTCGGCTCCACCTTCTATATAAGGGGGAGTCGAGGGACAAAGAAAGGATCGAATCTATTGTCAACAGAACACTAGTTTTCATAATCAGCGAGTACTTTTCGGCTGAAACCTTCGAGATCTACTTGCCCTCTACTTCAAGCAAAAACCCTAGTCTATGATCTGTAGGCATTGACAAATTAATCCTTTGTCAATTGGCGCCGTCTGTGGGAACTAGAGGTTGCAAGGAGCTGATCTTGATGGCACGTCCAGAATCGTCGGCTTCGTTGGTGGCCAGCAATGCGATGGATCGAGGTAAACGGGAAAAAACTGATCTAGCCGATTTTATTCCTCATCCGCCCTCCCGTTTGGATGCATGTGCTTATCTGGAGGAGCCCATCGTCATGACGTTCGGAGAATCCGATTTGGCGTCAACAAGGAAGGATCCTATCGTCTCGAAGTTCCGATCTTGTCGGAATTTTCAGCGGTCGATTCTGACTTTTCGTCGAGTGATGAAGAATTTTCGTCGCAACGCTTCATCGACACTAAGGCAAGCGGAAAGCTCGCCAAGATCTTCAGCGACACATCCTTCGAGTCGTCTGCAGACTCTGTTATAAGCAGCGACTCCGACAAATGCGACAGTTTCAACTTCATCGACAAATCATGCCATTGGAAAGGTCTTCACCAATCTCTATGATGGTGTCACCAATCCTGATAAAAATCAATACTCAAAATATCATCAGATCTATGCGATTGAAGAGACAAATCAAGCACAACCAGAGACGTCAGAGGAATTCGACAATTTGGGAAATCCATACGTTGATCCCTCTGATCTCAGGAGAGGCCTAGGAACTAAATATGTCGGGTCCTCACCTCGCTAAAGAGTTCAACTCCCACAAGAAGCGTGGAATAGGGCCGCAAGGGCCATGGACGGGACAGAACCAATGAACACAACTGCTACTATACAAGAATTACAAGCTTATCAATATAGACTTGCTCGTGTGAGTAGGGAGCTGGAAAAAGAGACAGCATCCCTGAATAGAAGAAAAGAGGCAACCTCCGCATCAAGGTGCGCCGAGCGAGCTCGCCGACAATCAGGAACTTCGGACAACAACAGAGACGCCGGAGGAGAGCAAGAATCAAAAAATACCCGAGAGAGAGAGGAAACATAATTCAAAATCTCGACATGTCCTTCATGACGATTGATACAAGGGGAAATATCATCCCGAAACGCCAGAAGCAGGATACATGGCAACGCAAGCCTACATCCTCGCGTCCAGACCACCCCCTGGGGACCCGAGAGAAGCATTGTTTAATATGGCAATGGCTGGAGTTGGAGTTATGGGAACGCCGTCGCAGCCACGCCTCCCGAAGAAACACCTAGGCAAAATAGTCCACGACCCACCGCAGCGGTGCAAGATCCACCAAGAACAAGTGGAGCAAGAGACACAGCAGCTCAAGTAAGGGTGGATAGAGCGCGACAAGAAAGAAGAGAACGTCGGCATTCACCAGAAGTTGCCGACAAAGATATGTGTGGGCTCCCTGCTTTACGAGACGAGTTCGAAAGACTCGCGTCCCGAAAGGGTTTAAATTACCCGAAAATTTCAAGAAATTCGACGGCCTGCAGGATCCCGAGGATTGGCTCGTTGATTATCTCGAGATGGTAAAGCTAGTAGGAGGAACCAGAGCAACAACCATGAAAAGTATCCAAGTTCACTTGAGTGGTGCCGCAAGATCTTGGATAAAGAAACTTCCCCTAGGTTCCATCGACAGCTGGGATAATTTTGAGGATATCTTCGTGAGGAATTTCCGATCCACCCGCAAGAAACCTGCGTCATTGGAAGTTAAGGGCGTGTCACGAAACACGACGAGTCGATGAGGAAATATATACGAGGTGGAACATTATTAAAAACTCCGAGAGGATATATCCGACGAGAGAGCAATAGACGCGTTCGTGGCGGGAATTCGACGTGGAGACTTCGTCGAGGACTTAGAGAGAACAAACCCTAAGACAATATCAGACCGATGGAGATAGCAAACAAGTGGGCGAGATGGAGAAGATATACAACAAGCGACATAGGTCGCCGTAAGAGGATCGCGGTCAATTTTCAAAATAGAAGGCGATTTTCTCGCTAGTTCTACAATAATGATGCGCCTGGCCACATATCGGCTGGTTTCCGCGGAAACTCTGGAGGAAATAGTCGAGAAGACTACCAAAGGAGTAATGAGCAACAAGGTGACAATAGAGGTGATTTCCGCGGTAACAGGCAAAATAGTGGACCAAGGTTTCAAAGACCTTATGTGTCCCCCGAGGAGATGATGAACGGTCCGTGTCAGATGCACTTTTATCTCGACAAAGAAAGAGGCAGTCAGGGCATCTCCAAAAGACTCGCCGCAATTTTCGTGCAATGTTGCGAGGCAGGAATTGCAAATACCCAAGCAATGAACAGAAATCCCCAGGGCCAAGGAGTGAGATCCACCTCCACTAGTAGGAAAACCATTATAGGTGGAAATCACCTCTGTGGCGCACCAAACAGGTCATGCGCCACAAAAATATTTCTGTGGCGCACCACAAAACTGCGCCATAAAAAAATTGATGTTTCTGTGGCGCATATGCTTGCACGTGCGCCACGAGAAGATGGAGATTCGTGGCGCACGGTGAGCAGTGCGCCACGAAAGTTCGTGGGACCCACCGCAGGTCCACCACTGCACATGGCCGAAGGAAATTCTGTGGCGCATGGTCCGCGTGCGCCACAGAAGTAGTTTCGTGGCGCACGTTGGTCCATGCGCCATGCAATTTCCTGCGGGGACCACCCACCGGCTCACGCCACCATGATTCCGTGGCGCATGAGCTGTTATGCGCCCGAGTTCATATTACGTGGCGCATATTGCATATGCGCCACGAAAGTGAATAGTAGATCTCACTTTTGGAGGCAGCTTTCCCCCTCTTTCTTCCACCCACCACCCTTTCCATTCTTGTCTTCTCCAACCAGCTCGTGTTCCTCCTCTCTCCCACTCCATTTTGGTCATACTTTTCTCCATTGTTGATAGCTCTAAGCCTATTTTGTGGGCATATTTGTGAGGGGAAGCCACACCAACTTGTAGAGGGGTACTAAAAACCACAATTCTCTTTCCCTCCTCCTCCACTTTCCCTCTTGCATGGTCCATTGTTTTGTCTCCACCACCCCATCCTCTTGCTCCACCATGATGTTGGTAGATTTGTGAGAGGTTGAGTACTATTGGATGCATGTTTTGTGTGTATGGATGTTTTGTAGGTGAAGATTATTATCGCGCTCCCGGACGGTTTGCGGTGGCGAGAAGATGATGTTTATATGTGTTGAGCTTTGTGTTGTGGTTGAATGTTTGCTTGCGAAGAAGCTTATTTGTGTTGTTGGTTTGTGCCGGCGTGTGGTGCATGGATGTTTGCCGAAATGTTGATTCATTTCCATTTCGGCAAATTCTTGCACTAGCCATATGTCCCACTTTTAGGATAGGTCATGTCGAAATTTTCCGGCGATCATGCATGCATGTGTGTTTATGGGTGGTGTGTGTGGTTCTAATTAACTCTCTTTTGCTCTATATATGTATGATGCAGTCAACCATGGTCGTCCATATGAGGGAAGGACAAGTGGTTAGATACAAGGTGAACGCGAAGGCCGACATGGTTAGGAACAACATGACCCTGATAAGATGTCCGTGTCGAAAATGCGGACTCCGGCAGATCGGATTCTGGACAACTGGAGGAACACCTGCTCAGGCGCGGTTTCATGCTCGGCTTCGACGAGGAGCCGGCGGCAAATGTTGGTCATGAAGAAGAGGCCGACATCGGGCGAGAAGACGAAGAGTCTCCGAACATGGTGTTCATCATGAGGAAGGAGAGGCCGATGAAGGAGATGATGATGCCGGAGGAGATGGTGGTGGAGATGCCGAGAGGAAGCAGACGCCGCTAACGTCGGCCCTGCGGGACCCTCATGTTCAAGAGCTTCTCCTGAAGGACACGGGCAACGCCAAACCTGAAGCCAAGCTGGCGCAAATGGAGGTAGACGGGATGACTCCATTGTATCCAGGGTGCCGGCCCGAGGATACACGCTTGAGTGTAACGCTCGAGTGTCTGGAGATGAAGGCGGAACACAAATGGACCAGCAGCTTCAGCGATAACATGAAATCCTGGCATGCTCGTCTTCCCAAGGACAACACATTGCCGACAAGTATCGACGAGGCCAAGAAAGTAGTTTGCCCACTCGACCTACCGCACGTAAAGTACCACGCATGCATCAATGATTGTGCACTTTTTCGGAATGAGTACAAGGATAGAACCACATGTCCGGTGTGCGGCCAAGGACGGTACAAGAGAGGGAACAAGAAAGTTCCTCTGAAAGTTGTCTGGTACTTTCCTATCACTCCCCGTCTGCAGCGGTATTTCGTAGATCCTAAGGAAGCAAAGCTCATGCAATGGCACGCGGAAAGGGAGAAGCCCGCAGATGATCCGGAGAAGGGCAAGATCCTGACACCCCTGCAGACACTAACCAGTGGAATGCGTTGGACATTGAGTTCGCAGATGAGTTCGGGAGCGAACCGAGGAACATTTGTCTGGGCATGAGCACCGACGGACTCAATCCCTTTGGAAACCAGAGTAGGCCCGTGTTTGTATGGCCATACAACCTCCCCCCTGGCTGTGCAAAGCAAGTACGTACACATGAGTATTCTTATTCAGGGGCCAAAACAACGGGCGTGGACATGCATCTGTATCTCGGTCTGTTGAAAGAGGAGTTAGCCACGCTGTGGGACCGGCCCATACTTGGGACGCGTACAAAAGAGATTATTTCCCTCTCGAGCCGCATTGCTAACGACAGGACTATCCTGGTTACGCATATTCGAGGTGAACCACGGATTCAAGGGATGTGTCAAGTGCATGGATAAGACCCCGCATCTGCAGCTGCCGAAGCCTCCCGGGTCTTGTAAAACTGTGTTCAAAGGGACTCGAATGTGGCTTCGCATCACCCGTGGAGAAAACGCAAGGATCTGTTCAACGGCGAAGAGGAGCTCGGAAGAGCCCACGACCGAGGAGCGGCGAAGAAATATCCGAGCATTTGGAAAATTGGGAAGAGTGCCCCGCGCGGGAAAGAAGCGACCACGGGAATCGCCGCTGCTGGGAGTATGGAAAGCGAGGTCTGTTTTCTGGGACCTGCCGTACTGGAAGGTCCTCCACACGCCCCATAGCCTCGATGTCATGCACATCACGAAAAACGTTACCGAGAGCCTACTTGGCACTCTGATGAACATGCCGGAGAGGACCAAGGATGGCCCGAAAGCAAGAACCGACCTGAAATTGCTTGGCCTCAAGAAAGAACTTCAGTACCCCACCGATAGTGATGATGATGAACAAACGGAAACGACTCAGGGTCACCACAAAAGGGCTAAGAAGAATGAGGTGGTGGTGCTTAAACCTGCCTGCTTCACTCTGAGCGAGGAGGAGCTCGAGAGGTTTTTCGAGTGCCTCCTAGGAGTAAAAGTTCCTCACGGTTACTCGGGGAAGATAAGCAGATATCTGGACGTAGCGAAGAAGAGGTTTAGCGGGATGAAGTCTCACGACTGTCACGTGCTGATGACGCAGATACTTCCCGTTGCGATGCGAGGGATAATGGACGACCACGTCCGCGAGACGCTGTTTGGCCTCTGCAACTTCTTCGACGTCATCTCTAGGAAGTCCATCGGCGTTAAGCAGCTCAACAGCCTACAAGAAGAGATCGTCGAGATACTATGCGAGCTCGAGATTTACTTCCCGCCAGCGTTCTTCGACATCATGGTGCATCTGCTTGTCCATGTAGTGGATGACATCATCCACCCGGGCCGACATTCCTGCACAACATGATGCCATTCGAAAGGTTGAACGGTGTCATCAAAGGATTCGTTCGCAACAGGGCCCGTCCAGATGGAAGCATAGCCAAGGGCTTTCTTACCTACGAGTGCATCTCCTTCTGCCAGAACTACCTAAGCACCGAGAACGAGGATGTCGGTCTGCCCACCAGGAAGCACGTCGGCAGGCTAGCAGGGTTTGGTCACCGCGAGGGCTACCGCGCAATGCATGTCGGCATCGCTGGTCGACACGCCGACTTTGACAGGGCACACCGAGTCGCGCTACAACACATAGAATTGGTCAGCCCTTGGGTGGATAAGCACAAAAGCTTAATCGAGCAGAAGTTCATCGACCTGGGGCGAGGGAAAACAGGGGACGTTACGAAGAGCACAACTCCAACTTCACGGGTGGTTCAAGAAAAGGCTACTGGAAAGTCCCGCACCGATGCCTTCAAAGAAAGAAACTCATATTCTCCCCGTCGCAGTGACCCACAACGTATGACCTATCGTCGACATCAACGGCTATAGATTCTACACCGAGGAAAAGGACAAGAATAGCGAATATCAAAACTCAGGAGTAACTATGCTATCCTACACCGATGACAAGACTGATGTCAAGGAAAGATTCTACGGAAGGATCGAGGAGATTTGGGAACTCGACTACGTTGGAGTGACGATACCGATGTTCCGTGTGAGATGGGCCAAGAGCGTCGAAAAAGATGGACTATATTTCACCACCATGGTTATACCCGATGCCAAATCGAAGACCCCCTCCGCGATGAGCCGTGGGTGCTCGCTACCCAAGTTGACCAATGCTTCTTCATTACCGACCCGTCAAAGCCCAGCCGTGTGGTCGTGAGGAGGGGCAAGAGGAGCATCATCGAATGGAAGGAGAAGCCGACAAGCAAGACATCGACAAGAACGGCGATCCGAAGATCGAAGAGGAATTTGACAAGTACTTCGACAAGCCTACTACTTATTCAAAAGTAAGAAGGAAGACCACCCTACCGGCTAAAGGTTGCCCGTACACGAGAAGAAATCTCAAGGTGGCCGGGCTAAAGTATTCAACAACCGCGATGAAGAAGGGCAAGAACATTGTCAAGAAACGCTAGCTAGCCACCGATCGGAACCGAGAAGTTCAATTGTGGCTTTTTTTGTGTACTATGCACTTTCGCAAAAACACAAGTGTGTATATATATGTGTGTGTATGACACACAAGCATCCATACATGCATGTGTGTGTGGATGTGTGGTGATTTTTTTTGAATTATCTATATTAATTAACTTGCATAACATTTATTTCTTGAATAAAACACTAGGAATGTATTAAATGAAATAATTTTAAAAATTAATGAAACACTTGGGCATATGATGCAGGGATTTAGAAATATGCCTAAGTATCGAATTTCTGTGGCGCAGCAAAGGCCCCATGCGCCACAGAAATTTGAGATTCTGTGGCGCACCAAACGCCCCATGCGCCACAGAAATTTGACACTTAGGCATATTCCCCAATTGGCCACACAGGGGTATACGTACTATATGGCTAAGTCAGGGAATTCTGTGGCGCACCAAAGCCAACATGCGCCACAGAATTTCAAGATTCTGTGGCGCATGTTTGCTTTGGTGCGCCACAGAATTCCCTGACTTAGCCATATACGACGGTTCGCCCTTCTTCTCCCCCAACCCTAGCATTATTCTTCCCCAACTGCTCTGCTCGCCCTGCTCGCCGCCGTGCTCGCCGCCGTGCTTCTCTCCCGCGCCCAACTGCTCTGCCGCTCACCGCCGTGCTTCTCTCCCGCTCCTAACCGCTCGCCACCGCCCAGAGCACCATCGCCGCCGCCCAGAGGAGCCCGCCGCCCAGAGGAGCCCGCCGCCCAGAGCACCATCGCCGCCGCCCAGAGGAGCCCGCCGCCCAGAGCACCATCGCCGCCGCCCAGAGGAGCCCGCTCGTCGACGACCCCTCATCCGCGCCAGGTGAGCCTCTGCCCCTCTCCTCTCCCCTCCCATCCAGTTCAATTTTATGTCTTATGAATTTTATTTGGATTATCTGGTTGGCCACCTTGATATTTAGTTCTTGTCGACCTGTATGTTATATTGCTGGTTATAATGATCAAATCTTCATCGGATCCGAGAGCTAGGATATCTAACAGAAAGTGTTTTCATATCATGTCATGTCCACCCCCTTCCTGAAATTTATATGACCCATAGGTTATCTTTTCATATCTAAAAACGAATATCATCATGCTGATATATATGGTTGATGATCTAATCTGCAGATTTCGTGTTATTTAAGGTCTAATACAGTGTATCCATTATGGTTGTGGACTTCTACAAATGGGGATAAAATGTTCTCTTGAATTTATACTGAATATACAAGCATGAATTATATAAGTAAAAATAAGCTGTTTGTGAACTACATCAAAACAAGTTGTATTAAATTGATAAATTAAACAGTATTTATCACAATCTTAGTGCAATATGTCACTAAATTGATAAATTATATCCACTAAGTCAGAGAATTTATCTCACTAAATTATTGTAGAAAATGAGCTTGCTTGCAGATAAATTATATCACTAAATTTACCATTCACCTGTGCACATGCAACTAGATCAAGATTTGTAGCTGTCTGCAACTAGATTAATACATGTACTCCCGATGATAAATGTTGGAACTAGCTTTTCTTTTCCCTTTAATATGAAAAATAATACAGCAAACATATATAGCAATGTCCTTTTTTTCCATTCATATGTAGGGAGAAGAATACTACTCTACACATATTGAACAGCTGAAAATGCAAAAAAGGGGTTAGCTAGCATGCTGTACATGTTAGGCCTACTGTGCCATGTCGACCACACATGCAACAACCTAAATAAACGCACTGCAATAATGATATAGATTTTGATTATGCAGTTACAAAGTCACACTCTCACAAGAGTGTTTTCAAGAGGGTACTCTTCCAGAGATAAAGAAACCGTTTCAAGAGAATATTTGAACATGCATGTTTTCTCTTTTTAGAACCCCTTTTGAAAAACTTAATATATATAGTTAAGAGCCTATGCCAACTAAGAATAGTAGACATTTTTGTGTGCAGCCTCCTTTCATTTGTCTGAATATTTTGAAAGCTAGAAAGATGCTAGTCTCTTCATTTCTTAAGGCTGAAGCTAGTATTATTTGTTTCCAAGACTGAGATATGCACATGTTTCCTAGGTAGGAATATAGCTAGGTAGCATGTGCATGTGATGAGTACAGAAGGATCTCACATACATGCATATGATATGCTACAGTGGTTTATATGATATGCTACAGTACATGTATATTAGGTTTATTAGCAACTCTGAAAAGCACAAATGATCATTTTTGGTATATTATTGCAAGCAGTAAATGTGTATAGCAGTAGTAGTCTTATGCTTGTATTTTGGATGCTTACTGGCATTATTTTTTCCTCTGTGATGAACTTGACAGTTTCCTTTCTGATGAAGATTGTACTAAGGCTCTTTTTGGTCCCTTGGAATTGGATAGGTTACCAATAAGTTTGTTGCTTCATTTGGTATATTATTGTCAGGTTGAAATTTAGCAACCAAGCAAGTCAAGCAAGTTGCTTGGCTGTCCATGCTTGGCTGTCCATGCTTGGCTGTCCATGCTTGGCTGTATAGCTGTCCATGCTTGGCTGTTGCTGTTGCTTGGCTGCAGCCAAGCAAGTCATTTTATATCTATTGTATTGTTGCTGGTTGTGTATTGCTGCTGGTGCACATTGTGTATTGGCTATTGTTGCTGTCAAATGAATTAATGCATACTGTTGGTGCTCTATATATGTGGTGGTGTTGTATGCTGTTGGTAAGTACTTCTGTTGCTTGCTGGTATGTGGTGCTGCTGATGATATGGACTTGCAGGTGGTATGCATGGTGGTATCCATGCTGTGTTGCTGGCTATTTTTATATCTATTGTATCCAGGGGAGTAGGAGGTTGTGTATATGCATGGTAATAAAAATATTGTGTTGTGTACTGCTGATGGACCTGATGGGTACTGTGATGTGTATATGTTGTGGGTACTGTGCTGTGTATTTGTGGTGTTTATATGTTGCAGGGACTTCAAATGAGCTGCCCATTTCTACCAAAACGTTGATTCACTTCCGTTTCGGTTGAGAAATGGGGCCTGTCCAAAAATTAGCAAAGGTTGCCGAATTTTCGGCCAATTGTACTAATAGATTTCATTCTTCTTTATAGAAATTCAAATATGTCGGCCGACGACAACGTTGCCGGCATTCTAAGGCCGCCATGACCACTCGAAGAGGAAGCCAGAGCACGAACTTCGACGAATTCGCCCCTCCAAAGCGACGAGGAGGAGGAGGAGGACTTGCGGCGGAGGAAGTCGAGAGTGACCGTGAGATGACTGAAGCCGGGAGGAGGAGGAGTGAACCCACCACCGACGGCGGCGACCACACGAGCTGACGGTCGGGGAGGCTGACGGCAGCGGCAACCCGGCTGCTAAGAAGAAGAAGAAGCCGCGGAAGGATCTTGAGCCGACTGCTCGCCAACACCACCAGCCAGATCACATTGGCCTCCGAAAGTGGGCAACCACAGGAGCCGGAGGCTGTTGCCGCTGTACGGCATGCAACTCGGGTGCATTGTCCGGGAAAGCATGTCGATCAACACGGTGAAAATCCGAGGTGAAGGCAATGAGCATTTGGCTTCGAGCTCTGCCTTAAGCTTCACCGACGGTACAAGTTCCCGGCGCCATACAATAACTTGGAAAGATCCAACCCGGTGAATAAATTGGCTATCACGAAGATGAGCAACGCCTTGAGCAGCTGGAAAAGCCGGGTGAAGGCCAAGATCGACAAAGGTGAAAGCTTTGAGAGTATTAAGAAGGGTGAGCCGATGCTCGATGAAGCAGAGTTCCAGATATTCAAGGAGCGGCCGGATAGCGACGATGCGAAAAGGACGGAGTGGGGTAGACAAATGCATGAGCTCAACTTAGGAGCACATCACCTTGGAAGCGGCGGTTATAGAGGAAAGATTCCCATTTGGGAAAAGGAGGACGAAGAAATCACGTGCTGGGAAAACCGAACCCATGGTTGAAAATTACGGACCTGCAGGTGAGGTACTTTGTCCGGGCCCGCCACTCTGGACAGGAAGACAATGGAATTCGTTACCGAGCATGACGACGTGAGGAAGTTCGGGAGAAAAGCTGGTAAGGGAATTTACCTTTGCTGCACATATTACATATATGACGTGAATGCAATGCCCTAAATGTGTTCACCCTATCCTTGTCTGCAGAACGAGCAGTTTGCCGGCCGATCTCCCCGAGGCCGAATCGTCGTCCCAGGGCTCGACGGAGCCGTGGGACACGCCTTTCAACAGGGCGTTGAATATCCTCAAGGAGAGGCCAGTATCCAAGCCGCCGACGTCGGCTGGACGTGTCTGCGGCTTTGGTACAAGCATGAAGTTTCGCGAGTACTACAAAGAGGAAAACAGCAAGAAGAGAAGGAGGAGCGCGATGTCAGAAGAGGATAAAGCCGAGGTGGAAGAGCTGAGGAAGAAGGTCTCCATGCTCGAGGAAAAACAGGCAAACTCGATGGACAAAGATGAGGTGGACAAGCTTTTCGAGAAGAAGCTCCGCGATTTCCTGCCCCCTCAGGTCATCGAGGGGATATTGGAATGCGGCCGGTCAGGTGGGGTCGATAAAGTGCCTAGCGCCGGGGCCAGCAACTCGATCTTCAACGCGTCGCCATCTCCGGATCTGGTTACCTCCGCCCACCCACCATCGCTGCGGGGCAGCCGATGGAGTTGGATGAACCGGTGCCCCCGCTGATCCTGCCGAGGCTACAGGCGCAGCCGGCGGCGGGTGCTTCATAATGCACCCGAGCCCCCGAAGATTGATAGGCCGGCCGCCACTGTCTCCACATTAGCACAGCTCAACGCCATCACCAAGGTACTTAACTAATTAGTTATTCCATGCCATCTCCTTCATGCGTGATACCCGGCTATCTAATTAATGATGCCCAACATTACTCAGGACACTCCTTGCGTGCTCCTTCACTGCGCCCCGGCGGCGAGTTGAAGGATGTTGCCACGGGAATGATCATACAACCGAAGAGCACCACGTTGCACACCGTGGCTATGGACGCCAACGTCCCGAAGGTCACTTTGGGTCGGGTGTTGCCGGGGTGCGAAGACATGGACCCCCCAATACAGCCCGAGGGAGCCGACGAGCACCTGACGCTTGAGAACTGCCATGGCTATACCATGGTATGGCCAAAGACCCAGATCCGTCTTGGGGGTCGCTCCACCGGCAGCCGATCGTCCGGCCGCCTGCTCGGAGGGCAGCTCCTCCCGCCGTCACCGCCACAACAAGCCGCCACAAGAAACCGCTGGGAGAGTCTCTGCCTCAACCGCCACCGGCGGAGCCTAAAGGCAAGGCCGCTGCACCGCTATCGCCCATCCCATCACCCAATGAAGATGACATCGATGATGATGGGCCGGTAGACGTCGATGCCTACCTCAACACCGGCGCCGACATAGATGATTTGTACATGGCGGGCGCGGATGAAGAAGCATACCGCGTTCGCGACGAACCAGCCGGCCCACCCAAGGCAACCAAACAGCGCCTGGTGTTCCGCGGCTTCTCTCAAGAGACGCCTCCGGCAGCCGATACACAAGAGCCAACCGCCGCAAACATCTTCAGCCCCAATACGCTGATCAACAAGGTCAACGAGCAGTTTGAAGCGTCGGGGCCCGTTGTCCGAAGAAGCCCCGTAAAAGACCTAGTAAGAACAAGGAGAAGTCTGCGAGCCAGCCACCTCCGACGATCCGTCATCGGGACTCCATGGTACCTCCCAGCAAGGATGGCTTGACCAGAATGCATGAAGCCGGCAAACCAATACTGGGTCCGGAGCTGCCACCTTGCGGAGCTATGCTGCCTCTGCAGGACAGTATCCTGGTCCTAGAGAGTATCCTTCTTAAGGACAAAGATCCAAATTACCCGGTCTTCATGGTCAGGGTGCCATGTGGGCTTCGTCACTGATGCCCCGCGGATATATTCTTTATAGCGTACGAGGACATCTTCAAGCTATTCCACGAGAAGGCCGGACTATAACTTGGTCCGCCTATTCGCGCTCAATCTGGCGATGAAGATCAAGAGAGAGAGTATCCCTACGTCGCGATAGCGGATCCTTACTACATGCGTGAAAGCCGCTTGAACTTATCAGCGGTACGGGCCCGGGCGTTGTACCTACAAAAGCTTCTTGGACAACAAGAGGAAGGACAACATCCTCTTGGCTTACTTTCCCGAGTAAGTACACATCCGCTAGCCCTGTAATAAATTTCTTTTCCATTGCTCATTTCCAACCTCGATCCAAATTTGTGTTGCGCAGAGACACGCACGGCGTACTCATCTCCATTGCCCCGAAGTTTTCTCTTGCCACCTATTTCGACTCGGGGAGTGCGAAAGAAGAACTACGCCAGAATAAGGGGTGTGCTAGATGATGCTCTCGAGGGCTCAAAAAGGGAGGCGCCTTCAAAGAAAAGGCGGAATGTTTCGGGGATGATGGTAAACACAAGTTCAAGCACGTGTTCGAGTTCCCCTGTGTCAAGCACCCGGAACAAGACTGGACGCCTTCTATGTCATGCATCACCTAAAAGGGTTTGTCCGGGATAGCCAGAACTTGCGTTTACCATCTGCTCTCCGAGGATGGGCCGAAAAGTTGGCGCGGATCAACGATGATGACCTCAGAGAAGACTTCCAGGATACCAGGGTCAAGTTATCACATATCATCACTCAAGACGTCACCACAGGGGGAGGGCCCTTGCACCAGGGTAGAGCGTTATGCAAGAGGGACATCGAGCAACGCCTCAAAGCGCCTGTACGAGCCGTTCCCGGAGCCCTGCGAGCCTTGACTTAGTGTGTGATAAACTAGCTATCTTCATCGGTTAGTTTGTATATATATCGATGGACGTGGTCTTTTGTGTGGGTCGTAATTAAACTCTAAGTACTATGTTCATCGGTTTATGTGTACGTCGTCTTGTGTGTGCGTGTCGCAAACTTATTGTTGCCGTGCTCAACTTTACTATATACTTTGGTCTAATATTTATCAACATATATATATATGCATGATGTACTAATATGATATACTAATATGCCCTTGTCAATAGAGATGCCGACGTACGTTGTGTACAAGGGTTGGGTTCCAGGTGTCTACGAGGAGTGGCAGGACTGTCTCGAACAGGTGCATAAGTTCAGCGAGAACAACTACAAGGGATACGCGACTAGAGAGGAGGCGGTAGCACAGTGGAGGGCACACGTGGGCAAGAAGAACCTACCGAAGTTCTTGGTCCCCTCCTCACCGCCACCGGTTGTACTCTACTTTACTTTAGTCTAGGTGGCCGTGACGATGCATGTGCATATGAGACGAGATGAACACACATGTATGTGTATGCGACGATCAAACACATTTCTACTTGTGTAATTTGGATCTAAATGATGTAATGATGAAGACTTGTGTGTATCATGTCATTTGTGTGTCATTTGTGAGTAATTCTGTTATTTCTGGAATGTGCTATGTATTTCTTATATATATCTGTATATTTCCCGTGCAATACCACTATATAACGCAGAAATGGAAAATTCGAAATCCAAAATTAACATTCCGTGGCGCATGAACCGGCAAAGGCGCCACAAAAACTTATAAATATTCGTGGCGCATGGAAAGGAGTGCGCCACAGAATCTGGCGCCAAATTCTGTGGCGCACTATCAATGGTGCGCCACGTGTCTAAGGTCTGTATGACGATCAGTCAGTGCGCCACGATTCAAACTCGTGGCGCACCCGCTCGTGCGCCACGAATTTAATACTTAGTCGCGTGGCGGCACGGCCATATGCGCCACGAATCAAGATTCGGTGCGCCACAGTTAGCCCTTTTTCCACTAGTGCTCCCACCTCCTCCCGCAATCACGGACGAAAACCGACACCCTCAGAATAGCGGCAGCACCACACCCACCTCCATATGTTGACCCCAACTCCAACGGTGCGGTCTCGATGATTCAAAAGCTAGGCCATCCAAGGGCGCAGAAGGTAATCTCACGACAAGTGTTCATGGCAGAAGATGCCTCCACCAACATTGAGTACCTAAATTGGTCGGGGCAAGACATTGGCTTCACAATTGCGGATCATCCACAGCAAGTTCCTCAACAAGACAATCGGCACTCATCTTACCCGCATAATTGCTGGTTTGATGTGTCGAGAGTTTTTATAGATGGTGGCGGTTTAAACCTTATGTATGCAGATACATTGAGGAAGATGAACATATCCCTGGCAAACTGAAACCAATGATACACGTTTCCATTGGATCACACCAGAGAAGCCAAGTTATCCGTTGGGCAAGATCAATCTAGACGTTCAGTTTGGGACCCGAGAGAATACAGGATAGAGAACTTGGAGTTTGAAGTTGTGGATTTCCGTCGCAATATCACGCTTTGTTGGGACGACCATACGCCAAGTTTATGGCGGTACCTCATTACACGTACTTGTTATGGAGGTGCCTGGACCTATGGGACCAATCACAATAAAGGAAGTTTCTCCGTCGATAAGTGCGACAAAGATTTTCATCGACCATCAGAAACTTTGCAAGCATAATATATGGCGCCAAGGCTCATTGATTAGCATGCTGCCGCATGCAGGGAGGTCATCAGTGGAACCAACCTTCAACACGCTAAGGATTCAAAAGAGGTGCAGATTCATCCGACAGACCCGAAGAAAACGACATCCATTGCAGCAAACATGGATATCGCATAGGAAAGCGCGCTCGTCGAGTTCCTCCGTGAGCACTCGGAGGTCGTGCATGCGCGTCCAACTGACATGCCAGAGTACCCAGGGAACTTGCCGAGCACCACCTTAACTTGGATCCTCTCGCGACCAATAAAACAACCCTTGCGGCGTTTTCTGAACCAAACCGCAAAGCTATGTTATCGGAAATAGATCGACTCAAAGATGCTGGGTTTATTAAAGAGATATCTACAGTAGGCCACGTGGGTAGCTAACCTAGTGATGGTCTCGAAGAAAACACGAAAGTCCTTCGCGATGTGAGTCGACTTTACGTGTCTCAATAAACACCGTCCTAAGTCACTTTCTCCTCCCAAGGATCGATCAAATCATCGACTCACCGCAGGATGAACATCTTTCCTTCCCCGACGATACCGGGTTATAACCAGATCGACAAAGAAGATGATGAAGCCAAGACAATGTTTCATAACACCTTACTTCGCGTGTCTCCGCTACGTAACAATGCCCTTGGTTTGAAAACACTGGCAACATACCGGGCCGGACATGCAGAAGTGCCTTGCACGCGTACTGGCAATTTCATATGTCTGCATTGACGATGTCGTGATAACATCAAAGAAGGGGACAACACTGATATCGGAGATTTGAAGGAAACCTTCGACAACCTCGATGAGTTCTTTCTGTTGAACCCGACAAAGTGCTCTTTTTGCGTTCCTGCGGGAGAACTTCTCGGTTCTTAGTATCGGCAAGAGGGATTGAAGCCAACCCTGAAAAAACAGGCCATCGGAACTATGAGGAAGCCGACAAGTTGAAAGAAATACAATAATTAACTGGGCGAGTCGCGAGATTTGATGATGTCGCTGTGTTGGGATGGAATGGAGGCTGCCGCTCTATGCATTGATCAAACAAAGGAGAAAAATTTCAATGGAACGAGGAAGAAGATAAAGCTTTCGAGAATCTCAAGCGCACACTTCGACACCACCAATCCCGGTGGCGCCTAAAGAGAAGGAACCTCCTCCATACATTGCAGCACGCCTCAGGTGGTCAGCACGGCTCTAGTAGTCGAGAGAAGAAGGAAAGCTCCATGGAGTGCTGTGAGGGCCAAAGAGGCTTCTCATCAGTAATTGCCGCTTTCAAAACAATCACCTCACACTGGCTCATGGATGGAGTATTTACGATAAAGAAATTGCGTACACTATTTTTCACACCCGATAATAGTGGTCAATGAAGTTCTCTATCAAATATATTGAATAACCTCGGGGAGTTAATGGGTCGTGCCCCTTTTGGGGAATAGAGCTTCCCTCCCCTCGACATCACGTAAAGAAAGCAATAAAATCGGTGCTTACCAGATTTCATTGCGAGTGGATGGAGCTACAAACATAGGCCTCCGGATTTATCGAGAACATGGACTATGAACTTTGACGGTCCAAAAGGTTAGAAGGCTACTGAGCAAAAGGTGATACTAGTATCAACTGCTGCGATATGTTGCGCATGTCTTACTTGGGATGACGTTCCCAAACGCATCTGACAATGAAGCAGAACAGAAACTTCCACATAATGGGATGAAGATGGCGAAGGCGGCTTGTGGTGCAACCCGATCGAATCTTCATGACTACGCTTGGTGGCACAGCAAGAACCAATGTGATGCAACACCAGAGTATGATAACATACAAGGAGATGTATAAAAAAAAAAGAGAAGCTGCTTGATGGATGCGAGGTAAACCACATCAGCAGATTGGAGCAATGATGAAGCCGACAGCCTTTGTAACATCGTCAGAATGCCTGCCAATCCCACCGGGCGTATTTTGGGAAGAAACAAGCGAGAGATCAACAAAGCCAATGAAACTAAAGAAGAAGGAGAGGGATGAAAAACCCTCGAGTGCCACCAAAGAATTATTGGAAGAAGAAGAAGAAGAACAAGAGTTAGTCATGATGGTGCAATTCCATGGATGCAGGCGTATATCATACATCCTAAGAAAACAATACCCGACGATCCAGTTAAAGCAAGACGATAATTAGACGATCTAAAGCTTTTACTGTGTAAAAGGGGAGTTGTACGTTGTATTTCGGGTAAAGCACAGATGTGTCACAATCGAAGAAGGAAGGACCATCCTGAAAGATGTACACGAAGGAATATGCGGGCATCACGCGAGCAGCCGAGCTATCGCGGCTAAAGTCTTCTGACAGGATTTTATTGGTTAACAACAATTGAGGACGCGAAGGAAATAGTGCGAACTTGCGACGCATTAGGAGATTCGCCGCCAAATCTCACTCTCCCAAGAGAACCGATGCCAATCCCATTGTCTTGCCCTGTTTCAAGGGGTCTCGATATGGTGGAAACCACAAAGCTTCGCTAGGAGGATATGAGTATATGCGCGTTATGTCGACAATTTACTAAATGGATAGAAGCAAAGCCGATAAATTCACCGGACGGCGCTTCGGCAATCAAGTATGTGAAAAGCATCGTTTCGATTTGAGTCCTCACAAGATCGTCACACAACGGCAGCAACTTTACGTCCAAGGAGTCAAAGCTTACATGGCTGGCATCAAACTGAGTTTTGCGTCTGTCGCACATCCATAGACCAACGGTCAAGTCGAGAAAGCCAATGGTATCATCTGCAATGGTATCAAAAGCGCCCGTTAGGACCATTGGAAAAAGCTCGGCATACTTGGCCAAGAGCTGCCATGCGTGTTGTGGAGTATCTAACAACACCAAATACGCCGACGCAAGATGTCGTTTTTCCCGGTCCATGGAGTTGAAGCAAGCGAGAGAAATAGAACATGATTCTCCAAGAGTTGCAGAATGATGAAGAAACTTCGAGAAAAGCTTTGGAGGATGATGTCGACGCACTTGATGAGGCTCGAGACGAAGTATTATCACGAGTCGCCAAATACCAATAGGACTTGAAAAACTACCACAACGACGATTGCGACCAAGATCTTTTCAAGTTGGAGACTTGGTTTCACGACTCAATCAAAAAGTCATGAAAAACTCGAGGCACCATGGCTTGGACCTTACATCGCTACATTCAAGGAGGAGCATACAGAATCAAGGACAAGAAGACGGGATTGCCGAGCCAAACCCCTGGAACGTGGCGCAGCTCAAGGCGTTTCTACGCTTAGATGTCGAAATATAGTCTCCTCTAAACATACAATGTACTCGAACGCTCGCGTTTTCAGACGCACTCTTTTCCTTTTTCGGGCACCGAGTGGGGCCAGAAAGGTTTTTAATGAGGCGGCTCGCGTGCTGCAATATAATAAAGATAGTGGAATTATATATCTTTTCGATAGGCTCTTCCCCCCAGAAGATACAATATATATACACACGACAATACAATTCGCAAAAACATCTCGCCTTGGTATAAAGTACCTCGCCAAAATAAAAAAGATGTCGACAATAGCGGTCAACATAAAGCTCGGGAGCTCATACCCGCAAAATAGTACACAATATAATTTATTTTGCCTGGGACAACCTCGCATTATAAAACGAAAAATACCGCCATCAAAACGCCCGGGGGCTTGGCGTTGAAAATAAATATAGTGAATTTACAATACAGATTACATACACAAGACACAATTCTCGAAACAACCTATCTTCAAGGGTTACCCAGTATATTGTCTATTGTCAAACGCTCATTATTTATAGCACGAGTGCTATGCTCAGCGTAGCTGCCCTTCACGAAGAATTCGGCGTCCATCCAAAGAAGTTCATCCATCATATTTTCGGCAACAGGGGTCACAACATATTTGCTGAAGTTCTTCCTTCTCTTCGCCATCTTGGCCAAGCACTTTGGAACAACTTGACCCACGTCTAACTTCGGTAGCAGATTTTTATCATGATCATAGCAAACCTTGCGCCAGCAGCTAATTGGGCCCGCACAAAGCCGTGGATTCGAGGAGCATCCCGAAATTTGTCCATTAAAGAAGGAAGAGTCTCCGGCATCTTATTGCGAGGAAACATGGTGCCATAGACCAGAGATAATGTCCTTGTACAAAAGTTTAGATAATCGCAACTGCTGCGATCCCAAACCCGACGATCCCGAGTCCGTCAGGTGCCCCAAAATTCTGAACCATGATCATGCAAGCCGGAGAAGTGCATTGATCGAGTCGACACGTTCATCTTCGGTAGCATCCAAGAAAGAACCTATTTTTGAAAGAATCATGGGCAACGAGGAGACAAGCAAAAGGAAAATAAAAGCACGCCAGATAGTTAAGCATACCCGCCATATCCAAGCTAGCATCCGTCGCAGCTGAAGCATAAAATTCTCTCGAGACGAGCTTGCAATTAAAGAACGCGAGTCCTTTTCAGCTATGGCATCCTGGGCTTCTTGGAGTGCAACCTTTTCTCTCTGAGGATTTCCGAGATTGTTCCATGAGCATAAGAGATTGCTTTCTGATTGAAGTCGTTGTCGAAGTTCTTCCAAATCATGTGCTGAGTTTTTACTCGAAGAATCTTCAATAAATTCGACAGCGACAGGTGTTTTCTTCGAACGAGATGAAGGAAAAACCTCGGAGGGACCAGGAGTTGAAGTATAGTTGTCAAAAATCAACTGAAAAACAAAAATTTCGACATCAATCATGGAACAAAGATAGATTTTCATTCATTCTCAGAATATATACATGTCTATTACAAAAGAAGGACCTCTAGACAACTACTGAAGCAATCATCGCCAAGAACACTACGGCGACAGTGCCAAAAGGGGAGACAAACTAAAAGGAAAAAGCAAAAGTGGTCTACTTGACCTCCGGCTTTGAAGAACTCGGAGCAGGCGCTGGCTTATATCCAAGAGTGGCGAGGATATTCTTCGAACTGGGCTTCGCCGCTTTAATTAGCGACTGCCACTTCTTCGTCTCGATCTTCCCCGTGCTGCCAACTTTTGACCAATCGACTTGTTGTTGACTCTCTCGCAATCAAGGCCATTGTACCTTCGACACCAACCTTTAGTCCCTCTTGATGAAGTTGGAGTCCAAGGTCTTCATTGCCGTGAAGCACTTGGCGAGATCAATAAAGACTGCGGGTTCCTCCTTTTCTTGAAAAATAGGGGAAAAGCCGCGACAGCCCTTCCTTCAGCTTCATTACGAGCTTCCGTACCATGGATTTCAAGGAGAGAAAGCGCATCAAGAAGCTCGTCGTCTTCAGGATTCTCCAGCTCGTACTCTTGGTGTGTTCTCCCTGATTTAAGCACAAAATAGAGTTACTAACAGGAAAAAAGAGGCAAAAAAAGCGACGCAAGAAAGCAGCACGGGTGTGAACACTTACTAACAAAACGTCGATTCTGCGACTCCAGTCGACCAAGGATTTCTTCTTCACGAGCAGAGTGCTGAGCTACATTTTCCTCCGTGAGTCTTTTTTTGCGTCAGTTAGTCTTTTTGAAGATCCTCGACGGTAGCAGCTTTAGCTTCGGCTTCCATGCGTGCCGCCCGCTAACTCCGCAGAGCGTGAGCGGCTTGTATGTTATTTCCGCAAGTTTTTCTGCCAACGTAAGACAGATAAGCATTGCGACACAAAATAGTGACAGGATATAATCGACAAGGAAAGATGGATAAATAAAAAGGAGGTACCTTCAAGTTTGCCGGCGTAATCGCGGTACCCGATAAATTGGGTACCGAAACGGATAAGTTCCTTCATGAAAGGCTAAGGAAAGATTATAAAAAGTGGATCAATATAAGAAGTGGAAAATTTCAACACCATGAAAAAACGGAGGAAAGTTCAGAAAAAAGAAGCCAACACAGAACAAAGAAGATAACTTACTTCTTCCATCAAAGGAGTCGAGGAACAACTAGCTAGTATAGTTGGTTCCTCGGTTGATTCTGCCCTGGCTCTCTTCGGGGAAGGAGCTTGGGGGCTTACAGCTGGTGTTGGATGTTCAGTTTTGTGGAGGAGGTGAAGTTTCACGCCATCGGACGATCTTCTGAGATAATTAAAGTACGAGACGTGCTGTCGAGCAGTCTCGTCAATAGGTGCATCTTCCTCTTCATCGTCACTGCAATAAATATAGCGACAGGATAAAATAGCAATTTCAAAAAGCATCGACAAAGGAAAAAGTACAGTGCATTAAAAAACTTACGAGCTGATAAGAGCAGCATCGTAAAGATCCAAAGTTTCCTCCCCGGCATTGGGTGTAGTCTTTTCAGCACGGGAAGTATCAGCTTTGGAGGCGCCAGAGTCGATAATTTCATCCCTCTTCCTTTTGCCTTTCGGAGAAGCAGCAGGGAGAGATGAGCGTGTCGACGAAGTAACCTCTGTTTCATTCTCTTTTTCAAGTGAAGCCGCGGATTTATGGGAACCCCCGACTCCACTTTCAGGACGAGAAACACCCTGGTTATCGTCGGTGACAACAGCCCGTTCTTCGACTTCCCCACCTTCAGGAAGGGGAGGAAGAGAAGATAGAACAAGATGACCCTGTGAAATATAAAAAAATATCGACAAAGCAGTTATATTTCGTCATCAATAAAGTGGTCGACAGGAAAAATTTAGCAAGACAACATAGAAGTCGCAAAGATCAATTACCGCAGGAAGAGGATTGGCGCTACAAAACGGCTTAACTTTGCAAGCAGATGGAACGGTGTCCTTCTTGCTAAGTTTGGAGATTCTTCGGATCAGCTTCTCCAAGTCCTTTGCAGTATCTCGCCATCGACGTCATCACCAACATACATCCAAAGAGGATTTTTTCGAGCTGAGAGGCTGCACTCTAATCCTAAGGAAGTAGGCTGTGATTTGGATACCTGAGAAGCTCCTGCCATGGGGTACTGCTCACGATGCGAGTCATCGCCTCTGTCGCCAATTTCTCTTCTTCTAGCTTCAAAGATCCCGGGAGCGGCGTTAAGAATTTGGTTTTTCCATCGAAGTGGGCGATGTTGTACTCCATTGAATCGAGCTTTTTCGTGCACACAACCACCTCTTGCGCCACCCTTGGACGGAACAGGAATTTGACGTCGAAGTAATCGATGTCAGACGAACACGTATAACGACGCACGCCAATATTGTAGGCGATGCCGTGGGAGAGCCATAAGAGGCAGAAGATGCGTCCACAGAGCCCAATTAGGTTGGACTCGAGGAAGTATTCGCACAATGTGATAAAAATCGACACGTGCAAGATAGAAAGGCCACCGGGAAGCTGAAGCCCATAAACAAAGAGAAGACCTAAGAAACTCATGAATAGGAGGGGAAAGACCGCGGATGAGATGATCAACGAAACTAACCGGTACTCCATTGGAGGAGATGGGTAGCTTTCCTCGTGGGGGGAGCGCAGCGTCCTTCTTCTTGGTGAACCCCAACCTCTTCAGCAGGTTCATGTCCTGGTTGGAGATCTTGGATCTCTCCCACTCCAAATCTTCGGTGGCCATTGGGGATTGTTGGAGCACTATGGCTGGGTGCGTTGCGAGGATGATGATTTCCACTCGAATGGAGCAGAACAGCACGAGCTTGGAGGAGCGCAGCAATGAGCGCAATGGAGGATTTTTGGCAGAGGCGCAGAGGGCGTGAGCGAAAGGGACAGAGGAAGAAGATGATGGAATTAAATAGAGGTGCGGTGAATCGACGCAACCGTTGGATAGAAAAATTATGGCGCAGATGGATCACACGTGGACAAGGGGTAAAAATGGATTTTCACCGAGAAAAGAAATGACAGACAACAGACGTGCAGCCAGAAAAAGTGGAGGACATGTGTCCCCACTTGCACGACGTGTCCATCGGATGGGGAATATGGACCCACGAGGCAGTGAGAGGAGCGGTTTTCGCATGTTTCCAATACAGAAATCGTGGCTATCATCAGCAATGACGTCATTGAGGTCAAAGAAAAACTCGACTAAGAAGCCTGGGGAAAATATCGACAATGAAAGATTATTTTGAGAGCCTTTGATCAAATACAAGTTTTTGCCCAAATGCTCGGGGCTACTTGGAAAAAGAGAAAACTTCGAGAATGACAAGATAGAAATGGCGAGAGCCATGACCAAATGCAAGCATTTGTTCATAGCCTCGGGTACTCCATCGGGAGGCTGGTCGCGCACCCGATAGATATAAAAATCTCGAGAAAGATTACCAATATAGTGGTAGAGGATATTAATCTATGGAGCCCACACCCATGTTCTTGGCTGTAGCCTCGGGGCTACTCCCATCGGGAACGTTCTCGTGCCCGATGAATTTTTATTAAAAGAAAGAAACATAAGTGAGTATATTTCGAGTTACATAATAACTCTACATATACTCCCATCGGGAAGACAAAAAGTCATCAAATATGACTCGATAAAATGTGCTATTCCAACAGCCGAAAAGCACTCGACAATATATTCTCAGAGCGCTAGAAGTCGCGAATAAATCTGAATGCCGCAAAACTTTGAAGGTAAGACCCCAGATCCGTTAGCGGCGTAGCACCGTCTCCGATGGCGGATTGTTACTTTTTTCCGTATCACAGATACGAAGAAAATCCTAACGGCTAGGTACCCGATAAAATATGACCGAGACTCGTAATGGTAAGACCTTAAGCGGCACTGTCAAACACCATATTCCGAGATCATGTCCGGGGACGTGATCTTGAAGTAGGTTTTTGCGGATTGCCATTAGAGCAGTTAACTAGTACCTGATCCGTCGATGAACTAGCCCCAACTACCGTTATCCCTGTACAAAATAATATTTGCATATCGAAAGATTATGTAATGAGTAAAGTTGGAGATTTTTCCCGATTCTTCGATTCAAGAGAAATCTCGGGGGCTTCGACATAGGCATCCCCAATGGGCACCAAAGATGGTACCGATTTACCTGAAGGCCCAGGATTCAAGAATAAGAAGATTCGGAAGCCCATTTAGTATTAAGGAAAGATAGATTGTATTAGGAAATATAGAGACTTGTAATCTTACGGGTTGGGTACGAACCCTCCCGAACTCTGTAACTTGTGTATTTAAACCCTCGGCTCCACCCTCTATATAGGGAGTCGGGGACAAAGAAAGGATCGAATCTATTGTCAAGAACCCTAGTTTTCATAATCAGCAAGTACTTCGGCAGAACCTTCGAGATCTACTTGCCCTCTACTTCCAGCAAAACCCTAGTCTACGATCTGTAGGCATTGACAAATTAATCATTTGTCAGTGACCGAGTACGGAGGTGCTGCCCGACTGTGGCACCGTCAAGATCTTCTACGCGCTTTTGCAAGCGGCAAGTGATCGACTACATCCACAACGATCTAATCTCGTAGGCTTTGGAAATCTTTGAGGGTTAGTCTCATGATCTTCTCGTTGCTACCACATTGGATCTTGGCTTGTTATTCGTTCTTGCGGTAGGAAATTTTTTGTTTTCTATGCTACGAATCCCAACATAAAGATCACACCATGGGAGAGAGATAAACCACATAGCTACCAGTAGAGCCCTCAGCCCCGGGGAAGAACTACTCCCTCCTTATCATGGGAGTCAGCAACGACAATGAAGATGGCGGTGGAGTCGATGGATATGGCTCCGGGGGAAATTCCCCGTCCTGGCAGGGTGCCGGAACAGGGACCTCTATCCCCCGAATCTTGTCTGCAACGGCGGCGGAGCTACGAAACTTTTCTTGGATGGAGGCCGATTGATTTAGGGTTTTTGCGTTGAAGGGTATTTATATGCGGAAGGGCGAGGTCGGGGGAGGCCTGGTGGCCCCATACCACCCCTAGGCACGGGCCAGGGGCCAGGCCCGGCATGGTTTGGCCAACCTGTGGCCCTCCTCCGTCTCTTCTCTGGACTCCGTCTTCGCTCCAGGCAAAATAGTAACTTTGGCTTTTGATTCGTCCAATTCCGAGAATATTTCCTGTACAACTTTTCTGAAAGACAAAACAGCAGAAAATAGCAAACTAGCACTGTGACATCTTGTCAGTAGGTTAGTTTCGAAAAATGCATAAAAGTGCCACAAAGTGTAAACAAAACATATAGCAGTTGGTGTAAAACAAGCATGGAGCAACAAAAATTATAGATACGTTTGCGACGTATCACAGATATAATTGATGATCATTTATCCATGGGAGAGAACACTCATATCTTGTGTGTGAAGCGCTTTGTCGTGGCAATTGTAAATGTTTGCGGATCCACATACTTGAGAGCCCCCAATGCTCAAGACACGGCAAGACTTTTGGAGTTCAACGCCGACCGGGGATTTCCGGGTATGCTTGGCTCCATTGATTGTATGCACTGGAGTTGGAAGAATTGTCCAGCGGCATGGCATGGACAATTCAAAGGGTATAAGAAGGATGTCACTATAGTCCTTGAAGCGGTCGCCGATCATGAGACTTGGATATGGCATGCATTTTTTGCAATGCCCGGTTCTTGCAATTACATCAATGTTCTTCAACGGTCACCAGTAATGACAAGACTTGCAATGCGAGAAGGTCCATTGGTGGAGTTTGAAGCAAATGGCCACAAATACAACTATGGCTACTTCCTCGCCGACGGCATATATCCAAGGTGGCACGCATTTGTGAAGCCGGTTATTCAACCACGAGGTAAGAAACAAACCCAATTTCACAATGCACAAGCGGCGGCTAGAAAAGATGTAGAGAGAGCATTTGGGATTTTGCAAGCTCAATTTGCCATTGTGAGGGGGCTGGCTAGATTTTGGGACCAAGAGTGCCTTCGGTATATCATGACCGCTTGTGTCATCATGCATAACATGATTATAGAGGCTGATCGTGAGAAAGATGCGGATCATACCCACTACGAGTTGACGGGGGTTCCCATGCAAGTGAGGAGGTCCGCACATAGGATTTCCCGGTTTATTGCTTCGTACCATGCCATTCGCACCAACGACACACATGATGAGATCCAAATAGATATCATGGAAGAATGGTGGAATTGACATGGATAACAATAGTTGCATACTTGTTGTATTTGTTTGAAAACTATATGTTGTATTGTCTCAAAACTATGTTGTGTTGTTGTATGTTGATCGGTAAACTTGTTGTATTTGGTGTAAACAATTTGATGTATTTGTTGTATTTGTTGTGAACAATTTCTTGTATTTGTATGGTACATTTTATTTATGAATTTATTTTATTTATGAATTTATGAAGCTTGTTTAATCTTCTTTGATGCATAGTTATGTGTGATTGTTGTCTGTCGCGCTGCGCGCTGCATAATGGAGCGTCTGGGGAAGAAACTTCTTTAGCGTCTGATCACGCGCTGCATAATAGAGCATCCGGCGGAGGAAAATTCAGCGCAGCACGCTCGCAACGACATATAGCACCGGAATTTAGTGCGCCCGTTAAAAATGCTCTTATATCTTTTGTTGTTGTTGCGGAAAACATGAGCATATTATTGCGAGGCCTGTCTGAGCCGAGAGGTAGGACGGGAACAGCACAACAGTACGTGTTTTGCCGGACGGTGACACTTGCGATCGAGCGACACAAGACGGACAAACGTACTAGGTGAGGTGCTTGTCAGCTGTCCCGGTGAACTGAAACTCACGTAACTAGAGCTGTGCCGATTGAGTCCCGACCGAGTGGTCAACCGCTGTTTTGACAAATTATTGCTGGATACGCACACGGTCTGGCCACTAGAGTACTACTATTAAACATAATCCGTGCATTGTCGTCAACTAGAGATGAAAATAAGAGTTTTTTTGTTTTGACTTTTCTGTGGATATTGAAACGGAACATAAAACATAAAACGATTTTTTGTATAACAGGAACTCGAAATGGAATTTCTTGCTGTGTTTGGACGCATAGAATTTGAGTGTGGAATTGGAATTTGAGGCCAATTGGCCCAATTCGACTATTTGGGTTGCCTTAGAATTGAGGCCTGGTAACCAGAGGTAAATTCCGAGCCGTCCTAGCCCGCGTACCTTTTCACTTGGGTTGTTTCCGAGCTCTCTACCTCGGAAAGGCGTGGAAACGCCAGAGGCCACATCACCGACCCAACGGTCGCTCTCCTCCTTCCCCGCCGTTGCTCCCAACCGGCGACCCGGCGACCGGCGACGCCGCGCAGTTCAGCCCCCCTCCTCATCTCTGTTGCAGCCGGAGCCACGGGTCCTGCAACCGTCGCCGCCGCGGGCCCTGCAGCCGCCGCCGTGCTCCCGAACTCGCCTGTAGGAGATCCAGCCGACTCCCTCCCGCCCCGACTCTCCGCCTGGTGGTGGCCGCCGCCGCCTGGAGGCTGCACCTTCTGATTCTAGCCACCGCCGTCGCCTGTAGGGGATTCCGGCCCGACTCGAGCGGGCACCCCTGGGAGCTTGTGGACAAAATTCATCAAATTCCATAGTTTGTTCATCCAAACAAGATTTGGAATTGGTTGCAAAATTTGATTCCAACAATAATTTCCGAACACATCCAAACAACACAATCGAATTAGAAGCCAATCCATTTTGATGCATGTGTTCGAGCATGCTTCCACCGTTCGACCCTTCCCCTATTTCATAGTACATCGAAAAAATCATATATTTAACAAAGACACATCATTAAAATTTATACAAAAGTTTGTGGAATTATAACTAAAACATAAAAGAGTAATCGAACGCCTTATCAAGGTTATCGTAGGCCTCCTCATTTGGAGTTGAAACTGGTGCATGCGCTTGTGCCCGAGTGAGGAGGCGTCGTTCCATTGCATCATTGTCGTTGGAAGCAGAGCGTCCATTGAAGATGACGACTAGCCTCATCCACGCGGTTATTCAAAATGTAACGAGACACTTGAGCCACTGACAGGCCGGCCCCTGCCCCTGCCTTGAGATGCAGAGGGCGGCAAAAGGTTCCAACGATTTTATTGGCCTAAAAAATTCATCGGCTATTTACAGGACATGCCAATGTGTAACTGAAAATACGCGGCGGCTCCAATAGAGATATGTAGGTGCTATTTAAGGATGGCAATTTTTCCCACGGTATGGGTACCCGCGGGTATCATACCTGCATGGGCAGGATATGGGTACAATTTTATGCCCATGGATAGTAACCATATCCTACCTGTTAAGTAATGGGTAGGACACGGATATAACCTCGTACCCGCGGGTATACCCATACCCTGCCCGTTTATTGTCAATCTTATATAGTATGTTTACTTTTGTTAACTTATGAGTTAGAATATGAGAATATGATTTATATATTTTGTTAGTTGTTATGTACTCGACTACCTATTATTGAGTTGAGATAATTTATTTTTTAATCTAATTTGTTATTGAGAAATGTAAAATTATGTGCGACTTGTATACAATTTAACCTACCCACCGGATACTTAATGGATAAAGTTTTATACCCATGGGTACGAATATGGGTAGAAATTTGTACCCATTAACTATACGGGTATAGGTATAATACTATGGTATTGCTCTACCTATCCATTGTCATCCTTAACGCTATTGGAGATGATCTTAATTAAATGGAAAAATGTGAGACGATCGAGAGAAAACTTGGAAGGTACTCGGGAAGTTAGTACTAGTACGTACGCGGACACGCGGTGTGGGTGAATCGCGATTGCCACTAGCAACTAGCAAAGCGCTCCGTTGGTGAACCGGTTGGTAGACTTTTACCACCTTGTGGTCACTGGTCAGTGCTGAACGTTTCAAAGTACTCCATGTGTTGCGTCGTCGTAAACTTCGTACTACTACGTACGTACCCAGTACTTTATACAACGTACGTACCCGCGTGGAGTATGTTGAAGTACGTATTACTACAAGGGTGCATCGGAGGGCATGCAGGTGGTACCGATGCAATCTTGACAGGGTCCAAAGCTACAGTAAAAAAGAGTTAATTCGGCTCCACGTCATACTATATATTCTACATGCATGCATGCATGCATGCAGAGTTTAATGGGCGAGTGAGACATCCATGCACGCAGGGCTGCTATGTGGCGCAATTAATCGAGGGATGGGTGCGGGGAGACCCGGCAAATGGAAACACGGCCGGGGTACGTAAATGAGGAGACCGAGTCATGGAACGTACGGGTCGTTGGATGTACGGCCAGCGGCCTGGATGACGCGGTGGGTCTGCGTCTGACCAGGTCGAAGCCGAGGAATAGACGTAGCGCTACTCGGTTTGGACTTGCGGAGTGAACCAACGCGTGCGTACGTACGTGCGCGACGACTCTTTCTCCCGTGGACCGCCTGCTTCATTCTCCTCCGTACCACGCCCAAAGCGATACGTGTGCCTGCATAGGCTTCTGTCTCTCCCGTGCTTTCTGTCCCTCTCCAAGTGTCTAACCTAGCGGTGCCTCGTTTTCCTTCAGATTTTCCGACGAAAAGAATTTTCATCCATGGAACAATTAATTACTTATACATCGTCATATCAGAAAACGAACGAGTCCTCCTGGTAAGGTGCGAGGGAGCCGTCAAGGCCTGCATGCGTCACCTCAACCAACGGTGTTTAAATATTGCTCATCTCATCACGTAAGCCATGCATGTTTCTCACACTCGTAACTTCGCTTCACTGTTTCTACGCACCGCCGCTGAATGCATCATGAATCTACGGATGGAAAACCCCGCACCGCACCACACTTTATTTGGTTTCGAAACGTAGTATCCACAAAACCATTAGCCATCTCAGCCTCACCTGTTATCACTATAGGAATGGGAGACTACGCCGAGGGCCAGGCTATACGCTGACGGTCAAATGTCAGGGATGTCGGTGTACGGCCTGGCCAGGGCAGCTCCAAACCGCGACCGTCGGCGTAGGCAGCCCTCGGCGTCCACCTAGCCCTCGGCGTAGCACCAGGCTCGCATCCCATCTCATCCAGGCCGTGATGGCGCGTCCACGGCGTCAGTCTAGACGCCCAGGGCTACGCTCGGCATAGAGCCCCCCCTCCTATGCCGACGGCCACCCTCGGCATATGCATTTTTTTCTTTTTTCTTTCTTTTCTTTTTTCTCTCAAATATTACTTTATATTATGTTTGTATTATTTATTTATTAGTCTCAATTATGTAAAAATGGTTCTATTTTTTAAGAAATGGTAGATGGCATATGTAGGTCCCATGCGTGACGCTCTTCGCAGACGGGTCAACCAGAGCTAGTAGGCCCAGCATCTGCTATCGATGTACATATGTCCTAAAACAAAGCAAAACCAAAGAAAACATCCATTGGTAACCCTAACCCTAGGGGTAGATCTGCAGGGTCTCCGCCCTAGGGTTTCCCAAGATACAGATCACTGGAGCGTAAAAAACGCTGGAAAACTTGCATCTATCCCTAACATATGTGTACAAGTGGGATGTAAGGTTTGGCTAACCTTGCATGTACCCGACGTTGACGATTTTCGCATACATGGGCTAGCACTTGGTGAAATCCAGGATATGTATGTGGAAACTCCTGCTCTGGCCTGGGCTCCCTCCGCATGCCACGTTATGGGCTATGCCAAGGGGAGTACCATCGGCGTCTGAACGACGTAGCTCTGGCATGGACTCCCTCTGCATGCCACGTGTAGGGCTATACCGAAGGTACTACCGTCGGCGTACGAGGGCTCGCCGTTAAAGGCGCCGGCGTGCTGGCAGCCTGCGCCGAGGGCTCGGACGCCGAGGGTCAACATAATGAAGAAAGAAGAAATGAGGTGCAAGTTCAAGATAAGCCAACTTGAAGAGATCATATGCTTGAAGCTTTCCATTCATATGGTGTTCATGGATATGTGAAGATGCACCAAATATGAAGTTCTCCCATAGTGAAGTATGGGGGAGAAATTCGCAAGACTTCATCAAACAAGCACAATCAAGAAAAGCGCTTCATATTGTTGCGGTCAAGATTATCATCATCGAGCTCAAGTAAAATGCGCAGGGTTAAGATTTTCTCTTGATAGAGTTTTTTTCTTACAGGTGTCGTGGTTTAGTTGGAAGACTGGTTTATAGAATAGTTGTCGTACTATAAAGAGAGCCCTCGAGTGAGTAACTCGATTGTAAAGTACGGAGAGAGCTCAAACCGTTGGATTATTGCTATACCTGAGCATTTCTCGGGCCGGGCTGGGCCTCGGGCCGGGACGACCAAGGCCCGCACAGAAAATCTTGGCCCAGGCCCGGCCCGGCCCGACCGTCGGGCCGGAAATCTTGGCCCAAGCCCGGCCCATCATAACGAAAGCCCCTCGGGCCGGGCCGCTTCCTTAAATCGCACAAAATGATGGCCCAGGCCCGGCCCAAGCTGACCATCGGGCCAAAAAAATCTGGCCCAGGCCCGGCCCACAGGCATGGTCGGGTCGGGCTTGGCCCGGTAATTTCGGGCCGGGCCGGGCTGCCCATGGGCAGGTATAATTATTGCATCATCTTCATTAGTTGTTATTTGGATCTTATCCATGGGGTGTTGTAGAGCTTGTGGTTATTTCCATGACAAGAATAGTTCATCGAAAACGGATTATGCATGAATCATTTGTTGCGTTTTCGACATTGGAGTTTTTCTAGATTTTTCGTCTTGAGAGGTTTCACTCTAAAAATCATAGAAAAATCACCCCCACTTGTGAGGATAGCTTCTATCGTCCTATTTCCAACAAAATTGGTTTCACTCGATTTGGATTTTCCTAACTCAAGATATCTACTATTTTACAAGTTTACCTTCTATTTGAAAAAGAAAAGAATAAAAGGGGAGGATGTTATCGGGCTGGGCGGCACCACCGCTACCACTACCGGCCCACTGCCGCGCGCCCACGGTCGTGCATATCGCCGCCCACGGCCCACTCTCTTGGCCGCTCGCGCCAGCTCGCCCGCGCCGCGCTTGATTCGCTCGCTCGCGCGTGCGCTGCCCCATCGTGTTGCCTTGCCGCGTCGCTCGCTTTGGAGGGCGCTATACACCGACCTGATCGGTCGGTGCAAAGACACCGCACACCCCCCACGATCCCGGGTGGCTCAGTGGGCCGCAGCCCATCGTATCAGGTGAGTTTTTTTTCTTTTTTCTTCCTTCTTTTCTGTTATTTCTTTTCTGTTTATATTTTCGTTTTTTAAAACCTAAAAATTTGAAAAGAATTTTTCGAGAAAAAATATTTCACAAAAATTGAACAATTTTTAAATTTGAACTTTTTTTAACTAAACAGTTTCAAATTTGAAACATTTTAAATTTTGAACAGTTTTTAAATCTGAACAATTTTGAAATTTGAACAATTTTTTAGATCAAACAATTTTCGAAATTGAATGTTTTTTGAACATGAACAAATTTAAAATTTGAAGGATTTGAACATTTGAACATTTTTCGAATTTTAACGATTTCCAGATTTGAACATTTTTTGAGTTTCAAAAAAAATTAGATTTGAAATTTTTAAATTTTAACAAAAATAAAATAAACAAAGAAGAAAAAAAACAAAAAAAAACAGAAAAGAAAAAAAAAGAAAAGAAAAAAAAAGAAACAGAAAACAGAAAACAGAAATAAACGTGAAATGGGCTGACCAGGCCGGCCCATACTGCGCGCGGGAGGTGTGCGGCGCGCGGTAACCACCGACCTAGTCGGTGTATAGGAATTGCCGATCGCTTTGCTGCTGCCGCTCGTGCGGTAGTACCGCCTTAGAAAGCTGGTACTACTACCGGCCTAAGCCACAACAGCCCCAGCGGGCAGAATTCTGCAGCCCTTTAAATAGGCTTCGTCTTCATGAAAATACATATTTTGTTGTCTTACATCGGGGACATTCCATGCATGCTCCAAGGATAGTAACTTTTTTTAAGGAAATGCTCCATGGATACTAACATCAGGGAGTACACACTAAGTCACTGATGATCAAAATATAGGCTCACCAAGTTCATGAGCACCTTGGGTAGGATGTCCAAGCTATTTGTCGGATACCCTTGGGTAGGATGACAGAGGGTATTTGGGCTTGGAATTTGGAAAAACATGGAAATTTTTCTGTACGATCGGCATACAAAGCATTGATTCAAATCTTTTTAATCGAGAAGAGAGGCGTCGAGCTCAGGTATTTCGGTGAACAACTGCTGGAAGAAACTGTGGAAATTAGCTCTACTGCTAAAAGTGAAGAATTTCTGGTGGAAGGTGATACACAATTTTATTCGGAGCAGGGCGGTATTGCGAAGTCGTCATGTTGAAAGGATATGATAGGCCTTCTGTGAGGAATGTGGTGCAGATGATACACCTCACCATGCGTTGTTTGATTGCACTTGGGCAAAGCTATTCTGGGAGAAATTTAAAGAATCAACATCTATGAAAATTCCTATACTACACCCGGTTTCCTGGGCAACAGATATTGTAGAAGGTAAAGAAGTTTCGGAAGCAGACGCATGTAAGATCTTTGTACGTGTGACTGTTGGTCGGTGTGGACATGCCGCATTGCACGCAGACATGGGGAGCAGGCAAAATCAATTGGTAAATCTGTGAGATGGGCGTTGGAATCTGCCTTTGATCTATCTCAAACGGGCAAGGGAAAACATCCAGTAGAAACAAAATACATTCGAGATGGATTCCACAAGATGTTAACACCCTAAAAATAAATGTAGATGCTGCATTTAGTGACGCTGATCTATAGGGAGGCACAGGAGTTGATGTCCGAGACCACGAAGGACATCTGGTGAGAGCTCGGGCGCTCTGGTACGAGTATGCTGCTAGTGCAATGGTTGTTGGAAGCCATAGCAATAAGAGTTGTGATGATCATGGCATCTGATCGGGGATATCGCAACATCATTTTTGAAAGCGATGCCCAGACAGTGGTCAAATTATGGGAAGAAGACTCACGAGGATGATCAGAGATTTCTGCTATTCTCCAAGAGATAAAAGAGCTAGGAAGTTCACTTAGTGGTTTTAGCATTTAGTATATAAAACGGACCGCAAATATGGCGGCCCATCTTTGTGCTCAGCGTGCTAACGCTGACAGGAGAAGATGCCAGTGGTTGAAATATGCCCCAGACTTCTTTACTAGCTACCTTGCAGCGTGATTGTAACCTTGATAAGTGAGTAGTAAAAACTCTTAATACACAAAAAAAAGTTCACGAGCACCTCATTTTTTGTGGAAACGAAGATTTCATCGCCCCCCCCCCCCCCTCTTTTTCTACGTTTTACTTTTTCTTCATTTTTATTTTTATGTTTCTTTTATCATTGTTAGTTTTTTGTTCAATCCCATTATCGAAAAAACCGTTAGATATTTTAAACATCATTCTTATTTTTCCTTTTTCTTATGATTTCCCTTTTTCGTAAATACTTTATTTATTGTTTTGTAATATATGAACATACCATTTGATGTATGCATTTCATCATACTTTTTGTTTGGATGAATATTAACATTATTTATGTATATGAATATTTGCATAGCAATAGTTACATATTATTATTTACGCATACAGATATTATAGTGGAGAAATGCTATTCAGCTCCCATGGTGCAGAAAATTTATTTTACACCCAACATATTTTAAAGTTGTTACATCCGTAAGTTAATGTTTAGCTACTACTCTCTATCTTTCAGCCGCATATGATTTTTACGTCACATAAATTTTGTATTACTTCAGAAGCCAGATAGATCAAGTAGCGTGACTCTATTATTGTGTATGGAATGCATGAAGATGCTATTCAATACACATGTACAATTCATGTAAACTATATGAACAATTTCAATTTCCCTCAAAAAATTGAATAATTTCTATTATTTGAACATACATTTTTAGACTATTTAATAACTTTGCGTACAATATATGTGAACATTATGATTTATTCAAAATGGCACTTGTTAATGTGCCGCACAAAATACAACCCATGTATTATCCCTTAACCATAGCTGACGCATAATTCCTCAAATAGGATATCCCCATCTCTTTAAGCAGCCCTCCATGAGAAAAAAAAAGGAACTTGTTTAGCCAACAGCTAGTAACCGTGCGGTGGATAGACATTGACAGACAAACAAACGGCGCGTTGCTTTGACGTCAGCCAGGAAATTTAATTCGAAGTTTATGTTTCATATGTGGATATAGATCGAAAACAAGATCATACTGTATATACGTAACGAGAGGGAGTAGACATGTCCATAGAGGAATGCACGTGAAAAATAAACATCAGCTTGCACGGAGAGTAAAAAAAAAAAACTTGCACGAAGAGTAGCAATGCCCGTAAGAAAGTGTGCACACAAACACGGCAGGCACTGTCTAGGGCACGTACAATGGGTGACGTCAGCGTTCCCTTAGAGGTGTCACGTCGGATTTTTGCTTAGTTGGAGGAGAAAATGAAGGGAGAGTCTTCTCTTAGTTAAAAGATCATCTCTTAAAAAATAAGGGAAGACTATTTTCTTCATTGTATGACATGTCTTCCCTTAAAAACATAATTTCCTACCAAATTTAATTGATTATCATTAATTGCTAGGGATGGCTATAAGAGATAACGCATTGTAGAACTTATGTCAATTGTCTTCTCTAGATGATGTGGCGGGATAAGAGAAGGCATGTCTTCTCTACCATTGTACATACCCTTATAGAAGGCCGAAAGATGTGCTCGCCCGCAATAATTTCCGAATGGACCGATGACCCAGTAGCACGTTAGTATGTTATATTTTATTTTTTTTCCTTTTTTTTGTTCTTTTGTTCCATTTCCCATGTTTTTTTTTTTTGTTTTTTTGTATCATGAATGGGTATTTTTGGCTAGTTCTTTTGAACACGTGTATTTGCATAATTTCACGAAACTGTGATTTTTGTTTTGTTGAAATGGTGAACATTTTTGGACCCCGTGAGCATAATTTATCTATTCTTTAGAAACTTTATTAACTTGTGAATATTTTTAAACCGGTGAACATTGTTGAACTCGTGAGCATTTTTCGAAAGTATATTTTTATTAGAAGAAAATTATTAACTTCGGCACATATTTATTTTTCGGAAGATGCGAACATTTTTTTTTCAAACGCGAACGAGAAAGAACAAAGCAAACATAAATAAAAAAAACTAAGGGAAAAAGAAAAAAAAATAAAACAGACTAAATGGGTCGCCCCGTGAGGGAGAGCACTGTGGGCTCCCTCGGCTAGTGCTCGCTACGAGCGCCGGATCCATAGGTGTCCCCAGAAAACAGCACTGAAAATGTAATCCCTCTGTTTTTTTTATTAGTTTCCGTTTTAGTTTTTTAAAGTCAACCATTATCAAGTTTGACCAAAATTATAGTGACAAATATCAAAAACTATAATACCAAATACACACTACTTTCTTGTAAACTCTCTCCTTAATAGAATGGGACAAAGCTTTTGCCCACGTTTTAAAAAAAGCTTACGGTGATTTAAATACTACTCCAAACTTCTCTCTTCAAACACAGTATAACTTTTACACATAGTATGGTCACCTCTTTAGCCAAACGTACGTCTCTCTCTGAGGAGGGAAAAAAACCAGTTTAGCCAAACTTCTCTCTCTCTCCGAGGAGAAAAACCAAGCTGTTGCGATGCAGAGACAGCGACGGCGATGGAGCTGCCGTCGCCAGGGAGAAATTAAATTTCCGATCGCTGTCCTGAGCATGCAGCGATTGGGTGCAGCGCTGGGCTGCAGGGAGGAAGAGGAGCCTAGCCTCGATCGAAGCTGGCTACTCGCTTTGCCACTTGCAAAAGCAGGATCGATCGAGCAGGCACCAGCTACTCCTACAGCAGGAGGAGGAGGAGGAGTAGTAGCTATCTAGCAACCTAAAGCAGCAGCTGGACCGCCATTACAGTAGCTACTAACCTACGGGCATCAATAGCTGCTGCTGCGTGCGCATGCAGTGTGCAGGTATGGTGGATGCATGCGGGCCGCGGCCGGCGTGCGTCGAGCGAGATCGAGGGATCTCTGCCAGCGGCAACGGCAGGCACGCGCTCCGGTGGTCTCAACCGGCTACCATTAATTAATTTCTGCATGCAGGTTCCATATATGTCGCCGGGAGCAATGCATGCATGCCATGCGATAGCTTGCCTACATCTACATGGTCATGGAGAGGAGTATACAATGCGTTATGCGTGGATCCATGGACGCTACGATCGACTAGGTTTATATACTATTGGCTGGCGTGCGCGCAGTGGCAACGCAACAGCGATGCCTCACCGGCTCAACCGCACCGGCACCAACTCTATCCGGCGACGGCGCCGGTCACGAAGCTCCTTTTGGGGGCCTCTACCCACAACCAGCGGCATGCCACGAATAAGATTTTCTTTTGACTATTTTTGCCGAATAATTATATTTCAAATGTAAAAGCTTTTACAACAATTCTACATGCAAATGCAAATGGGTGAACATAATATATCTACAACAATTAAGTGTGGTTATTACAACAATAAACTACAGCAAATGCTAGTTTTTTTGAGCCACGACTGATGACATCATTCTTCACAAATTTGCATGATCTTATCTATCCTTTTCTTGTTCTAATCACATTGACTTTCAAAAGATCATATAACATGTACTCTGGCCTTAGGTTCATCTCCATCTCCATGTTTCCAAACTCAGCCGAATCTAGCTCCTCATCGCTCTATTTTAACTTGGCCATGTTCTGCTCCGTCATATGTTTCTCGGTATCATCCATCCACTGTTTCACATCTTCTAATAAATCAGTGTATTTGTTGTCCAACTTATTCTTCTCTTCAAATAAATTCTTAACAAGCTGAACATTTCATATTTTCTCTTCAATTCAAGCATCGTAGCTATTTCCATACATGTTCCACAAACTAGACAATGCATGTTGCAGCGGTGCAGGCCACTTGGGATCAACCCAGCACACAAAGCCACAGTTTATTACATCCTGGAAATATAATTACAAACAATATAATTGAACAAATCACACAAAAATACATTTTCTTTTGGATTATATATGTACAGCAACTATGTAGCTAGACATACTCTCACATTGTGATGTGCACACACGAAGGAAGGCCGGCCGATGTTCGTCCCTTCGAAAGCAATAGATTTCACAAGGAAAACAAAAGGTGTTGCCGGACATAGTCAATGATATAATAATGTTGCTACAAAATGTAATACCCGATGTTACAACCGTCAAGTTGCAGCTGGTTATACGCCAATGGCCAAGCTTAAGAAAAAAACCATATTCCCTTTCTGTCGAATAAGATATCATAGATTTATGTAGATTCACATGTATATATTATACAAAAAAGCATGATTAGATACATGTGTATCTACTCAAATCTGCAACAACTAAATCAGATGGAGAGTACATATTATCTATAAATTTTCAGTTGTATTTTATATCGTCTCTGCCAGCTTCTTAGTCAACTCCTAAAGCATAGGATTCCATGATTTGTGCTAGTACAAGTTGCAACTAGATTTTTTTAGTTACACATGTAGCTGCAACCGAGAAAAAACGTCTGAATTGTTGGACCGCTTCATGATTTGTGCTGGTAATTAGTTGCAACATGGGTTGCAAGTGTTCAAAATAGTTGAATTGCTTCATGATTCGTGCTAGTCATGAGTTGCAACATATATTGCAACTGAAAGCTTAATTCTTAGTCCAGTCCGAATTAGTCACACTCCATGTTTTGATAGTTTTTATAGAAGGGATACCGAGTAGTACAACACGTCAAAACCAAAGCCACTTGCCAATATGTATTATTTCTCCTAAGGGCATCTTCAAGGGGGCGATGTCTTTTGGACGTTCAAATTGTCCCCGCGCGTCCGTTTCCGTCGCCTTGTGGATAGGAACATGGTCGTTTTTAGCCGCGCGTCCGTTTGCACTAGGGATGCTCCCAGATGCCCGACACATTTTTCCTACTTTTTTTTTTCTCTTTTTCATTTAAACATAGATACAAACATTACACAAACAAATACATAGTTTGGAACATGGTTAAAACTTTGCAAATGAGGAAACCTAGTATGGGTCCCACAGGTTTCTTATGTTCGCTGACAAGAAACAACATCTCAGGCACTCTCAATCACCCAAACTGAAAAATTCAGCTGGCTATGATAGCCATATAAGTTCCTGCGAAAGAAGAACATACATAAACTCCACTAGTGGCTACAATTGGTCGTGCCTATCTTCGCTGCAAATAAAGAACACTCTGACAGTTCTAATTGTCGGTGTTCGAGCCGGACTCGCCGGTGTGGTAGTGCCTACGACAGGATGTGTTGTCGAACACCTTGACCATCATCTCACCATTTCCATCGTAGAGGAAGGTGAGCTGGCAGCCGGGCTTGAGATCGAGGTCGCGGGCGAACTTGTTCCCACCCTGTGTGCGGGTACATCTTGCCCTTCCCATCTAACAAGACCTCGACAGGCCACTGGCAAAAGTTGCGGTTGGCCTCCCATAGTTGCAACTCGGCTGGCTCGACACTATCAACGAACTTGGCGATTTTTTCTTGGAATCGCTTGATGTCGAGGGGGTCTTGGTCAATGCGGAGGAGGAACTTGAAGCACCGGTCCTCCTGCGAAGACGACGACGCAGGCGACGACGAGCGTGGGATCGTAGCTGCTCCACCTCGACGGCCCGGCTGCTGAGGCCACGCCCGCGATGGCCACACACGCGGCCTCGACCACCTCGCCGGCCACCTGGACCAGCCATGGAGTACCTCGCGGGGTTGGTTGCATCGCAGGAAGAGCGAGGCGGCGCTACGGTGGAGGTTGTGGCGAATAGGGTTTGTGTGAGGAGATATGAGGACGACGAGCGTGCGCCCCTCTTTATATACGGTGGAGGACGACGAGGGGCGCGGCACGCGTGGCATCGCCATTACTTCGTTGTCATAGGTGGGCGGCGGCCGCTCGGCAGACGAGGCATCGCCATTAACGTGGCGCAGACTGCCGAAGCGACGCCTCGGCGCCAGTACTGGCGCGCTTGAGAAGGCGCATCGAGCCTGAGTCTCTGCCAGGCGGGCCGGCGAAACGTCCGCCCAGACGCGAGCGGACACTCGACGCGACCGCGCACCGTCCACGGAGACGCGTCTAAGGCGCATATTTGAGACAGGTTTGTGTCCCCGCGGACACCCGAGTCACTATACGCTGGGCCATTGGGCCGGCCCCAGTCGCATTCTTCGACCGCGCGGTCGCAAACGGTCACTCCGCGTCGGTTTGCATCTCGCTATTGGAGATGCCCTAATTAATGACCCATTTTCCAAACTCTAAATCACTTTTGGCTCCTTTCAAAACTTTAAAACTTTTATGGCCTCTTGTAGTCACGTCGTGTTAGATGTCTTAATAAAAATGGGGGAGGACGCGACACTTTGGTGGGCAAGTTTCTTCAAAATATACTAAAATGACTAAGTCATTTGAATCTCACCATATCAATGACGTGACATGCATGCTTTCTTACCGAGAGGGTTCGAAAATATTCGGAGAGGTTCTAAAATCTTTCCAAGCTAGCTAACCTAAATGGCGCGACCTAGATGTTTAGGGATAAAAATGGTTAAGTCATTCTAGTCTAACCATTCCAACTGGCGTCATGTACGTGACTAAGAAAGCCAACAAAAGTTTTTAGACATCTTCAGCCGTGTCCTCCAAACCGTTTCCTAAATCGCGCCGGATTAAGTGTTTGGGGGACGTGTTTCGTTCGTGCCGCGTTTGGGGGACGTCGCTCCCCAGCCGCATCCCCCAAACGCTGCCCCAATCAGAAATTTAAATAGATGCATTCAAAAGAGATCGTTCCCGCCGATTCGTCGCGATCAGAGTAGCGGCGATCGATCAAAGTAATGGGCGCGCGATCATATTACAGACCGGTGGTGCATGCAAATTAGAAGAAGGGAAAGGGGTTGGGCGACGGCGTCGTATCCTGAGTCGAGGCAGGCCCGTCGAGCACGATGACCTCGTCGTGATCTGCCTGTTGCTGTGCATGCGTCTGCTCCGTCGGCGACGCAGAGGCCGACGTAGGTGTAGCAGTAGAAGACGCGTCAGCCTGCTCTTGCCGCGCTGCCGCTGCCGCCGATGCCGCTGCCAGGGCCGCCGCGTCCGCCGCCGCCATTTTGGCTTCGATGTCGTCGAGGATCTAGCCTTTGAAGAAGTTGTGCGCCGCTCGCGTCCAGGGAGACATTTCCTCTGTCGACGTTCTCAGCAGGGACATGTCGTCCCGCGTTTCTTCAGCTCCAGCTTCTCCTCTTGCCTCTTGAGCAGCTCGGCCCACCTTTGGTCGGCCTTCTTGTCGCGGGAGATAAAGGTCGAGGAGACGTCGGCGAGGCATTTCGTGATCGACGCCTGCGTCTTCTCAGACGACGCAGCGTCGGCCAAGGCGGCCTTGGCAGCCTTGTTGCCAGAGGACGCCCGTCGAAGTTGCCAGCGCGCGTCAGATCAATGGCGTCCTTCCCCTTGGACAGCGACAAGCGCGTCAGCCGCCATTTCTCATTCATTTTGAGTTTGCCATAGCAATGCATGAGCACGAAAGACTTATGACTTTCCGAGTTCTTCGCGTACAAATCCATGTGAAAGTGCATGGAGCCCCCATGTGTGGTTTTGGTAATTAATGACAATCCCTATGGACTAATGTTTGCATTGAGTTATATTTGTAGGTGTTGTCCATAGGCAATGCTTGAACCATATGTTGGCTTCAAGGTTGCAATAAGAAGAAATTGTTGAAGGATATCAAGTGTCAAGTATGTCTTGAAGATGAAGATGAAGTGAGCCCTCAAGTTATCTCAAGACATCAACATGATGAAGAATGAAGAAATGAAGTGCAAGTTCAAGATGAGCCATCTCTAAGAGATCATTTGCTTGAAGCTTTCCATCCATATGGTGTTCATGGATTTGTGAAGATGTGCCGAAGAAGAAGCTCTCCCATGGTGGATTATGGGGGAGCAATCCACAAGACTTCATCAAGCAAGCACAATCAAGAAAGGCGTTTCATCTTGTTGTGATCAAGATCGTCTTCATCGAGCTCAAGAGGAACGTGCAAGGTTAAGGTTTGCTCTTGATAGGGTGTCTTTCTCACCGGTCTCATAGTGTAGTTGGAGACCGGTTTATAGTTTAGTTGCCGTACTATCAAGAGGGCTCTCGAGTGAGTAACTCGATCGTATCGTTCGGAGAGAGCTCAAACCTTTGCATCCTTGCATCATCTTTCTTGGTTGTTATTTGGGTTTTATCCATGTGATGTTTTAGAGCTTGTGCTTATTCTCGTGACAAGCTCTAGTTCTTCGAAAACGGATTTTGCATAGATCACTTGTTGCGTTTTCAAGTTTGGTGATTTTCTCGGTTTCTCATGTTGAGGTGTTGCACCTCTAAAAATTATAGAAAATCACCCCCCACCGGTGAGATTGACAACCTCACTGTTTCGTTGGGGCAAAGTACTTTGGTTATGTTGTGCAGGTTCCACGTTGGCGCCGGAATCCCTGTTGTTCCGCCGCATCACATTTCGCCACCATCAACCTTCAACGTGCTTCTTGACTCCTACTGGTCCGATTAAACCTTGGTTTCTTACTGAGGGAAACTTGCCACTGTGCGCATCATACCTTCCTCTTGGGGTTCCCAACGGACGTGTACATCTACGCGCATCAGGTACCACCGGCCTCACCATGGCCGGAGCCTCCAGGCTCGGTACCGCCCGCGGTACCGCTCAGGCTCCATGCCTCGCAGAGATGTTCCAGGGCTGTGGGGAGGTTCGGCGGTACCCCGGCCGGTACCATGTCCGGAGGCTCCGGCCTCCCCTCCGGCCCGCGCTCTCTCGCCTTGGCCACGTGGCCCGCTCCTACTCGCCGCCGATCGACCATGGCCGGTAGTACCGGCCCAACCTGGCCGGTACTACCGGTCCCTTCTCCCACGTGTGCAGCAACCTCCAACTGGCAGAATTTGGGGTCTCCTTTTAATCCCCCTCCCTCTCTCACCTTTTGACCAGTTCTTCCTCCTCTCTCTCAAGCCTCTCTCCTCCATTGTTGTTGACATTTTGAAGCTTGAGATATTTCTCCCCTTCCCATGATTCTTGCATCTATTTGAGAGAAAGATTGAGGGGATCTAGATCCACACTTTGACCAAACCAAATCATCTCTTTGTGAGTGAATCTTTGGGATCTAGATCTTGGGGAGCTTTTTGTTCTTCCTCTCTTATTCCCCCAATAGCTTTTGTAGCTTTGTTGGAATTTGAGAGAGAAGGACTTGAGCATCTTTGTGGTGTTCTTGCCATTGCATTTGGTGCATCGGTTTGAGTTCTCCACGGTGATTCGTGGAGGTGAAAGCAAGAAGGTTGTTACTCTTGGGTTCTTGGAACCCTAGACGGATTCTACACCTTTGTGGTGATTTGTTGGGAGCCTCCGATTAAGTTGTGGATGTGTGCCCCAACTTTTGTGTAAGGTTTCCGCCTCGAAGGAAATCCCTTAGTGGAACCGTGACCTAGGCCTTTGTGGTGAGGGTCACCGGAGATTTAGGTGAGGCGCCTTCGTGGCGTTCGGTGTGGTGTGAGTACCGCATCTTGGGGTGAGGCCTTTGTGGCGTTGGTGTGCATCGAGCAACCACACCTCAAGGTGAGCCTCTTGTGGCGTTCGGGAGCACTAAGCAACCGCACCTCTCGACCGGAGATTAGCACTCGCAAGAGTGTGAACTCCGGGATAAATCATCGTCTCCCGCGTGCCTCGGTTATCTCTATACCCGAGCTCTTTACTTATGCACTTTACCTTGTGATAGCCATCGTGCTTGAAGTTATATATATCTTGCTATCACATACTTGCTTGTATTGCTTAGCATAAGTTGTTGGTGCACATAGGTGAACCATTGCTTAGAATAAGTTGTTGGTGCACATAGGTGAACCATAGTATATAGGCTTTGAGCTTGACAAAGTAAACACTAGTTTTATTCCGCATTTGTTAAGCCCATCTCGTAAAAGTTTTAAATCCCCCCCCCCCTCTAGGCGACATCCGTGTCCTTTCACCATGGCCCTATCAAACTAACCAAAGGAAGCAGAGTCATTTCATCGAACACAATGTAGGCGCTACGGATTATGGAAGAAAGAGTCGTACCAGTTTGGCGACGTCGGCGCCGCTGTCGCCTCTGGTCTCTAAGTCGTGATGGTACCCATGGAAGGAGTTCACCGACGCCTGGATGATGGCCCATCGTGTCGACATTGCCTTCTGGCTCCTCTTCATTGGCACTTTCTGGTAGTCGCTGTTGATGATCTTGCGCTCATCGAACTCGGCCTTGATCCTCGCCCAATACTTCCCGCCTTTTTGGTTGGCGCCGATGATGGAGGCATGGCTCACCATCGCCCACGACTCGCACAGACAAAGATCTTCCAGAACCGTCCACTTCGGGCCTCGTGTGCCCGACGCCGACGCTTCTTCTTCTTCTTCTTCTTCTTCTTCTTCTTCTTCTTCTTCTCCTTCTTCTTCTCCTCGTCGTCGTCCTCCTCGTCGTCCTCCACCTCAACCCCGTCGTCCTCCTCAGCACCGGCGCCGTCGTATTCGAGCGGACCCCTACGGCCGGTGAAAGGGTCGCCGTCCGGACCGGGTCCTGGCTCGCGCTGCTCGTACGCCGGGGAGTAGAGGTTGTTGGGGTTGAAGCCGCCGCGCAGCGCACTGGTAGTGCGGCGACAAGTTAGCGTCACGCACCCGGGAGTGGCGGAGGGGCCGTCGTTGTAGAAGGCGGGTTGCGACAGAGAGATCAATCCCGGAACGTACACCGGCATGGACGTACTCCATGGGCGCGTTGGTGGCGGCGATACACCCGGCCATTACGTGCTGGTGCTGGCGCGCCGCCCGAGCCTTTTTCTCCAGCTCCGCCGCCCTCCGTCTTTCGCTCCGCCGTCGATAGCTTCCGGCGCAGCAATCTTGCTGCCATTGATCGTCGGTCAATCCTTCAGGCTTCTTCTTCGCAGCCGGCGCCTTCCGCGGCTTCGAACGGCGCTGTCGCCCCGCCTCATTGGCCGGCTTCTTGGCCGCTTTCTTCGCCATCTTTTTGGGGGCTGTCGGCGGCGCCATGTAGAGAGGGTAGCGGCGGCGGGTGGACAGCGGGAGGGAGAAAGAAAATCGGCGGGATAGGAGAAATGAATCGGCGGCGGGATATGTTTTGGGAGGCCTGTGCGCGGCGGTAGGCGCGATTTGGCGGGAGCGGCGGGATTTGGCGGGAGTGTGAGACGAATTTTCCCCGTGCCGCTGACGGGTCGGCCCGCGTCGGTTCGCTCGCTGCTGTGTCCGGCGTCCCCGGAGCGTTCCCTGTGGGACGGGGACGGGCTCGGGGCACCGGACACCGTATCGAGCCGCGCCGGACAAAAAAGGGCTTTGGGAGACGCGGCTGAAACGCATTTTTGGTCCGGCGCGCCCCAAATCCCTTTGGAAGACGCTTTGAGGGACGCGAGTGGAGATGCTCTTAAGTTTTCAAAAAGTTAGAAGTGGTTGAAAGGAATGTTGATACACAAGGGATGACAAGACAAGCTGCACGCGAGCAGCTAGCACGCAGATCACCACACGACATGATCGATCTCCCGCGATTTCCACTGTACAAATCGTGCATGCACACACAATACATACGCATGCGGCCTGTGCAATTGTGCAAAGCTGCAAGCATGTTGGGAACCTTGGATTCGAATCTACCTTACCATACAAAAAGAGATTATAATCTGCTTCGTTAGTAATATTCAAAAGTTATTCTATTCTACGTTCGTATTTTAACATATCTACTTGTATGGAGTAGCTAGCTGCAGCCGGTTCTCTGAGGAAGGAAGGACCAGCATGCACTAGCTAGCCAGCTGCATATATACGGCGATGCTCGTACGACCTTCATTTTAAAATAATTGTCATAACTATATATATTTATTTGAAATAAGATTATAACCTCCAGCCTCTGTTATAACCTTTATTATAATTTTGTTCAACAAAAATCTGGCAAGAACATACACATTAGATCTGTAAGAGCATCTCCACCCGCTTTCCCAAATAGGCGCCGACATGGCGTCGGCACTTTCACTATTGGGGGCGCAGGCCCCTCCAAAAAAACCATATATAAAAAAATTGCAAAAAACGAAATGCATACGAATTTAGACTAGTTTATACAAAAATAACTTGAAATTTGAACAAAAAACTTTTTAAAAATAAACTAGCGGTGCCCTCGGAAGTTGTTGTAGTCGAGGTTGTCCGCGTCGTCGCCGCCGTCGTCCTCGTTGGAGAAGTTGAAGGAGCAGTCGTCCTTCTCCTCCTTTGGCGCCGGCAGCTCAGGAAGACCGGTGAGGTCCACGAAGTTCTCGCCGTGGTCCATGGTGGACCACACCTCCAACTGCCGCCGGTTGAGCGTGATCTGCCGGTAGTCTTCCTCGACGGACCGGCCGATGATGAGGTGCTGCCTCGGGAAATCCTCCGCGTCGGGGCCGCCACGGAAGGCCGCATGCGCCTCTGCCTCAGTCTCCCATCATTTCTTCTTCGTTGGCAGAGGCGACGGTGAATGAGCAGCGTCCTCCTCCTTGGGGCGGCGGCGTTGAAGCGACCGCGACGTCCTCCGAGCCGAAGCGGAAGTCGTGCGCCGCGGGCCGTCGTGGATGATGACGCCGCCCAGAGGAGGCGGATACGTGGCCGAGCGCGTGCGGCCATCGGCGCTCGACGAGCTGGAGCGTGAGTGACCCAATGTCATCCTTGTTGGCAGCCTCTGTAGCGGCGGCGCCATGCTTTGCGCCTATGGGTAGTAGAGAAGCACGCGCCGCCAGCGCCGCGTCGACGTCGCGACCTTGCCACCAGGCCTGGCGGCCAATGCGGTTGAAGCGGCCGGCTGAACGCGTGAGCTCGATTTCGCGGCTGTCCTGGAAACGTCGCGGCCATTCCGAGCTGCTTTGCGCGTTTCCAGTCGACTTCGCTCGGCCGACGTCATGTGCGACCGCCTCTCGGCGATGAGGTCGCGCATCTCCGGTCTAGGCGACGGCGGGACGACATAGCCGGTGTTGGAGAGGTGCCACCCGCGCGGCAGCTTGAACTGCAGCGGCACCGGGATGCGCTGCCAGTAGAGGACGGCGTCCTCATCGAGGCTCAGCTGCAACGATCAAAGCCCGCCGCCGCCGCTTCCGGCGGCCTCAACATTGTGCGCCATCACGAGGTGGTGGTGGATGTGTCGGTGACGTCTGAGATTGGTGGCGATAGCTAGGGTTGGACGACGGAGAGAAGAATAGCGTGTCAGCAGGTTTTTAAAGGCGGCATATGTGCATTGAAGGTGCGTGGGGGAGGTGGGTGGATGCAGCGTGGCTAGTCGCCGTCCTCGTCGCTTCTTCGGTTTCCGAGCGGAGCTATTGATGCCGACGGACGTCCAGCACGAGTTGTTTTTAATGTGACACATCGCCTCTTGTCACTGCCAAGGCGGCCCCACCCACAAAAACCGTCGTGGCATTTGGCGTTGGCGCGTCTGATTCGCGCCCTTTACCAAGGAGCCGGCATCGGGTTGCCGGCGTTTCTAATGAGCTCGAACCCGCGCTGGTGTGCCACCCCCGCCCTGCTGACCGCGGTCGTACCGCATGCCCACCTTCATAGCAGAGATCCACGTAATACTCGTAGACCTTTATCTAGATACGCTCAACTAACATTTGTCGAGATATAGATATATGGGTGTGTCTATGTCTCAGTTGACTGAGATTTTCTTATGTCTTAGTCAATCAGAAAAGTGCAACTGCAGTTTAAAGAAAAGTGTAACTTGATCCAGTTGCACATTTCTGACAGAAAAGTACAATTGCACTTTTTTAACAGAGAAATGTGCAACTCAAAGCAATTTTTTGCAAGTGACTTAGACTTAACAAAATCTCAGTTGACTGAGACATAGCAAAACCGTAGATATATTCGTATCTAGACGAAGTTGTGACAATGGTTTTAAACAGAGGTACTTGTAGCAGCTAGCAGCTTTTGTTTGTGCCGTGCGTGTAAAGAAAATGCATTTGTAGTTGTAGTATTCTACTCCGTACATCCATGCTTTTGCCATGCATGAAGCACATAAGTACTCAAATAATGGACATCTAACTCTAAACTTTATCTACAAAAGAGTGTACTTCTATCTTTCTAACGCAATGTAATTAATTCTCTCTTATCGTACGGAAATCAAATCCAATAATATTGAGCATATGTTCTCCTTATTTTCTAGTATATGCGCTTAGCTCATTGGAGGTAAAATAATTAAAAAGGGGAGATGCATCTTCTCAATGCAGTTTTCACTCCACTTCATAATTTACTACTTGCAAACTTGCACCAGCTGTAGGCCCAGGCTTCGAGCGAGCGGTCGGCTTCATCACCTCCAAGCTCATCCTCTACCGGCTTCAACTTCGCCTCCGCCCCGTGTGGCTCGTCAGGGCCGCACCGGGGCTCCCCACTTCGCGTCGCGCCGCCCTCCCGCTCTTGACCTCCTCACCGCCATCGTCGCTGGCTATGGCCGCGGCGGGAGTGGGGCCCGCCCAAAAGGTGGCGTGGTGGTGAGAGCTCCTGAGCGGAGGAGCTCCTTTCCTTGGCGCGGGCACGCAGGGGCGGCGGCCCCTTAATCCCTCCTGTCGGCAGGCGGACCTGGTCGTGGTGGCCGTTGCAGGTGGTTGGTGCCAGCATCCTGGCCGTGTGGGCGGCAGGGCGTCTATGGCCGTCGGTGGCAGCGGGTGAGGCTCGGGCTCCTTCAGCAGCGCGGCGCGGTGGTCCAAGGCCAAGGCAGAGCTGCTCGGGCATCTGGCGGCTTCGGCTACCATGGATGCTCGGTGCAGCGCGGCGACGAGTAGGCACAGGCTTTCCCGACGGCTCGTTCGGCTTGGTGTGGTGGGGTGGCGGCCCTCCCTCCAGGCTCTGGTGGTGCCGCTCTACGGCAGTGGCCAGAGTGTAGTGCTCCCGCGGTGGCGCGACTGTGGGTGATTTCGAGGGGCCGCCAATCTTGTCAGGGTGCTCGCATTTCTGCGGCCCCTGGCTCTACATATTGGATCTCCGTGTTGGCGTTCGTCGAAGCCCCCTCTCTGTGGCGGTTGGCGGCGCCTGCTGCGCTCTGCTTCGGTGAGCTCGGCTGGCAGCAGTGGTGTGGCTCGGCTTCAACCCCGCGTGGTGCGGGCGGTGGCAGCGGAGCTCGCTGAGCTTCTCGGTCTGGTTTGGCGGCGGTGGCTCTTGTGTGGTGGGGGCGCTGTTGCCGCACAAGAGGTGTGCGTCCGTGGGGTGTAGGCTGGCGGCGTTTCGGTATCCGCCTTGATGTCCGGCCGCGTGGGGATGTAGAGGCTCGTTTGGTCCGAGCGAAAGCTTGACCGCGCGACATCCGTGGATGTCGCCGTCCTCCTTGGGGGGGCGGTCTTGGAGCTGTCCGACCTTTGCTACCCTCGGGTTCACGGCTTCAGGTGAAAGCCTTGATCCTGCTTTGCGTGATTGGACGACGACGTCGTTTCATCGTCGTTTCCCCTCTTGAGGGCGTCATCTTGAAGCCGGTGATCCTCTTCGCGCTCCCCGGCGGGCTGGACGCACATGACATCTAGGTTGACAGTAGGTCGACCGGAGATGTGGAGTTCCGGGTGGAGGCTTGTGAGGCAACGATGATGGTGGTGACCAAGGTTTGGTAGCGGCAAGATCATGTTAGTCGGCTTCGTTTCGGCGTGTTCGAGTGTCTTCGTGTTGGTCTCCTCTCGCTGTGAAGTCGAAGCTGCCTTTGGGCGGTGTACGATGACCTTCAAGGGGCGGTTCGGTGAAGGTCCTACTCGGCGCAGATCTTGCGCATCTCCTTTGCGGGGTTCGTCTTCAGAATCGAAGCTGCCGGTCTCTCCTCGAAGAGCCATCTGATTGGCATAGGCCAACTTGATCTTCGCCTTTGTGTGGCTTTTGTGGGTAGCCAGGGTGGCTAGGTGTGCCCCTTGTGGCAGAGTGTGTGTGGTTGTGAGTGTGGCTTTGGCCCGGTTGTTGATGATTTTCGCCTGGTTTTCTCCTAAAAACTGAGCACCTTATACTTAATTAATGAATGAGGCAAAGATTTTGCTTCGGTTAAAAAAAAACTACTTACAAACTTGCATGTATACTTATTTGTAAACGGAAGGAATATACGCCAGACACTGGTAGAAAAAAGGGCTTCCGTCCAGCCCCATTAGTCCCGGAAATATTTGAACCGCGACTAAAGGGGGCTTTAGTCGCGGTTCGGGAGACAACCCGCGACTAATGCTCCATCGACTGGGTTAGTCGCGGTTGGTAACACCAACCGGGACTAAAGGGCTATGGAGGGATGCGGCCGGCGGAAAAACCTTTAGTCGCGGTTGGGGACACCAACCCCTTTAGTCGCGGTTGGTGTCCCCAACCGTGACTAAAGGTTTTTCCGGATTTTTCACTCCCCACGCACCCTGCACCCCCCCCCGATCGCCTTTTTTGCTTTGTAAAATACAAAAGAAAATGATAGAAATTTCAAAAAAAAAATTGTTTCAGATTCTTGTATGTTATGCAACCTACTATTCGGAGAAATTAAGAAATTCGACTTTTCATTTTTTTTGCAAAAAAAGTTTAAAAAATGGTAAAACCGCAATAACTTTTGCATACGACGTCGGAAAAAAACGTATAATATATCAAAAAAATCCTGGGAAAACGTATAGAATTGATATGATACTATTATCACATACATGCGCGCGAAACACTTGGATGCGGAACGGGATGGAACTCGGAAGTTAAGCGTGCTAGTGCTAGAGTAGTGGGAGGATGGGTGACCGAGCGGGAAGTTTGACCACGAGTATGTAATTTGACTAGAGATAAGTGTAGTTAGAGATAGAGACTAAACTATGCAAATAACAGAAATAGTAGAAATTCTAAAAATATAAAAAAAAGAGGGAGTGAAAAATAATTAGAAACCCAAATGAATTAAAAAAAATAACTCGAAATAGCCTTTAGTCCCGGTTCGTGTTACAAACCGGGACTAAAGGTCCTTCGCCCCGGCGCATGCCAGCCGCCCACGTGGCGGGGCCTTTAGTCGCGGTTCGTAAGCAACCGCGACTAAAGGGGGGGCCTTTAGTCGCGCTTCCTTAGTCGCGGTTGCGCAACCGCGACTAATGGCCGTTGCAAATCGGGACTAAAGCCGAAAGATCGATCCACCGGCCGCTAGCTAGGTGCTTCAATTCTTTCCAGTAGAGAGGCCACTTGAATCTAACTGCCATGGACTCGCAGCTTCTCACAAAGCTTTACCAATGTGGTGACCACGCAGTAATGGCGTGCGCACCAAAAGGAAGAAATGAAACCAAGAGGGATCGATCTCTCGTCTAGAGGGAGTCAGGGACCACACATGCAGCATGGGAAAGGTAGAACTGGAGAACTCGAGGCTCCTGGATCGATCGATGCTCTGTGAAGGTGGTGGTGGTTATATTGCCACAACTATATATGCGTGCTTGTTTTTGTACCTGACGCGAAAGAAAAGATCGACGGATGTAGACGCAGCACCGCTGCAGGGATTTTGCTGGTAGCTACTAGGGTTTTGGTCTTGGTCGTTGGAGAGGGAGAGAGGAGTGTGTATGCATCTACTCCATTTCCAGGAACAGAATCTTTGCCACTTATGAGCAGGTTGCTCGAAATCAATCCTGCCATTCATGGGCGACTTGTCATCCACGTCCACGTCCCGGCAGGTACCTAGCTCCAGCTAACTCGATCGATTTATTGTTACTCCTACCTCTAGCTCTAGCTCTAGCTAGCTCCTATATCCACAAGGTCAACTTGCCTCTAGCGTGTATACTTGCTTCTAATTCTCTCACAAGCTCACCAAGAGTTCCTTTGATTAATAAAAATTGCATAGGAATTGTATAGGATTTAGATTCTATGATATTTTTTTACACTAGTTGTTTGATTCATATGTTCATATGCTATAGGAAAATAATCCTATATGAATTTTATAGTGCGAATTCTATAGGAAATAAACATGAGGTCATACCTCATGAAAAATTCCTTTGGCCCAATCAAAGAGAACTCATCTTCCTATAGGATTCGACTAGGCATGACATAATAATCCTATGTTTTTCTTATTCCTATGATTTTTCTATCCTATGAATCAAAGGAGCCCTAAGATCAAGCGTGAATATAATGGCATTTGTTTCATGTGTTTGTGTTGCTCCCGATAGAGCTACACACCCCACAGACCGATCATGACCATTCGACAGTTACAACACTACGCTCCTTCGATGCAAATTTTTATTTGCAACATTGTCAAGACTGTTGCTCATGTCAAGGTTTTTAACATGCAGAAAACATTACAACATTTCAAAGACACACGATGAAGCAGAAAATTAGTTTGTATGCAACATACCCTTAATGATAGTAACTAACCACCAAGAAAAATCATCGAGCGCACACAACAACAAAAAATAACCGTTTGAAGAAAACATAAATATATTTGCAACATAAGCATAACTTTGCAGCACGCACCCACGATCAATGCAGGTGGTCACCCATGTCATCAAAATGCACTCGTCGAGGGACAAAATCAAGGAGATCTACGACCAAGCGATTATACTTGTGCGACTAAGCAATTTATTTGGTCGTGGAGTCGCCTAGATCACTATATGATACGAGGGACTCAAATTACCCATGTTCACGTCTCTTGTGTTGTAAAAGCTCTACGTATGCCTTGTATATTGTATTATATGAGGATTATATTCAGAGGATTGCAATTGTGTAACTCAAATTCTTGTCATCAAATCGACATATTCGATCTGTTCAAAAGAGGATGAAGTTTTCATAGATCAATCAGGCTTCTCAAAGAACATGATGATAACAAGTATAAGGGATCGCTCACCCCCGCTCCAAATATTGTGCATTTGATGCCAACAAGTATAGGGGATTGTTGGAATATTCGATGGGAAGTATTACACAAATTTATAGTTCGACTCATGGGAATACATGTATGTCAATGAACTCATATATTTGATAAATCAATATAGATACCAACCTCATATATTTGATAAATCAATATAGGTTATGTACTAAAATCGTGTCACTCGGGCCCTAGTAACAAGCATTGAACATACCAAAGGTGTACCAACACTCATACAAGAATATCTTCAAGACAAACACCTCAAATCTCGATACATATGGATGATTCAATGATCAATCTCATCCAAAACCTATCCAACTCTTAAGCCTACAGACAAATACTCACTCATGCTGATGGAGAGTGAGTCCATGGTGGTTGGTAATGATGTTGGTGGCAGTGATGATGATGAAGCCCTCGAAATCCCTCTCTCCGGGGTCGAGAGCAGGATAAATCTGGCACCGAAATGAAGCTCGGTTGAATTATGTTTTGCGAAACATCCCGTACTTCTGGTAGGGTAGTTTTTTTAGGGTATATGGTGGTTGGTAATGATGTTGGTGGCAGTGATGATGATGAAGCCCTCGAAATCCCTCTCTCCGGAGTCGAGCGCAGGATAAATCTGGCACCGAAACGAAGATCGTGGTCTCGGTTGCATTCTGTTTTGCGAAACGTCCCGTACTTCTGGTAGGGTAGTTTTTTAGGGTATATAAGGCATCACGCAAAGTGGGGAGGCGAGACGACAACCGAGGGCCAAACGGGCCCTAGTGGCGCACCCTGTGAAGGTGGGCGCACCACCTGGCTCCGCTTGGGCCTCGTGGCTCCCCTCTCGTAATCCAAAGCTCCAAGCCCTCTCTTTTGATGAAAAACTCTCCTGGTATTTTTTCCCAATTTTATTTTCTGCGAAAACTGAGTGAAACGAGACTTTGCTAAAAACAACGTTAGATTAAGCAGTTTTTAGCAAAGTATGCTGAGATTCCAGAGCAAATCTTTGAGAAAAGTGGTTGGAAAAGTAGATACATTTGAGATGTAGCTCGTTGTTTGTCCTCAAACAACTCAAACATAGTGCAAAAGCGATAAAATACTTTGACAAGAACTTTACTCTATGCATGTATAAATAATTTAACATGGCAAGTATTCGATACATAGCTTCACAAATGGATGGCAAAGTATTACTAAATATGCACTATGTTCATGTTCCTTTATCCATGCACGGTGTAAAAGAGGTACTATATGTTGGAGATATGCCCAAGAGGCAATAATAAAGTGGTTATTATAATATCTTTGTGTTTATGATAAATGTTTATATACCATGCTATAATTGTATTAACCGAAACATTGATACATGTGTGTTATGTAAACAACAAGGAGTCCCTAGTAAGCCTCTTGTATAACTAGCTTGTTGATTAATAGATGATCATGGTTTCGTGATCATGAACATTGGATGTTATTAATAACAAGGTTATGTCATTAGTTGAATGATATAATGGACACACACCCAAATGAGCGTAGCATAAGATCAAGTCATTAAGTTCATTTGCTATAAGCTTTCAATACATAGTTGTCTTAATCCTTCGACCATGAGATCATGTAAATCACTTACACCGAAAGGATACTTTGATTACATCAAACGTCATTGCGTAAATGGGTGACAATAAAGGTGGGATTAAGTATTTTGAAAGTGTGAGTTGAGGCATATGGATCAACAGTGGGATTTGTCCATCCTGATGACGGATAGATATACTCTGGGCCCTCTCGGTGGAATGTCATCTGATTAGCTTGCAAGCATATGAATAGTTCATAAGAGATCACATACCACGATACGAGTAAAGAGTACTTGTCGATGATACGTCTCCAACGTATCGATAATTTCTTATGTTCCATGCTACTTTATTGATGATACCTACATGTTTTATGCACATTATATGTCATATTTATGCATTTTCTGGAACTAACCTATTAACAAGATGCCGAAGAGCAGTTGCTGTTTTTCGCTGTTTTTGGTTTTAAATCCTAGTAAAGAAATATTCTCGGAATGGACGAAACTTTCGCCCAGGGTCCTATTTTTTGAAGCTTCCAGAAGACCGAAGACCTAACGAAGTGGGGCCACGAGGCAGCCAGGGTGGCCGGCGCGGCCTAGGGTTTGGCCGCGCGGCCCTGCCCCTGGGCCCCTCGTGTGGCCCCTCGCGTTGACCTTCCGCCTACTTAAAGCCTCCGTCGCGAAACCCCCATACCGAGAGCCACGATACGGAAAACCTTACAGAGACGCCGCCGCCGCGAATCCCATCTCGGGGATTCAGGAGATCGCCCGGCACCCTGCCGGAGAGGGGATTCATCTCCCGGAGGACTCTTCATCGCCATGATCGCCTCCGGAGTGATGAGTGAGTAGTTCACCCCTGGACCATGGGTCCATAGCAGTAGCTAGATGGTCGTCTTTCTCCTTGTTGTGCTTCATCGTTAGATCTTGTGAGCTGCCTAACATGATCAAGATCATCTATATGTAATTCTATATGTTGTGTTTGTCGGGATCCGATGGATAGAGAGTACTATGATTATGGTGATTATCAATCTATTGTTCATGTGTTGTTTATGATCTTGCATGCTCTCCGTTATTAGTAGAGGCTCTGGCCAAGTTTTTACTCTTAACTCCAAGAGGGAGTAATTATGCTCGATAGTGGGTTCATGCCTTCATTGATACCTGGGACAGTGACAGAAAGTTCTAAGGTTGTGATGTGCTGTTGCCACTAGGGATAAAACATTGATGCTATGTCTAAGGATGTAGTTATTGATTACATTACGCACCATACTTAATGCAATTGTCTGTTGCTTTGCAACTTAATACTGGAGGGGGTTCGGACGATAACCTGAAGGTGGACTTTTTAGGCATAGATGCAGTTGGATGGCGGTCTATGTTCTTTGTCGTAATGCCCAATTAAATCTCACTATATTTACCATGTCATGTATATGCATTATTATGCCTTTCTCTATTTGTCAATTGCCCGACTGTAATTTGTTCACCCAACATGCTTTTATCTTATGGGAGAGACACCTCTAGTGAACTGTGGACCCCGGTCCTATTCTTTCCATAGCATACAATCTACTTGTTTTACTGTTTTCTTTGCAAACATCTTCCACTCGATACGTTTAATCCTTTGTTACAGCAAGCCGGTGAGATTGACAACCTCACTGTTTCGTTGGGGCAAAGTACTTTGGTTGTGTTGTGCAGGTTCCTGGTTGCGCGGAATCCCTGGTGTTGCGCCGCATCACATTTCGCGACCATCAACCTTCAACGTGCTTCTTGGCTCCTACGGTTCGATTAAACCTTGGTTTCATACTGAGGGAAAACTTGCCGTGCGCATCATACCTTCCTCTTGGGGTTCCCAACGGACGTGTACATCTACGCGCATCAAGCACTTTTTCTGGCGCCGTTGCCGGGGAGATCAAGACACGCTGCAAGGGGAGTCTCCACTTCTCAATCTCTTTACTTTGTTTTTGTCTTGCTTTATTTTATTTACTACTTTGTTTGCTGCACTAAATCAAAATACAAAAAAATTAGTTGCTAGTTTTACTTTATTTGCTATCTTGTTTGCTATATCAAAAACACAAAAAAATTAGTTACTCGCATTTACTTTATCTAGTTTGCTTTATTTACCGTTGCTAAAATGGCCAACCCTGAAAATACTAAGTTGTGTGACTTCACAAATGCAAATAATAATGATTTCCTATGCACACCTATTGCTCCACCTGCTACTACAGCAGAATTCTTTGAAATTAAACCTGCTTTACTAAATCTTGTCATGAGAGAACAATTTTCTGGTGCTAGTTCTGATGATGTTGCTGCCCATCTCAATAATTTTGTTGAACTTTGTGAAATGCAAAAGTATAAAGATGTAGATGGTGATATTATTAAATTGAAAGTGTTTCCTTTCTCATTAAGAGGAAGAGCTAAAGATTGGTTGCTATCTTTGCCTAAGAATAGTATTGATTCATGGACTAAATGCAAGGATGCTTTTATTAGTAGATATTATCCTCCCGCTAAAATTATTTCTTTGAGAAGTAGCATAATGAATTTTAAACAATTTGATACTGAACATGTTGCTCAAGCTTGGGAGAGAATGAAAACTTTGGTAAAGAATTGCCCAACCCATGGACTGACTACTTGGATGATCATCCAAACCTTCTATGCAGGACTAAATTTTTCTTCGCGGAATTTATTGGATTCAGCTGCTGGAGGTACCTTTATGTCCATCACATTGGGGGCGGCTACAAAACTTCTTGATGATATGATGATAAATTACTGAATGGCACACGGAAAGAGCTCCACAAGGTAAGAAGGTAAATTAATGAAACCTCTTCCTTGAGTGATAAGATTGATGCGGTGTAACATACTGCTTGTGAATGGTAGATCTAATGTTGATCCAAATAATGTTCCTTTAGCTTCATTGGTTGCTCAAGAAGAAAATGTTGATGTGAATTTCATTAAAAACAATAATTTCAACAACAATGCTTATAGAAACAACTATGGTAACCATATCCTTATCCTGCTAATGGTAATGGTTATGGTAATTCTTATGGGAATTCTTACAACAATAATAGAAGTGTACCCTCTGGTCTTGAAGCCATGCTTAAAGAATTTATTAGTACACAAACTGCTTTTAACAAATCTGTTGAGGAAAAGCTTGATAAAATTGATACTATCGCTTCTAGAGTTGATAGGCTTGCCTCTCGATGTTAATCTTTTAAAGTTGAAAGTTATGCCTAATAATGATCTTGATAATAAGATTACTACAGCAAATGCCATCCAAGTTAGAATTAATGAGAATATAAGATTAATGGCTGAGTTGCGTGCTAGGTGGGATAGAGAAGAAAATGAAAAACTAGCTAAAGAGAATAATGTAGCTAAAGTTTGGACTATTACCACCACTAGTAATGCTAATTCTTCACATGTTGCTACACCTCCTACTATCAATGGTAAAATAATTGGTGTTGGCAATGTTTCTACTCCTAGTGCAAAGCGTACAAAGCTGCCTGAAATTGCTAAAACTGCTGAAACTGCTTGTGATAAAACGCTGAAATTTTTTCCAACCTTGGGAACAATGATCCCATTGCTGTAGCTCATAATGATTTAGATTTTGATGATTGCCACATCTCTGAAGTTATAAAGTTCTTGCAAAAACTTGCTAAAAGTCCTAATGCTAGTGCTATAAATTTAGCCTTTACAAAACATATTACAAATGCTCTCATAAAAGCTAGAGAAGAGAAACTAAAACTTGAAACTTCTATTCCTAGAAAGTTAGAAGATGGTTGGGAGCCCATCATTAAAATGAAATTCAATGACTTTGAATGTAATGCTTTATGTGATCTTGGTGCAAGTATTTCTGTTATGCCTAAAAAGATTTATGATATGCTTGACTTGCCACCATTGAAGAATTGTTATTTGGATGTTAATCTTGCCGATAATGTTAAAAAGAAACCTTTGGGGAGGATTGATAATGTGCATATTACGGTTAACAATAACCTTGTCCCCGTTGATTTTGTTGTCTTGGATATCGAATGCAATGCATCTTGTCCAATTGTGTTGGGAAGACCTTTTCTTCGAACTGTTGGTGCTGTTATTGATATGAGGGAAGGTAATATTAAATATCAATTTCCTCTCAAGAAAGGTATGGAACACTTCCCTAGAAAGAGAATGAAGTTGCCTTTTGATTCTATTATTAGAACAAGCTATGATGTTGATGCTTCTACTCTCGATGTTACTTGATTTGCACTTTCTGCGCCTAGCTGAAAGGCGTTAAAGAAAAGCGCTTATGGGAGACAACCCATGTTTTTACCTACAGCAATTTTTGTTTTGTTGAGTCTTGGAAGTTGTTTACTACTGTAGCAACCTCTCCTTATCATGTTTTTGTGCCAAGTAAAGTTTCTATGTCAAAGTTGATGTTATATTTGGGATCGCTGCGCAGAAACAGCATTGCTGTCTGTCACGAATCTGGGCATAATTCTCTGTAGAAAATTCGAAAAAATCTGCCAATTTACGAGCGTGATCCTCAGATATGTACGCAACTTTCATTAGTTTTGAGTTTTTCCATTTGAGCAAGTCTGGTGCCATTTATAAATTCGTCTTTACGGACTGTTCTGTTTTTGACAGATTCTGCCTTTTATTTCGCATTGCCTCTTTTGCTATGTTGGATTTATTTCTTTGATCCATTAATGTCCAGTAGCATTATGCAATGTCCAGAAGTGAAAAGAATGATTGTGTCACCTCTGAATGAGTGAATTATTAATGATGCACTAACCCTCTAATGAGTTTGCTTGAAGTTTGGTGTGAAGGAAGTTTTCAAGGGTCAAGAGAGGAGAATGATATACTAAGATCAAGAGGAGTGAAAGCTCTAAGCTTGGGGATGCCCCGTGGTTCATCCCTGCATATTTTAAGAAGACTCAAGCGTCTAAGCTTGGGGATGCCCAAGGCATCCCCTTCTTCATCGACAACATCATCAGGTTCCTCCCTGAAACTATATTTTTATTCAGTCACATCTGGTGTTCTTTACTTGGAGCGTCGGTTTGTTTTCGTTTTTGTTTTTGTTTGAATAAGATGGATCCTAGCATTCACTTTGTGGGAGAGAGACACGCTCCGCTGTTGCATATGGACACATGTGTCCTTAGGCTTTACTCATAATGTTCAAGGCGAAGTTTCTTCTTCGTTAATTTGTTATATGGTTGGAATTGGAAAATGCTACATGTAGTAATTCTAAAATGTCTTGGATAATGTGATACTTGGCAATTGTTGTGCTCATGTTTAAGCTCTTGCATCATATGCTTTGCACCCTATTAATGAAGAAATACATAGAGCTTGCTAAATTTGATTTGCATATTTGGTTTCTCTAAGGTCTAGATAATATCTAGTATTGAGTTTTGAACAACAAGGAAGACGGTGTAGAGTCTTATAATGTTTACAATATGTCTTTTATGTGAGTTCTTGCTGCACTTGTTCATCCTTGAGTTTGCTTCAAATAACCTTGCTAGCCTAAACCTTGTATCGAGAGGGAATACTTCTCATGCATCCAAAATCCTTGAGCCAACTACTATGCCATTTGTGTCCACCATACCTACCTACTACATGGTATTTACCGCCATTCCAAAGTAAATTGCTTGAGTGCTACCTTTAAAATTCCATCATTCACCTTTGCAATATATAGCTCATGGGACAAAATAGCCTTAAAAACTATCGTAGTATTGAATATGTACTTATGCACTTTATATTTTATTAAGTTGCTTGTTGTGCGATAACCATGTTTCAGGGAACGCCATCAACTATTGTTGAATATCATGTGAGTTGCTATGCATGTCCGTCTTGTCTGAAGGTCTATCATTTTAGTGGTTGGAGCATGCAAAATTGTTAGAGAAGAACATTGGGCCGCTAACTAAAGCCATGAATCATGGTGGAAGTTTCAGTTTTGGACATATATCCTCAATCTCATATGAGAATAATAACTTTGCTACATGCTTATGCATTAAAGAGGAGTCCATTATCTGTTGTCCATGTTGTCCCGGTATGGATGTCTAAGTTGAGAATAATCAAAAGCGAGAAATCCGAAATGCGAGCATTCTCCTTGGACCTTTGTACAGGCGGCATGGAGGTACCCCTTTGTGACACTTGGTTGAAACATGGCATGCAAAGATCCGGTAGTCCAAGTTAAGTAGGACGAGGTGCGGGCACTATTAGTATACTATGCATGAGACTTGCAACTTGTAAGATATAATTTTCATAACTCATATGCTTTATTACTACCGTTGACAAAATTGTTTCATGTTTTCAAAATAAAAGCTCTAGCACAAATACAGCAATCGATGCTTTCCTCTGCGAAGGACCATTCTTTTACTTTTATTGTTGAGTCAGTTTACCTATCTCCTTCCACCTTAAGAAGCAAACACTTGTGTGAACTATGCATTGATTCCTACATACTTGCATATTGCACTTGTTATATTACTTTATGTTGACAATATCCATGAGATATACATGTTACAAGTTGAAAGCAACCGCTGAAACTTAATCTTCTTATGTGTTGCTTCAACACCTTTACTTTGATTTATTGCTTTATGAGTTAACTCTTATGCAAGACTTATTGATGCTTGTCTTGAAGTACTATTCATGAAAAGTCTTTGCTATATGATTCAGTTGTTTACTCATGTCATTACCTTTGCTTTGATCGCTGCATTCATTACATATGTTTACAAATAGTATGATCAAGATTATGATGGCATGTCACTTCAGAAATTATCTTTGTTATCGTTTTACCTGCTCGGGACGAGCAGAACTAAGCTTGGGGATGCTGATACGTCTCCAACGTATCGATAATTTCTTATGTTCCATGCTACTTTATTGATGATACCTACATGTTTTATGCATTATATGTCATATTTATGCATTTTACTGGAACTAACCTATTAACAAGATGTCGAAGAGCCAGTTCTTGTTTCTGCTGTTTTTGGTTTCAGAAATCCTAGTAAAGAAATATTCTCGGATTGAATGAAACTTTCGCCCAGGGGTCCTATTTTTGCACGAAGCTTCCAGAAGACCGAAGACCTAACGAAGTGGGGCCACGAGGCAGCCGGGGGTGGCCGCGCGGCCTAGGGTTTGGCCGCGCGGCCCTGCCCCTGGGCCTCGTGTGGCCTCGCGTTGACCTTCCGCCCTGCAAAGCCTGTCGCGAAACCCCGGTCGAGAGCCACGATCGGAAAACCTTCTAGAGACGCGCCGCCGCGTCCCATCTCGGGGGATTACGGATCGCCTCCGGCACCTGCGGAGGGGATTCATCTCTAGGAGGACTCTTCATCGCCATGATCGCCTCCGGAGTGATGAGTGAGTAGTTCACCCCCTGGACCATGGGTCCATAGCAGTAGCTAGATGGTCGTCTTCTCCTTGTTGTGCTTCATTGTTAGATCTTGTGAGCTGCCTAACATGATCAAGATCATCTATATGTAATTCTATATGTTGTGTTTGTCGGGATCCGATGGATAGAGAGTACTATGATTATGGTGATTATCAATCTATTGTTCATGTGTTGTTTATGATCTTGCATGCTCTCCGTTATTAGTAGAGGCTCTGGCCAAGTTTTTACTCTTAACTCCAAGAGGGAGTATTTATGCTCGATAGTGGGTTCATGCCTTCATTGACACCTGGGATCGTGACAGTAGGTTCTAAGGTTGTGATGTGTTGTTGCCACTAGGGATAAAACATTGATGCTATGTCTAAGGATGTAGTTATTGATTACATTACGCACCATACTTAATGCAATTGTCTGTTGCTTTGCAACTTAATACTGGAGGGGGTTCGGACGATAACTTGAAGGTGGACTTTTTAGGCATAGATGCAGTTGGATGGCGGTCTATGTTCTTTGTCGTAATGCCCAATTAAATCTCACTATATTTACCATGTCATGTATATGCATTATTATGCCTTTCTCTATTTGTCAATTGCCCGACTGTAATTTGTTCACCCAACATGCTTTTATCTTATGGGAGAGACCACTAGTGAAGTGGACCCCGGTCCTATTCTTTACATAGCATACAATCTACTTGTTTTACTGTTTTCTTTGCAAACATCTTCCACTCGATACGTTTAATCCTTTGTTACAGCAAGCCGGTGAGATTGACAACCTCATGTTTCGTTGGGGCAAAGTACTTGTGTTGTGCAGGTTCCACGTTGGCGCCGGAATCCCTGGTGTTGCGCCGCATCACATTTCGCGACCATCAACCTTCAACGTGCTTCTTGGCTCCTACTGGTTCGATTAAACCTTGGTTTCATACTGAGGGAAAACTTGCCACTGTGCGCATCATACCTTCCTCTTGGGGTTCCCAACGGACGTGTACATCTACGCGCATCAGTAACGAGGTTGAACAAGGTATGGAGATACCGATGATCAAACCTCGGACAAGTAAAATATCGCGAGACAAAGGGAATTGACATCGTATGTAAATGGTTCAATCGATCACTAAGTCATCGTTGAATATGTGGGAGCCATTATGGATCTCCAGATCCCGCTATTGGTTATTGCTCGGAGAGGAGTCTCGACCATGTCCGCATAGTTCGCGAACCGTAGGGTGACGCGCTTAAGGTTCGATGTCGATAAGTAGATTTGAGTATGGTATGGAGACGAAGTTTGTTCGGAGTCTCGGATGTGATCCAGGATGTCACGAGGAGGTCCGGAAGAGTCCGGAGAATAAGATTCATATAAGGGAAGTTGATTTCTGGGTTTCGGAAATGTTCGGGATTTTTCGGTGTTGACTGGAAGGTTCTAGAAGGTTCTGGAAGGTTCCACCATGGGGCCCACGACCCGGGAGGCCCACCGTGGGCCGAGGGGATGCTCCTGGCTAATGGGCCAGGGGCACTTGGCCCCCTAGGCCCAGGCCCGGCCAACCCCCTAGGGTTTCCCTGGGGGGGATCAACTTGGGGGGAGAAAGCCCCTCTCCCCCCTTGGCCGCCGCCCCCTAACCCTAGATGGGAAAGGGGGCCACCCTGGCCGGCCAGCCCCCTATATAAGGGGAGGGTGGCCGGCCACCCATCCCCCCATTGCCTCCTCCTCTGGCCGCCTCTCCCTCCACCATACGCTGTCCGGGCTTAGGCGAAGCCCTGCAGTTTTCTTCCTCCACCACCACCACCACGCCGTCGTGCTGCTGGACGTTGGAGGAGATCTACCACACCTCCGCTGCCCGCTGGAACGGGAGAGGAAGGAGCTTCATCGACACCGTACGCGCGACCGAGTACGGAAGTGCTGCCGGATTGCAGCACCGGGGACGATCGTCTACACCAACAACGAGATTAATCTCGTAGGCTTTGGAATCTTCGAGGGTTAGTCTCATCTCCATCTCGTTGCTTAGATCTAGTAGATTGGATCTTGGGTGTTCCATAGATTAGATCTGTTGGTTTTATTCGCTTTGCGGTAGGAAAATTTTTGTTTTCTATGCAACGAACCCCATCAGTGGTATCAGAGCCACGTCTATGCATAGATCTGTTGCACGAGTAGAACACAATGGTTTGTGGGCGGTGATGCTTTTGTTGCTTTAGTTTGTGTACTTTGCTTCTTGCGGGATGGTGGGATGAAGCGGCCCGGGCTAACTTTACATGACCGCGTCTCATGAGACTTGCTCCACGCTTGACATGCAACTTGTATTGCATAAGTGGCTTTGCGGGTGTCTGTCTCTCCCACCATAGTGAAGATTGTAATTTGCACTTCTATTGTCAACACTAGTATCACCGTTGTGGTTCATGTTCGTAGGTAGATTGGATCTTGCTCGAAAACCCTAAACCACGTAAAAGATGCAAACCAAATTAGAGGCGTCTAACTTGTTTTTGCAGGGTTTGGTGATGTGATATGGCCATAATGTGATGATGATTATATTCGATGTATGAGATGTTCATTGATGTATTATGGCAACCGGCAGGAGCCTAATGGTTGTCTTTAATTTTTGTTAAAGACCTGCGTGTCTATTCATCATGTAATAGCTTTATTCCAAGTAGTTGTTATAGTAGCTATAAGTGATGGACAACCATGAAGCGGCGCCACTGACCTTGACGCCATGCTGGTGATGATGGAGATCATGTCCGTGCTTTGGAGATGGAGATCAAAAGCACAAGAAGAAAGGCCATATCATATCACACATTATGAATTGCATGTGATGTTAATCCTTTTATGCATCTTATTTTGCTTAGATCGCGACGGTAGCATTATAAGATGATCCCTCTCACTAAATATCAAGATAATAAAGTGTTCATCCTTAGTATGCACCGTTGCTAAGACTTGTCGTTTCGAAGCATCTCGTGATGATCGGGTGTGATAGACTCTACATGTGCATACAACGGGTGCAAGCCAGATTTGCACACGCGGATACTAAGGTTGCCTTGACGAGCCTAGCATGTACAGACATGGTCTCGGAACACGGGATACCGAAAGGTAGAGCATGAGTCATATGAATGATATGATGAACACTTTGAGTGTTCGCCTTTGAAACTACATCTTTTCTCGTGAAGATCGGACTTGGTGTAGTGGATTTGGTTCGTGTAATCACTAAGACAATGCGAGGGATGTTGTTTTGAGTGGGAGTTCACCTAGTTAATTTAAGAATTAAAACTGAACTCATTTTATCATAAACTTAGTCTAAACTCTTTGCAAATATGTTGTAGATCATGGCGCCCCCTCCATCAATTTTAACCAGTTCCTAGAGAAAGAAAAGCTTAAGGGCAATGGTAGCAACTTCACTGACTGGTCCCGTCATGTGAGGATTTTCCTCACTGGCGTGAGCATGCAATTTGTGCTCGAAGCACCGCTAGGTCCCCCACCACCTCCTGCAGTGTCCGAGGACATAAAGAATGTTTATGAGACTCGGGTAACTCGGTACTCCGAAATTCAGTGTGCCATCTTGTGCAGTTTAGAGGCAGAGCTCCAAAAGCGTTTTGAGCACCACGACCCATGTGAGATGATGCGTGAGCTCAAACTTATCTTTGAGACTCATGCGGCCGTGGAGAGCTATGAGGCCTCGAAACAGTTCTTTAACTGCATGATGGAAGAGGGCAGCTCCGTTAGTGAGCACATGTTCGCCATGTCCGGACATGCGAAGAAGCTCAGTGACTTGGGGATTGTGATCCCTAACAAGCTGGGTATTCATCGTGTCCTCCAATCACTGCCACCAAGTTACAAGAACTTCGTGATGAACTACAACATGCAGAACATGAACAAAGAGTTACCTGAACTCTTCTCCATGCTGAAGTCTGCTGAAGTAGAAATTAAGAAGGAGAACCAAGTGTTGATGGTCAACAAGACCACCAGTTTCAAGAAGCAGGGCAAGCCTAACAAGGGCAACTTCAAGAAGGGCGGCAAGAAAGTTGCAGCGCCTCCTGAGAAGCCTAAGGCTGGTCCTAAGCCTGAGACTGTGTGCTACTACTGCCAGGGGAAGGGGCACTGGAAGCGGAACTGCACCAAATACTTGGCCGATCTGAAGAGCGGCCACATCAAAAAGAAAGGTATATTTGATATACATGTTATAGATGTCTATCTTACTGGTTCTCGTAGTAGTGCCTGGGTATTTGATACTGGTTCGGTTGCTCACATTTGTAACTCGAAACAGGAACTGCGGAATAAACGAAGCCTGGCAAGGGACGAGGTGACGATGCGCGTTGGAAATGGATCCAAGGTCGATGTGATCGCCGTCGGCACGCTCCCCCTACATCTACCTTCGGGATTAGTTTTAAACCTCAATAATTGTTATTTGGTACCTGCGTTGAGCATGAACATTATATCTGGATCTTGTTTGATGCAAGACGGTTATTCGTTTAAGTCTGAGAATAATGGTTGTTCGATTTATATGAGTAATGTCTTTTATGGCCATGCACCTGAGATGAATGGTTTATTCTTGTTAAATCTCGATAGTAGTGATACACATGTTCATAACATTGATGCTAAGCGAATTAAATTGAATGATAATTCTACTTATATGTGGCACTGTCGTCTTGGTCATATTGGAGTGAAGCGCATGAAGAAACTCCATTCCGATGGACTTCTTGAGTCACTTGACTTTGAGTCACTTGACAGATGCGAAGCATGTCTAATGGGAAAAATGACTAAGACTCCATTTTCTGGCACAATGGAGCGAGCTACAGACTTATTGGAAATCATACATACCGATGTGTGCGGACCAATGAGTGTAGCATCGCGCGGTGGTTATCGTTATGTTCTAACCTTCACGGATGATCTGAGTAGATATGGGTATATTTACTTTATGAAACACAAGTCCGAGACTTTTGAGAAGTTCAAGGAATTCCAAAGTGAAGTAGAAAATCAACGTAACAAGAAGATTAAGTTTCTGCGTTCTGATCGCGGAGGCGAATATCTGAGTTATGAGTTTGGCATGCATTTAAAGAAATGCGGAATACTTTCACAGTTGACACCGCCGGGAACACCACAGCGTAATGGTGTGTCCGAACGTCGTAATCGAACTCTCTTAGATATGGTTCGTTCTATGATGTCTCTTACCGATTTGCCATTATCGTTTTGGGGCTATGCTTTAGAGACAGCCGCATTCACTTTAAATAGGGCACCATCTAAATCCGTTGAAACGACACCGTATGAATTATGGTTTGGGAAGAAACCTAAGCTGTCGTTCCTTAAAGTTTGGGGTTGCGATGCTTATGTAAAGAAGTTACAACCTGACAAGCTAGAACCCAAAGCGGAGAAATGCGTCTTCATAGGATACCCTAAAGAAACAATTGGGTATACTTTCTATCACAGATCCGAAGGCAAAATCTTTGTTGCCAAGAACGGATCCTTTCTTGAGAAGGAGTTTCTCACTAAAGAAGTGACTGGAAGAAAAGTAGAACTCGACGAGGTTGATGAACCTTCTCTCATAGATCAGAGTAGCGCAGTGCCGGAAGAAGTTCCTGTGCAGCCTACACCGATAGGAGAGGAAGCAAATGATGATGATCATGAAACTTCGAACGAGGAAGCTACTGAACCTCGCAGATCGACGAGGGAACGTACCACTCCTGATTGGTATGATCCCTGTCTAAATGTCATGATTGTGGACAACAATGATGAGGACCCTGCGACGTATGAAGAAGCGATGATGAGCCCAGATTCCAACAAATGGCAAGAAGCCATGAAATCCGAAATGGGATCCATGTATGATAACAAAGTATGGACTTTGGTAGACTTACCTGATAGCCGCAAGGCTGTCGAGAATAAATGGATCTTCAAGAGAAAAACAGATGCTGATGGTAATATTACTGTCTATAAAGCTCGACTTGTCGCAAAGGGTTTCCGACAAATTCAAGGAGTTGACTACGATGAGACTTTCTCACCTGTAGCGAAGCTAAAGTCTGTGAGGATTTTGTTAGCAATAGCTGCATTTTTCGATTATGAGATTTGGCAGATGGATGTCAAAACGGCGTTCCTTAATGGTGACATTGAGGAAGAGTTGTATATGGTACAACCCAAAGGTTTTGTCGATCCTAAAAATGCTGACAAGGTATGCAAACTTCAGCGTTCCATTTATGGACTGAAGCAAGCATCCCGGAGTTGGAACCTACGCTTTGATAGAGTGATCAAAGATTTTGGTTTTATACGGACTCATGGTGAGGCCTGTATTTACAAGAAAGTGAGTGGGAGCTCTGTAGCGTTCCTGATATTATATGTAGATGACATATTATTGATTGGGAATGATATAGAACTTTTAAGCAGCATTAAAGGTTATTTGAATAAGTCTTTTTCAATGAAAGACCTTGGTGAAGCAGCATACATTTTAGGCATCAAGATTTATAGAGATAGATCAAGACGCCTAATAGGCCTTTCACAAAGTACATATCTGGACAAGATTCTAAAGAAGTTTAGAATGGATGAAAGCAAGAAAGGGTTCTTGCCTATGTTGCCAGGTAAGGTCTTGAGTAAGACTCAAGGTCCGGCTACGGCAGATGAAAGAGAAAGGATGAGCAAGATCCCCTATGCTTCGGCAGTAGGCTCTATCATGTACGCCATGCTGTGTACTAGACCGGATATCGCACATGCTGTTAGTTTGACCAGCAGATATCAAAGTGATCCAGGGATGGAACACTGGACAGCGGTCAAGAATATCCTGAAGTACTTGAAAAGGACTAAGGATATGTTTCTTTGTTATGGCGGTGACCAAGAGCTCGTTGTAACCAGTTACACCGATGCAAGTTGGAACACCGATCCTGATGACTCTAAGTCTCAGTCTGGGTACGTGTTTATATTGAATGGTGCGGCAGTAAGCTGGAGCAGTTCCAAGCAATGCACGGTGGCGAAATCTTCAACAGAATCTGAATATATAGCGGCTTCAGAGGCTTCATCGGAAGCGGTATGGATGAAGAGGTTCATTGTTGAGCTTGGTGTGGTTCCTAGTGCATTGGACCCGCTAGTCATTTATTGTGACAACACGGGTGCCATCGCCAATGCAAAGGAACCAAGGTCACACAAGAAGCTGAAGCATATCAAGCTGCGTTTTCATTCGATTCGCGAGTACATCGAAGATGGTGAAGTAGAGATTTGCAAAGTACACACAGATCTGAATGTTGCAGATCCGTTGACTAAAGCTCTCCCAAGGGCAAAGCATGACCAACACCAGAATGCCATGGGTGTTAGGTACCTTACAATGTAATCTAGATTATTGACTCTAGTGCAAGTGGGAGACTGTTGGAGATATGCCCAAGAGGCAATAATAAAGTGGTTATTATAATATCTTTGTGTTTATGATAAATGTTTATATACCATGCTATAATTGTATTAACCGAAACATTGATACATGTGTGTTATGTAAACAACAAGGAGTCCCTAGTAAGCCTCTTGTATAACTAGCTTGTTGATTAATAGATGATCATGGTTTCGTGATCATGAACATTGGATGTTATTAATAACAAGGTTATGTCATTAGTTGAATGATATAATGGACACACACCCAAATGAGCGTAGCATAAGATCAAGTCATTAAGTTCATTTGCTATAAGCTTTCAATACATAGTTGTCTTAATCCTTCGACCATGAGATCATGTAAATCACTTACACCGAAAGGGTACTTTGATTACATCAAACGTCATTGCGTAAATGGGTGACAATAAAGGTGGGATTAAGTATTTGGAAAGTGTGAGTTGAGGCATATGGATCAACAGTGGGATTTGTCCATCCTGATGACGGATAGATATACTCTGGGCCCTCTCGGTGGAATGTCATCTGATTAGCTTGCAAGCATATGAATAGTTCATAAGAGATCACATACCACGGTACGAGTAAAGAGTACTTGTCGGTAACGAGGTTGAACAAGGTATGGAGATACCGATGATCAAACCTCGGACAAGTAAAATATCGCGAGACAAAGGGAATTGACATCGTATGTAAATGGTTCAATCGATCACTAAGTCATCGTTGAATATGTGGGAGCCATTATGGATCTCCAGATCCCGCTATTGGTTATTGCTCGGAGAGGAGTCTCGACCATGTCTGCATAGTTCGCGAACCGTAGGGTGACGCGCTTAAGGTTCGATGTCGCATAAGTAGATTTGAGTATGGTATGGAGACGAAGTTTGTTCGGAGTCTCGGATGTGATCCAGGATGTCACGAGGAGGTCCGGAAGAGTCCGGAGAATAAGATTCATATAAGGGAAGTTGATTTCTGGGTTTTCGGAAATGTTCGGGACTGTTCCGGTGTTGACTGGAAGGTTCTAGAAGGTTCTGGAAGGTTCCACCATGGGGCCCACGACCCGGGAGGCCCACCGTGGGCCGAGGGGATGCTCCCTGGCCTAATGGGCCAGGGGCACTTGGCCCCCAAGGCCCAGGCCGGCCAACCCCCTAGGGTTTCCCTGGGGGGGATCAACTTGGGGGAGGGGAAAGCCCCTCTCCCCCCTTGGCCGCCGCCCCCCCTAACCCTAGATGGGAAAGGGGGCCACCCTGGCCGGCCAGCCCCCTATATAAAGAGGGGAGGGGGTGGCCGGCCAACCCCCCCCATTGCCTCCTCCTCTGGCCGCCTCTCCCTCCACCATACGCTGTCCGGGCTTAGGCGAAGCCCTGCAGTTTTCTTCCTCCACCACCACCACCACGCCGTCGTGCTGCTGGACGTTGGAGGAGATCTACCACACCTCCGCTGCCCGCTGGAACGGGAGAGGAAGGAGCTTCATCGACACCGTACGCGCGACCGAGTACGGAAGTGCTGCCGGATTGCAGCACCGGGGACGATCGTCTACACCAACAACGAGATTAATCTCGTAGGCTTTGGAATCTTCGAGGGTTAGTCTCATCTCCATCTCGTTGCTTAGATCTAGTAGATTGGATCTTGGGTGTTCCATAGATTAGATCTGTTGGTTTTATTCGCTTTGCGGTAGGAAAATTTTTGTTTTCTATGCAACGAACCCCATCAGTGGTATCAGAGCCACGTCTATGCATAGATCTGTTGCACGAGTAGAACACAATATTCTCGCATCGCATTTGATTGAATCATTCTCAAGGTTTTTGAGACCTTTGATTCATTACAAGAAAAGTTGCCATGGCCGACGAAGTTGATGTCGCGTCGTGGTTGCTGGTGTACCATGGCCGACGATTTTGGTCCCTCTGTGGTGCATGTCAAAACTTTTTTTTCTCGTTTTTGAGGCCACCTAGCCCGACGAAAGCGGCCAAAACGTCGCGTATGGTGGCCCGGGACGTGGTGCATCTCGAAATCTCGGGTTCGCCGGCCGAGTCAACGCAAATCCGCACCGCCGAGGGATGTAGGGCCCAGATGGCAGCCTCTCTGGCATTGTTTTTTTCTAGATCGCGCCATCTCGTTCAACGTTCTCCGATCGAGCCGTTTACGATGCAGGATCATGGGTCCCGCATGTCATCCTCTATGAACCAAAATTCTTTCTATTCTTGGATTTTTTTACCCCTGATTTCTGGCTACTTCCTTTTTCTTTTGATCCCTTGCCGCCTTGAAACGTTGAGACCGCTGCTGCTAAATGGGACCCACATGTCATCCTCTATGTGCAATCAACTTTCTTTTCTTGGAGTTTTTTTTGGCACCTCAAATTTGGTCACTTGCCTTTTTCTTTCGATCCCCTGCCGCCTCTCAAACGGTGATACCGCTGCTGCGGGACCCGCATGTCATCCTCTATGTACTATAAAACTTTCTTTCTTGAATTATTTTTGGCACCTCATATTTGGTCACTTACCTTTTTCTTTCGATCCCCTGCCGCCTCTCAAACGGTGATACCGCTGCTGCTAAATGGGACCCGCATGTCATCCTCTATGTACTATAAAACTTTCTTTTCTTGGATTTTTTTGGCACCTCATATTTGGTCACTTGACTTTTTCTTTCGATCACCTGCTGCCTCTCAAACGGTGATACCGCTGCTGCTAAATGGGACCCGCATGTCATCCTCTATGTACTATAAAACTTTCTTTTCTTGGATTTTTTGGCACCTCGTATTTGGTCACTTGACTTTTTCTTTCGATCCCCGCCTCTCAAACGGTGATCGCTGCTAAATGGGACCATGTCATCCACTATGTACTATAAAACTTTCTTTTCTTGGATTTTTTGGCACCTCATATTTGGTAACTTGACTTTTTCTTTCGATCCCTGCTGCCTCTCAAATGATGCTCGCTAAATGGGACCCGCATGTCATCCACTATGTACTATAAAACTTTCTTTTCTTGGATTTTTTTGGCACCTCATATTTGGTAACTTGACTTTTTCTTTCGATCCCCTGCTGCCTCTCAAACGGTGATACCGCTGCTGCTAAATGGGACCCGCATGTCATCCTCTATGTACTATAAAACTTTCTTTTCTTGGATTTTTTTGGCACCTCATATTTGGTCACTTGACTTTTTCTTTCGATCCCCTGCTGCCTCTCAAACAGTGATACCGCTGCTGCTAAATGGGACCCGCATGTCATCCACTATGTACTATAAAACTTTCTTTTTTTGGATTATTTTTGGCACCTCATATTTGGTCACTTGACTTTTTCTTTCGATCCCCTGCCGCCTCTCAAACGGTGAGACCGCTGCAGCTAAATGGGACCCGCATGTCATCCTCTATGAGCAATCAACTTTCTTTTCTTGGAGTTTTTTTTGGCACCTCATATTTGGTCACTTGCCTTTTTCTTTCGATCTCATGCCACGTTTGAAACGTGGAGGTACCTGCTGGCTCATGGGACCCGCATGTCATCCTCTGTGTGCTATAAAAGTTTCCTTTGTTGGATTTTTTTCACCCTCTGATTTTTGGCTTGCCTTTTTCTTTTGATCCCCTGCCCCCTTTGAAACGTTGAGTAAGCTGTTGGTTCAAGGGACCCGCATGTCATCCTCTATGTCCATCAAGTTTCTTTTCTTGGATTTTTTTTCACCCCCTAATTACTAGCTACTTTCTTTTTCTTTTGATCTCAAGCCGCATTACAAACATTGAGACCGCTGCTGCAAAATGGGACCCACATGTCATCCTCTATGTACAATAAATCTTGGATTATTTTTGGCTCCTGATATTTGGTCACTTGCCTTTTTCTTTCGATCTCATGCCGCCTTTGAAACGTTGAGTAAGCTGCTGGCTCATGGGTCCCGCATGTCATCCTCTACGAACAATAAAAGTTTCCTTTATTGGAGTTATTTTTGACCCCTAATTTCTGGCTATTTGCCTTTTTCTTTTGATCCCCTGCCCCCGTTGAAACGATGAGGACGCTGTTGGCAGGTCGGTCCCACATGTCATCCTCTATGAACAATAAAAGTTTCCTTTGGTGGATTTATTTTTGACCCCTAAATAATTTCTGGCTATTTCCTTTATTTTTCTTTTGATCCCCTGCCGCCTTGGAAACGTTTGAGAATGCTGCTGCCTCATGGGTCCCGCATGTCATCCTCTCAGAACGATAAATGTTTTCTTTTCTTGGATTTTGTTACCAACTGACTTTTGGTTTTTTATTTTATTTTCGATCCCCTGCCGCCTTTGAAACGTTGACGACGCTGCTGGCTCATGGGTCCCCGATGTCAGCCTCCCCGTACAAGAAACATGTGATATCTTGATTATTTCGCTCTGAGCTATTGCAAACGGATAAATTAAATCTTTATTTTTACATAAACAAACTTATATGTTGAGTGTCCTTGTTTTTTGTTTTTGCGAAGCATAGGACTTTCCTGTTTTTTTAGAAAAATCCGAACTTTCCTGTTTTGGAGTGGGCTGAAATTGTACGAGACAAAAGGCCCAGCAGGATAGTTCGAAGGCCCAGATGTCCAGATACAGCCCAATTGAAATCTTTCTTTTCTTGGATTTTTTTCACCCCCTGATTTCTGGCTACTTCATTTTTCTTTTGGTCCTGTGCCGCCTTGGAAACGTTGAGACCGCTGCTGCAAAATGGGACCCACATGTCATCCTCTATGTACAATAAAGTTTCTTTTCTTGGATTATTTTTGGCTCTTGATATTTGGTCACTTTCCTTTTTCTTTCGATCTCATGCCATGTTTGAAACGTTGAGGAACCTGCTGGCTCATGGGACCCGCATGTCATCCTCTATGTACAATAAAGTTTCTTTTCTTGGATTATTTTTGGCTCTTGATATTTGGTCACTTTCCTTTTTCTTTCGATCTCATGCCATGTTTGAAACTTTGAGGAACCTGCTGGCTCATGGGACCCGCATGTCATCCTCTATGTACAATAAAGTTTCTTTTCTTGGATTATTTTTGGCTCTTGATATTTGGTCACTTTCCTTTTTCTTTCGATCTCATGCCACGTTTGAAACGTTGAGGAACCTGCTGGCTCATGGGACCCGCATGTCATCCTCTATGTACAATAAAGTTTCTTTTCTTGGATTATTTTTGGCTCTTGATATTTGGTCACTTTCCTTTTTCTTTCGATCTCATGCCACGTTTGAAACGTTGAGGAACCTGCTGGCTCATGGGACCCGCATGTCATCCTCTATGTACAATAAAGTTTCTTTTCTTGGATTATTTTTGGCTCTTGATATTTGGTCACTTGCCTTTTTCTTTCGATCTCATGCCACGTTTGAAACGTTGAGGAACCTGCTGGCTCATGGGACCCGCATGTCATCCTCTATGTACAATAAAAGTTTCTTTTCTTGGATTTTTTTCACCATCTGATTTTTGGCTATTTCCTTTTTCTTTTGATCCCCTGCCGCCTTTGAAACGCTGAGTAAGCTGCAGGCTCATAGGTCCGACATGTCAGCCTGTATGAACGATAAAGCTTTCCTTTCTTGGAGTTTTTTTACCCCCTAATTTCTGGCTATTTTCTTTTTCTTTTGATCTCAAGCCGCATTTGAAACGTTGAGACCGCTGCTGCTAAATGGGACCCGCATGTCATCCTCTATGTACAATAAAGTTTCTTTTTTTCTTGGATTATCTTTAGCTCCTGATATTTTGTCACTTGCGTTTTTCTTTCGATCTCATGCCGCCTTTGAAACGTTGAGTAAGCTGCTGAATCATGGGTCCCGCATGTCATCCTCTACGAACAATAAAAGTTTCCTTTTTTGGAGTTATTTTTGACCCCTAATGTCTGGCTATTTGCCTTTTTCTTTTGATCTCCTGCCCCCTTTGAAACGATGAGGATGCTGTTGGCACGTCGGTCCCACATGTCATCCTCTATGAACAATAAAAGTTTCTTTTGATGGATTTATTTTGAACCCCTAATTAATTTCTGGATATTTCCTTTTTTTTCTTTTGATCCCCTGCCGCCTTGGAATCGTTGAGGATGCTGCTGCCTCATGGGTCCCGCATGTCATCCTCTCAGAACGGTAAATGTTTCTTTTCTTGGATTTTGTTTACCAAATGATTTTTGGCTTATTTTATCTTTCGATCTCGTGCCGCCATTAAAACGTTGAGGACGCTGCTGGCTCAGAGGTCCCACATGTCAGCCTCTATGAACAATAAACCTTTCCTTTGTTTGATTTATTATTGACCCATAATTTCTGGCTATTTGCCTTTTTCTTTCGATCTCATGCCGCCTCTGAAACGTTGAGACGCTGCTGGCTCATGGGTCCCACATGTCAGCCTCTATGAACAGTCAAAGTTTCCTTTGTTTGATTTTTTTTACCCTAATTACTGGCTATTTGCCTTTTTTTTATCCCCTGCCGCCTTTGAAACTAAGAGGACGCTGCTGGCCCATGGGTCCCACATCTCAGCCTCTCTGAACGATAAACCTTTCCTTTCTTTTTTTTTCGATCCCGTGCCGCCTTGGAAACGGTGAGACGGCTCCTGCAAAACGGGACCCATATGTCATCCTCTATGTACAATAAATTTCTTTCCTTGGATTATTTTTGGCACCTGATATATGGTCACTTGCCTTTTTTTCGATCCCCTGCCGCCTTTGAAACGTTGAGGACGCTGCTCGCTCGTGGGTCCCATATGTCAGCCTCTAGGAACAATAAACATTTCGTTTCTTGGATTTATTTTTGACCGCTGATTTCTGGCAACTTTGCTTTTTCTTTCGATCCCCTGCCGCCTTTGTTAAAGTTGAGGACGCTGCTGCAAAATGCGTCCCACATGTCAGCTTCTCTGTACGATAATTGTTTCCTCTCTTTGATTTTTTTTCCACTGCTGGCCAATGGGTCCCCGATGTCAGCCTCTATGTACAAGAAATATGTGAATTCTCGATATATTTTAAGCCGAGATATGTAGGATGCTTTTTTTTCGATCCCTTCTGTTTGTTTTTACCTTCAAATGTTGAGGGACGCTACTGGCAAATGGGTCCTGCTCTAGCATTCTCAACTGAAGGAAAAACTGAAATATTGCCTATTCATTTGTTTTTCGTACTCCATGCATCTAATCCATACTAATTGTTGATCCGGGTTTTAGTTCAACTTAATTAGATCAAATTTGATCTACGAGGGAGTATGTAATATATTTTGGGTTCACAACACTGCACTTGTTAACAACAATCTGATGAAGAGGTTTGTCATTTTTTTAAACTACAAATACACTCTAAGATCTTGCACACTAATAGAATAAATCTTGGAACTTTATATAATTAATGACAATTTTGAAATCGACTATATGAATATATCAAAATATAGAGCCCATGTAGATGCGCATACTGGCTATGCGCATTTAAAAAGAATCATAATCATAATTGATACGAAATAAAAATAACTTTATATGTAGAATCTCGGTTTCTAGAGGGCCAATCATAGGATATCCGTGTTTAAATTAGGAAGGGCCCCAATGGCATGAGTCGGAGGCCCATTAAGTGTTTTTGGAATGTTATCAGCGAAGTAAGCAGGCTGACAGCAATCACCATGTACATGGCCGGCGGCAGCCCAAAAGTACAAACAATTGGCCCATGCAGGGAAGGTAGTACTTTTTTTTATTGGGAAGGTTGTCTGGCTAACCCAAAAAAAAAGTGGTGCTACATGGGGTAATACTTGAACCCGGAATGAGATCGAGTGCCTTGATGAAGGCGAGGCACACATAAATAGTACTCCGTACCATGCCTTGCCCCTCCCTTTCAACCGTTGGATAAAAAATAATTAGACAGATGACTATTAACTAGTAACTGCTACAGTACCAACCAATGTACAGGACATGTGCTACAGTACGTCGTCCACAGTGCATGTGCTTTAGAACCATGAACAGTACATATGCTACATGCTACAGTACTTTGATCTTAGCTATCTATTTTCAATCCAACGGCCAAATCTACAAGTCACCGTACTGTTCATCTGTGCCTTGCTTATGTCAAGGCACTGGATCCTGGACACTTGAACCCATGATCGTTGCTGAGGGTTGCCTATTTGCGCATAATATGTTTTGTCAGCGGGCACTTCACTAGTTTGTGCAAAACATATCCAGCGCAGGATTCAAAAAAACATCACGTTTTTTTCTTTACGTAAACAACAAAACATCTCATGTTCATCACAATCCAGCCAACATAAGCACATAATAATTAATAGTACAACTAGAGAGCTGTACACATAAATAAGGTTTGTCAAGCTTCATGCACTAGCCAACGCAACCAAAAGTCCGAACTAATGGAAAGGGCTAGGCAATCCAATTATACATTTCAACATCCCCCCTCACATGTGACCACAATCCAGTAATGGTACCATCATGTTCACCACAATGCATCATTAAAGAGAGCAGTATACTATTATAGACCAGCTCTCTCTAAAGAACATTTGTAAGACAACTTAATACAGCTGTGATTGATATTGTTGCCCCAGCGATGGGTGATAACCTGAACACCATATAACCTTCTCACAGCAATTGTAACCAAATATGAGCACCTGCAATGATTTGGTGTCAAGCTTCTTGAAGGTCAGGAGGTATCCTACCTTCAAGTCATGTGCTTTGACAAACTCTGGCCATCCTTTGTCCATTAAAACATTGCCATCTTGTTGCTTCAGGTCCACAATCCAGGTGCATGCAGTGGACATCTTCAGGTTGATGGACTCTGGACACCCACCGTAAAACCAGGGTAGAACACGACTGGGGATGGAAATCACCTCTAACTCCGATGTACATAGTACCTTGCAGAAGCTGTCAGGGGTATTCTCCTCATCGATGCGCCCAAACACCTTGCACACTGGGGCTGGCTCTACAGATGTCTCCTTCCATGATAAGCTCTCTCCAAGCTTGAGCTTCTTGTTTGAACACTGCAAAAAAGAGGCCTCAATTAGATAATGCCTCTAGCTTCTGACCGTAATTCCAAGCAAATGCATAATCAAAGGCACCTAGCAAACTCAGCGGATCATTGTTCTTATCAAACACACAGTCTGAACAATAAGCTTCTGAATCTAGCTAGGCTGATATGTACAACCTTGTATCATCAAATTATTCAGCATAGTGTATCATTGTATCGCAGAAGCCAAATCGATATAAATAGTAGCTATGAGAATAGAAATCAAGCTAGCATGAGCCATGCATGCTTGCTGGCTATGTCTAGCATCAGAATAATGCATCTGCAGTTCATCATCCGCCAGTACAGATTGACCAAGCAAACAAAAAAAAAATCAGCGTCGGCCTAAAGAGTCCACAAGCCAGACATGCATGCTCGGTGTCCTCATATGTGATCATCGGCCGTGGATTGACCAATAGCATATTTGAACGATTATTACTGCACACATTAGATCCAGTCCCAACATAGCTAGCATGGGTGCATGTGTAACCCGAGTCTTTACCAGAGGATTAATATATACACTGGCTGAGAGAAGTACTGTATATCAAACAATGCTAAGCAACCGGCAATACAGCTTAGATATAATAAAGATGTGACCGGCAACGCTAGTGATTCGGGGGAAACATACCGCCATTGCAGCCATGGACCGAGAGAATCGGGGATGCCGCGCCGCCTTAGTGGAGTTTTTAGATGCGACGTCGCCGCATCCGTAGAGGACGGAGTCCAAGCCGCGTAGTCCGAGCGGTGGTGGACGCCGGTGGTGTAGAGAGAGGACTCAGGGGAGATGGACGGCGAGGGATCTGGGGAGATCTGAAGTTCTGAACATGAGGGGGCTGTGAGAAACTGAGAATGATACATCAGCAATCAGCAAGGGAATAAATGCGCGTGTCCCCCGGTCAAAAAAAATGCGCGTGTCTAGGAGGAACGAAGCCAGGTACGCAGGAATCCACACACAAAACTTCACCCGGCGGGTCACTGGGCTTTATCAGTATCTGGTGGGGTCCGGACCTACAGACCAGTGAGACATGTCGTGTGGGTTATGATCCGTTCAGTGTGCACACAGAAATTGCATTCAGAGCTCAGGGCTTCAGGCTACGTTGTACTATACAGTAATATATCCATTTCTTTTGGTAAAATGAAAACGATACTCCATCTGATCCTCATTACATGATGATAAAATGGATGTCTCTACAACTAATATGTGTCTAGATACATCTATATGAGAGCGTCTGTGTTTGTACTGTGTATCTAAAAAAAATATGGATCGGAGGGAGCATTAAGAGGTGTCCAAAAAAAACTGCAAACAAACATGGATGTAAGCAGTTGAGTATTAAACCAGTGCGTGAAATACCTTTATATCTCGACCATGTAACAATGAATATGAGAAGTTTTTGGGGTTTGACCATCTGCACTTGTGTTTGCTACAATCAGATCAAAAAATTGGTCACTTTTACACTTTCTAAAATAAAATGTATTTTTCCCTGAGATTTTACAAGTTCGTACAAGATAGCATTGACTACATCTGGGATATATCACATTTACACTTACAAATCTATGAATATTTCAAAATATTGAGCTCCGTGTACCTACATATAATACAAATCATCAGACCGCACATTGAAACTACCGCAGCATATCACAGTAAATTAAAATAAAATAAAACAAGTCTAACATATACTATATTAGCTAATTAACAAAGTCTCATCACAGTGTATCTGATCCCCAGTTCAGCTTAATACAAAAACCAAGTTCAGCTTGAACATCAGCAGGGGAGTAACCCAGGTCCAAAAGCAGCATCTAGTTAATTCAATAAAATATTGAGGTTATTCTGATCCCCTCTTCCTAAAAACACTGCAGATCATGCATGCAACTAAGGGTGATCAGCACAAAATATTATCCTCTGGGTGGAGGTGTTACTGTCGTAGATCAACACATTCATCAAGGAAGTGTCTTTCACCTCGAAGACGAGAAGGTCATCAAGCTGCAGTTCATGCGCCTCTGCAAACCCGAACCAACCATCCTTCAAGACCAGTTCACCCTGGTACTCATCGATGTGCACATACCAGGCGCAGCCTACGCTGGTCTTGAGCTTGATAGGCCTGGGAAGAATCCCTTTCAGACATTGCTTGAATTCTCTGGGGATGACCAACATATACATGTCATCGTTGCCGTCCAGTTGCACATAGAAGCGCGAGGGCTGAGGAGGGTCCGCCGAGTGACCAACCCGTTTAGGGCGGCCTTTCCCTCGCCCTTTTAATATACAACGTTGAATTGCTGCATCACGCCTGCCCGTCACCTTTGGCTTTTTGGCTAGTGAATTTCTTTGAATTCTGAACTCGGGGCGGTGCAGAGGACATGTACAATCGACAGTCCTAAGACGTAGTTGCTCATTGACGTTGGAGCGAGTTTGCTTCTGCATCTAGTTAAGCACGGTATATATCAATCAACAGCATATAAATCAGAACGTAGCATACATGGAGAAAATGCATCTAGCTATCTCTTTAATTAGTTTGCACAAAATCTAGCAGCAGCAAGACAATTTGATTTTACAGGTACTGAGCAAGCTTTCAGACTTTCTGAAACAGGTAACATGGAGCATATATTTGTATGTTCAGACTGCGAAACCCTGCTCTGTGATGGATACTATTACTAAACATCTTTTTTTGCCAGAACTAGTACTTAACATCTACTGTTTCCCGTCATTAAAAAAAATTTGCAGAAGAATACTACGGTTTCCCGTCATTAAATTTTAAAGAAAAAAGAACTTGTTTAAGATCCCAACTATCATTGACTACTTACACCTGCATCCTAGTGAGTTCAGGACAACTTACAGCATCTTTTGGTGGTGCCGCCACCGGAGAAGACCGTGCCGCGGGGGTTGGGGTCGGCGCAGCCGGAGAAGCTGGTGCCGCCGCCAGGGAAATCAGTGCCGAGCCAGATGGTGCTTCCAGCGGAGAAGAAAGTACCGCGAGAGATGGAACCGACGCTGCCAAAGGGTAAGAAACGGATGTACTCGTAGATCCTTCTCTAGTCACGATCTGGATAGAAGAGACTGGACGTCCATCAAGCTGCTGGAGGATGCGGTGGATCAAATCGGCTGAGTTCAGGAAATATCGGTGATGTTCATCTGTGTCGGCGAAGCAGCTGCCGGTGGAAGGAGGAGGCGAGCCGTTCATGGCAGTCATTAGTGTAAAAGAGGTGAAGTGGGTGGGAGTATGGGTGGGAGAGAGAGGGTTCGGGACTGAAGTAATTGTAGTCTGCTCTCTCTTTTTTACAAGCATGCGTCCTCAGGCTGATATTTTTTTTAGATACGTACTCAGGCTGCTTTGTCAAACCAGGGCCTCAATGAAGCTAATAGCACGCTATAGCATATCTAGAGGGTCCACGCTTAGTAATTTTGCTCGCTGTGGCGCTATTTGCGAAACAGCATGCTATATCGCCCTAAAACTTCATAGCGTTAGCGCGCTATTTTTTTCAGGCAAGTTGCTTTCACTTTTTCGTGGTGATGAACTAATCTGTTGGTTCCACTTCTAAATCAGAAAATAATATCGCTAATGCTAATATTTTTTAATAAATAATTTATACTATGTTGTTGCCTTGTGAAATGTTGATGTTAGCCTTCTAATATACTTGAGATCTATTTCTATATGTGGTTATGTATGTATGATTCAGTCACTTTTGGACTATATATATCTATTCGTTCTAGTAAAATTATTTATTTTTAGGCTATATTTAGTATTATTTTGAAAATGCTATTTAAAATATACCACACTATTACCACGATATAGCGTCCATATCGTTTGAAGGTGGCTGCCGCTAATTCATTTAGCACGCTATTTTAAACCTTGGTTAAGACGCGTTTGGCGGCCTGCATCCAGGCTGGTGGGGAAATACCGTACCCAAGTGCTTAAAAGATTGCATCTTTTAGCTGGAAAACATTAGGGCATGTCCAACACAGGCGCTACTGCAAGGGCGCTAGGAATTATTTCCTCGTCGTTTGGCGGTTGGAGAGGCTAATCCCAGCGGTAGTCCTAGCGTCGACGCAAAAGAAAGCAGGGGCGTGAAACTCTTTTCACCTGTCCTAGCTAAAGCACCGGAACCAACAGGAAGTCAGTCTGTCATCAGCAATTAGCGCTGCAAGGAGAGTACCTGGAGGATTTTACAATCTTTTGACATTCATTTGTTCTCTATTAGCGCCATATAGTATATAGCATTGTAATGCCCTTATACTCCTCTCAACATTAAAAAAAAGGTGTGCATATACTAATAACAGTTGCTGAAATGAAACTAAAAATAAACAGACATGCACGGTTTACGAAGGATGGAAATACAGAGTTCATCACCATCCGTTTTAAATTATAAGATTAGATTACTTCAATGTGGGTTTACATACGCACTAAAATGAGTAAACAGACACACTGAAATGGGTCCAGGTATATAAGATTCAGAAAAAAGGAAGAGCATCTTAAGATACAGAACAGGTTACTAAATTGTTCAAACATATCGTACAAAAAAGATTATTTGCTCCAGAAAGATTCATGGCTCAGTTTAGGGTTGCATCAACATGCGGATATTTTTCAGACTAGGCTTAAACCACATTGTCGCCTGTCGGGGAAATCCCCAACCATCTTCTGGAAGGGTGATAACTCCCATGAGCTCATTTTCCCCTTGCTGCAGGTTACAACGACAAATACAACTAAATGCTGGTTCCCGAAATGCATAGTACGCGATGTACACACAATTTGACCTCATGAATGGAGTCAATGTTCCATCAGGAGCATTGCCATCATTTATCTTCAGGTTCAATGGATAATTCAGTCCAATGAACAGAGAGTGTGTGCCAAGGCTGTCAACTCGACTCCAATTGGGTCCAATCAGGGATAGATCTTTCTCAAAAACATGTATGACAGGGGCAGGACACTCCCGCAGGATAAGGCCATTACCATGATGCAGAACTTCTGCAGGCTCAAGGTGATCATTGCTACGTATATACCGATCTTCATGGATGATCATCAAGCGCTTGCCATCGGCTGATCGAGCTAAAAACCATCTGCCAGATGGTTCCTTCATCGGTGATGGGATCACGAATGGCGGGGCAAGGTGTGCATCTGCATTGTAAACGGAGACAACAAAAAATAGTGTTTGAATGGCTCGGGAAGACAATAATACCAGTAGCTGCAACTTCACATTTGTAGGATCAAATGGAGGATGCAGTCATTATACTTGTATAAAATCTCGAAGAAATAAAATTGTTCCCATTTGAGATGTATGTTAATTACACTCATATTCATTGATGGTAGATACATGTCTCAACCTTATCTGATCCATGATTGTAATGCTTTGAGTACATCGAATATTGAAATAAATTGAAAGTTTGCATGCATCAATTGATGAAGAGGCCAGGGCTAAGCTCCTTATTCATATTCTGACAAGAGCATGCAGTAACTAATTCAGGAATGCATTCATATACTGCAATAATCTGGTTTGGGTTGACAGATTAGTGCACAGCATATACTACTGTAATTCGTTTGTAGCAATGGTTCAGTCAGGTTAGGATAATTTAATGGTGCACAGTCATTTGAAAGGTGAAAAAAAGTCTTAGTGAGCAATTAGTTATTTCAGTTACAATATATCATGAATGGGCTTGATATTAAAATTTATTGCGAAGTATATCATATGGATTGAAGAATTACCAGCCTGTGATTGATCCCAGCAATATGTGGTGCCGGTCCACCCATCCACCGCAACAATAAAGCCGTTGTGCTCGATGGCATCACTGTAATCTACACCCCAACTAGCAAGAGAGAATAACCTCCACTCCTGGCTACCATTAGCCAGGTAAGCGAGTCCAGAATTGAATAGAGCGATGAGCTTGTAATCTGAGTAATGTCCAGCTTTTGTGGGCACTTCGCAAATTACAATCTTCAACAAAAACATGGCACGCCCATACGTCATGTACCTTTCAGGAGGCAAGTCGGGGAAGCCAATCCATTCCTCCCGAAAAATGTTGCAAGTTTCCGACGATGGTAGGGAGATTTCTTGGTGCGTGTAGATGTTCGCGAGGAACCAGTTCCCACCACTGTCCACGCCGGCGATCCAGTCGCCATTCATGCCAACCCAGAATCTATTGTCCATGAACGGCAGGATGGCTGTGCGCCGAGGATGGTCGAGGGGCACAACGTGGTACACCGTGTGGTGCGCACTACTATCATCATAGTGCCAATGGGCAGAATCGGGCATCAGCAAGCAGGGTCCATCCCAATGGTGTAGATTCATGTTGTCGGCGACATGGCGGCACAGCGTTTTGGAGCATGCGGCCAGCCGGACGTCGACTGTAACGTCCAGACTCTGGGCAATGAGATTGAACAGCTCGGCGGGGAGCTTCCCCCAGTCGCCATCCAGCTGGTCGTCGTTCGATGCCGCCATGGAGACGAGATGGATTTAAAAGGGCGGATGCAAGTATGTGTGATTGGAGTTTTGTAGGAGAGTCGAGCGGGAAGGAGGAGTGCTGCGGTTCTGCGGAGGGGTGAGGAGAGAAAGCTATGCAAATGGGAGATCTAGAGGATGAAAAAACTTCTAGCAGCGGTTGGCGAGTGGAGAACGATGATGGAAGTGGAGAGCCAAGGATGGAAACGATGGACATGAAGAGTAGGAGTGGATATGACTTTTTTTATTCTTCAGCAGCTGCATCGAGGCGCCGAGTAAAACTTCGGCTAGGATAGCACGCCACTACGTCCTGGTGCAGTTACTGTCCCGTCAAATCAGTTTGACCACAGAAATGGTTTCTTTATTACAGTATAACTTAATTTTTTCGAACAATATATACTAGTACTCCATTTAATATAATCACTCCGATTCATATTACTTGTCAAATGATATGGATGAATCTAGAACTAAAATGTGTCTAGATATATCTATATTATAGTCAACTAATATGAATCCGAGTTTGTTTGGTTCAAAGGATTTCTAAAGGTATCTTGTACGGAGTAGGATTTTTACACATAGGGATTTTTCCTATAGAGCTTGCTTGATTCAAAGGATTGAGAACCCTCCAAAATACCTATGGATTGCTTTCTCTACAATCCTATCTCTCGGTAATATTGCTATGTGTCTATAACAACTATGAAATGAACTCAATCTCAATAGAAATTTCCTTTGTCTTTCCTAATCAAACAACTAGTTATTTTATGTCTTCGTTTACAAATTAAGATAATTTTTAGGTTATAGGTAATCGTCGAGCTTATGTGATCATCTTTTATGATCAAACTTACTTGATCAGCCGCGCAAAGGAGCAGCATTGGCCTAGGGAACCGTCGCCACCATTAATAAAAGCTATCCCTTTGGGCACCATGTCTCCCACTACTCGTGTCACGCGCGCATGTGGGTTACGGATGGATGGGCTGGGGAAGCCGGACAGAAAACATGACAACCAGGGGGAAAATGAATAAAAATAATACAAAGTCGAAAATATTTCGAAAAATAAACTTTGTACTTCGTAAGAAACTCCATGCGTTTAGCAAATGCGAAGGCAATATGTAGAAACACGTCTAGACCACGTCTAGAACCACTTCCCAAAGCTTAAGGATTATATTGATTTTTAGAAAGTCAAACTATGTTAAGTTTGACTAAGTTTTTACCAAAAGCATTAATATGCAAGATACAAAATCAATATTATTAGATAGAAAATAAATTATATTTTCATATGGTGTCTACAAAATATTATATGTGCTGATAGATTCTTCTAAGAGTTTGGTCGAACTTTACTTGGTTTGACTTTTCAAGAAAAATATACAAAGCTTTAAGCATTGGAACGGAGGTATTTTTCGAAGCACCTACTTGTCTTTAGAAGACAAAAGAAAACATGGAGTAAGGTTGTTTTTTGTGCAAAAGTTTACGTCAAAATCTGGTTATTTGTGTAAAAAGAATCTCAAATTGTGTTATGTGCAAAAACTGCACCAAGAAGTGGTGGTATGTGCAATTTCCTCCATCACACAAAAGGCAAGCCATTGATACATATATAATTGTGAATAATTACAAAAGTAGTAGGCAGCTAATAAGCGCACATGATTAAACTGCTATGCGAGATCTTCAGCCACCAGAAGTCGTTCCCGCGCCTCTCTAGCATTGAAAATCACGCGTTCTGCGACTTCCATCAAAGAGACAAGCTGAGCTTTGATCCGTTCTCCCAGATGAATGGCCTCGTCACAACTCCTACGAGCACAGGCCGTGATCTCATCCACTTCTAGGAAAGACACCGCCTGCCTGTACCGAAATATCTTGATCCCTAACTCTCTGTTCTCCTCCCGCATGCTGGCAAGATCCAACTTCATCCTCCGACAAGATAAGCAAGGGGAGTGATCCTGCCAAAGGTAACAACAAACATATCGAGCGTTACCGGCAAACGAAGGGCACAAATTGGCTGATTAACGAATATGGTCACTAACATGTAGGACAGACTTAAGTGGTGTCTACATGTCAGTGACTCGAAGTACCCAAAAACCAGCAACCCAAAGTCAGCTAGTAATATTAACCTCCGTCTTCAGCTCCTTCATCCTCTTGAACGGCGGGGAAGCTGGCAACTTATCTTCTTCTACGACCTCTCGCTGGAACCTGACGTCGAAGGATGAGAGATCCTGCGAACGGATGTGCTGCGCCTGCGCGTGCGATTCCCCAGGGCGCTTCTGGCGTAACTCGGAGTTCTCCGCGCCGAGATGCGGAAGTTCCGCTCCCGGGGCCTTGTTGACCCTAAGCCGAGATAGCTCCTGTGTAAGCCGACGAAAAATGTTCAAAATGTTACAGATCAGGCATATCATTACCAGTGCAAACGAGGTAAGTGAATCTCCGGGATCTCGCCCAACGACCGCGGTTGGTCCAATGCCACCACATCTTCTCCGAGATTGACTAACTCCTTTACATCATCTTCTCCGACATTGACTATCTCCTTTACATCATCTTCTGCTCCGAGCTTGACCATCTCCTTTACATCATCTTCTCCTGCGAGCTTGATCATCTGCCTCACATCATCTTCTCCGGCGATATCGACCCTCTCCTGCGGAAGATAACAGATATAAGTCCGAGTATTACCAGCAAAACGAAGGTAATTAAAAGAGGCGTAGTAACCCTTGTGTCCTGGCTAATCAACGGCGGGGACGCTGAGCCCGCATCGTCTCCTCCGAGATCTCCCTTCGCAGGCAGGATTGTTAGAGACAGTGTACTTCTGGTAGTAGTATTTATGCGTGGGGCGCCAGGGGGTCGAGAAGCTAGGACTGCATCTTCTCCTCCGAGCTCTTCCTTGGTAGACATGACAAATGAAACGAGGTGTGGGGGGCGTAAAAGGTATAAAATGGCGGACGGCCGCCCCGCCTCGGCCCTCCAAGGCTTAATTTTTTTGCCTTACTAAACTAAAAACCCTATTTTGCGTCTCACACGGACTGCCCTCAGAGGGCTGCAGGGTCCCATATGCGTGCAGGTCCCACACTTTAGTGAGCACAAATCATATGCGGTAGGTAGGCAAACTTCCAACAATCTTCTTTGTCAAGTGAAGACACGTCGTCAAGACTCTCTCTCTCTCTCCCCCCTTTTGTCATTGAAAAAAAAAGAATATTAGACGGGCGCGTAGCCTGCACTGCAGGGGGGCGATTTTGACAAAAGTAATCCTTTTGGCGAAGAAAAACACAGAAAGCCACACAAAAAGGTTAGTCCAGTGAAATAGATTGCTCAGAGGGTCAGTCCGTAATTTTCTTTGCCAAAAGGGTTATTTCTGTCAAAATCGCCGCACTGCAGGTTTGCAGCACTGAAAAACCTTGCGTGCCAGTCAACATCACTTCCCGGATAGGGGGAAAATATCTAGTGATACCATCCCTTACATGATACCATGATACCACTTCATAATATTTGAATTCTAAGTGTCGAAAAATTTAGAAAAAAAACCTTGTGATGCTACCCTAAATTTGTGGGACCCCAAAAAACTTGCAAATCAAGCCAAAGAAACACACTCTTGTCCCCTACCCCCCCCCCATGATTTTGACCTAAATTTGAAATCAAGCCAAAGGTGGTTCAAAAACGGCAATCGGAAATCATGGATTGTTCATCATTTTTCTATATAGCTAGGGAAAATAGCAGACATGCCATACCAATGTTTTAGAAAAGAGCCCTTCAAAAAAGTGTGGCAACATGTTGGAATTCGACCATCTTAATTTCTTCCCACGTGTGAGCTTTGGTACTACTACTACACAAGAACCATGTCAAACTTTTGAATCATGGCCCATTTTATGTATATATTTGCAACTTTTCATGCACGCATGAAAACTTTGCAAAATATGTGCATTTTGGGTTGTCGCACATAAATGTGTGTTTACTTGTCTGCCACCAATTAATCCAATTCTCATTTGTGGGGAAACATGACACGAGATGGCCATTTCCAAAGTTTCATGAATTATCTCAAAGTGAATCCATATATGTACAATTTTTGGGGGCTAAATTTCATGTTTTAAACCTAGCTAGTATTTGACCAAGATTCAAATGGGCATAAAATTCAAAAAAAAAACAGAAAAATGAAAAACCAAAGCACATAGCCTTCTTATGTCATATAGTAAGAATTCAAGTTGATAAACAAGGTCTAGACATATTCAAACTAGAAAAATCATGTATCTACCCCTAACACTCTAAACTCTGTCTTATGAAGTCAAGCATGAAGAGAAGTGGTTTTGGGTTTCAAACATGGAAATTTCAAAAACCTCCCAAAAGCTTCATTTTAGAGTGACTAAGAAGGATCCATGCTTACCTTTTAATTTTTAGATTTTAAACTTGTTTAAATCTTTGTGAAACCTAGGATTTGACCAAGATTCAAATGGGCATAAAAAATCAGGAAAAAGCCAAAAGAATGATAAACCAAAGCACATAGCATTCTTATGTCATACAGTAAGCATTCAAGTTGATTAACAAGGTCTAGACATATTCAAACTAGAAAATCATGTATATATCTGTCCCTAACCTTAAACTCTGTCTTATATATGAAGTCAATCATGAAGAGAAGTGGTTTGGGTTTCAAACATGAAAATTTCAAGAACATCCCAAAAGCCGCTTCATTTTAGAGTGACTAAGAAGGATCCAGGCTTACCTTTTCGTTTTCATATTATATACTTGTTTAAATCCAGGTCAAACATAGGATTTGACCAAGATTCAAATGGGCATAAAATAAAAAAATAGAAGAATGAAAAACAAAAGCACATAGTCTTCGTATGTCATATAGTAAGCTTTCAAGTTGATAAACAAGGTTTAGACATGTTCAAACCAGACAAATCATGTATCTAGCCCCTAACCATAAACTCGGTCGATCTTATGAAGTCTAGCATGAAGAGAAGTCGTATTGGTTTAAAACATGAAAATTTCAAGAACCACCCAAAATCTTCAAATGGGCATAAAATTCAAAAAAACCAGAAAAATGAAAAACCAAAGCACATAGCCTTCTTATGTCATATAGTAAGAATTCAAGTTGATAAACAAGGTCTAGACATATTCAAACAAGACAAATCATGTATCTACCCCTAACACTCTAAACTCTGTCTTATGAAGTCAAGCATGAAGAGAAGTGGTTTTGGGTTTCAAACATGGAAATTTCAAAAACCTCCCAAAAGCTTCATTTTAGAGTGACTAAGAAGGATCCATGCTTACCTTTTAATTTTCAGATTTTAAACTTGTTTAAATCTTTGTGAAACCTAGGATTTGACCAAGATTCAAATGGGCATAAAAATTCAGGAAAAAACCAAAAGAATGATAAACCAAAGCACATATCATTCTTATGTCATAGAGTAAGCATTCAAGTTGATTAACAAGGTCTAGACATATTCAAACTAGAAAATCATGTATATATCTATTCCTAACCTTAAACTCTATCTTATGAAGCAATCATGAAGAGAAGTGGTTTTGGGTTTCAAACATGAAAATTTCAAGAACATCCCAAAAGTCGCTTCATTTTAGAGTGACTAAGAAGGATCCAGGCTTACCTTTTCGTTTTCATATTTTATACTTGTTTAAATCCAGGTCAAACATAGGATTTAACCAAGATTCAAATGGGCATAAAATAAAAAAAAATAGAAGAATGAAAAACAAAAGCACATAGTCTTCTTATGTCATATAGTAAGCTTGCAAGTTGATAAACAAGGTTTAGACATGTTCAAACCAGACAAATCATGTATCTAGCCCCTAACCATAAACTCGGTCGATCTTATGAAGTCTAGCATGAAGAGAAGTCGTATTGGTTTCAAACATGAAAATTTCAAGAACCACCCAAAATCTTCAAATGGGCATATAACATTCAAAAAACCAGAAAAATGAAAAACCAAAGCACATATATAGCCTTCTTATGTCATATAGTAAGCATTCAAGTTGATAAACAAGCATGTCTAGACATATTCAAACCCGACAAATCATGTATCTACCCCCTAACCCTAAACTCTGCATGTCTTATGAAGTCAACCATGAAGAGAGAAGTGGTTTTTGGGTTTCAAACATTGAGATTTCAAGAACCCCCCAAAAGCTTCATTTTAGAATGACTAGCTAGGAAGGATCCAGCTTACCTTTTCATTTTCATGCTATAGACTTGTTTAAATCTTGGTCAAACCTAGGATTTGACCAAGATTCAAATGGGCATAAACATTCAAAAAAATCAAAAAATCAAAAACCAAAGCACATATAGTCTTCTTATGTCATATAGTAAGAATTGAAGTTGATAAACAAGGTATAGACATATTCAAACTAGACAAATCATGTATCTACCCCCTAAAGCCCTAAACTAGCTTTGTCTTATGAAGTCAAGCATGAAGAGAAATGGTTTTGGGTTTCAAATTAAACATGGAAATTTTCAAAACCTCCCAAAAGCTTCATTTTGGAGTGACTAAGAAGGATCGAGGTTTACCTTTTCATTTTCATGTTTTAAACTGCCTTAGATCTTGGTCAAACCTATGATTTCACCACGACTCAAATGGGCATAAAAATTTAAAAAAATAAAAAAATGAAAAACCAAAGCACATAGCCTTCTTATGTCATATATAGTAAGCATTCAACTTGATGAACATGGCTGGTCTAGACATATTCATAATAGAAAAAACGTGTATCTACCCCCTAACGATTAATTAACTTTGTCTTAATTATGAAGTCAAGCATGAAGAGAAGTGTTTTTGGGTTTCAGACATGGAAATTTTGAAAACCTCCCAAAAACTTCATCTTAGAGTGACAAAGAAGGATCCAAGCTTACCTTTTCATTTTCATGTTTTAAGCTTGTTTAAATATTGGTCAAGCCTAGGATTTGACCAAGATTCAAATGGGCATAAAAATTCTGGAAAAATAAAAAAATAAAAACCAAAGCACATAGTCTTCTTACGTCATATATATCTATAGTAAGCATATTCAAGTAGATAAACAAGGTATAGACATATTCAAAACAGACAAATCCTGTATCTACCCCCTAACCCTAAACTCGGTCTTATGATGCCTAGCATGAAGAGAAGTCGTTTTGGGTTTCAAACGTTTAAGCCAAAAGCCCCATTTCATATATTTCAAATTTGGTTCAAATTTGAAAGACATACAAGTTATAGCACACATAGTGCATACATGTTCACACATACTGCACTAGATGCTAATTAACCCTATAGTTTGAGGCCATTTGGATGAGGTCGAAAAAATCTTGGATTAGAAATGGGGTTGTTCGAACCCCGTAGTTGGATTTTTTATGAACTTGATCTGTAGTACTGGGCAAAACCCTAGTTTAACGTATTTAATTATAGATTCGTAGGTTGATTTTTCTACCTTTTTATTATTATTACTATGCAGCACATGTGTGTTTGCCCGTCGAGTGAAACTCGGAGGAAGAGGGATCACTCGGAAGGAGAGAAGAAGGGAGAGCATTATGGTGTCTCCCCTTTTTCGGGTGATGATGTTGACTTTTGTGCAGGGTTTGTCAGTGAGCAGGAGGTGCGAGCGAGCGAGCGAGCGAGCGAGCGAGGCCGAGAATGAGAGATTTTTTTGTGAGAGGGACAACCGAAGGATCCAGAAGGACCCACAGATTTCCAAAACGCATCCTGATGCGTCTTCTCTTGACAAAGAAGATGGCTTGGAGTTTGCGTACCTACTGCACTTGACTTGTGCTCACTGAAGTGTGGGACCTCACGCATGGGCACCACACGTAAGTGACAGACCTGTTGGCAATGTTGGTGTAAAAACTCGGTTGATTATTATAGTGCATTAGAACAAAGTTTCCTATGGATTCAACGGCAGGAAATCCAAGTTAACTCATTTACATGACATTAATTTTTCCATGAAGCAAAGTTAACACATCTATCAATTGGTACATTTTGGAGTGACTAAGAAGGATCCATGCTTATTCGTTTTCACGTGTTAAATTTGTTTAAATCTTGCTCAAACCTAGGATTTCACCAAGATTGAAATGGGCATGAAAATTCAAAAAAAAATGAAATACCAATGCACATAGTCTTCTTCTGTCATATAGTAAGCATTCAAGATGATAAACAAGGTCTAGACATATTCAAACCAGGCAAATCATGTATCTACTCCCTAACGACCCTAAACTCCGTCTTATGAAGTAAGGCATGAAGAGAAGTGGTTTTGGGTTTCAAACATGCAAATTTCAAAAACCTCCCAAAAGCTTCATTTTAGAGTGACTAAGAAGGATCGAGGCTTACCTTTTCATTTTCATGTTTTAAACTTGTTTAAATCTTGGTCAAACCTAGCTAGTATTTGACCAAGATTCAAATGGGCATAAAATTCAAAAAAATCAGAAAAATGAAAAACCAAAGCACATAGCCTTCTTATGTCATATAGTAAGAATTCAAGTTGATAAACAAGGTCTAGACGTATTCAAACTAGACAAATCATGTATCTACCCCTAACACTCTAAACTCTGTCTTATGAAGTCAATTAAGCATGAAGAGAAGTGGTTTTGGGTTTCAAACATGGAAATTTCAAAAACCTCCCAAAAGCTTCATTTTAGAGTGACTAAGAAGGATCCATGCTTACCTTTTAATTTTCAGATTTTAAACTTGTTTAAATCTTTGTGAAACCTAGGATTTGACCAAGATTCAAATGGGCATAAAAATTCAGGAAAAAACCAAAAGATTGATAAACCAAAGCACATAGCATTCTTATGTCATATAGTAAGCATTCAAGTTGATAAATAAGGTCTAGACATATTCAAACTAGAAAATCATGTATATATCTGCCCCTAACCCTAAACTCTGTCTTATGAAGTCAATCATGAAGAGAAGTGGTTTTGGGTTTCAAACATGAAAATTTCAAGAACATCCCAAAAGCCGCTTCATTTTAGAGTGACTAAGAAGGATCCATGCTTACCTTTTCGTTTTCATATTTTATACTTGTTTAAATCCAGGTCAAACATAGGATTTGACCAAGATTCAAATGGGCATAAAATAAAAAAATAGAAGAATGAAAAACAAAAGCACATAGTCTTCGTATGTCATATAGTAAGCTTTCAAGTTGATAAACAAGGTTTAGACATGTTCAAACCAGACAAATCATGTATCTACCCCCTAACCATAAACTCGGTCGATCTTATGAAGTCTAGCATGAAGAGAAGTCGTATTGGTTTCAAACATGAAAATTTCAAGAACCACCCAAAATCTTCAAATGGGCATAAAATTCAAAAAAACCAGAAAAATGGAAAACCAAAGCACATAGCCTTCTTATGTCATATAGTAAGAATTCAAGTTGATAAACAAGGTCTAGACATATTCAAACTAGACAAATCATGTATCTACCCCTAACACTCTAAACTCTGTCTTATGAAGTCAAGCATGAAGAGAAGTGGTTTTTGGGTTTCAAACATGGAAATTTCAAAAACCTCCCAAAAGCTTCATTTTAGAGTGACTAAGAAGGATCCATGCTTACCTTTTAATTTTCAGATTTTAAACTTGTTTAAATCTTTGTGAAACCTAGGATTTGACCAAAGATTCAAATGGGCATAAAAATTCAGGAAAAAACCAAAAGAATGATAAACCAAAGCACATAGCATTCTTATGTCATAGAGTAAGCATTCAAGTTGATTAACAAGGTCTAGACATATTCAAACTAGAAAATCATGTATATATCTATTCCTAACCTTAAACTCTGTCTTATGAAGCAATCATGAAGAGAAGTGGTTTTGGGTTTCAAACATGAAAATTTCAAGAACATCCCAAAAGTCGCTTCATTTTAGAGTGACTAAGAAGGATCCAGGCTTACCTTTTCGTTTTCATATTTTATACTTGTTTAAATCCAGGTCAAACATAGGATTTGACCAAGATTCAAATGGGCATAAAATAAAAAAATAGAAGAATGAAAAACAAAAGCACATAGTCTTCTTATGTCATATAGTAAGCCTTGCAAGTTGATAAACAAGGTTTAGACATGTTCAAACCAGACAAATCATGTATCTAGCCCCTAACCATAAACTCGGTCGATCTTATGAAGTCGATCTAGCATGAAGAGAAGTCGTATTGGTTTCAAACATGAAAATTTCAAGAACCACCCAAAATCTTCAAATGGGCATATAACATTCAAAAAACTAGAAAAATGAAAAACCAAAGCACATATATAGCCTTCTTATGTCATATAGTAAGCATTCAAGTTGATAAACAAGCATGTCTAGACATATTCAAACCCGACAAATCATGTATCTACCCCCTAACCCTAAACTCTGCATGTCTTATGAAGTCAACCATGAAGAGAAGTGGTTTTTGGGTTTCAAACATTGAGATTTCAAGAACCCCCCAAAAGCTTCATTTTAGAATGACTAGCTAGGAAGGATCCAGGCTTACCTTTTCATTTTCATGTTATAGACTTGTTTAAATCTTGGTCAAACCTAGGATTTGACCAAGATTCAAATGGGCATAAACATTCAAAAAAATCAAAAAATCAAAAACCAAAGCACATATAGTCTTCTTATGTCATATAGTAAGAATTGAAGTTGATAAACAAGGTCTAGACATATTCAAACTAGACAAATCATGTATCTACCCCCTAAAGCCCTAAACTAGCTTTGTCTTATGAAGTCAAGCATGAAGAGAAGTGTTTTTGGGTTTCAGACATGGAAATTTTGAAAACCTCCCAAAAACTTCATCTTAGAGTGACAAAGAAGGATCCAAGCTTACCTTTTCATTTTCATGTTTTAAGCTTGTTTAAATATTGGTCAAGCCTAGGATTTGACCAAGATTCAAATGGGCATAAAAATTCTGGAAAAATAAAAAAAAACCAAAGCACATAGTCTTCTTACGTCATATATATCTATAGTAAGCATATTCAAGTAGATAAACAAGGTATAGACATATTCAAAACAGACAAATCCTGTATCTACCCCCTAACCCTAAACTCGGTCTTATGATGCCTAGCATGAAGAGAAGTCGTTTTGGGTTTCAAACGTTTAAGCCAAAAGCCCCATTTCATATATTTCAAATTTGGTTCAAATTTGAAAGACATACAAGTTATAGCACACATAGTGCATACATGTTCACACATACTGCACTAGATGCTAATTAACCCTATAGTTTGAGGCCATTTGGATGAGGTCGAAAAAAATCTTGGATTAGAAATGGGGTTGTTCGAACCCCGTAGTTGGATTTTTTATGAACTTGATCTGTAGTACTGGGCAAAACCCTAGTTTAACGTATTTAATTATAGATTCGTAGGTTGATTTTTCTACCTTTTTATTATTATTACTATGCAGCACATGTGTGTTTGCCCGTCGAGTGAAACTCGGAGGAAGAGGGATCACTCGGAAGGAGAGAAGAAGGGAGAGCATTATGGTGTCTCCCTTTTTCGGGTGATGATGTTGACTTTTGTGCAGGGTTTGTCAGTGAGCAGGAGGTGCGAGCGAGCGAGCGAGTCGAGCGAGGCCGAGAATGAGAGAGATTTGTTTTTTTTGTGAGAGGGACAACCGAAGGATCCAGAAGGACCCACAGACTTCCAAAACGCATCCTGATGCGTCTTCTCTTGACAAAGAAGATGGCTTGGAGTTTGCGTACCTACTGCACTTGACTTGTGCTCACTGAAGTGTGGGACCTCACGCATGGGCACCACACGTAAGTGACAGACCTGTTGGTGTAAAAACTCGGTTGATTATTATAGTGCATTAGAACAAAGTTTCCTATGGATTCAACGGTAGGATCCAAGCTTACCTTTTCATTTTCATGTTTTAAGCTTGTTTAAATATTGGTCAAACCTAGGATTTGACCAAGATTCAAATGGGCATAAACATTCAGAAAAAATCAAAAAATCAAAAACCAAAGCACATATAGTCTTCTTATGTCATATAGTAAGAATTGAAGTTGATAAACAAGGTCTAGACATATTCAAACCAGACAAATCGTGTATCTACACCTAACCCTAAACTATATCTAATGAAGTCAAGCATGATGAGAAATGGTTTTGGGTTTCAAACATGGAAATTTCAAAAACCTCCCAAAAGCTTCATTTTAGAGTGACTAAGAAGGATCCAGGCTTACCTTTTCATTTTCATGTTTTAAAATTATTTAAATCCTGGTCAAAACTAGGATTTGATCTTGATTCAAATGGGCATAAACATTCAGAAAAAAACAAAAAATCAAAAACCAAAGCACATATAGTCTTCTTATGTCATATAGTAAGAATTGAAGTTGATAAACAAGGTCTAGACATATTCAAACCAGACAAATCGTGTATCTACACCTAACCCTAAACTATATCTAATGAAGTCAAGCATGATGAGAAATGGTTTTGGGTTTCAAACATTGAGATTTCAAGAACCCCCCAAAAGCTTCATTTTAGAATGACTAAGAAGGATCCAGGCTTACCTTTTCATTTTCATGTTATAGACTTGTTTAAATCTTGGTCAAACCTAGGATTTGACCAAGATTCAAATGGGCATAAACATTCAGAAAAAATTAAAAAATCAAAAACCAAAGCACATATAGTCTTCTTATGTCATATAGTAAGAATTGAAGTTGATAAACAAGGTCTAGACATATTCAAACCAGACAAATCGTGTATCTACACCTAACCCTAAACTATATCTAATGAAGTCAAGCATGATGAGAAATGGTTTTGGGTTTCAAACATTGAGATTTCAAAAACCTCCCAAAAGCTTCATTTTAGAGTGACTAAGAAGGATCCAGGCTTACCTTTTCATTTTCATGTTTTAAACTTGTTTAAATCTTGGTCAAACCTAGGATTTGGCCAAGATTCAAGTTGATAAACATGGTCTAGACATATTCAAACTAGAAAATCATGTATCTACCCCTAGCCCTAACCCTAAACTCTGTCTTATGAAGTCAAACATGAAGAGAAGTGGTTTTGGGTTTCAAACATGCATGGAAATTTCGAAAACCTCCCAAAAACTTCATCTTAGAGTGACTAAGAAGGATCCATGATTACCTTTTCATTTTAATGTTTTAAACTTGTTTAAATCTTGGTCAAACCCTAGGATTTGGCCAAGATTCAAATGGGCATAAACATTCAGAAAGAACAAAAAATGAAAAACCAATGCACATGCATAGTCTTCTTAGGTCATATAGTAAGCATTCAAGTTGATAAACAAGCATGTCTAGACATATTCAAACCCGACAAATCATGTATCTACCCCATAACCCTAAACTCATCTGTCTTATGAAGTCAACCATGAAGAGAAGTGGTTTTGGGTTTCAAACATTGAGATTTCAAGAACCCCCCAAAAGCTTCATTTTAGAATGACTAAGAAGGATCCATGCTTACCTTTTCACTTTCATGTTTTAAACTTGTTTAAATCTTGGTCAAACCTAGGATTTGACCAAGATTCAAATGGGCATATATAAACATTCAGAAAAAACAAAAACCAAAAACCAAAGCACATATATATATAGCCTTCTTATGTCATATATATATATAGTAAGCATTCAAGTTGATGAACAAGGTCTAGACATATTCAAAACAGAAAAGGCATGTATCTACCCCTAACCCTTAACTTTGTCTTATGAAGTCAAGCATGAAGAGAAGTGGTTTCGGGTTTCAAACATGGAAATTTCTAAAACTTCCCAAAAGCTTAATTTTAGAGTGACTAGGAAGGATCCAGGCTTACCTTTTCATTTTCATGTTTTAAGTTTGTTTAAATCCTAGTCAAACCTAGGATTTGACCAAGATTCAAATGAGCATAAAAATTCAGAAAAAATCAAAAAAAATGAAAACCCAAAGCACATAGCCTTCTTACGTCATATATATAGTAATTAAGCATTCAGGTTGATAAACAAGGTCTAGACATATTCAAAACATACAAATCATGTACTCCGTATCTACCCCCAACCCTAAACTATGTTTTTGGGGGATTTCTTTGACGAAGTTATAACACCCCCACATTTCACATTGGAATTACTTTCAGTAAATCAGCATAAAGTCGTTTAAATGTGCGAAACTATCTTGAAAGTACTAAAACCGTAAAAGTTGGGAATTGGCACTAAAATATGGCGTAATTTATCTAAAAAATGTAGAGTTGCCAGTTTGACCCGTATCTTATATGTACACCATTCACAAAATAAACATATTTTGTCATCTAGAAAATGAAAAAAATATTTTTTATACCGAAAAGTTGAAAAGTCTAGTCATTAACATTGTTGGGAATGGCAAGATGCACCACCATGCCCAATTTGGGCACATTGTAACAAACTGTGCCACAAATATGGCCATAACTATATCATTTGGCTTGCAAACCATGAATCTTCATACACGATAGTCCGCTTTGTGAAGACATTTTGTTTTTCACTACCCTATCACATGTTTCTTATTTTCCCTGTCAACTAACACATACAAGCACACTCCATGTAGAAGGGTTTCATTTTTCAGGTTTTCTTCAGTTTCATTTATTTATTTCAAAACCAGGTCAAAATGTTTTACATGATTATCCTGCAAAGGGGTTGAATATTTCAGTACTATCGCTGGTTTCTATATATAGTAAGTAATATGTATATAAAAATTATTTATGGGGACTTGTAGGACCAAGTTATAACATATCTACAATTCAAATTTGAATTACTTTCAATAAATCAGCATAAAGTCATTTAAATGTGCGAAACTAGCTAGAAAGCACTAAAAACCGTAAATTTGGGATTTGTCATTAAAATATGGCGTAATTTATTTAAAAAATGTAGATGCGCCATTTTGACCCATATCTTTTCTACCCCATGCACAAAAAAACATATTTTATCATCTAGAAAATGAAAAACGATTTTTTATACCGAAAACTTGAAAAGTCTAGTCATCAACATTGTTAGAAATGGCAAGATGCACCACCATGCCCAATTAGGGAACACTATAACAAACAATGTTGTCCAGGGATAATCAAACTTGGTAATATGAACTATGAGATTGAACAAAACGTTATATTTGGTTTACCCTTTGAACCTCCTAACTTACCACAACATTGACTTCTTATTTTTATTTACAAATAGATATTTTAATATCCCATTGTTGTGCAATAATATATGTTTTTTATTATCTCAAATCAATTAGCATTTGATTTTAAAAAACTACCATAATAATTCATGAGAAAGCGTTGAACAAGTTTCAGAATGTAATTTTAGACTTGATAGTTGATATGACCAATAATAGACTTAAATTAAATTGGATTTCAAAGTTCAGATTTTATAAGCGAATATAGTTTCATGTTGCAGACTATGTATTAGCTTGAGGGGCACCCCTAGAATAAAGTAGGTCGGTCACTTACGTGTGGTCCCATGCGTGTAGGTCCCACACATCAGTGAGCACAAGTCACGTGCGGTAGGTAGGCAAACTCCCAGCAATCTTCTTTGTTAAGTAAAGACGCGTCGTCAAGACTCTCTCTCTCTCTCTCTCCCTTTTGTCGCTGAAAAAAAATGAATATTAGACGGGCGCGTAGCCTGCACTGCAGGTCTACATAACTGAAACCCTGTGTGCCAGTCAACATCACTCACCGAAAAAAGTGAAGCATTTCTTTTCACCATAAATAACAGCGGCCCCGTGAGGCACTGCTCTCCCTTTCTCTTTCTCCTTCCGTGTGATCCCTCTTCCACCTTTTATCCTTTGCACGATCGAAACTCCACTTATTGTTGTCATTGTTGCACAAAACACTCACTTAACCTGTTCTTTTGCACATATCACCAACTCATGTATTTGTTGCACAAAGGTCTAAATCTGTCGCTAAGCTACTTTACTCTAAATCTGATGACCGGGACCTAGAAGGTAGTGATATCCATTGTCATTGTGTAGTGTGTTTTTTAGAACTCTAAAAGAATATGAAAATATTTTAGCAATTGAAATAATATAAATTAACTAATATGGGATCGATAGTCATGAAATATATTTTCTACTATCCGGCCAATATCAAGTGTCATGAAATATATTCATTGTAAACTTAGTGATAATCACTCGAGTTTGATATGAATGGCCTAGCTAGCTATGGGCATCTCCCACTATATATGTTGTCCACACGACCAAGCAACAAGCATCCATGAGGAAAGTTTCTTATGGGTGACTTTCATCTCTGCCGCAAAACACGCGCCGAAATTGTTGGCGCGTCCCATTTTCAAGCTACCCCAAAACCTGCGGTTTGCCCGTCGGCCTATAAACATCGGTCCACAGAGGATATTTCCCTGTAGAGCACAATTCGAACACCACATCTTTCTCATGCTTCTACCAGGCACACTCCCACGACGACGGCCGTGCCCCACCGCCCCTCCTCACCATCACTGCCTTCTCACCGGCCACCGTAGTGACCGACCACGTTTTACCGGCTCCCTTGCTGCCTAGCAAGCCGGATTAGCTTCCTCGACGCCGACGTTCACCGCGCCATATCTCCTCCGGATCTGCTTCCCCGACTCTGTAGTCCACCTCACCGGAGATCGAGATGGGCAAAAAACGCGGCCCCAAAGTCGACCACCCCCAACCAAAGAGTAAATCCGCCCGGGCCTCAGACGAAGGTTGATGAATACTTTACATGTCCGCTTTTGTTATATGCATTTGATTTCTTACACTAGTTTTCGTTGCTTTCTTGCAATGCATTCTTGCTGATATTAGATCAGTGTAGATAGTTGTTTGCCGCGTAGCTATATGAGATCTTAACCTTACATCTGCTGATCGAGAGGAAGATCGAGGTTATGTCCGCTTTCGTTATGCATTTCTTTTCCGAGAATCACTTCTGTGTGATATGTTTTGGGGGTTTGAAGTATGCATTTTACAAAGGTTATGATAGCAGTCAAGCTAGCAGAGCAATTTGTTGATAGTATTAAACTGCCTGTATTTTTTTTATCTCGGAACTCTGCTGATCGTAACCTTACATCTGCTGATGGAGAGGCAGAGCTTATGTCCGCTTTCGTTACGCATTTCTTTTCCAAATATCACTTCTGTGCGGTACTTTTTTGGGGTTTGAAGTATACTACATTACTACCTCCACCCCAAACCTGAAGGCTTATTTATAAAAGTCAAACCAAGTAAAGTTTGACCAAACTTTCAGAACAATCTATCAAGAAATATAATATTTTGTAGATACCGTACGAAAATATATTCGTTATCTATTTAATGATATTAAATTTGTATTTTGCATGTTAATGATTTTTGATAAAAACTTCGGGATGGTGGTAGTACGTATTACAAAGGTTATGATAGCAGTCAAGCTAGGAGAGCAATTTATTGATAGTATTAAACTGCCTGTATTTTTTTCTATTTGCAACTCTGTGTGCGCCATGTGGAATTGCATGCTCTAGCCAGTTCATCCAATGAGGTTTTATCACTTAACACCAGAAGTTCAGGATTTTTTTTATCACAGAACCACAACCCTAGAAATTTGTATCACAAAACACTAACATTTGGGGTAATTGTTTCGCAGAATACATGATCTCTGTTTGATAGCCCATTAGTGACCTCCGGCCACCGTCAGTTTAAGAGTGACCGCAGGAGAAAGACAATTAGACTTTATTTTGTGGTATTTGCTGTTAAACGCAAATACAAAGCTGTTTGTCAACACTAGTTGTTAAATCTTAAGTCCAGACAGTTCAAAATAAAATCTTATGTCCAGGGTAGTTGTATTGGTAAACATTATCAAAACCTTATGCTGGTACAGAATATATTACCCAAATCTCATGTTCTTGTGTGGTTATAATTTCTTGTGGATATTTGTCATATGGTAATTCATTTGTGTGTAGCATATGTAACAAGTGTGACTCATATTCTCATTTCCACAGAGTGTCTACAAAATTTCACACCAAAATTCATTTGTTTGTAGCAAACATGCTCACGTACTGTAAATTGGTGTCACGCTGTAGGGTCATGCTCTTGTCAAGCCGACTAATGACAAATAATGTGTTATGTGAAATAATTTCCCCAAATGTTGGTGTTTTGTGATTAAAAATCCCCAACTTGTGGTGCTAAGTGATAAAACCACTCATTCAATAGACCGAGCCTTAGGCATGTATCATTAGATATTTTTTTAGGAAGGCTGCAAATATTTATTTTGAATACTGCGTTGCTACTTGCTAGGATTTGAACTCAGGACCTTGTAGGTCTGATACCATTTCGAATTGCATGCTCTAGCAAGTTCATCCAATAGATCGATCTGTTGGAATTTGGAAGACCCTAGGCAATTATATTAAGCACACGCCATTCCATATGGTTAACCATTGGCATGAAAATGACACTTATATGTGTTTGAGTCTATATGTGGATTGCTTAGCCCTTTCCATCAGTTCGGACTTTTGGTTGCGTTGGCTACTGCATGAAGCTTGACATCATACTTATCCTAAAAATTGTTGCTGCTGCCCTTTGTTGCCCAACATAAATTATTTTTGAGCCATAATTTGTTTGCCCTTTCCATCAGTCCGGACTTCCGGTTGCGTTGGCTAGTGCATGAAGCTTGACAATATGAACATCAATTATTTTTGAGCCATAGTTTGTTTGTCATTACACCTTTTGAGCAGTCTCACTGCTACTATTAATTTGTTCTTATATGCACAGTTCCATGATAAATCTCATCTGCATTTCTCGCCAATGCATGTTAGGTCTTCCACTCGAGAATGAGTACGAAGAGCAACGGAGGCAAACTATTCTGCATAATAGCCGAGTTGCAGCCTCGTTGGGCCTAACACTACATCCTTCTACAAGGTCTAGTGCAAAAACGCCACCCACCTCCCTCACAAAGGATACGGAACATTCCTCTGATTCAGAATTTGATCCTGCTGATTGTGATGGCGAGCTGACTCAGGAAGATGCCCTGGTCGACTATCGTCTGCAACACAACAAGGTGAGTTTTCTCTGTCCTGTCATCGAATTATTTGTCCCAACTTCCATTTGTTGTATCCCAGTCCTACCAAATATGTTACCCATGCCATGTTCAATCTCATTACTACAATTTTTCCTGCTTAGTTAACGCCTCATATATGTTTTGGCATATGTTGCCTGACTGTTTTTCCATTCCATCTGCATATCATCATCATATAATATTGTACATTGAAATATCATTTATGTGTGACAGGCATCTGCAGATTCGGGAAAGAACTTTTCAAGAACGAATAGGAGGAAGAACACTCAACAGGAACCTCAGGCTGATACCGGAGGATGGGTGACAGTGCGTAATAAAAAAAGAGTTAAGCCTGATGCTCGTGCTGCTCCTCCTATTACAAGGTCTAACAAGAGACTGACACGAGGTGGCGAACAGGCCAAGAATGATAACAGTAAAAGGTCTCGTAAAAACCACAAACCATCGAATCAGACAGAAGTAGCCCCAGCATGTACCAGCCCACACATTCCACAACCACCAGTTGCCAATACTGTTTCTCAGCAACAATTGCCAACAGAACCAGTTTCCACAGCAAATTCTAGCCAAGAATTGGCACCATCAGGAGTGGTGGTAGGTAATAATGGCCAAGGACACATGATGCTAGTCCCAGATGATACAGCCTCAAATGTCCAAACAGTGCTGCCACAACACCAGCAAACTGGTGATGATCTCCCTCCGACCCTTAGTCCTGCGAAAGACAACTCCTCTCCCGATGATGAGACCCACGCCAAAAAAGGTAATACTTTTTTCAAGACTTGTAGTTTAATGCTCCCTTATGTATCTATATACCATGATAGCTTGATGTAATGCTTAACTTGGTAGGTTCGCCACGATCAATAAAAACGAGGGGGCCAACGGTAGGAAAAAAACTTGCAGCTAAGATTTCCGGAATGGGTTCAAGATTTCGCATCACATCTATTGTAGGTGGCAGAAGGCCACTTCATCCGCATGAATCTTCATATCTTGTATCACAGGTTGGCCATTTTATCAGGAATGAACTTCCTACCTTCCCATTGTGGAAGCAGCACGTTGACACCCCTTCACAGTTCGAGAGTTTAGTGCATAATTTACACGTAAGTCATGCTTCTCCTGGTAATGATAAATTATTCCACATTGATCTGTCCCATTTCTTGTAGCTTACTGTTGTTTCTATGCTATATAACTCACCAATCATTCCACCGTTGTGAGCAGTTAAGGTTTGAATTCGATGAGGATAATGAGGATGTAAAGTTTGTCATCGCTTCCATATTCAAAGAATTGTTGCGCCAGCACCGCTATAAGCTTAAGGCGACATACTTCACTGGCCAGATTACTGCCAATGTTCGAACAAAGTCTCCTGCACCCTGTATGACTGACGAGCAGTGGGGAGATCTTGTCAAGCATTGGTCTGATCCAAAGAATGTGGTATGGCTTATGAGGACCGTGAAACCAGATTAAATTCCGAATACTTATTTTGCGCCAGTGTCTCACTAGTCTCCTTTTGCAGACGTTGTCTAAAAGGAACCAGGCTAACCGCTTGAAACAACGTTTACCAAGCCGTACAGGATCTCGTCACTTGGTTGGGCATCTCTGGCAAAAAGTAATGCCCCGCTGGTCTGTACTGCTACATATGTTACTCGTAAATTGTGTAGAACTCCGTGTGCATGTTATATTTCCATCCTCCATTTCAACCACGTTATTTGATCTCCATATGATTGTACAAAAATGCAGAAAGTAGATCATGCAAACAACATGCAACCAGACAAAGAGATGACTCTGGCAGAGCAGTTCGAGGCATGCCAGAAGAACAAACATAATGTGATAGGAGAACTTGCAGAAAGTGTTATTGTAAGTCTTCTTTATGATTTAAATTTTTTAACTACACACTTGCCAATTTGTAGGAGCAATATGTCAATATGATCTTGTAGGCGTTTTTGTGAAAATGCATTTGATGTGTAATCAGGCATACCAACTTGTAGGATTAGAAGTAGTTCATACACATTAAATCTACCGTCTGCATGTTTCTCTGTAATAACTTTTATTTTTACACGACTCAAAACTTTTCAGGCAAATATGAAATTGGAGATGGCAAAACCCGGGAAAGATGGTATGGAAAAAACTCTAGAAGAATGTATGGAGACATTTACCATGGTACTTAAAAATAAAGATATCACCAAAAACACTTTCCTGCGAAATGCTGGGTTTTTGCAGTCCAAGTCCAAGTCCAAGTCTTTCTCTGCACAAGTTCTGGAGGAACAAATCCAAATAGAACGAGCTGCAGCAGATGTGTTAAGAAACCAAGTTGACATGTTGAGATCGAGATCAGAAGCATGTGATGCCCTACTGCAGGAGGCCAATCAAGTTTGTTATAATCTCTCAAAAGACTAATAAAATGCCATAGATAATTGGAGATGAAAACACTGACATTGACATGTGAGTACCTTGGTATTGTGAAATGTTTACTGAGACTGAGGCACTGTTCCTATTTTGTTGGTGGATGCATTTATCTACGGCTGGGATCAACTTGGTAGTTGTTCCTGTGGATGTTTTAGAAATTGGTTGCCTAGCCTTTTCAATCCGTTCGAACTTAAATGGTATTAGAGCCAAGGTCTCGAGTTTGAATTGTTGACGGTGTGGTTCAATTCATCCTTAAATTGTTGGTGCCCCATTGGCCCTTGTAAAGCTTCATGTGCCTACCTCCGAATCCAGTGTTGAATTTCTCTTGTCACACACGAGGATGGCTGTTAATGTGTATATAAGTGGGTTGCATAGCCCCTTTTATATAAGGTTGCAAGTTTCCTTTTTGTGTTGTGCCTTTGGGATTCAGCCTGCACTTCTGACTTTTGGTTGCGTTGGCTACTGCATAAGTTTAATATAGTTCCATGTGGTTTTTGTTGAGTTCTATAATAAGTGGATTGCCTAGCCCTTTCCATCATTTCGGACCTGTGGTGTGCTATTCTGTTTTCCACGTATTAGACCTCCTCTTCTTAACAAGACTCCATGAGTAGGAGGCACTATGATTTTTTTTTGCGCATGAAATTACTCAATTAGATAGCTTAATCCCATTTGTTGACTCTCTGTTGATCAGCCACTTGAGGGTAAAACTGAGTATATTGCACTAGCCAGTATTTTTTTTATGAGGTAATGCACTAGCCAGTATTAGTACTCGAGGGGAAAACTGAGTGCAGATATTTTTCCAGTGTAAGGCTAACTGAGTACACGTAACGGTGCAGACGTGCAGTACCACGGACGCGTGTCGCGGTGCACAGCGGTTAGGCGGTGCGCGTGTTGAGACCAAACGTCTAGCTTTTTTGAGAAACTGCCGAGACCAACCGTCACGTTGCCAGAGCCCCCTCTCTCCCTCCCTCTGCACACAGTCTCATTCTCACTCACGCACGCAACCACGCCTCTCACGTCCCATCAACTTCTCCAAATCGAAGGAAAAAACACCAACCGCCCACGCGCGCTCCCTGCCGGCGATGGACAAGAAGAATGCGCCGGCGGCCGTCGCCTCCGTGAACTGGGCCTCTCTCTCGGCTGATGGACCACTTCACAAGATCGGCGAATGCTTACTGGCGAACGAGCAGTACGCTGACACCTACTCTGCTATGAGGCAAGTCTGTAGAAATTGGCGCTCAGGTTTACCTGAGCCCGACGTGCACCTGCACGAATGGATCATGCTAGACCACGGCCTTCCACGCGCTGCTGATTTCACCTTCCTCCACCTCCGCACATCCCGCTACGTCACCATCGATCTAACGGAAGTTCATGCAAGGTTCAAATTCCTCCATATCTATAGAGTTAATCTATTTTTATTTTCAATCGTAAACATCTTAGTGCTGAATGTTATCTTCATCAATATATTTTAGATACTACTTTGTCGGCTTTTGCCGTGGCGTCATCGTGCTTGCCCAGAAGAACCAGCCGCACAAGATACGGCTTCTGAACCCACTCACAAAGACATTGAATACTATGTTTGAGGCGCATATGCCAAACGTTATTCTGAAGTCAGTCGCTGTGATGAAGTCCCCGACTATGGTCTTCGTTTCCAAAGATTACCCGGCGGAAATTGCTTGGGTCGATGAGAGCACTCCAACTAAGGGTATAGATGAAGATTGGGGAGAAGGAAGATTTTCGATCGAGCACCATTGTCTGCGTTGCATTACCCCGTTCAATGGTGAATTGTATGCAATAGCTGTGAACAATTTTGAGTTCGGAAAATTAGTGTGCACCAACAATGTCCAGTTGGAGCAGCGTGCGAGCACTGTCAAAATGGATACACTATTTTCATTTCCAGAACTTGGAAATAACAAGTTCTACCTTGTGGAGTCGGATGGTGCTCTGCTGCTTGTGTTGTTGGACAACAAGCATTTGGAGGAAGGTCAACCATTGGTGTACCGTGTGGACACTGAGAGCCGCTCTCTCCATGCCGTCAATAACATTGGCAGTCGTGCCTTCTTCGTCCATTATATCCGGTGTATCTCCGTCGACACCAGAGTGCACCCGACACTTCGACCTGGCTGCATCTACTACACAGATTTTGGTTATATCAGAGAGTACTTTGATGATATAAAGGCCTGGGATGAGTGGCCAATACATGTGAATAGATTAGGAAACTACGGTATGAGAAATGAACAAAGGCCATACCGTTTGGAGGATGTATTGGCTGCACACTGCAGACGGAAGGAGTTCAATGAAAATTTCCTTCAATGGAGTGACGAAGAAATATATGCTGAATGAAGAACATATTCGTTCATCCTGGGGTATCCTAATCTTCATGTTGGCCATACATTGTGTCTTGTATTATTTTCAGATTAGTTTGTCGTGAACATTAACATTGTTATTGGCTGCTTTTGGCTCTTGTATGCAGTTTATGTAGTATTATACTTAGTTTTCTGGATTTATTATGCTGCTGTGAATTTATCCTATACTAGCTTCTAGATTTGACTGATTTTGTTTGTAATGATGATGGCTTGATGTGGCTGCTGGCCTTAACTGCCGAAGCAGAGCAATTAGTACTTAACCAGGTGTACCGTCTTTATATTAGTATTATATTATATTACTTGACCATAGCCATATTCAAAATCAAATCTCAGTCGGGCGGCAAAATCTCCCGCCAATCTAGAAATATTTCAGGCGTGTTTTTGAATGGGATAAGAAGATAGAACACGATGATAGTAACCGATATTCAAGGTGATGATGATTTGATTTTGCACTCGGCCTTGAACAGAGGTACTAGTACGGTCTCACAATTTTTTATCATTATACTTGGACCTTAGCCAAATTCAAAATCTCATAGCGGCAAAACTTCCCGCCCACAAAATACAAAAAATTCACACGCTTTCAAATTCCCATTCTACCCTTGTGGAGATGACAGAAAGTCGGTTGGTGGGGGGGTCTGCCCGTCATTTTTTGGATCACCACCTCCCTAGCCCGGAAACCCTCCCAAAAAAATTCATTTCCCTCAGACCACCCACCGGAACTTCCCAAGTCCCTCTCTCTACCACCTCCACGACCACCGCACCGGAACATCCCCGCCGGACTTCCCTGGCCTACCCGAGCCCTCGCGATCCTCGTCATCCGGCTGCCTGCCGGAGCCGCTTCATCGACGCCGTCATCAACCGGACCGGATCATCCCCGCCGAACCTCGAAACCATATGCTCATCCAGCAGCCTACCGCAGTCGCTTCAGCTGCGGCATCGTCCACCGCATCGGATCTTGCTCACCGACACCGATGTGCATGAACCGAATCTGCTTCACCGGCGCCGTCCATGATCTAAACTCTTCTACTGTCGCTTTTCTATTGCTTGCCTGCAAGTTCTTGTTTAATCTTGGGGGAACCTGTTTGTGCTAACGACGCGCCGTTACGTCTTTGCAGATTAGATGAGTAACCATGAAGTTTAATGGCCGTCTCTCCAACCCCAAGGAGCACATGTAGTGTACTTCATCACCGGATCTATCAACCCCAGGAAGATCTGCTGTGATTCCCACAGAGTGCTTCTCCTAATGTAAGTCCCTTGTTTTAGCGCCATGTTCTGGGTTCAGATGCTTGTTTGTCTGAAGCTCTTTTAGTTCATTCCTAGTTATGACCGTAACACCTTGCCATTTTCTAGTTCATTGCTAACTTCAAGCGATTGAACATTTTGGTTTGCATTCCCTGCTCTGTAGATGTAGCCATCATAACTTCTATCTTGCTCATTCGTTGTTCATGCCAATCTTGTTCTCCCTGAACATGTTGGTTTGCATTCCCTGTACTACGGTGATGCCATTGTTATTTCTATCTACTTCGTCGTAAGCTAACTGCCTGCTATTAGTTCCTGCATGCTATCGCTCTGCCATCCTGCAGTACAAATTAACTGCCTGCTATTAGTTCCTGCATGCTATCGCTCTGCCATCCTGCAGTACAAATTTATTTGAACTCGTCACAGCAGCAACTTCCATCATAATTTTGTCTGCCATCTGATTCTTCAAAAGCTGCAATATTAACTTGTTTCTCTTAATTGGCATGGCGCTCACATATAGAATTGTGAACATATTGGTGTGCATTCCCTTTTCTACAAGTTCAGATCCCACTATATTCCGTTTCTGGTCCATCCTAAGCCGTAGCATTAACTATCCTCTATGTGTTGCTCATTACAACTTTATATCCCGAAACAAATTGATTTTTTTCCCTTATCTACAAGTTTATCAGTGATGCCATTATAACTCCTATCTGTTTTATTCCTAGCTATTATAGTAACATCCTGCTATTATTTAGTTCATGGCCAATTTTAAGTAATTGCACATGTTGGTTCGCATTCCCTGCTCTATAGCTTTTGGCATCGTAACTTCTATATTTGGTTTACATTCCCTGCTCTGTAGATCTAGCCATCATAACTTTATCTTGCTCAGATGTTGTTTCAAAAATTATGGCCTGCTACTATGTTGTTTGTGCCAATTTTTTACTCCATGAACATGTTGGCTTGCATTCCCTGTACTACAGGTGATGCCATTGTTTTGTATCTAGTTCATTGTAAGCTAACAAAGTAAGGACTTAGTTTGGCATGCTATCACTCTGCTATCTAAGCCTGTAGTACAAATAAACTTGTCATATTACTAGATAATAATTTTGTGTGCCATCTTGTTCTTCAAAAGCTGCATTATCGACTTGTTTCTCTGACTTGGCATGACGCTCACATATGGAATGCTGAACATATTGGTTTGCATTCCCTCTTATACAAGTTCACAGGTGATCCCACTATATTCTGTATCTTGCTCAGTCGTCGTTACAAAATTTATAGCCTGCTACTATGTTGTTCATGCCAATTTTGTACTCCCTGAACATGTTGGTTTGCATGGGACTCGACAGTAGTAAGTCTGCTGTTTCATTCTAACATGCTCTGTTATATTGGCTGTTGGTATGCGGCATGCACTCTTTGTTTGCTTATTGTGCGCATTACAATGATCTTGTTATAACGACGAAATGATGAGTTCCAAATTCTTTGGCAAACAATATTGTAGTGTCTTTGCCTTTCCATTGTTGCTGTCTTAACTTGTAATGTCTTTGTTTCAGATATAGGTGCTGCATGGACAACTTAAAAGATTGCCGGATCGCTTCATTGTATTGCTAGGTTTAATTACCATTCAATTTCTCTGGGTTCTGTAATATTTTTTTCAATGCCTTGCAGCTGATGTAATATTTAGTTAGTTTTTATAGTTCTTTCGCGCATTTTTTCTTTGGTGCTTGTGGTAAGTGAGGCTATTCGACAGAAATCAATGCTGCGTAAATATTCTCAGTATCTAAATCACGAATTCCCATCCCTTAAACGGCCCAATTAAGCAAAATCACATATGTGCCTGCCCGCAAAATCCTAAAGCGCATATTATGCCGGCATATAAACAGCAACTAAACGGGCTGGCCCACTTACTTCTTGGGCCAGCCCATTTGATTTACCGTGGACCCCACACTCTAATTGGGCTGGCCCACTTGCATTAAGGTGGACCCCACATACTACTGGGCCGGCCCACTAAATAGTTGGGCCAGCCCATTTGCTTTTGTGGTGGACCCCACATACTAAATGGGCCGGCCCTTTAAGAGGAAAGTGGGACCCACCTGTATTTTTGGCCCGGCCCACTATCTTGTTGGGCCGGCCCACCTGCTACATGGTGGACCCCACATACTAATTGGGCCGGCCCACAGGAAAGTGGGGCCCACCTGTGTTTTTGGGCCGGCCCACTATGTTGTTGGGCCAGCCCATTTGCTATATGGTGGTCCCACATGGTAAACGGGCCGGCCCTTTAATAGGAAGGTGGGACCCACCTGTGTTTTTGGCCCGGCCCACTATCTTGTTGGGCCGGCCCACTTTCTATATGGTGGACCCCACATACCAAATGGGTCGGCCATTAACAAATGTGGGACCCACCGTGTTTTTGGCCCGCCCACTGCTTGCGGGCCCACTTGCTATATGGTGGACCCCACATACTAAATGGGCCGCCCTTTAACAGAAGGTGGGACCCACCTGTTTTTGGCCCGCCCACTATCTTGTTGGGCCGGCCCACTGCTATATGGTGGACCCCACATACTAAATGGGGACCCTAACCGGAAAGTGGGACCCACTGTGTTTTTGGCCCGCCCACTAGCTTGTTGGGCCCCACTTGCTATACGGTGGACCCTACACACTCAATGGGCCGCCTTTTAACAGAGTGGGATCCACTGTGTTTTTGGCCCGCCCACTTGCTTCTTGGGCGGCCCTTGCTGTAAGGTGGACCCACATGTTAAATGGGCTGGCCCATTTAAGTTTTGACCAGTCAACATTAGAGGTTAGGCCCGGCCCACGTAACTAATGGACCAGCCAGCTATATAGTTGACCGGTCAAACTATGTCATCTGGCCCGGCCCGCTTAAGACGTGGCAGCAGCCTCGTGTGGGCCTACCATCTACCACGGGGTTTCAGTTAACGCCGTTAATCGGCGTTAACGGCACGCCACGTGTCATTTGCATGACGTCGCAGTCAACGGGCTCCCGAAAACACTTCCGCAACGGTCCGATTTTCCGTGGAGGAAGGGCGCCAAGCGCGACGGACCGAAAAATCGTCGTTGGACTTTGCTCGACGCAGTTTCGACAACGGAACCCATATCGTCGGGTTAGGCCCATAGGCGACGAAAAATGCCCCTTAGTTGACGATTTTGGGACGTTGTCTATCAGAACTTTTCTTGTAGTGATTCTTTCATTTATCTATTAGTAATTTCATTATGCTTCCATCGCAAAACCAAATAATAGGAGGATATCATACCCTACCAGTCTTTTAACATTCAAACTCTTATAGAAAACTCATACATGAGTAAGTAGCTAGTATCTTTAGTTGACCATATGCTGGAGTGAAATGGGTCAGGTGTCCGCTTCTTAGATTTTCACCTTATGAGTGGCAAGGGGATCTTCCCCTTTGGAACAAAATAGCACTTCTGAAGGCTTCGGGCACCTCTTAGTTTTATCCATCCACCTTGATATAAAAATAGCCGACTCACTGGGTTCTAACTCTTCTTCTCTTTTTTCTCTCTCTTTTGTTCTCTTTCTTTTCTTTCTTCTCTCTTTTTTCTCTTTATCCTTTTCTTCCTCTTTCTCTTTTTTTCTTTATTTTTATTTCTTTGTTTTCTTTTTCTAAGTGGTGGATCAATGGTTAAAAGTCTAGCCAGAGATTGGTTGGTCAACTCAAGATACAATCAGCCGACTTATGGATGCTTCGATGATGAGGTTATCCATTTAAAAGGTTGAACTGTGAAACAAACATCAACCTTCATATTTTAAAGACACATAGGAATGTAATTCATCATTGAATATGTGCCAAGTCCGAAATAACAAGCATAATGGGATGCATAGACTTTTATTTAGAGCCAATATCTCTCAATCATGTATAAGTAGTATTCCTCAATAATATCTCGTTTGCATCGTAAATAAAGAAGAGAACACAAAGATAGTAGACATCTAATATCACTTTCCCAAGTATTGATGAAACTATGCACAAGTATTTGCTATCGTTAAATTCCATACATGAATATAGCAAATGTGTCATACCTCTTTTATAGATCCTCACATACAGTTTCATCCTCGTTGTTCTTCCTCTCCCAACTTGAACTGCACAATATGCTCACATATAAAGAAATTTAAACTTGGTTCACTCAAAGCATCTTCTTCTTACAAAAACAATCTTAAAGATATGATGTAAATATAATATCTCATGTGGATGGAATCAATATATAAGTATAGAAATCATGTCAGACCATTAGCAAGTTCAACTAGCCACTTTTAGTGATGAAAAATAAAATCTGCCAACAAATTCTAGCAGCTATGCAACTCAATTTCGCCCTACTAAAACAACCCAGAATTTTTTCCAATTTTTTTGAGAGTAGGGGATGGAAATTTATAAGTTCTGCCAAAATTTCAGCACAATCGGAGTTACAGGCCAGCAATTAAAAATAAAACGGTGAACAACATCATGCAGATTTTGTTACACTCTTTTCATTGTTTTGCTAAAACGAAAATCTTTTTCGGTTTTTGGGGTTTTTGTTAAAATTAAAGTACATGCAGCAACATAAATATAAATATTTTTTTGGTTTTTTTTCAAATTTCAAATTAAAAAGAACTACAATGCATTCAACAAAAATGTAAACTAACATGGAAATATACAATGGAGAAGAGAGAAAGAAAACATACTCCTCCAAGCATGGGGTGAAGCTAGTAGCGGGGATAGTTGGTGTTGGGCCCCCAACCATATGATCCATCGTCGTAGAAGAGCCTTTGATGCCCCTGTGAAGAAGCAACCTCATTCCCCCACCCTTCCCCAGGCTGGTAGTCAGGCGCTGCAGGTGCATTCCCCTAGGCGTCCGGTGCTGGAAGTGCAGGCGCATACCATGTGTCCTATGCAGGTGGTGTAGGATTGTACCATTCCTCCTGAGGCGGTGCATGTACCTCCTCCAACACCTCCTTGTGGGGAGGCTCAGGGACCTCCTCCGTCCATGCATCGTCCTCTGGAGCTTTAGGGGGCAAATCCCATTCAGGCTCTTCTTGCTCAATAATCCATTTATTTGATAACGTGTCAAAATGTTCAAGGTGAGGAAGCACAATACATGTGAAAGAACCACGCCTAACCATGAACTTATACATCCAAAAATCATTGTTCCAAACTCTAATAAGAATATCCATTTTTACCAACATCGTAGAATCCAACAAGTTGGACTCTAAAATTTAGTTACAATATTTTCAAATCTCCTTTATTCTTTAATGTCCTCATAAACCATAGTGGTAATAGCACCAACATAGAGTGGTTTAGATTCATTATGAGAAACAACATAAGACAGAGTTCTAGCAAGGCTTACGCCCAAGTTAAAGTTAGGATTTATCCCATTTTTAGCACATCTCAACAAATAAATAATGGGACCTATGCAAGCAGTTGTATTCTTCCTAGCTACTCATCCCTGGATGTTGAATATGAGAAAGTTTACCCCTATGTATATCCATAGGGAAATGCACACTAATGCTTCTCCAAAATGCCCGGAGTTGTTCATCAGAGTCACTAGGAATTTCTTCCCAGCTCCCAGCATTTGGGAGATTAATAGCCTTGCAAAATTCATCAATGGACATGACAAATCTGTGTTGTTTAATGACAAATTTAATATCAAATGAGGCAGGAGTGATTTACCTTTGTTACCTACTCTTTCCTTCTAGTGTTCAAACATGTATTGTTTCGCAAGTTCTTTCTGCATATGTACGGCTTGCGAATCCATCCAGCTTGGTCCTCTCCAAGAAGAAAACAAAGTCTTCCTCTATGTGCAACTCCTTGAGCATTCTTGGATCTTTCCACCTTGTGGTGTACACACCAAAAGCTTCTACCTGATAGATCATATCATCTTCTATTTGTTGCTCATCATCCATGTTGATGGCCACTCTACCATTCCTTCTTGATCTTATGCCACTAAATAGCCCTTTTCCCTTTTCCATGAGAGTATTACCTTACAACACTTTAATAAAAAACAACGAAATAATTAGATGCAGGAAGTTATATATGCTCAAGAATACTCATAGAGGCTCTACCAAGAAAAACAATCAATTATTTCACTCTAAAATTTACAAATATAGGGATTTCTCAAGCATAATATGTGACACCAAGAAAAACATCCGCCTCAAAATATAAAGCATCATAACAAAAACAAATTGGATGGGTGGAGGAGTTACATACCAAAGAGTAATTCCTCCAAAGGAATTTGCAATTGGCTGACCAAATTGGGAGATCGAATATGGAGCAACAATGGGGCAGAGGAAATTTTTCCGAAGGATATATACCTGGTCGGATTTTGAGTCGAGGGGAAGAACCTGGACACTTGCCTCTCACCTAACTCCCTCTATGTGACACAAAAGGCTAGGAGGCGCGCCCTGCAAGGGTGGGCATGCCACCTAGTGCCTTTTCTCCCATGTTTGCTGTTTTGCATCGTCCTTTTGCCTGGTGGATCCTCTGTTCACAAAAATAACATGTGTATTTTTTGGTGATTTTTCAAGAACATTTACTATGTAAAACTTTCCAGAACTAAAAAACTGTTAAAAGCTAGCAGAACATAATTGAGGGAATTAAATGCCAAGTCAAAAATTTGCAAGAAACTTTTAATACTAACGTAGCAGTAATGTAAGAGGAATCATAATATTATCATTATAATGTCAAGAATAAGGTTGATCAAGTCTCATTATTAATATGATAAAGATTGAAACAATGATTCAATAAAAACAATAAAATAAATTTTGGGGTACCTCATAATGGACTGGAATTAGTCTAACCATTGATATTTCGTACTTTGGTTTTGGAGGAGGAATTGGTATTTCAAATCTTCTAAGTTTAAGAACCTTTGGTTCAATAGAATTGACGCTTTTCTTTGGTAGCTCAATAGAATTATTCTTCGGGAAATATATAGTGTGCTCTTTTCCTTTTACATGGAAGGGAGTGACCTTGCTTTCAGTGCAATTTATAACATCCCTTGCAGTATTTAGAAAATGTCTACCACGAATAATAGATACGTTATAATCTTCAGGCATTTCTAATATCACGAAGTATATAGGAATTTGCATATTATAGCAATCATAATAGGAACATCTTCACATACCAATAGGAATAACAGTTGATTTATTAGCCATTTGAAGAGAAACCTCAGTAGGAACCAACTTATTAAAATTGAGCTTCTTATAAAGAGAGAATGGCATGACACTTACCCCTGCTCCAAGATCACATAGCGCATATTTCACATAAGTATTATTAATTGTGCAAGGAATAGTAGGAATACCTGGATCTCCATGCTTTTTTGGTAACTTTCTCTTAAAAGAATAATCAGCAAGCATAGCAGTAATAGCTTCATTTTGTATTTTCCTCTTATTATTAACAATGTCTTTCATATATTTTTAATATGGAGGAATTTGCAAGTATAAACTCTTTATTAATTCAATAAACTTCTCAAATCTTTCATTATATAGAGTTTTAGTTACCTCTTGGGGATATGGTATAGTTCTATGAACCCACATATCCCTTTATTTACCTTTTGGTTGAAGTGGAGCCTTCTTCTTCTTACTTTTCTCCTTGGAGGATTGAGGACCTTCATTTATTATAGGCTTAGGGTCTTTATTAGCATCATCTTCAGGTGGTTGAGACATTTCAACATCTTCTTCATTATTATCATCTTCAGTTTCAGTTTCAGCATCAGAAATAGGTATATCATTATTTTGATCTTCAGAGTTCTCATTCTCTTCACTTTCATTGGGGGATTCTCCGGTAAAAAAATTCTTCTTACGAGCTTCTTGTTCTATTCTCTTTGGATGCCCTTCAGGATAATTAGGGTCATGAGTACTTGAGCTTCCCCTAGTATTAACTCCACATACCTGTCTTTTCTCATCAAGAAGCTTCTCATATAATTTATTTTGAAGATAAATCATTTGCTCCACTTGATTATTCATCACATGGTAATGTTTGACAGTCGTCTTAAGAGAATCTAAACAAGAACTCAATTCCTTATGAATAATTTCTATATTATGAGAATTTTCCATTATATCTCTTTTAATATCATATTCAAAGTATTTCTGATTATAAGTAGAATAATTTAAATCATTAATATAAGATATTTCAGTAGGAGATGATACCTCTTTATTACCTTTACCATAACATATAGCATGTACTTGAATAGGAAAACATGGTTCATCAATAGGAAGTTTGATACCATTTTCAGAATATTTCTTCAAGTCGGAAGTTTTAATACCCTTTTCTTTAATAGTCCTTGAAGCTTCTTTCATGTCTTCATTAGATAATTCAAGAATTCTCCTCCATTTCTGGATACCATCTTCTTCAATATGCCAATCATCATAGTTCTTCTTGATGGTGTTCAATAAAGTCTTAGCTTCTTCCACGGTTCCATGCCTGAAAATATTACCTGTAATACTATCTAGATAAGATCTAGATTCTTCAGTTAGCGCATTATAAAATATATCAAGTAATTGGTTCTCTTTTAAACCATGAGCTGGACACTTCCTCCCAAGGGCACTGTATCTCCCCAAGCTTGAGGAATGTCTTCTTCTTTACCTTGAGGAAAGTTAGTAATTTCTTCAACCATAACGTGTATTTTACTAGCAGGGAATAGTAATTACAAAACAAGTAAATGCATGCTTCTTTACTAGTAATAGACTTTGGCGCTAAAGAATGATACCAAGCTTTTGCTTCTCCTCCTAAAGAGAAAGGAAACAATTTCAAGAAGTAATAGCGATGTTGGATCTCAGTATTACCAAACGTACTAGCTAACTCTGTGAGGTTTATTAAGTGTTCCCAAGGAAGGTCATCCTCTCTACCGCTAAACTTAATGGCTTGGAATTTCTCTATTTTTTTCAGGATCAACATTAAATTTATAGTCTTTATCTTTGATGTATATCACAGGTGCTTCAGTTTTCTAGTCACAGGAAATAAATTATCTAAGCAAGAACCCAGACTAGATTCAAATTCATCCAAATAATCTAATTACATATTCATAAAAGTTTCAGTAAAGGTACCATCTTGTTTAGAATTTTCTACTTTAGGACTCAACGAACTATCATCTTTATTATAAAGTTCATCTTCTTAATATTCGGATTCCATATGTTCATCACACAAAGACTTAGATAAATCAGGCGTCCCCTCTTTATCCTTGTAAATATCTAACAATAATTTTCAATTGTAGTTGAAATTATAGATAATGGTGAACTTGTTTGAACAATAAATTTCTTTTTAATAGCAGGAGTAGTAGCAACATCAGGTGAAAAATATGGTCTAGTAGGCAAATTCGTACCTTTCCTTGTAGTGGAGGGCCTAAGGTCCTTCTTAGCATGTCCCTTATTCTTTCCCATGGTGAGAAACAAATAAGTGCAACAACTAAATGATAACAAGTGGTCTTACCAATAAAGCTAGGTTGCTCGGCAACGACGCTAGAAAATATCTTGATGCCCACAAGTATAGGGGATCGCTGAAATCTTCGATGGAAAGTATTACCCAAATTTATAGTTCGTCTCAAGGGGAACACAAGAATACCAATAAGAGTTTATCAATTGAGACGCACTCTCAACCACACTTGTATATCAATAAACTCACAAAGAAAGTGGTGATTGTATAGTAATTGATTCAAATAGTAAATAGTAGCAACAAATTTCCATTTTTCACCGGAAAGAGTATTATGTAACTTTCAGTGGCTAAAAGCGTAAGCATGAGGTAGTAGTGGGGTGTTGTATGGATTATATTGATCATATAATGTAATCCAACTAACATAGCTAGCATCCGTCTCTAATTTAGTCGTGTGTAGGTTTGTGCTCCAAATATAGCTATGCATACCAACAAAGAGAATTTGCATATATAACATATTTTATATTGCTCGCCCATTTTACCGGTGGTAACTTGGAATTAAAAGAAATTAAGGTATATCCTTTCGAATAGCCCGGAACAAAGCATTAAGATTCATTAACACACAATATCCTCGAACTATCACATATTCCTCTTGTTTTTCCTATCTGTCACCTTAGAGATTCACATGGTCAACATAATAATAAGCTATACACCTTGAAAATAGATACCAACCTCATATATATGATAAAATAATATAGGTTCAGTACAGAAATCATGTCACTTGAGCCCTAGTAAAAAGCATTAAACATAGCAAATGTGTGCCAACACTCATACAAGAATATCTTCAAGAAAAACACCTCAAATCTCGATACATATGGATGATTACATGGTCAATCTCATCCAAACCCTATCCACCCCTTAAACCTACAGAGAACTACTCACTCATGGTGATGGAGAGTGAGTATATGGTGTTTGGTGATGATGTCGGTGGCGGTGATGATGAAGAATCGCTTGAAATCCCTCTCTCTGGGTTGGAGAGCAGGATCAATCTGCCCCCGAAACGAAGGTCGTGGTCTCGGCGATGCTCTGTTTCGCGAAATGTCCCGTGCTTCTAGCAGGGTAGTTTTTAGGGTATATAAAGAATCACATGAAGGGGGAGGCGAGATGACTACTGGGGGCGAAACGAGCCCTGGTGGCGCGCCCTATGAAGGTGGGTGCGCCACCTGGCTTCGTTTGGGCCTCGTGGCTCCCCTCTCGTGATCCAAAGCTCTAGGCCCTCTCATTTGATGAAAAACTCTACTAGTATCTTTCCCCGATTTTATTTTCTGCGAAAACTAACAGAAACGAGACTTTGCTAAAAATAACGTCAGATCCAGCAGTTTGTATCCAAGTATGACGAGATTCCGGAGCAAATCTTTGAGCAAACTTCTTGAAAACGTAGATACATTTGAGATGTATCATCATTGCATCCACGAAGAGTGTTGGCCTTGCTCTATGAGGTGGTTGCTTTAATGGAGAGGGGAAGATGCACAGTGTCCTAAGGTGCTCTAGGAACGGTCTAGAGGCTAATGGCGCAAGCCATAGCTGCATAAACATGGTCTTGAGCTCTCGGCTATCTATGCATCCAACATGTATGAATGGGCGGTGTCGCGTGCTCTGGAGCAAGATAAAGAGAGGGAGGAGTGTGTTTGGTGCAGAGAGAGAAGCAATTACACATGCGGGAGAGGGTACTCGAGCTTTTGGTCAAGTTGTGTTGCCCCCAAAGAGTGTGCCAACTAGCTAGCGTCACTACAACACACCCTATTTTCGCTGCCTGTTTGACATCGTCAGCGGATGTCAAAATATTGTCACAGACAAATGATACTAACGGTTTGGAAACTTGTGGTGAACCTTGATGTCTACTCACGCTTCTTTTCCTGTAGACAGTGTTGGGCCTCCAAGAGCAGAGGTTTGTAGAACAGCAGCAAGTTTCCCTTAAGTGAATCATCCAAGGTTTATCGAACTCAGGGAGGAAGAGGTCAAAGATATCCCTCTCAAGAACCCTGCAATCACGATACAAGAAGTCTCTTGTGTCCCCAACACACCTAATACACTTGTCATATGTATAGGTGCACTAGTTCGGCGAAGAGATAGTGAAATACAAGTAGTATGGATGTATATGAGTGGTAATAGTAATCTGAATAAAATATGGCAGCGAGTAAACATGCAACAAAACAGTAAATAAGCGGTGTTTGCAGTATTGGAAACAAGGCCTAGGGATCATACTTTCACTAGTGGACACTCTCAACATTGATCGCATAATAAATAATAACTTCTCTCATTTGTGCTACATATACTCTTGTTTGATAATGAACACCATTCGTTGCGTAGGATTACACGAACCCTCAATGCCGGAGTTAACAAGCTCCACAACATTCGATATTCATGTTTAAGTAACCTTAGAGCATAATAGATCTTTGCAATTTAGACCGAGTACTAACATAGCATACACACTGTCACCTTTACACTATGAAGGGGGAATAAATCACATCAATACTATCATAGCGATAATCAACTCCATAACCTACAAGAGATTATGATCATAATCTACGACAAGAACCACACGATGCACACATGATGACCCACAAGTATAGGGGGTGTATCGTAGTACTTTCGATAAATAAGAGTGTCGAACCCAACGAGGAGCAGAAGGTGTTGGCAGTAGTTTCGATGAAGGTTTCACTGTAAATGCTCACAAACAAGTATTCGAGGGGGTTTGATATTGCAGATAAATAAAGTACGAGTAAGTAAAATGCGAGAGAAATAATTGCAGCGAGTGGCCCAATCCTTTTTAGCACAAAGGACAAGCCGGTTTGTTTACTTATAATGACCAAACGTTCCGAGGACACACGGGGATTTTAGTCTAGTGCTTTCGCTACATACAGCTGATTAATCTTCATTGTTTTGATAAGTGTTGTGTGGGTGAACCTATGCTAATGCACCGCCCTTCCTAGGACTAATACATACTTGTGATTATACCCCTTGCAAGCATCCGCAACTACAAGAAAGTAATTAAGATAAATCTAACCACAGCCTTAAACTCTGAGATCCTGCGATCCCTCCTGCATCGATATACTAACGGGGGCTTAGGTTTCTGTCACTCCGGCAACCCCGCAATTAGCAACCGAATACAAGATGCACTCCCCTAGGCCCATAAATGGTGAAGTGTCGTGTAGTCGACGTTCACACGACACCACTAGAAGAATGACACCACAACTTAAATATCATAACATTGAATATTACTCAACCATAATTCACTACTAGCATTTAGACTTCACCCATGTCCTCAAGAACTAAACGAACTACTCACGAGACATCATATGGAATACAATCAGAGGTGATATGATGATGAATAACAATCTGAACATAAACCTTGGTTCAATGGTTTCACTCAATAGCATCTACAACAAGTATAGAATAACACCGGGAGAGTTTCCCCTATCAAACAATCAAGATTTAACCCGAATTGCTACAGCGATGACGAGGTGCAGCGGTGGTGATGGCGGTGTAGATGGTGGAGATGATGATGATGATGATGGAGATGATGTCCCGCTCGATGACGATGGCGATGGCGTCGATTTCCCCCTCCGGGAGGGAATTTCCCCGGCGGATTCCTGCCCGCCGGAGAGCTCTTTTCTCTCTGGTGTTCTCCGCCCCGCAGAGGCGGCTGTAACCCTTCGTGAGGTCCTCTCTGTGGCTTAGGTTTTCGGGACGAAGGAGTACGCGAAGAAAAGGGTGTGGGCCCCTGTGGCCCCCTCCTCCCCTTCTGGCTCCCTCCGTCATCTGGAAAAATAGGAATTTACGTGAAATTCCCTTCCACAGTTGATCTTCCGAAATATTGCGTTCTGACGGTGCTTTTTCCAGCAGAATCCTGGCTCCGGTGCTTGATCCTCCAATGATGATGAAACATGCAAAATAGATGAAATAACATAAGTATTGTGTCCCAATATGAAATATATCAATGAATAACAGCAAATTATGATACAAAATAGTGATGCAAATTGGACGTATCAACTCCCCCCAAGCTTAGACCTCGCTTGTCCCCAAGCGAAACTGAGCTCGATAAACAAGACCACATGTTTATGGAGTGAAGAGTCGATAAATAAAATACGGACAAGAAGCATCATATTCATTCACACAAGACATTCTAGTAAACAACTTCCTCATATAACTCATCTCGAAATAAGTAAAGAGAAATCACAAGTAAAGGTGCATAAGAAATCATAATTGGTGATGGCAAACTTTGTTCTTGGTCAGAGAACTACTAACGGATTGTACTTCTAAGCAAAGCTTTCATATTAGAATTTATAGCTGAGCCTTCATATTTAAGCATGACAATCTCTTCATAATCATTGATAACTTCAAAGTCATATTCATTCAGATAAAATTGGTACTAAACAAGAAAGTATAAAAGACATGATTAACTGAATCATAGCATAAATGATTGGTTCACAACAACTCAATTGCTTGCTTGAGATAGAGGGAAATAGGTTTACTGACTCAACATAAAAGTAAAAGACAGGCCCTTCGCAGAGGGAAGCAGGGATTAAATCATGTGCTAGAGCTTTTCAAGTTTTGAAATCATATAAAGAGCATAAAAGTAAGATTTTGAGCGGTGTTTGTTGTTGTCAACGAATGGTAGCGGGCAATCTAACCCCCTTGCCAAACGAACCTTCAAAGAGCGGCTCCCATGAGGGACGGCATCTCTACCAGCAAGGTAGATCATCCCCCTTCTCTTTTGTTTACACATGTGTTTTAGTTTTATTAAGGATGACACTCCCCCCAACCTTGGCTTTCTCAATCCATGGCTAACCGAATCCTCGGGTGCCTTCCAACATTCACATACCATGGAGGAGTGTCTATTTAAGTTAAGTTGCTTACTGATGAATCAGAGCAAAACATGTGAAGAGAATTATTAATGAAGGTTATTAATTGAGGCTGGGAACCTCATTGCCAGCTCTTATTGCAAAATTATTGGATAAGCGGATGTGCCGCTAGTCCATTGGTGAAAGTCCGCCCAACAAGATTGAAAGATAAAACACCACATACTTCCTCATGAGCTATAGAACATTGACACAAATAAGGAGTAGTATAGTTTGAATAATTTAAAGGTAGCACATGAAGTATTTACTTGGAATGGCAGAAAATACCATGTAGTAGGTAGGTATGGTGGACACAAATGGCATAGGTTTGGTCTAAGGTTATGGATGTATGAGAAGCATTCCTCTCGATACAGGTCTTTGGCTAGCAAGGTTTGATAGCAAGCATAAAGGTTGAGGGAAACAAACAAATATACATATGATAGAAACAATCATGCATCTTTCTCATAAGCACAAGCAATTTTAACTTAAGAATACTAAGCATAGAGATAATAGAGTAGTGTATCTAAGTGTATTTCTCTCTTTCATTAAACATCAAGATGTTGTTGCTATTGACCAATGCTAAGTTTGCCAAAACCAAATAGATTTACTTGATGCTCCCAAAGTGATATCAATACTCATGTCAAGAGTAATCATATAATAGAGATTGCAAACTAAAATAAGATGTGCAAAAAGTAAATGATAAGACTTCTCATTAATATTCCATAACGATAACTCACACCAACGGATACATAGATAACTAACTAAGAGAGATACTTCCACATTGCATACTATTCCATATGATAACTTCCCTACTCATGATATGACACTACTTGATAGTAAAAGATAAAGGTGGTGATGTGATACCGCGGCACTCCCCCAAGCTTGGAACAAACCAAGGGGATGCCAATACCGATGATGAATTACTCCTTTGGTGATGATGGTGATGGATTCTTCTCGACAAGCTTCCTGACAAGCTCCTGTAAACCTTCAATCTCATAGGTGAGGTTGCGAATCATCTCCGAGTTGTGCTCAACGCGGCTCATAATCATGTCCGGTGGTGAATCCCAACTCTTAGAATTGTTTCCCCATCCTTCAGCTTCAGATTTCATCTCTCCTGCATTGTCAGAACGATTTATATCCCAATTACTCGGCAACACTACCTTGGGGGTTCTTTCAGTTTGACGATCGTAGATTAGATTGCGGTAAGGGTTGTAATGGCTCGGAGAAGATGTCCTTGGAGCCAAGTAATGACGTGGAACCGCTCCTCCGGTAGCGATTCGTGCACTCCTCTTGATGTTGGATGGATTTGATATCACGCCAATACTTGCAACGGTGGCTTGCTGGTGTTCCTGCGGAGCTTCCTCCACTTCTTCCTCATCCTCTCTTGCGTCTTCTTTCTTCAGCTCCGGGTCTTGAATATTTTCCTTCAAAGGTTCCTTGTCCTTGTTGTTGGAGGCCATGGTGCTTCTAGATCAAAACAAATCTGGCAGAAAACAGCTCGAAACAAAACACGACGAGAAAACGATACTACGGACCTCCAGGGGTCCGGGAGATTATATAGCAAATATTTTTACGACAAAAGGAAGGTTCCAGGCCGAAAACGAGTGGAAACGGGACACCGAGGCGGCCACCATAGGTCGCGCGGCAGGGTGGGTCCCGCGCCGGCCTATGGTGGCACGCCCTCGTGCGTCTTTTCCACTCCGTTTCGATTCCGTAATTTTTCATATTTTCTAAAAACAGCAGAAATAATGTTCGGAAAGGTAAACGCGGACTTTTTATTACCTGTACTGTTACCTATTCAAAGTCGAGTTCTGGCGGACTGTCAATTTGTCCTTTGATGAAAGCCTCCGGTGTTTCCACTTGAATAATATCAACATCAACATTATAAGAATCGCCCGAGATATAATGCTTGAGTCTTTGTCCATTCACCACTTGTGTGGCATTGCCTTGGAGAGAGCTAATTTTAATTGCTCCTGAACGATACACCTCCTCAACAACATATGGTCCTTCCCACTTCGAGAGTAATTTCCCTGCAAAGAATCTGAGACGAGACCGATACAATAGAACTTGATCTCCAACATTAAATTCTCTTTTGATGATCCTTCTATCATGCCATTTCTTAACTTTTTCTTTAAAGAGTTTAGCATTTTCATAAGCTTCATTTCTCCATTCATCTAGAGAACTTAATTGCAACAACCTCTTATTACCGGCTAATTTAGGATCTTTATTTAGTTCTCTAACAGCCCAATAAGCTTTGTGCTCTAGTTCTAAAGGTAAATGACAAGCTTTTCCATAAACCATTTTATAAGGTGACATTCCCATAGGATTTTTATAAGCAGTTCTATAAGCCCATAGTGCTTCTTTCAATTTGCTAGCCCAATTCCTCCTAGATTTATTAACAGTCTTTCCTAAGATAGCTTTAATCTCTCTATTTGATAATTCTACTTGACCACTAGTTTGAGGATGATAAGCAGAAGCAATTCTATGATTAATACCATACTTAGCAAGAGTTTTTCTAAAACCCCCATGAATAAAATGAGAACCTCCATCAGTCATAATATATCTAGGTACTCCAAATCTAGGAAATATAATATCTACAAGCATTTTTATAGAGGTCTCACCATCAGCACTCCTTGTAGGTATAGCTTCTACCCATTTAGTAACATAATCAACAGCGACAAGTATATGAGTGTTACCGTCTGAAGAAGGGAAAGGACCCATGAAGTCGAATCCCCAACAATCGAATGGTTCAATAACAAGAGTATAATTCATAGGCATTTCATTGCGTCTGGAGATATTACCAACTCTTTGACATTCATCACAAGATAAAATAAATTTCCTTGCATCTTTGAAGAGTGTTGGCCAATAAAAACCTGATTGTAGAACCTTTTGCGCGGTTCTATCTCCAGCGTGATGTCCTCCATAAACACTACCATGACATTTATTCAATATCTCCTGTTGTTCATATTCAGGAACACATCTTCGCATAATACCATCCACTCCTTCTTTATATAAGTGTGGGTCATCCCAAAAATAATGCCTCAAGTCATAAAAGAATTTCCTCCTTTGCTGAGCTGAAAAGGTTGGAGGCAAATACTTCGAAACAATAAAGTTAGCATAATCTGCATACCAAGGGCTCTCTCGCGAGCTCACCTTTATTACAGCCAATTGTTCATTTGGAAAACTATCATTAACAGGAACAGGATCATAAGCAATATTTTCCAATCTAGACAAATTATCAGCAACAGGATTATCAGCACCTTTCCTATCTATAATATGTAAATCAAATTCTTGCAACAGAAGTACCCATCTAATAAGCCTTGGCTTAGCATCTTTCTTTGTCATAAGGTATCTAATTGCAGCATGATCAGTATGAATTGTAACTTTTGAATCAACAATATAAGGTCTAAACTTATCACAAGCAAAGACTACAGCTAACAATTCCTTTTCAGTTGTAGCATAATTTCTTTGAGCAGCATCAAGAGTCTTACTAGCATAATGAATAACATTTAATTTTTTATCTACCCGCTGTCCAAGAACAGCGCCTACAGCAAAATCACTAGCATCACACATAATTTCAAAAGGCAAATTCCAATCAGGAGGTTCAACTACAGGAGCAGTTGTTAAGGCTTTCTTTAGAGTTTCAAAGCTTCCTTACAATCATCATCAAAAACAAAAGGTACATCTTTTTGAAGAAGATTAGTAAGAGGCTTTGAAATTTTAGAGAAATCTTTAATAAATCTCCTATAAAACCCAGCATGACCAAGAACACTACGAATACCTTTTACATCCCTCGGATAGGGCATCTTCTCAATCGCTTCAACTTTAGCTCTATCAACTTCAATACCTCTCTCGGAAATTTTATGTCCCAATACAATTCCTTCATTAACCATAAAGTGGCATTTCTCCCAATTAAGAACAAGGTTAGTTTCTTCACATCTCTGCAAAACTTTATCAAGGTTTCAAGCAATTATCAAAAGAATTCCCATAGACAGAAAAATCATCCATGAACACCTCTACAATACTTTCGCAAAAACCATGAAAAATAGCAGACATGCATCTTTGAAAAGTAGCAGGAGCATTACATAAACCAAAAGGCATACGCCTATAAGCATAAGTTCCATAAGGACAAGTAAACGTGGTTTTCTCTTGATCTTTAGCTTTAACAGCAATTTGTGAAAACCCAGAATAACCATCAAGAAAGCAAAAATGAGTATTGATACGTCCAAAACGTATCTACTTTCCCGAACACTTTTGCTATTGTTTTGCCTCTAATTTGTGTATTTTGGATACAACTAACACGGACTAACGCTGTTTTCAGCAGAACTGCTCTGGTGTCTCGTTTTTGTGCAGAAATCCAACTTTCGGGAAAATCCTCGGAATTTCTTCAGATGGCCCTATTTTACCAAAATATTGACGGAGCCAGAAGGGCGAAGGAGGTGGAGGCGGGGCCCCACACCATAAGGCGGCGCGGCCTGGGGGGGCCGCGCGGCCCTATGGTGTGGCCCTCGGCCGGCCTCCGACGCCCCTTCGGACTACTTATTCGCTTCGACCTAAAAACGCACAGGAGAAGTCGACATCGCCAACCCTCCGAGAGCCGCCACATCGCGAAACTCCGTCGCGGGAGCCAAGTCTCCGTTCGGCACTCCGCCGGACGGGGAATTGGAGGAGATCTTCACCGTCATCACCGCCAACGCCTCCATCAACCAGCAATGTTTCCCCATCCATGTGTGAGTAATTCCCCCTGTAGGCTGAAGGGGATGGTAGGGATTGGATGAGATTGGTCATGTAATAGTCATAAGATTGTTAGGGCATAGTGCCTAGTATCCGTAGATGTCACTTTTATGATATTGTTGCAACTTGTTATGCTTAATGCTTGTCACTAGGGCCCGAGTGCCATGATCTCAGATCTGAACATGTTATTGATTCATGAAGATATTCGTTGTTTATGATCTTACCTGCAAGTTGTATACACACGTCGTGTCCGGAACCAATGGCCCCGAAGTGACAGAAATCGGGACAACCGGAGGGGATGGTAGCGATGTGAGGATCACATGTGTTCACGGAGTGTTAATGCTTTGCTCCGTACTCTATTAAAAGGAGTACCTTAATATCCAGTAGTTTCCCTAGAGGCCCGGCTGCCACCGGCTGGTAGGACAAAAGATGTTGTGCAAGTTTCTCATTGCGAGCACGTACGACTAAATATGGAACACATGCCTATTGATTGATTAGTACTTGGATACCGTTTTATTATTATCTGCAAATGCCCATGCTTTGACTGTTATATGAGTTTCTCTCATCCATGCAACGCCCGTTAAATCCGTCCCTGTGCCTACAGTATTTTAATCTGCTGTTTACTATAATCACTACTGCTGTCTTTATTTCGCGCCTGTTATTTCACTATTTCCTCCTATAAACTGTTACACTGATAAACTCTTGCGAGCAAGTCTGTTTCAGGTGCAGCTGAATTGACAACTCACTGTTAAGGCTTAAGTATTCTTTGTCTCCCTTGTGTCGAATCAATAAATTGGGTAATACTTCCCTCGAAGACTGTTGCGATCCCCTATACTTGTGGGTCATCAAGACTATTTTCTGGCGCCGTTGCCGGGGAGCATAGCTTTATTTGGAAGTTCACTTGGATTGATATTGTTCGCTGCAAATTCTCCATTATGGGTAAACCTCGCGATACTAAGATCGCCATATTACCATCCACTACAAGAAAAGGTACAACTCTGAGTACCTCTGCTGCTCTTGATTCACCATCTGTGATTGATAAACTTGTTTCACCGCCACATGCTTCGCGTGCTGGTACTTCTGCTGAATCTGAAAATTCTCATAATATTGATAATGTTTCTGCTGTGCTTGATGATAGTGGTTCATTGGGATCTTTTCTAGATGCTACAATTGCTAAGTCTAGACAAATTGAAAATACTGAAACTCCTAATGTTGCTACACCTGTTAATTCACCTGAGTCTGTTGAATATTCTAGTGATGATCTTGATGAGGATTATGTAGAGCTTGATAATGATTTTATTGAAAAATGCAAGGCTACTACTGATGCAAGAAAAATTAAAAAGTTGCTTGCAGAACATGCTGTTAGATATACACCATCTCCTGATCCTAAATTTGCCACATCTCCTATAAACATTAGGGATAAAGATTATGATTTTTCTCTTGATCTATCTCATATAGCTATTGTTGAGAAAACACCCTTTTGTGGTACTGAAAAAGAAAGTGCTGTTGAACACTTGACTGAGTTATCTACTCTTAGTGGTGTGTTTTCTGATGATGTCAAGATGCGTACTTATTTTGTTGCTAAAATTTTTCCGTTCTCATTAAAGGATGATGCTAAAACTTGGTATAATAATTTGCCTCCTGGTTCTATTAAAAGTCCAACTGATTTGCGTGATGTTTTCTTTCGAAAATACTTTCCTGCTAGTGCTCAACATGCTGCTTTGCAGAGAATTTATAATTTTGACCAGGAAGATGGAGAGAAATTGCCTGAGGCTTGGGCTAGATTTTGTTCTCTTATTAGAGCTCAGCCTGACCATGATTTAGAAAAGCATGATTTACTTGATATATTTTATAGTGGACTAACTATTGAGTCTAGGGCATACCTGGATAGTTGTGCTGGTTGTGTTTTCAGGAAAAGAACTCCAGACGACGCTGAAGAATTATTGGCTAAAATAGGCCGGAATCATGATGATTGGTCTACACCTGAACCAACCCCGACACCGATAGTGAAGAAGAGGGGTATGATTAAATTGAATGATGAAGATATGAGGGAAGCCAAGAAGTCTCTTAAGGAGAAGGGTATTAAATCTGAAGATGTGAAGAATTTACCTCCTATAGAAGATATATGTGAGACAATTCCCCCTTCATCCATGATTGAGGTACATTCGCTTCAACACTTTACTAGGGAAGATATTCCGTATTCAAAATCTCCTGCTCAATGTTTAGATGAATTTGATAATTATATTGTTAAGCAAGAAAACTTTAATATGAGAGTAGAGAATCATTTAATGGAAAATTCCCGAGCTATTAGTGAATTGCATGGTATTGTGGAGAGAACCTCCAATGATGTTAAGATACTTGTTAAACATTTTCAAATGGTTCAAACTCAAATTGATCAACTTACTAAAGTGCAAAATGACTTGTTGGGAAATAATTCTAAAGAAAAACATGCTTGTGAAGTAACAACTAGAGGTGGTGCTTCTACCCAGGATCCTCTATATCCTGAAGGGCATCCCAAAAGAATTGAACAAGATTCTCAACCAATTAAAACAAGTGCTCCATCTAAGAAAAAGAAAAAGAAACATAAGAATGTTGTAGAATCCTCTGAACCTGTTAATGATCCTAATAGTATTTCTATTTCTGATGCTGAAACTGAAAGTGGTAATGAACATGAGGAAGATAATGATAAGAATGATACTCCTGATAAAGAAGAAATTGAAAAAGAACCTGAAAAGCATGCTAAAAATAAAAAGTACACTAAAGAAGACTTTATTACTGAGAAGCATGGTAATGAAAGAGAACCTTGGGTTCAAAAGCAAATGCCTTTTCCTGCTAAGAAACTAAAATCAAAGGAGGAGGAACATTATAATAAATTTTGTGATTGGATGAAACCTTTATTTCTGCAAATCCCTTTGACTGATGCTATTAAATTGCCTCCTTATTCAAAGTATATGAAAGATATTGTTACTAACAAAAGGAAAGTCCCCAATGAGGAGATTTCTACTATGCTCGCTAATTACTCCTTCAATGGTAAGATTCCAAAGAAGTTGGGCGACCCAGGTATACCGACTATTCCTTGTTCCATCAAGAATAATTATGTTAGAACTGCTCTATGTGATTTGGGAGCAGGTGTGAGTGTGATGCCTTTTTCTCTTTATAAGAGACTTGATTTAGATAAATTGATACCAACTGATATATCTTTGCAAATGGCTGATAAATCTACTGCTATTCCTGTTGGTTTATGTGAAAATGTTCCTGTTCAAGTTACTCAGCATTGCTTGATATTAACTGATTTCGTTGTGTTGGAAATGCCTGAAGATGATAATATGTCCATTATTCTTGGAAGACCCTTTCTTAATACTGCAGGGGCTGTTATTGATTGCAATAAAGGCATGGTTACTTTTAATGTTGATGATAAGGAACACACTGTCTATTTTCCCAAGAGGATTGATAAAGTATGTGGAGTTAATACAATTTTTAATGTGAAAACTATCAAAGTGGGATCCATTGATTGTCCTATATATGAGCCTAAAGAAGAATATCAAACTCTTGTGATTGGATCCATATCAATTCAATATAAGGTAACATGATTGATTTGAGGTTTATTTCTTCTTATGTCATATAAAATTTATTTGGTAGCAAGACTTGATCAACCTTGTTAACAAGTATATTTTATTGCATAGGAGAGCTAAACAACACTTCTTTCTTTCTCTCTCCCTTCACCTATTTTACTTGCTGTAGCACTTTTGTTTTGCAATATGCTTAGGTCATTTAAGATTTTAGAAATCATTTTCCTGCGCAGTAATCATTAATTTAATACCCAGAAATGTGCATTTTTCAAAGTTCTCTAAAAATTACAAAAATTACACCGTTGGTCCTATTTTTCGACGAGGCACCTGGGAGCACCAGAGGATGACCTGTGGGGCACCAGGGGGTGCCACACCATAGGGCGGCGCGGCCAGCAAGGGGGCCGCGCCACCATGTGGTGTGGGCCACCCCTTGCCCCACTACACCATCTCTTCCTCCCAGCACCTTCTCTCTCCCGAAAAAACTCGTACCAAGTTTCTCTCACTCGTGTTTCTGCTCAAGAACTCGCGATTTTTCGATCTCCTTGCTCAGCCCAGATTTCTGTCTGAAATTTGGCACATTTACTCCTTGGTATGTGACTCCTTTGATTGTCCAATCAGAATTTCATTTGGTTGAGTATATCTTGAATATTTTGCTGCTGTATGTAACATGTTTAGTGAGCTTGCATGCTTGTTCTAAGTGGTAGAAATTAGTTTTGATGCATGTTTAGCACTCTAGCAAGTTCCTATAGTAGTTCCCTTCAATTACACACCTTGAAATCAAATTTTATAATGATTGTTGAAAATTTCAGAAAATGGAAGGTGTGCCCCAATTGAACCAAGAAGAATTGGAAGTCCAGCAAGTTTCAAGAGTCAATCGTGAGGAGGGAGTATACCCCTCTTACTACCCATGCGTGGACTTTATGAGAAGTGCGGGGATTTTACAAGATGTGCAAACTCTAATCTCTCGTGCAGGGCTGAGTGGTTTTGTTGAAGGAGAGCCAAGACAATATGTAAAATTAACTATGTCTTTTGTGCAGGACTTCAAGTTCAATTGGTCGCGGTCCGACCCCATGGTCCAGTATAAAATTTACAATAAAGCTGTCAACTTGCCATTTGGTGTTTTTTGTGCAGCAATTGGAGTACCGCAATGGGGATCCTGCGAGAAGATCAGGGGAACACCGCGGGAGCTCTCAGATCTTTATACAAGGATTTGTAATGGGAGGAGCCTCTCCAATGATGATGGTAAGATTAGTAGCATTCAACATCCAGCCATCCGCTACTTTGCCTATTTCATTACAAAGTGCGTCCTTGCAAGAAGGACCGGAGGTAAATTATCTGTCCCAGACTTGGCTTTCTTAGCTGCTGCTTTGCAACAGGATAGGACTTATAATTTGGGTGCTTTAATAGCTTGTAGACTTGCTACTAACCGTGAGAAAGGAGGAATTTGTGGAGGTCTTATCGCCTCTCGCTTATTAGCTATGCATGGTGTAGAACCTCACCATTTAGATATTCCGCTTTCTATAGAGAAGCTTGATGTGGTTTCCATGATTAGACATGAGTTTATTTCAGATGCATCTAACTTGAACAACCTGCATTATAGGATAACTTTGTATAAGAAAAAATGGAGTGTAACTAAGAAAATTGAAAAACTAGTACGATTGCCTGCACCTGCTTTGTTTAACCTTGATGCCAGGGACGGGTGGTCGATCACAGAAAATGAGCTAAATGCATACATAGAAAGAGAAAGCCGTCGTGCGAGGGAAGATGTGGAGGAGACCGAGGAGCATCCCGACTCTTCATCCGATGCAGCAAGCTCCTCATATCAACATCATGGTCACGTGGAGCCTCCACGATATTCTTCTGCACAGGGGCCTTATTACCACTCCATGTATGATCCACCGGCGTGGAACCCCGACCCTCGTTGGGAATGAACTCCACTTAGGCCAAAAGCCTAAGCTTGGGGGGAGGTATACCGGCATCACTCATTCTTTGCATATTATGGTTGCTGGATACTTGTACATACTTGTTTAGTCTCTAGAGTGGTTTTCTAATGAGAGGGAGATGATATTTGGGGAAGTGCTGTCCAAAAACAGATTCTGTGCTGTTACCAAAAAAATTCGTACGCACAGCCAGAACGTTATTTTGAGTTGCCAATTTTTGAGCATGTTCCCCAGGTTGTTATCTAACTTTCATTAGTTGAACACTTTTTGGTCTGAGCAATGGAAGATTTTTGTTAAATTCGATTTCTGTACTGCTGTCAGGATTTGGCAGATTTCTGTCATCCTGCTTTTCTGTGTTTCTGTTAGTTTGCATTCTTTTGTTTTCACTTTGTTTCTTTCCTAAAACACAAAAAGACCAAAAATATTTCTGTTGTTTCTCTTCACCATTTATTTATTTGGTACCTTGCTCTTAGTTTGCTTTATTTGCTATCGTTAGTTTGCTATAAGAAAACCCAAAAAGATTTTGCTTTGTTTGCTTGTTTTCTTTCATTCTTATTTCTAATTCGAAAACACCAAAAATATTTGCTGTTCTTCTTTGGTTTGTAAAGTTCATCATGAGTTCAATGGTCTTTGGTGGCTGGAGCGTGGTTTTCATTTCATATTATCCAAGCTACACAAGTGAAAAGGCAATAATGACGATCTACGACAATCTGATTGTGGTGAGAGGCTGGTATGAACTCTATTTGCTTTCATTTTTGTACATATACTCATCCATATGAGCTTGCTTAGTTGGTTCATGTGAGGTATATGTTATTTGAGAAAGTCTAGTAGTTCATGATCTCTCATGTTTGGTTCCGATTTATTAATATGAGTAGCATGTCATGGATGTTTGCTTGCATTGTTTTATTCATAAGTAAGTATGGCATTGTGGTATCCTCCTCTGAATAATTCATTTATATCGACTTGGCACATGCTCACGCATGCATATGACTGAACAAAAAGTCAATTAAGCCTCGATGATTTATATTGCTTCAGAGTTCTTGTATCACTTTTATGCCTCCGTTAATTTATTTTGCCGCAAGCATGATTATGACAGTTACTGCTCTCTTGATTTGTCGTTCCCTAATCTTTTGCTAGCCTTCACTTGTACTGAGCGGGAACGCCGCTCGTGCTTCCAAACACCTGAAAACCAAGTTGTTCCAAAAGTGTCCACCATAAATACCTATGCATGGCATTTCAAACCATTCCAAGTAAATTCTCATGCGCTACCTTTAAAACTTTCAAAATGCTTCTAAATTTGTGTTAATGTTTCATAGCTCATGAGGAAGTATGTGGTGTTTAGCTTTCAACCTTGTCATTTACTTTTGACGGACTCTCATATGGACTAGTGGCACATCCGCTTATCCAATAATTTTGCAAAAAGAGCTGGCAATGGGATTCCCAGTCCCGAATTAATTATCTCAAATAGACACTCCTCCATGGTTTGTGATTGTTGGACGGCACCCGAAGGATTCGGTTAGCCATGGCTTGTGTAAGCAAAGGTTGGGGGAGTGTCATCATCATAATAAAACTTAAATAAAAAGGCACTCCTTCATGGTATGAGATTGGCAGGCACCCGAGGATTCGGTTAGCCATGGTTTGTGAAAGAAAGGTTGGAAGGAGTGCCACCTAAAAATAATTCATGGGAGCCGCTCTTGTGAGTCCGGTTGATGAGGTAGTTAGTGTACCCATTACCATTCGTTGACAACAACAAACACCTCTCAAATAATTTTACTCCTGCTTTACAAATGAAAAGCTCTAGCGCATGTTAATCCCTGCTTCCCTCTGCGAAGGGTCAATCTTTTACTTTTATGTTGTGTCTCCATTCTTTCTTTGAGCACTATCTTGAGAGCACAACTGTCATTCTTAGTATAATATGCTTGTCTCAAAATATGATTGATTGTGGTATAACTTTGATGCTTTTATCTTTGACAATCACTATTTCTAGTCTTTCTATGAACTCAAGAGGTGCCTCGGCATTTATGTTTTGCCGATCAAATACAGGCAAGCGAGATACCACTTTATCATATTCTCTTATGAACATTGCAATCCTGCTTATATACATGATTCATGGTGCTTATTATTAATTGTTGGTACTTTTCCATGATTGACATAGCTGTTGGATGATCTTATTTGCATATATCTCATTATGAACTGCTTAAGTATTAGCCATAGCATGAGAATATATACATCATATGAGCAAATGTGTTCGTGAAAGTTCTTTTATCGCTCAGTTGTTAACTGAATTGCTTGAGGACAAGCAATAAGCTAAGCTTGGGGGAGTTGATACGTCCAAAACGTATCTACTTTCCCGAACACTTTTGCTATTGTTTTGCCTCTAATTTGTGTATTTTGGATACAACTAACACGGACTAACGCTGTTTTCAGCAGAATGCTCTGGTGTCTCGTTTTTGTGCAGAAATCCAACTTTCGGGAAAATCCTCGGAATTTCTTCAGATGGCCCTATTTTACCAAAATATTGACGGAGCCAGAAGGGCGAAGGAGGTGGAGGCCCGAGGGCCCCACACCATAAGGCGGCGCGGCCCAGGGGGGGCCCGCGCGGCCCTATGGTGTGGCCCCCTCGGCCGGCCTCCGACGCCCCCCTACTTATTCGCCTCGACCTAACAACGCACGGGGAGAAGTCGACATCGCCGAAACCCTCCAGAGAGCCGCCACATCGCGAAACTCCGTCGCGGGAGCCAGAAGTCTCCGTTCTGGCACTCCGCCGGGACGGGGAATTGGAGGAGATCTTCACCGCCATCACCGCCAACGCCTCTCCATCAACCAGCAATGTTTCCCCCATGAGTAATTCCCCCGCTGTAGGCTGAAGGGGATGGTAGGGATTGGATGAGATTGGTAATGTAATAGTCATAAGATTGTTAGGGCATAGTGCCTAGTATCCGTAGATGTCACTTTTATGATATTGTTGCAACTTGTTATGCTTAATGCTTGTCACTAGGGCCCGAGTGCCATGATCTCAGATCTGAACATGTTATTGATTCATGAAGATATTCGTTGTTTATGATCTTACCTGCAAGTTGTATACACACGTCGCTGTCCGGAACCAATGGCCCCGAAGTGACAGAAATCGGGACAACCGGAGGGGATGGTAGCGATGTGAGGATCACATGTGTTCACGGAGTGTTAATGCTTTGCTCCGGTACTCTATTAAAAGGAGTACCTTAATATCCAGTAGTTTCCCTAGAGGCCCGGCTGCCACCGGCTGGTAGGACAAAAGATGTTGTGCAAGTTTCTCATTGCGAGCACGTACGACTAAATATGGAACACATGCCTATTGATTGATTAGTACTTGGATACCGTTTTATTATTATCTGCAAATGCCCATGCTTTGACTGTTATATGAGTTTCTCTCATCCATGCAACGCCCGTTAAATCCGTCCCTGTGCCTACGTATTTTAATCCTGCTGTTTACTATAATCACTACTGCTGTCTTTATTTCACCGCTGCTGTTATTTCACTATTTCCACTGCCATAAAACTGTTACTACTGATAAACTCTTGCGAGCAAGTCTGTTTCCAGGTGCAGCTGAATTGACAACTCCGCTGTTAAGGCTTACAAGTATTCTTTGTCTCCCCTTGTGTCGAATCAATAAATTGGGTAATACTTCCCTCGAAGACTGTTGCGATCCCCTATACTTGTGGGTCATCAAGTATTTTTAGACAACCTTTCTAGCATTTGATCAATAAAGGGTAAAGGGTAATGATCTTTCTTAGTAACTTTATTAACTTTACGAAAATCAATGCACATTCTATAACCTACAACTATTCTTTGAGGAATAAGCTCATCATTATCATTAGCCACAACAGTCATTCCTCCTTTCTTAGGAACGCAATGCACAGGACTAACCCATCTACTATCAGCAATAGGATATATAATACCAGCTTCAAGGAGTTTTAATACCTCATTTCTTACCACTTCCTTCATCTTCGGAATTAGACGACGTTGATGTTCAACAACAGGCTTTGCATCTTCTTCCATATTAATAGCATGTTGGCAAATAGAAGGAGAAATCCCTTTCAAATCATCAAGAGTATAGCCAATAGCTCCTCGGTGTTTTTTCAATATTTCCAATAACCTTTCTTCCTCAATCTCTGAAAGCTTAGAACTAATAATAACAGGATATATTTTCTTATCATCAATATGAGCATATTTAAGATTATCAGGTAAAGGCTTTAAATCAAAAACAGGATCTTCCTTTGGTGGCGGTGTTGTACCCAAATCTTCCACCGGTAAATCATGCTTGAGAATAGGTTGGCGAAGAAAAATTTCCTCAAGCTCATCTCTTTCTTTCCTAAAAGCTTCACTTTCACTATTCTCCAAATGTTGCTGCAAAGGATTATTAGGAACAAGAACAATAGATGCACACTGCTCCATTTTAAAATCATTACTAGGCAAGTCAACTTTATAAGGAGTTTTGGTAAATTTAGAAAAGTTAAATTCATAAGGTTCACCAGCAAATCTAGTCAAAATTTTCTCTTTCTTACAATCTATAATAGCTCCACAAGTATTTAGAAAAGGTCTACCAAAAATGATAGGACAATGATCACTAGCAGCAGAACCAAGTACCAAAAAGTCAGCAGGATATTTAATCTTACCACATAGAACTTCCACATCTCGAACAATACCAATCGGAGAAATAGTTTCTCTATTAGCCAAATGAATAAACACATCAATATCTTCAAGTTCACAAGAACCAATTTCGTGCATGATCTCCGTGTAAAGCTCATAAGGAATAGCACTAACACTTGCACCAATATCACATAAACCATAATAGCAATGATCACCAATTCTAACAGATAGCATAGGAACACTAACTTGTTTGGATTTATTAGGATGTGAAACAATATTAGAAGCATCTTCACAGAAAATAATATGACCATCCTCCACATTTTCAGTCACAAGATCTTTAACTATTGCAACAACAGGTTCAATTTTAATTTGTTCTTCAGGTTCTCTAGGTTTCTTTTCACTTTTATTAACCGCACTAGATATGACAGAGTACTCCTTCATTTTAGCAGGGAAAGGAGTTTTTTCAATATAAGCTTCAGGAATAACATTATCAACAGTTTCAATCACTACACATTTGTTTACAGATGAATCAACTTTATCTTTATACGGTTCATGATACTTATCAAAATTCTTCTTAGGCAGTTCATAATGAGAGGCAAAAGCTCTATAAAGATTTGCAACAACTTGGGAATCAAGACCATATGTAGCACTCATATTACGAAATTTATCAGTATCCATAAAAGCTTCAATGCATTTATAATCATAAATTATACCTGATTCTCTATCTTTGTCGTTCTCCCATCCTTCAGTATTTTCTTGGATCCGATCAAGAAGGTCCCTTTTAAACTCTTCATTCTTGCGTGTAAATGATCCAGAACAAGAAGTATCCAGCAAGGTCTTGTCTTGAAAAGAAAGTCTTGCATAGAAATTATCAATAATAACATTACCAGGAAGCTCATGAATGGGGCATTTGAGCATTAAAGACTTCAATCTCCCCCAAGCTTGGGCAATACTCTCTCCATCATGAGGCCAGAAATTATATATGCGGTTCCGATCTTTGTGAATTTCACTTGGAGGATAAAATTTGGAATAAAATAAAGGCACAATGTCCTCCCAATCAATAGAATCACCATTCTTCAGCAATTTATACCAGTGCGCCGCTTTACCAGACAGCGATATAGTGAATAGTTTCTTCCTAACTTCATTCATAGAAATACCTGCACATTTGAATAACCCGCATAATTCATGCAAAAACAGTAAATGATCACCAGGATGGACAGTTCCATCCCCTTCATAGCGGTTATCCATAACACGTTCAATAATTTTCATAGGTATTTTATATGGTACTACTTCCTCACCTGGCGCTTCATCCACTACCGTTGCAGTAGTAGTAGATTTCCCAAATAGAAATTGAAGAGAAGATCTCTCCATAATGATTTATAGCAGCAGGCAGAAATAAAATCAGCACAAACATAAAGGTTTTCCTTACCAATTCCGCTTACCAATAGCGGTTCACGGCAACCGCCAGAAAATAGTCTTGATGACCCACAAGTATAGGGGTGTATCGTAGTACTTTCGATAAATAAGAGTGTCGAACCCAACGAGGAGCAGAAGGTGTTGATGAAGGTTTCACTGTAAATGCTCACAAACAAGTATTCGGGGGGTTTGATATTGCAGATAAATAAAGTACGAGTAAGTAAAATGCGAGAGAAATAATTGCAGCGAGTGGCCCAATCCTTTTTAGCACAAAGGACAAGCCGGTTTGTTTACTTATAATGACCAAACGTTCCTGAGGACACACGGGGATTTTAGTCTAGTGCTTTCGCTACATACAGCTGATTAATCTTCATTGTTTTGATAAGTGTTGTGTGGGTGAACCTATGCTAATGCACCGCCCTTCCTAGGACTAATACATACTTGTGATTATACCCCTTGCAAGCATCCGCAACTACAAGAAAGTAATTAAGATAAATCTAACCACAACCTTAAACTCTGAGATCCTGCGATCCCTCCTGCATCGATATACTAACGGGGGCTTAGGTTTCTGTCGCTCCGGCAACCCCGCAATTAGCAACCGAATACAAGATGCACTCCCCTAGGCCCATAAATGGTGAAGTGTCGTGTAGTCGACGTTCACACGACACCACTAGAAGAATGACACCACAACTTAAATATCATAACATTGAATATTACTCAACCATAATTCACTACTAGCATTTAGACTTCACCCATGTCCTCAAGAACTAAACGAACTACTCACGAGACATCATATGGAATACAATCAGAGGTGATATGATGATGAATAACAATCTGAACATAAACCTTGGTTCAATGGTTTCACTCAATAGCATCTACAACAAGTATAGAATAACACCGGGAGAGTTTCCCCTATCAAACAATCAAGATTTAACCCGAATTGCTACAGCGATGACGAGGTGCAGCGGTGGTGATGGCGGTGTAGATGGTGGAGATGATGATGATGATGATGGAGATGATGTCCCGCTCGATGACGATGGCGATGGCGTCGATTTCCTCCGGGAGGGAATTTCCGGCGGATTCCTGCCCGCCGGAGAGCTCTTTTCTCTCTGGTGTTCTCCGCCCCGCAGGCGGCTGTAACCCTTCGTGAGGTCCTCTCTGTGGCTTAGGTTTTCGGGACGAAGGAGTACGCGAAGAAAGGAGGCGAAAGGGGGGGGCCCCAGAGCATAGGGTGGCGCGGCCAGGCCATGGGCCGCGCCGCCTATGGTCTGGGCCCACAGGGCCCCTCTCTTCTCCCCCTTCGGCTCCCTCCGTCATCTGGAAAAATAGGAATTTACGTGAAATTCCCTTCCACAGTTGATCTTCCGAAATATTGCGTTCTGACGGTGCTTTTTCCAGCAGAATCCTGGCTCCGGTGCTTGATCCTCCAATGATGATGAAACATGCAAAATAGATGAAATAACATAAGTATTGTGTCCCAATATGAAATATATCAATGAATAACAGCAAATTATGATACAAAATAGTGATGCAAATTGGACGTACACACTGTCACCATTACACCATGCAGGAGGAATAGACTACTTTAATAACATCACATGAGTAGCACATAAACTAGTAGCGATACAAAGCACATTGCAATCATAAAGGGATATAAATAAGCACTTCACTATGCCATTCATAACAGTGAATAAGTATTCTGTGAAATATAGCCTAAGAGACCCACACGGTGCACACACTGTCACCTTTACACACGTGGGACAAGGAGTCTCCGGAGATCACATAAGTAAAACCCACTTGACTAGCATAATGACATCTAGATTACAAGCATCATCATATGAATCTCAATCATGTAAGGCAGCTCATGAGATTATTGTATTGAAGTACATAGGAGAGAGATGAACCACATAGCTACCGGTACAGCCCCGAGCCTCGATGGAGAACTACTCCCTCCTCATGGGAGCAGCGGTGATGAAGATGGCGGTGGAGATGGCAGCGGTGTCGATGGAGAAGCCTTCCGGGGGCACTTCCCCGTCCCGGCGGCGTGCCGGAACAGAGACTCATGTCCCCCAGATCTTGGCTTCGCGATGGCGGCGGCTCGGAAGGTTTCTCGTACCGTGGCTTATTCGTATCGAGGTTTAGGTCGGGACCCTTAAATAGGCGAAGAGGCGGAGGCGGAGGGCCGACGAGGCGACCAAACAACGGGGGCGCGGCCCACCTCGGCCGCGCCAGCCTATCATCCGGGCCCACAGGCCCTCCTCCGTGGCTCTGTTTTGGAAGCTTCGTGATTCTAAGATGCTGGGCGTTGATTTCGTCCAATTCCGAGAATATTTCCTTACTAGGATTTCTGAAACCAAAAACAAAACAGGAACTGGCACTTCGGCATCTCGTCAATAGGTTAGTTCCGGAAAACGCATCAAAACATCATAAAGTGTGAACAAAACATGTAGGTATTGTCATAAAACAAGCATGGAACATCAGAAATTATGGATACGTTGGAGACGTATCAGCATCCCCAAGCTTAGTTCCTACTCGCCCTCGAGTAGGTAAACGATAACAACAAATAATTTCTGAAGTGACATGCTACCATCATAATCTTGATCAACATTATTGTAAAGCATATGACATGAATGGAGTGATTCAAAGCAATGATCTATAGTTTGCTAACAAATAGATAACATATAGCAAAACTTTTCATGAATAGTACTTTCAAGACAAGCATCAAAAAGTCTTGCATCAGAGTTAACTCATAAAGCAATAAATTCAAAGTATAGGCATCGAAGCAACACAAAGGAAGATATAAGTTTCAGCAGTTGCTTTCAACTTTCAACATGCATATCTCATGGATAATTGTCAATACAGAGTAATATGATGAATGCAAATAAGCAAGTATGTAAGAATCAATGCACAGTTGACACAAGTGTTTGCTTCTAAGATGGAAGGAAATGGGTAAACTGACTCAACAATAAAGTAAAAGATAGGCCCTTCGCAGAGGGAAGCAGGGATTAAATCATGTGCTAGAGCTTTTCAAGTTTTAAAATCATATAGAGAGCATAAAAGTAAAATTTTGAGAGGTGTTTGTTGTTGTCAACGAATGGTAATGGGTACTCTAACTACCTTATCAACCAGACTTTCAAGAGCGGCTCCCATGAAGGACGTTATCTCTACCAGCAAGGTAGATCATCCCTCTTCTCTTTTGTTTACACATGTACTTTAGTTTTATTTATTACATGACACTCCCCCAACCTTTGCTTACACAAGCCATGGCTAACCGAATCCTCGGGTGCCTTCCAACATTCACATACCATGGAGGAGTGTCTATTTGCAAATTTAAGTTGTTTACTGATCAGAGCAAAATATGTGAAGAGAATTATTAATGCAAGTTAATTAATTGGGGCTGGGAACCCCATTGCCAGCTCTTTTTGCAAAATTATTGGATAAGCGGATGAGCCACTAGTCCATTGTGAAAGTCTGTCAAGTAAATGACAAGATCGAAAGATAAAACACCACATACTTCCTCATGAGCTATAAAACATTGACACAAATAAGATAATAAATTTTGAATTGTTTAAAGGTAGCACATGAAGTATTTGCTTGGAATGGCAGGAAATACCACATAGTAGGTAGATATGGTGGACACAAATGGCATAGGTTTTGGCTCAAGGTTTTGGATGCACGAGAAGTATTCCCTCTCAGTACAAGGCTTAGGCTAGCAAGGTTGTTTGAAGCAAACACAAGTATAAACCGTACAGCAAAACTTATATAAGAACATATTGCAAGCATTATAAGACTCTACACTGTCTTCCTTGTTGCTCAAACACTTTTACCAGAAAATATCTAGACCTTAGAGAGACCAATCATGCAAACCAAATTTCAACAAGCTCTACAGTAGTTCTCCACTACTAGATTTAGCTACATGATGCAAGAGCTTAAACAAGATTTATGAGAGCTCAAAACAATTGCCAAGTATCAAATTATTCAAGAACATATGAAGCATTTTCTGATTCCAACCAAATAGAAACAAGTGAAGCGATCAACTTTCGCCCTTGAACATTAAAAGCATAAACGAAGAACACTAGTGTTCATATGAAAAAGCGGAGCGTGTCTCTCTCCCACACAAGGATGAACTTATTCAGAGAATGAAAATAAGAAAACGAAAATAAAAGCACACAGACGCTCCAAGTAAATTACATAAGATGGGACCGAATAAAAATATAGTTTCAATAGAAGAAACCTGATAAGTTGATGAAGAAGGGGATGCCTTGGGCATCCCCAAGCTTAGACGCTTGAGTCTTCTTGAAATATGCAGGGATGAACCACGGGGCATCCCCAAGCTTAGGCTTTTCATTCTTCTTGATCATATATCATCCTCCTCTCTTGACCCTTGAAAACTTCTGCCACACCAAACTTCAAGCAAACTCATTAGAGGGTTAGTGCATAATCAAAAGTCACATGTTCAGAGGTGACACAATCATTCTTAACACTTCTGGACATTGCACAAAGCTTCTGAAAGTTAATGGAACAAAGAAACTCATTCAAATTAACAAAAGCGGCAATGCAAAATAAAAGGCAGAATCTGTCAAAAACAGAATAGTCCGTAAAGATGAATCTGGCAGGGGCACTTAACTTGCTCAAACGGAAAAACTCAAAACTAATGAAAGTTGCGTACATATCTGTGGATCACACACGTAAATTTGCAGATTTTTTCTGAGTTACCTACAGAGACTTCTGCGCGAATTCGTGACAGACAGCAAATCTGTTTCTGCGCAGTAATCCAAATCTAGCATCAACTTTAACATAGAGACTTTACTTGGCACAAAAACATGATAAGGAGAGGTTGCTACAGTAGTAAACAACTTCCAAGACTCAAATATAAAACGAAAATTGCTGTAGTAAAATAAACACATGGGTTATCTCCCAAGAAGTTTTTTCTTTATAGCCATTAAGATGGGCTCAGAAATTTAATGATGCTCTCGCGAGAAATAAAAGTTGAAGCAAAAGAGAACATCAAGAAGCAAATTCAAAAAAAATTTAAGCCTAACCCACTTCCTATGAAAAGGAATCTTGTACACAAATAAATTCATGAAGAACAAAGTGGCAAGCATAGAAAAGCAACACAAGCGCAATTTCAAGATTCTCAACATAAAGAGGGGAAACTTAATATTATTAAGATGCATATAACCATATTTCCCTCTCTCATAATAACTTTCAGTAGCATCATGAACAAATTTAACAATATAACTATCACATGAAACATTCTTGTTATGAGCCACATGCATAAAATTATTACTCTCCACATAAGCATAATCAATTTTATTAGTTGTAGTGGGAGCAAATTCAACAAAGTAGCTATCATTATTATTCTCATCAAATGTAGGAGGCATAGTATAATCATAATAAAATTTACTCTCCATAGTAGGCGGCACCAAAAGACCACTATCATTATAATCATCATAAATAGGAGGCAAAGTATCATCAAAGAAAATTTTCTCCTCAATGCTTGGGGGACTAAAAATATCAAGCTCATCAAAACCAGCTTCCCCAAGCTTAGAATTTTCCATATCATTAACAACAATGGTGTTCAAAGCGTTCATACTAATATCATTGCTACTAGCATGCAAATAAGATTCCATAGGTTTTTTAATTTTCGCAGCAAACAATCCATGTCTTAACTCAGGAAATAGAATAAGAAGCTCATTGTTACTTTCCATTATGCCTAACTAGTGTAAACAAGAAACCAAAAGATGCAATTGCAGGATCTAAAGGAAATAGCTTCGAGTACTTACAACGGCGCCGGAAAATAGCTTAGTAGCCGAGATCCAGAGTGTGAGTACCTTTTACCTTTCCTCCCCGGCAACGGCGGCAGAAAATAGCTTGATGTCTACTCACGCTTCTTTTCCTGTAGTGTTGGGCCTCCAAGAGCAGAGGTTTGTAGAACAGCAGCAAGTTTCCCTTAAGTGAATCACCCAAGGTTTATCGAACTCAGGGAGGAAGAGGTCAAAGATATCCCTCTCAAGCAACCCTGCAATCACGATACAAGAAGTCTCTTGTGTCCCCAACACACCTAATACACTTGTCGATGTATAGGTGCACTAGTTCGGCGAAGAGATAGTGAAATACAAGTAGTATGGATGTATATGAGTGGTAATAGTAATCTGAATAAAATATGGCAGCGAGTAAACATGCAACAAAACAGTAAATAAGCGGTGTTTGCAGTATTGGAAACAAGGCCTAGGGATCATACTTTCACTAGTGGACACTCTCAACATTGATCGCATAATAAATAATAACTTCTCTCATTTTGCTACATATACTCTTGTTTGATAATGAACACCATTCGCGTAGGATTACACGAACCCTCAATGCCGGAGTTAACAAGCTCCACAACATTCGATATTCATGTTTAAGTAACCTTAGAGCATAATAGATCTTTGCAATTTAGACCGAGTACTAACATAGCATACACACTGTCACCTTTACACTATGAAGGGGGAATAAATCACATCAATACTATCATAGCGATAATCAACTCCATAACCTACAAGAGATTATGATCATAATCTACGACAAGAACCACACGATGCACACACTGTCACCATTACACCATGCAGGAGGAATAGACTACTTTAATAACATCACATGAGTAGCACATAAACTAGTAGCGATACAAAGCACATTGCAATCATAAAGGGATATAAATAAGCACTTCACTATGCCATTCATAACAGTGAATAAGTATTCTGTGAAATATAGCCTAAGAGACCCACACGGTGCACACACTGTCACCTTTACACACGTGGGACAAGGAGTCTCCGGAGATCACATAAGTAAAACCCACTTGACTAGCATAATGACATCTAGATTACAAGCATCATCATATGAATCTCAATCATGTAAGGCAGCTCATGAGATTATTGTATTGAAGTACATAGGAGAGAGATGAACCACATAGCTACCGGTACAGCCCCGAGCCTCGATGGAGAACTACTCCCTCCTCATGGGAGCAGCATCGGTGATGAAGATGGCGGTGGAGATGGCAGCGGTGTCGATGGAGAAGCCTTCCGGGGCACTTCCCCGTCCGGCGGCGTGCCGGAACAGAGACTCATGTCCCCAGATCTTGGCTTCGCGATGGCGGCTCTGGAAGGTTTCTCGTACCGTGGCTTATTCGTATCGAGGTTTAGGTCAGGGACCCTTAAATAGGCGAAGAGGCGGAGTCGGAGGGCTGACGAGGCGACCAAACAACAGGGGGCGCGGCCCACCCCCTGGCCGCGCCAGCCTATCATCTGGGGCCCACAGGGCCCTCCTCTGGTGGCTCTCGGGTGTTCTGGAAGCTTCGTGTGATTCTAAGATGCTGGGCGTTGATTTCGTCCAATTCCGAGAATATTTCCTTACTAGGATTTCTGAAACCAAAACAGCAGAACAGGAAGGCACTTCGCATCTCGTCAATAGGTTAGTTCCGGAAAACGCATCAAAACATCATAAAGTGTGAACAAAACATGTAGGTATTGTCATAAAACAAGCATGGAACATCAGAAATTACGGATACGTTGGAGACGTATCAAACCTCACGTCACAGATGGCCAAACTAACGGTTTGGACATACCATCATGGATCTATGATGGCCATATCCAGGTCCAAAGCCCACCTGTCCCGACTCGTCATGACACAAATAACCGCCATGCGATAGTTCCCCCTGTCAGCGATAACCGTGTCAAGTGTGTGAGGACAATGATTGATCTGTCCGCCCAATGATTGAGATGGTAATTCAGTCGAGTGACATAAGAATTTTCGTCTAGCCTAACGTCACCAATAGCGTGGCTCCCCCGACCCTCCTACCTTCTTTGTGTAGCCGCCGAGTCAACGTAGGCTCCCCGACCCTCCTACCTTCTTTGTGTAGCCGCCGACAGCCTATATCGACCGAATCGGGCAGCGAAACCTTGAGCAAATCCGTTGCCAACACCGACAAAATCCGTCGAGGAACATCAGGATTCACATGGCCGCGCATCTCCGGTATGGCTTCTTCGTCCTTGCGCCACTGCAAGTCGCCGGATTTAGGGTTGAAGTACCTCGTGCGGGCGCCAGCAGCAGCAACCACACCGGCACCGGCTCCGGCACTGCCGTCACCTCCAAAATTGGCTGCAGACCTTGCCCCTGCCCCAGCTCTGGCACCTGCGGATGAAGTAGATGATTCTTGGATACCCAATCCACTAAGGTAAGCTTTTCAACCCCTTTTTGTTTGGGAAATTTGGTGAATTTCGGCAGATGAACAAGACGTTTGTTCATTCAAATTTGTAGCAAGAAGAAGAGACAAGAAAATTGGACTGATGATGAGGAGAACGATTTATACTTCGCATGGCATCATCAAACACTCATTGGAGATAAGCAACCGTTCAATCAATTTTGGGAAGGGATCCATGTAAATTTCAACCAAAGAACAAGTGGAGATGGTTGATCCTTGCGATCGATAACAAGTAGGTTGTTGGCTCTAGTCATGCGCTACAATAGAAGGAGGTTTGAGGAAGAAGATGACTAGTGGAGAAGGTTTGAGAAAGATGATGACTAGTGCTATCAGTTTGTATTTGAAAGCTACCAATTTGTTAAGTTTAGATGATGGTATCAATTGCAACTTTATATGCATTATTAATCATCTTATGTTATGTCGTCACGTAAGAATGTACTAAATTTACAATTATGTTGAAAAAAAGTATGCTGCTCTAAGTTTTGGTTTTTAGTACTACGACCCAAAATTTAGAGGATCAAATATACTTCGGTTAGAGATGCTTTTACAACCTTTACTTTACTGTCTCACCTTCCCGGTGGCATCATCTCCCACACATGTACGTATCCCAACAAACGCATGCACGCTTCCGGCCGGCTGATTAGTTGACTAATCTCGCATGCATGAACACTGAACATTTCGATCCTCGGAGTGTTAGAATTAGGTCAGTAGCATTGTGCAGGTGGGAAGGGTAGGTTGAGGAGAAGCTTTTTTAAGGTTAGATGGCATACCTTTTACCTAGTTTACGATTTTATACCTACATACTTTGGAGTTAGTTTACACAAGATCGACGAATGTGTCTACGACAGGTAAGATCGATGCATATGCCGTGTGTTTAGTGTATTGGAAGGACCCTAATTTAACTTAATCTGCCTGTCAACTGCAGAAAACAGTTAGACATGAAAAGAGGTAAGCATGGGCCTCGATCCGATAATCAAATGCTTTTACTCGACAAGGCCTACCGCTAGCTAGATGTACGTACCCGTGCCAGCACAGATACTACTGCACACAGTGATTCATGGTTCTCCTACTGCATTTTTTTAAAGACAGGTTCTCCTCTACAGCTAGGAGTACATCGATACATCGATCCACACGATCCTATCGCTATAGCTCGATACATGCATGGCATGGATCGATGCATGCACGCAGCCGCACCCTAGCTACCACCTATCTGTCTCTCTGCCCTCCCCTGTGCAGACACGTCGTGCATCAGCCCTACCTCCCTATCTAAACCCTCCCTGTGTCTAACATTTTATAAAAAATAGTAGTATTTAGTTTTTAATGATATTTTGAATTTATAGTTTGACCAGCTATGTTACTTTTGCATCCACAACCTCAAGAAAAAATATAATATCCTAGCATCACCTCTCCACCATGACAACCAATCACCCAGTACCACACACATTTCCTCTATAAATACATGTGCCCATCCAGCTCTTGACACAGGGCAAACGGTCTTGTTCTCTTTTTGTTTCTTCTACTACTACATTCTCAAACACCCATCCAAACACCTTCCATCCAGTGCTTGTGTCGTTCAAGGAAGAACTTTCTTTCTGATTTCTGTACTAGCTAATCTATTGCTTTCCTCCTGCTTTTGAAGCATCTTAGTTTCTAGTACACACGCAAATTCTCTTGGAACCATAGGAATTTCCTAGAGATAGAGGTAGATTCATCAGATGCCCATGTGAATGAGTGAAGCTGCCAGCATGATCTAGCTTTGACTCGCAGCGTGTGTTAGCTCCTGCGTGTGAATCATTGTTAGATCATGACTGACAGCATCATTTCTTCACAACAATGGGCATATGTGTGTGCAGATCCAATGGGAGGGCATGCCATCATTCCCTAAATCTCTAATACTGCAGCTGGTAACCGAAAAATGTGTAGTACTACCACTGCATGTATGCGCTGTGGCAGGACCAGACATTCATAGTACTAGCTAGGTACTTAATTTATGGGGAATGTCATATATCACTTCATTTCGTTCACAGATAGTCCATATTTGATATGTGTGTTCATGGTTTTTTTAGTTTTTTGTCCCCACACTATACCACTTAACTAGTTAGTTAATTAGCTAGGTCACCAAGAACTAACTATCCCTATGTATATGATTATTATGCAAAATCTAGTATAGCATAAACTCTTGGCCACAACTAACGAGCACAATATATATTAAACAAATTAATCTGTTTAGCTCTATACGTGATGATTTGATGATAGAGACATTATGTACTGAGTTCTTGCGCTCGAGTAGTTCAGCTAGTACGTAGAGCAGAAACAAAAAGATGGAACCAATACTATATGATGAACACCAAATACTAGTGTTTTTTTCCACATGATTTACTTCAGCTCTAGAAATACCTACCTATAAAAATACACACGTACATTCATGTCCATATCTTCAGTAATACTATATACACATTGGTCAAGCAATTGCATTGGGCTGGTAGGACAAGTCTATTCCACTATCTGCCTGTATACATTAGCGTAATTAGCTCCACTAGATTTGGAAATAAAATAAGAGCTCGCTAGCTAGATCAAGCAAGGATCCAGACCGCGCCTATGAAGCTACATATACATATATAAAGAAACTTAGCCAGTACTACCAAGTTCTGCAACGGAAGTTACTGATGGATATATCGATCGATCTCGTCACTTTCACCCTTCCAGAACTGTGTCACTGCACAGCCGTTCTGCCACTCTGTGCAGCCCTCATTTTCTCATGCTATCTAACAGATCAATTTTCTTTTTCTTTACTCATCGTGTACAAAATCAAATTTCTTTGCGATTTGTGAACACAATCATTAATAGTATTATAGTAACAATCATCTTACTAATATTTACTCTTTATCGAAAAAATCCAAATTTAATTTTTTCAGACTTGTGCCTTCTAATCAACTGAAAATGAGGAATTAAAGGGTGAACAGATCAATATTTGCTCTTATGATTCATCCAAACAAAACCATTAAGTAGTAATTAATTATGAGCAAACAGTGTCTTCTAATCAAGTGAAAATGAGGAATTGAAGAGTGAACAGGACTACTTGGGTGTGTTCACAAAATTTATACAATTTCCCTCCACGAAATAATTAACAATGCATTGGCCTTATTTTTGGTAGACAGACGTACTATCAAAACTCCATATGAAAAATTGCTATCAACTTAATGTGATGTTGACATGCACGAGATGGTCCCTAGCTAGCTAGTTGCTAGACGGAATCGATTATAGACGGCTGATAAACAATTCTTGGCGCAGAAAAAAAATGAAGGTTAATATATAAATTTGGGATCTTTGGATGCCTTTGGTGGCATGCCTTAAATTTGGGACCGCAAACCAAATTTTCTTATTTATACTATTTTGATCCAGCGAATCGGCGACATTTCGTCTCTAGCTTGCTTTGCTTGGATCTATTCTTTGACGCATCTGATGTGATTACAACTCCTGGTAGTCCTGTGCACATTTCATTCACAGCTAGCCACTCGTGGTCTGCTGCAGCAGTGATTTTCACACTTTCACAGCAGTACTAGTGGCGCCCAGTTCCATTCTTTCTCTCCAACCTTGTCTAGTGCTTATCCTGCTAGTACTAACAGCAACAAGTAACTAACATTGTACGGACTATGGAACATCAGTGAAAAAGTAAGAGAGCAATTCTCAGTTTCTCACTGACCGCTTGGCCTTCTATATATCCCAGTCTCTTTCTGCTCTCCCCCAATAATTCCCAGACATCTCCATCTCTCTCCCCGCCCCTCTCTCTAGCTCAAGTTCTTCTCTTTCTTGCTCTGCGAAGGGTAGATCAGGTGCACCACGAGTTGGTGAAGCTGCCAGCATGATCTGATGATCGAACTCATGGATGATGGGGAGGATCGGGATCCATCGATCAGGTCATGCTGGAGTTTCATCTGCTAGTGGGAGCACAACGAAAACCCTAAAATCTCCATCCATATGGTATGGATGCATCAATCTCGCCAGGTTCTTCTAGCTAGCCTTCCAGGAATCCGGCCTCAAGGGTGAGATGATCGAGATCCATCTTCCTCTCCATTGATTGATGCCCTGCCAGGTTTGTTAATTTCTGTGTAAGTTGAGATGATCCTATGCTAGTTCTTTTATTCATTCTAGCTTTCATCCTCTTCCTGTCCACGGATCTGGGATTCTTGGGTTTCTTTAGATCTTGCCGATTACTCAACTTTCTTTCCGCTGCCAGATTTGCCGACTAAGAAAAGAACTTCTTTTCCGAGGGTGACGTATAAATTGACTTGTGCCGGTAGTAATTAATATCTGAATCGATCTTGTCGCATGTGATTTATCATTTTAGATCGAATTTCGGTTAATTCTATCTTTTTTATTTTGCATACGTGAGATTTTTTCGACGGTGACTGTTTTGACAACCTTTGGCATTATTACTGGGTTTCTCTACTCAGGTTAATTTATGTACTTATTTTTCAATTTCTTGATTTACATCGTAATCTAACATGCATATGTATTGTTATTTTGTCTTGCCAGAACGTCTGCAAGAAGAAGATGAAAACTAATCGCTCAAGTACTCCCAAGAGTATAATGTTCTAGATCTAGTTAGCCATCAAGAGGGTTTAGTTCCATATCTATGATATGGCTTGCTAATTCATTCAATCTCAGCTATATCATTGTGATTATAATGATGTTTGTTAGGGGCATAAAAAAAGCATATTTATCTATATCCATCAATCTAGAAAAGGAGATCATGTTTTTGTTCCATTGTCTGTATCGACAACATTGTTTATATTACTACATGCAAATGATATATGTTACTAACATCCTGTTTCCTTGCATAATGATATTCATAAAACGTTGATAGCTATGTTACTGAATTGATAATAAATGTTACCAGTGGTGACTATGATTCATTCATTCTGGTGGTGTGGAATTCACAAACACCGTAGTAACAATAATTTAAACGAATGGTTGATATGATTAATCTTATTCCCTAAGGGACAGAAAGAAGGAGTGTGGAAAAGAATTATAAAATGAGTTGTCATGTCCATCCTGAGGACAATTGATTATCAATTCTTGCTTGCAAGATAGGTCTACAGAAGAGCTGGTAGCAGTGCAGCTGAATGATTGGCTCTTGCTTGAAGGATGAAACTGCCGTCCATCCATCTTTTCATGATCCCACTTTGCACGCATGATTGCCCACACTTTCCTACTCTTTTGGGTCTTGTACTATGGGAGACACGCTCCATCCTTATCACACATACACAAAATTCTTCTCTAGCTATTTTCTTTGATCTATGTTGATCTCACTTGCAAAATGTCAATTAAATGGAAATATATCCCAAGTTTTAAAACTTAATAGAGAAAATGCAAATGCTTGAAATTCATGTATACATAATTTTTCATAGAGTACGTTAGTGACGAGGGACTTTTGTACGAAAAAATTAGCGGTAAAAGTATTCTTAAAAGGAGTAGATATCTTTCTTTGAAAATTGAAGAGCATATAAGTTATATTTGCAGAAAGAAAAAAAAGCATACAAGATTCTATAGAATTACTTAGAATTCTTATTTTTGTCAACATTGGTAATTTACTTTTCTTTTTCACCACGAGGTGTGCTCATGAGTGCACATCTAATTAGTTGCAACTTTTTGTTGGCATGCCTAACCACCACGCACATCCCTGATGTCATGGCGATCCAAGTACATTTGTCACCTTGCATGCATGCATGGTCCCTTTGGAAGATTCATGGGCCACACATATGTGCACATAGCTCCAAGCCTTCCTTTATGACGATTTGGTAAGCTATGGCCGGTTTGTTACAAGGTGCCCACTACAACCTAGCTTGTCCTTTCGATCCATGTCCAGCTTTGAGAGAGGACGCATGCATGGAAAATATAGTTTTTGTGCCTTTTCACAAACGCGTGTAGCCTATGTACATGATGCTCTTGGAAGTTATGTAAATACTCTTATTTGATGGTGTAATCAAACCATATCTATGGCTTATTTTAATTTTCTTGGCTCATGTAGCATTTTAAATATTGACACTATATTATGCATTTTTTTTTATTCCTGTAATTTTTTTAATTACACGATCGAAAGTGATCATAATATGCCACTTATACACATGTGTTATATTTCACTTATTAAGAGTATATTTAATTAGTAATTAATTTCTAATTCTACTCGAATGGAAAAAAACAAGGCTCTCGGAATATTGGAACACAATTGGATCAAGATGCATCTATACACGTTAACTACTAGGAATATAGGACTTCATCATATTGTTCGACACAAGTAAGAAAGGAGCTTTGGGCACATCACTTCTTGGGGCTTGTTTGGTTCAAAAGAAAAATCGAGGAATAACTTATATATTTGAAATTCCCTATTGTGGTGCTATTTAGTTGTTTGGTTCAAAAGAGCTGCAAAGGAAAAACACACGGAAAATTTCTTTGATCTCTGTTTTGAAGGAAAAACTCATATGTACCTCTTTTTTTTTCAGAATCATGCGCATCGACCAAGGTCTCTATTTTTTTTCGAAACGGGGGAAGTCCACATCCTATGTATGATCAAGGTCTCTAGTGGTATAGTAACATCCTTATTATACTTCCTCGTGCGGTCTGGCTTTGATTTGACCATGCTTACTAGGAATTCTGTGCATTTTCCTATTCATGTGAACCAAACAACCAAATTTACAAAATTTATGTGTTTTTCAATGCTTTGTTTTGTACCTACATTTTTATCATTTTCTTGTTCCTACGATTTTGTGAATCATGTGAATCAAACATATCATAAACATAACTTCTAGGCGAGACTTGCTAGGTAACTGTTTGTTAGCTTGGAATGCTCTGTTGTAAAGGTTACATTACGTTGCCTAGTGTCGAGGCATGATGTGTCTTGTTGAGCGGATGGCAAAGGAAGTATGTACCCAACATGCGTGGTGGGCCTGGTGGCGTAGTCTCCGGACCAGACTCGTGCATTTAGGTTGTCCAATAATTTTTTATTTTAACCATTCAATGCCATTTACAAACATTACAACTAATATGATCAAGGTATTTATGGATCCCACATAAATAAAAAGTTGTGCCACAACTACAAAGTAGAAATTTAATAGTAACAAAATAGAATAATGATATACAAACAGGGTCAAAAAAATAATGATATACAAACAAGAAATAATCCGAGAGGAAAGGCATAATAAATGGGGTTGATAAGTAATACTATTCCTAAACGACCTAGTAAAAGAACAAATCCCCCAAATAGTATACCAATCTAATGTATTGGTCCAGGTAAATCTATTGTGGATAAAAAAACAGTTAAAGTAGTATATGACATTGATGTTCCATTGCTTGGGTTGTGTCACTTTGTTCTTGTTCTATGGGCTACGGGCATCTTTCCTACTCTGTCCATTCCAATGTATAAGGGCCCCTCATTTTCCGTGTTTTTTATTTGGCCAAAAATTAATTCAAATATGTAAATATTGTTGGTATAAAATTATCATTATTAGAAGGTGTTTTTCAATACGAATTCAACAATACTAACTACACACAATATAGTCAAAGTCCGTTTTAAAATACACATATACCTTATTCATCGAAGCGAGGTAGCATGCAGAAGTGGAGTGTGAACTTCTTTTTTTGCATGCATCTTCTTAATATGAATGTTGAGTCGACAAAAAACACTCTTTAGCCAAAAAAAAAAAGTACGCATGCAAAATTGAGTGACAAACTTATCACTGCCCGACTATTTAATAAATCCTGAAGCCTCAAGTGTGATATGGTGAGAACGAATTATCACAGGAAGGGTTATGCATGCATGCGCATATCATGCTGGAAATACTTCGGAGCGAGGTACATTCATTTTCTTCCATCTCCAGAATCAGGACGATGCATGATGTAAGAATCTTGACCTGGCTGGCTTGTTGGCGTATGGTGCGGCCGGTTGTGTGGCTCCAGAAGGTTGCCGGCCGGCTTTGGCTGCCCTTTTCTCCATACCTTGGCGCGTCATCATCCCGTTTACACGCAGTTTGCGTCAATGGCGTGTGGACAATGTGGTACGCAATATCTTGCGGCCGCCGAGCCATCAAAATCAAGGAAATCATCCAGCAGATCTCACAGAAATTCTAGCAAAGTACAACCGCACAAACATCTCACCGAAGTTCTTCTGTCAAGCATGGTTGACTTTGCAGCAGAGGCAGTGAACAAATGGATTCCTTGTAAAGTTCCATCAAAATCTTCTGTGTTAACAATACAATTTTACTTCTCAAACCATGCAAACACAGAAAAAATTTAAATTACAATCATGTGCTTACATATGAGATTAGTGCTTCTTTTAGTAAATTATCTCTGAGACTGCTCTAAGAGCATCTCCAATAGCATTTGCATCTTGGATCGCTAAAAATTGGCTATAGAAAGAGGAGAGAGAGAGGGTATAGCAATCCACACAATTTTTTTTTTTTTTTTTTTTTTTGCTTTTGTAGCCTTCGTATAATAGCAATCCTAAAACTAGAGACAGAAACAAATCTACACTAGGACCCACATGTCAGTTGGTCATCCATTTCCCTTTTCTTTCCTTCTATCTTTTCATCCCCATGGATGCGAGCCTCCCGCGAACATGTCGACGAAACCAGCGGCCATGGAACGGGTCAATAAGTTTAGATCGGCCGGAACCGACGCCGCCGACCGTCAATCCAACCGAAACTAGGCGGAATCGAACACGTGCGACACAGACTGGAGGATTTGGCAGCGCCAGCATGGAAAGGTCACATGGTGGCCTCCTCGGCTTGCCACTGGGGCCGGCGGACGTGCGGAGACAGGCGGAGAACGTGCGGGGGCGGCGAACAAGGCGCCGGGTCTACGAACACGCGTGGGAGGTCGGGCGTGCCCTCCATGGCCATTGCGGAGGCAAGAGACGACGACGAGGTCACGGGTCAACGCCGACGCGAAAGGGTCGCGGGCAGAATAGTCCTTGTAGGTGGTTGGTCCTCTGCCACGTACGTTTTGGAAATATAGCAAGTGACCCTAGACTTTGTATATATACAAAGTGGAGGGGCAAGGATAACAAGCTTGCTATAATTTTTTGTGAGGGGATCACTTATACAAATGTTGTTGGAGCAACGTTTTTCAAGCAAATTGCTATGTTTGCAGTTTTTACCAATCCAAGCCAATCATACAAAGGCTATTGGAGATGCTCTAAGACACTAAATGCAAACATCAACGGGAATGGAGGCTTGTTTGTGTGCCACCATTAAAAGCATCGCAAGTCGCGTCCTCCGAACTATCTGCCAAAGGGGATTTGAGCCGCGCTGGACGTTTGATTGCCTCCAGTCGTACGTCCCAAAGCCCTTTTCTGCCCAACGCGGCCCGGTACGCTGCTCGGCACCCCAAGCCCATTCCCTCTACAAAGGGGGCGTTGCGGGGGCGCTGGACGCAACACGGAGATGCGTCGCGAGTGGCGGGCCTGCCTCGTCAGCGACATGAACCTTAATGACGACGACGTCCTGTCGGCGTTGCGCTCCTCCACTCGTCACCACCATCTGCCTTCCTGTGCATCCTCCTGCGTCTTCTCCACCGCTTCCAGCGCTTTCTCACCGCCTCTTTCTGTGCCGCGACCGGCTATAAAAGACAGCCTCTGCTCGATATCGCTACCACAGCTGCAAAGCAATCCTTCTCTCCGCCTCCACGAAAACATGCCTCGTAGCCTAGCCACCACCAACCCAATGCTGAGCCGCATCAGCGGCGGCCAGACACCTCCACCATTGTCTCCACCTCCACCTCTCCCGGCCAACTTCCTCGAGTTATATATATGAGTTCTTCGACGACTATGATGGCATCGAGGAGGACCCGGAGCTCGAGGTGCTAGACGGGTAGTTCAGGGATGGCGCAGACCAGGAGGCGGAGGAGGAGGAGGCGTTCCAAGTGGTGTTCAACACGATGTAGCAGCGGCGACGGGAGGCGGCGACCACGGAGGAGGAGGCGGCCGACGACAACCTCGATGGCTGGAGCGACGAAGGGGCTGACCCGGCGGAGCAGATGGCCATCCTCGCATCTTACGAGTCATTGAAGAAGATCGAGGGCGATGCCCGAACCCGCGAGGAAGCCAACAAGGAGCCGTGGCGCCGTGTCGTCGACATTTCCATCCAATGGGCGCTAATAGAGGAGACCGGCCATCGCTTCTTCGTAGAGGAGCGGCAACGGCTCCTCAAGAATGCGGCCGAACGCCGAGCTCTTTTTGCCGGACTCTGGAGGGAGCGGTGGCGGACACTCTGGACGGCGTGGTGGAATTTTGGCGGAGTAGGTACCAATCCGGGGATATTTGACTCAGTTTTCGGTCCCATAAGAATGGACCAAAAACTACACATATGTGGTGCGAGCGACTCCTTTCATGGGGAACTCCTTTCACGGTTTCCCGCTAAAGTATTTGCGGGTCAGATTGTTATGTGCATATATTCGGTGTAGTTTCTCAGAGTAAAATCACATATTTTACGGCTTTGAGTGTTTTGCGCTATCTGCTATTGATGCTCTGACAACCCGAATCGGATTACAAAGACTATCTACCTATAATTTCGGAAAACGTTTCTTGCATACGTAGGATGATTGCTGGCGCCGAAAATGACAAACAGTCTCTGCGTTTTATCTAGTTGCAATTGCCTGATCTTTTGCAACTGCGCTTTCTTAATGGGCTTTGCAATTGCATGATTTCGCCCACTCTGTTACAGCCGAAGTGGGCATTTTCTAATGGGCTCCATCATAATACAGCCCAGTAGCACTACACCGCGACTTAGTATTTCCCAGGTGGATTCGCGTTTAGTACCACACGGCTGCTGTAAACTACACGGAGGGTGTTTATAAGCTGGCATCGGAAGCTTTGGGGCATCGTGCAGCAAGCGCGATCAGCAATCTTTCAAACCTTGATTATATGATGATTTCAGTTGGCGATTGCCATTGCATGCATGTTTACTTTCCGTACTGCATTTGCACTCCGACACGGGGTGATCAGCTTTTTTTTTTACTCTGCCACTATATGCTTACTTATCCAGGTACATTGCAGTATAGCCTCCACACATCTGTCCAGCACAGCAGTCACCATGGGCCAACAAAGATCAAATTGCAACGGATATATATACCCCAGCCCCATAATATGCATCCAATATCACAATATGCTTTTAGACCTTTTCATCCGTCGTGATCTGCATGAGCACTAAAGTTGGCACTTACTGAACTTCAAATTTTATGTGAAAATAGCTCTAGTATCGTTCACAGTTCATTAACAAAAATCTTATACTCAACCAACAACCAATTTCAGTTTTTTATGTGTGGCAGTACGGAAGGAAGGAAGAAGCTCACCAACAACCAATTTCAGTTCCCCTATTTGTTCAGTTCTATGGCCTAGCAGCCAGCCATACCTTTGCTAATGGGTACTGTAGATGCCATGGCAATGTTTTTTGCTTTGCAAGATTTGGCATCCGATCACATCGAGTTTGCCGAAAGGAGCCGGATGGCATTGCTGAATGTCTCATTGTCTCTTCAATGCCTCTTCAACCACTTTGAAAACTGAACACTTATGATTTATTTCAAAAAACAATCTTTATTTTTGCGAGTACACCAAGCTACCGTTCTGGTTCTGTGCAATAATGTACTTCATTGGTAATTAACCACTTCATTAGTATCTTCTCTGGAGGAACAAGTAGGGCAGAAATTAAAATTCGAAACTCCCAAGTCCTAAGCTTAATGAGTAGCCAAGTTTTTAGACTCCCTCCAATTCATATTAAGTGTCGCTGATTTGGTACAATTGGCACTTAATATGGATCGAATGGAGTAGTAACATTCATTAGTGTACATCCTGCTAGAAATACTTGGGCGCAATGCATGCATGCGTAGCTCTTTGATTTTCGATCTCCAGATTCGAAATGATGAATTGATGATGAATGTATCTTGACGTACCCAGCTAGGGAGTACGGCCGGTTGAGTGGCTACAGAAAGTTTCCATGCCTTGGCGCGTGGTCTTCTTGTTCCTGTTTGCAGGTAGCCTCAGTCATTGCCGTGTGTTATGCAATATATATCTTACACCGGTAGGCGTGGCATGAAGCATACACAATATATTTTTTCCACTACATGAAGATGGACTGCCATGCCATCGGCATGCCTTGTAATTATAGGCTAGCTCCGAGTTTCCTAGTATAGTGCGACATAGAACATAGATTTGGTCTTCTATCATGTTCGACCTTGATGAGAATAGTTAACAAATGGATATGTTGGTCTTTGTCCACATACCTGAGATAGAGAATCTACCGGAATTGGATGGAAATTTACATGCAGCTAGGCCCATTCCAAGGGATGGTTTTCATGAGTCGATGTCTGGTCACTAAGGGCATCTACAACGCGGATGCTAAGAGTAAGAGCGAGCGCTTGAATAAAATTCCTGGTAGTTATGGTTGATTCCCACCCGATCACAGGAAATAGTTTTGCGTCGACTCAAACTTTGTCGCCGGCGCTAGGACTCTTTTTTCTCTCAGGTCCGGCCGCTTTGCCCGGCGACGGGCGCTATCCAGAGGCGCAAAAAAAACGAAGACTTGGCGAGATTTTATGGCTTTCTCGGTAAGGTTCCCTAGCGTCATGCGTTGGACAGGTGAGCGCTTAGCCACTAGCGGTAGCGGCCAACTAAGCGCTTAGCGCAGCTAGCAAGGGCGCTTAGCTCTTAATCAATTTTCGCTATTTTTATTTTAATGCCCCTAAGCGCCTCTCTAAGAGGCTAGCATTATACATGCCCTAAGCTAGGCCTAGAATCCGTTCAAGGAAAACATGCAGGCCTCAAATTGAATTGAGCTCAGGTTTTATTGGGTGGGCCAAGTTTTGCATAGCCCTATTTCATTACCATAGCCCACGGGACCATCAGAATACGGCCCTATTAACGCTATACCAGGATGGCCACAGTAGTTCTCATTTCGATGGGCGTGTTTAGTACCACACGGCTTGCCCAGACGAGACCGAGGCTGTTTAGAGCAAGTACAATAGAGTCCAGTCAGCTGGCTATAAGACATTAAATAATATATCTTAGGTGAGTTGGAGGAGAGAGAAGGGGAGAGAGAAGTATACTTGCAATAAAGCTCTTGCACGTCTTAGCGTGAGAGTGAAAGGTGGGCCATGCATTAGTAAAGTAGTCCATGCTTATAGCCAACTATTATACATGTTAGCTATATGGTGACTACAAATGACATGGCATCTTGTTATAGCCAACAGTTGGCTATACTATTGGAATTGCTCTTATAAGCTGGCCTGGGACTGGGAGACAAGAACGCGTCGTGCGGAAACACGATATCAGCGATCTATAAACTGCCTTGATGTTATGGTGAATCATGCATGTAGTAAAAAAACAAAAAAATTAGTAAAGTGAAAATGATGACAAAAAAATGTTTACTTCCTGCATATTTAATTTAATCTTCACATGTTTATTTTTGGTATATGATTGAAGGGAGTAGCTCAGTAGTTAACCAACCTAAGTTCACATGCGCCATAGCAGGCCCAAACTTAGGTAGCTACTCTATTTGTTTCATAGTTCTGCATATTTCACATGAACAAAGAGTAGCCATCGCATAATAAGAGAATCGGCAATCGCCACCATGCCACTGTACATAGTGAAAGTAGCTATTCGTAGAATTAATTTGCTAAACAGGAACTTTCAGTGGATAGCACCTGCTTATTTTTATTTGCTCGAACTGCCCTGCAGCAAAATTGATGATGTTTGCTGTGACCTGCCAATTGCCGAGTAGTCATGCGGTGCACATGTGTACGGTGTACCGCCGAGTTGCGATTATGGTGCTTCTTTTTTTGCGCACACGCATCCATAAACGTTTAGTAAATAAGTAGGTTATTAGTTGTTAGTGACCTCTTCTATTGGGCTGGGTTATGGGCTGACACCTTGGGCTTTGGCCTATCAGAAGACACCAAAGCATGCCACTACATATACCAGGAACAGGGACGCAGACAGACAGGCTTGGAACGGACGGCTTCGGCCTCCTCTGCTTTGGCTTTCTCCTTCCTCTCTAGTTCATCTCTCCTCTGTAATAGCTTGAACCTGGTGAATCCATGGCTGTAAACCTAATTGTTGAGTAATTGATCTGTGAGAAGAGCGTGGTGTTAACAATAGTAGATACATCAAATATTCAGAACAAGTTGAAAATAATTCTACTGTTTCTGCCTTTTACTTAACGGACGAGCTCTGCTCGAAAGACCTGTCACCCTAGTGGTTGCATTTTATATGGAACCGGGGGACGTGGCCCTTTAATTCTAAAAGAAAATAGATGCATCATATATGTGTCGTTAAACTTGTCTTGGACATGCTGAATCATTGCTACACTGATGGAGATGTCACTGTGTTTTTCTAGGAAGAGAATAATATACTCCCTCCGTCTATAAATAGATGTCTAAGGTAGATACATTCAGATTTAGACAAATCTGCGAATTCTATTCATAAACAGAGATAGTCTAAATAAGAGAATAAGTTGACCTAGTTTCCTGCTTGTTGGTCCGTCCAACATCCTTCCTTTGCCCAGCGGCCCTTATTAACGGCCTCACTGAAACGTGTCTCGGTTTGATTCGCGTTCAGTACCACACGGCTTGCATGAACGAGGCGTAGGTTGTTTACTCGTTCATAACCTCGTCTCTATGTTAAAGAAAAACCTCGTCTCTGAAAGTGGACAAACGCATCAACCGTCTCAAAATATCGTTTATATATGATCTCGTTCTGTTTACTGCCATTGCATGCGTGTTTAACTCCCGTACTGCATTCGCACTGCGACACGGAGTGATCAGCTTTTTGCCATTTTGCAAATAGCATGTCACTCTACACGCCCGTCCTGCAAAGTAGTCGCCGCCGGGCGCCGGCCTGGATCAAAACGAAGCCCAAGTTCCAATGCATATATTTCACATGCTTCTAACGTCAAAGATCACACTGCTTTCGACATTTGTTCCTTGGTGACTTGCATGGGCAACAAAGTTTGTACTGACCGCGCGACCGCGGCGGCGATTTGGCGGACCCGGCGCTGCGGAGGGCTTGCCCGGCGAACATGGCGAGAGACGATGAGATTGATTGGTTTTTGGACGAGACGACATAGCCAGAGTACTACTTATTCTTGTTCCACTAGAGATACTTTTAGACGCAAAAAGAAAAAAACACTTCTGGGGGCACTCCGACGCAAACGCCAAACAGATCGGTTAAATTTTGATGTGACCAGATTCGATGCAAACAGTCAAAATATGAATGTTTTTGGGCGTTCGTTTGCACCGTCCGTTGGAGATGTGCTTATAATCTCATCTCTGATCGAAAGCGGATGAACGCATCGCGCGGCAGGCGCGCGCGATCAGCCATCTCATGATCTCAAAATATCGACTGTACTCATCTACATGATCTCGTTCTGTCTACCGGCATTGCATGCATGTTTACTTCCCGCTATGCATTCGCACTCCGACACGGAGTGATCAGCTTTCTGCATTTTGTAGAAAAATGTCACTCTACTCGCCCCTCCTGCAAAGTAGTCGCCGCCGGCCTGGAGCGTAACAAACCCAAGTTCCAAGGAACATATATTCCACGTGCTTCCAACGTCCAAGATCACGCTGCTTTCGACCATTTGTTCCTTCGTTTTTTTTAATTGTAACCATATATTTCATTACACAATCTGTTTACACATATGGTCACCACACAAGACAAATATTTGTGTCAAGCAACTTTGCACAAGGAAACCCACAAGAAGTAAAACTACAAGTTCACCATTGGAGAAACCTATGCTTCGCCAAAACATCGTCCATCTTCCTCCACTGCCACTATGGTAGCGCCGGAAAAAGAGACGAATAACCGCCACACCTAGATTTGGGAGAGCACCATCGCATTCACAGATGCTTTTTGAGCCGATGAACCGGGCTATCGCAAGCGACGAACCCGAGACTTTGTGGCACGTCGGCCGGGGATCTTCCATGTGGTTGTGGTCACCAAATCCCAACGACGTTATCTTCACTTGACATAGTCGAAGAAGAGAAACACCGCCGCATGTCGTCATCCATGTGCACAAGTGCAAGACACCACACACAATTGCAGTAATCGACGTGACTGCCACCCGCGAAAGTATCAAACACCGACAACAAATCTCACCGGATCCGGAGACCAGCGAGACGACCAGGCCATCTGCCCCCTGACGCCACCGGTTGGATCAACATCGAGATGGAGGAAGAGGAGAGGCAAATAATTTCGACGCGACGCAGTCTCCTCCATAGAAGCAGCGCCTCAAGAAAACACTAAGCAACCCGGGCTAGAGGTCAAAGCAGTCACTCCGGGGTCCCCACCCCCTCCCGTCGCCGGAGCGGCCGACGGAGGAGGCAGGGACCGGCGACTTGGCCGGTCAGGAGCGCTGCCCAGACGCTTTTCGCTGGAGCGGTTCTGTTTCCTGAAGGAACCGCCTCGCTACACAAGCGAGAACATTGGGGCAACCGTGGACTGCCATTTGTTCCTTCGTTATTTGCATGGGCAACAAAGTTTGTACTGACACGGCGAGCGACATGTTTCATTAGAAAAAAATAGCTGCAGAATCTTCCACACTTTTTGATGGTGTGAAGCAAAGAGCTCAGTAAACATCTGCACAATCTTTCATATTATTATTTTTACATAGCTAAAGCGATCAAATAACGGTAATCGCTCCCACCCTAGTAGGTAGGTTAAACCTAGGAACCACACTACTGACACAGATGCTGAATACATTTGTAACGCTTCGTGTTGGGTATAAGGTAGAACATATACGGATGACTGGCCATATAGATCTAGCAAATTACACTGAAATAATAAGTACTTTATAGTCTCATCATGGTGATAAAAGACACACGTTTTACTTTCATGTCAATTGCGTTTTGCAAAGTTATCTTTGGTAAGAATTACCCCTTAATTGACGAAGGTATCACGAAAACACCTTAGTTTTAACTGGGATCTTCATCTTCTAAATTTTCTTATTATTATTAATTGGTACATCAGGTTGGATTATATCGTTTTGCTCCCTCTGTCCCACGAAGATTATCTAGGATTTGTAAGAATTTTGATGTCTCTAGACACTAAATAGCGTCTATGGACATCCAAATTTTGAAAAATCTCAGACAACCTTCATGAAACCGAGGGAGTATATAGATTCCACCAAGAATTTACCACTCTGGTTGAGATTCCATCGAAATACATCTGATCCCTACATTGAAATGGACCGAATACAGACGTTGTAACAAAGCATTCCAAGATGCTTGTCTAGGACCAATGAGACTTCTTCTGAACGACACATTCTGTGGCGCACAATAATTTCCAATGCTGGATATTATTCTCGGAATGTGGCATTGCCTAGCCATTTATCCTCCCAGAATCAACTTTCCGATCCATCCCTAATTAAAAAAGATTCATATGGAAAGAAGAATTGCTTCGTCGCCATAAGACCAGCCCAGTAGTGGGACTCGCTAGGTTTTCCATAAACCCAAGACAACGCATGTGAACCAACGTACTTTCTCCTAAAGTGTGATTGCCATACCCCCTCTTGAGCAAGAATCTTGAAAAACCATTTACCAAAGAGGGCCATGTTCTTGACCTCAAGGTAATGAATCCCAAGTCATCCTTGGTTTTGGGTCGGCAAACCACACTCCACTTAGCCAATCGATGTTTCCTCTTCTTACTATCACACTGCCTGAAGAATCTTGATCAAAAATAATCTAGCCATTTTAAGACTCCTTTTAGAAGTTGGAAGAATGATATCATATACAATATCATGTTACTTAGTATTCAATTGATAAAAACCAATGTTCCTTCCCATGATAGTAATTTGTCTTTCCAGTTATTTAATTTAATTTGCAGTCGCTCCTCGACGGGTTTCCTCGCTCTTCGCTCAATGGAGCCAAAGAAAACATGTTGTAGTATACCTTTTTATAGTAAATAGGTGAAAATTCTTCGCGCTAAGTATATCTCCATGAGTAGTAGCCTAGTAGGTACTGATGTATATACCACTTCCTTTGCTTTATGCTTCGGATCACATCGAGTTTGCCGAAAGAAGCCGCAAAGTATATCTCCTCTGTTCATCCGGGTGACGGTCCAGGATATCTCCTCTCACCCTAGCTTTATGTGTGTGCGTCTCTTTGTCCGCTCTCAAACTTGGACACTCGTGACTCAGTCTGGGTGACGGCCCGGATCATCTCACACCAGTTTTCTGAACTCTATAAGTCGTGTGTCTTTTCTCTGAATTTCTCTTCTCAGCTCTGAAACTTGCACACCGTTTTTTAAAAGTTCGTTTTCATTATCTCGGAAGTACCCTAAATTCACAATTCTGTTTCATATACAAGAGAATGATCAACTATGAAAAAATATTTTCTTTCTATTGATGTTGCAGCTATTTTTGCTCTTTTACCAAAGAAACGAGAGTCAAGTCATGAGGTTTCATTCGATTTGAGGTTCCGTGGAGCTCTCGTTAGCCAATCTCAGAGCACTGAAACGATATTCAGCTTCAAACCGCGCCAAATGTTTACAACAGATTAACTAGGCTACTCCATTATAATCTCATCTTCCATATAACAATGGTATCATTCGATTGTATACACGAGAAATATGGAAGAAGTGTGCATCGCGAAAAATACGTTATATGGCTCACAAATTGTTCACCACAGCTGTGTGGTACATGGAGAAGGTACCGTGCTTTGAAGGGTGGATCAAACACACCAACAGCCCTTACTGAACTGTTCCATACATTGTCATTCCAGCATTATGGTTTACATTGTCGTTCCAGCATTTTGGTTTGTATATATCAAGAAGACTACAAATCTATCATTCACCAACCATGACAGACAGCAACCTGCATCAATGGACAGGGATTGCCTGGGATGCTAACGCAGCAGCTCATGAATCTACAAGAATGTGGTCCTATATAGACACGGAACTGCCCAAGAACAGCCTTATATTTCAGAGCTGGTCCTGCAATGCCCGAATGATCCACAAACAGTTGTGGGCAAGAAGAGAACAATCCTCGAGGCCCATACCATCATAATGTAGATAGATAGGGTAGATCAGATAGATGCAGAGTTGTTGCAAACCTATACATAACAAACAAACAGAGCTCCAATCATCTGCATCCAGAGGTTAAGGGCCCAGCAATTCAAAGGGGCAGCACACAAGTTGCTCTATGTCCTACATCATTCATCTTTAAGCGTCCAGGAGCTAGATATAGATTAGATTGGTAGGGGCCGATCATGTTAAGGTGTCCATGGCATCCCAGCTTTTGCTTTAGCTTTTGATTTCAGCTTGCAGGCAGTGAGTCCAAGATTCTATCTACCTAGCCTACAATGATGCTGGAGAAAACCTTGTACAGTGACAGTGCCATGTTCAGATGTTCTCCCTTCAGATACTACTAATTAGATCAAACATATATGAGAATGACTAACTACTTTATGACTCTCTCACTCCTCGTAGCTACCAGAATTTCAGTTATAAACTACATATGCAGATGCTTGCTTTTGTACCGCCTGCCATTGCCAATTTGCCACACACTCTCTCGGGTTCAGACAAGAGGAGAAGAAAGAAAATCAGAGACAAAGAAAACAATAGCAAGAACTACAAGAACACGCCGCTAAGGTCAATCATCAGATCACAGGCTGGGCCGCTACCGTCCGTGACGCCCTCCGTCGGTGTCAAGCGAAGCGCTTCCGCCCGTCGACGATGGCGAGGAGGCGCGCTACGCCGCTGGTCCACATGTCGTGCTCCCTCTGGCTCGCGCACTCGAACTCGATCACCCGGTGCTCCGCGGTGCGCAGACCGAAGTAGCGCCGGTGCTCACCCCCCTCCAGAACGTGCCGCCCTGGCCACGCCGCTATGTCCCTGCACACGTCCACCACCACGCCTGCACGCACAACTCCGGCGTCAGTCAAGTGTGTCACCGGTGGCCATGAAAGGGAGACACAGCTAGGCTGCCATGGCTGTATTGCGGCGAGGGTTGTGCACTTACTCTTCTTCTTCTTGGTGATGGTCCCGGCGACATGCCGGCTCTTCATCTTCAGCATCACCTGCCAAATTCAATGGCCCAACTCACATATCAGATACTACCAAATTTGATATGCAGCACAAGATCAAGGACAGTGTAAGGAGATGAATGTACCACGCCCGTCCGGTGGATGTACACGGAGACGACTTTCCAATGCAACGATCCTGCACATGATCACCCAACATCAGTACAATTCAGAACACAGCGGCGTGGCTCGGCCATGAACAGGGAGGGATTTGCCGGAGCAGTACCTTTGCGGGTGCGCTTGAGGAGCTCGGTGCCGCGGGCGACCAGCTCCTGGCAACAGATGCCAAGGAAGTTGTTGCTCTCGTCCTGGTCAAGCGCCGGCAGGTCATCGCTGAAGCTGCTGCTGTTGCTGCTGCCCAGCTCCTGCACCACCCTGTGCAGCTGCCTCGGAGCGCCGTGCTTGTGGCCTCCCATTCCCATGGAGCCCTTGTCCACCGGGATCACCGCCGCAACGTTCCGCGCCTCCTTCAGCACCCTCGCCCTCAGCGTCGCCGCGCCTCGCAATGCTGCAGATACAGAAACGCGAATTGGGATCATGTCTATGTCTAAGATGATGCCCATTGTGATCAGTAACGAATGTGGAATGAGATAGTAATAAACTTACCGGTGGCGGCGGCGGCCGTGATGGTGACGATGTCGCCGGGCGTCCTGGCGTTGACGGCGGAGCCGACGGCGGCTGCGAGGTGCTCGCGCTCGGCTCCCATGGACTCCGCCGCCTCCACGCACTGCGCGGCCACCAGCGTCGCCGCGGAAGCCACCGCCATGTCGGTGCGCGCGGCGCGGTCGTCCCTGCCGCCGGAGCCCGCAGTGGCGGCGGCCACGGCAGCGACCGCCGCAGCCACGGCCGCCACCGACACGGCGGCGTGGACCTGCGCGTTGTGCGCCCTTGTCTCTTCCTTCTGCCTCTCCTTCCGGTCCTTGAACCACCGCCCCACCGTCTTGCTGCCGCCGCGCGGCGCCGGCGGCTGCGGCTTCGGCGTGCTCACCGTTCTGAAAAACTGCATTTTTTTGCCAGAGAATAACATTCCAATTAGCATCTAGTACCAATAAGGCAATAACAATGCTATTTCTACCACAAAATTTGATCTTTTCATCACTCTGTAAATAAATAAAAACATTAGATTGTCGAAATGAGCCATAGAAATCACTTGTCGAAATTGCGTTTGGAAAACTCTGTCAATTTCCATGAGCGACTTGTTTGATTAGAGTACAGTTTCTGAATTAATTGAATACAGAGGCTGACAAATTCAGAGAATCCGGAATTAAAGAACACACTGTAGTACTAATGATGATTCTTGCACTGACAGGTACACATAACTGTGCCTCCGCTGTTGAATAATTGCCGAGGCGTGCCATAGGTTAATGCACACACCACTGACACTGGACATAATCATGGATGCACTGTGGGGGGAACAAAGAGGTTACAGGCAGAGAGAACAAGCACAAACAGATCTAGACTAATTACACTGCAGAAGATAAAAAGGAATGCATCATTAGATTAGAACACTTGATTAGGGATGAGAAAGGCAGGCAAAGGTCAAAGTGAAGATGGTGCAAGACAAGAGCTGCAGAGCCTATGTGTGCTGCTTTTTTATCTAGAGAGAGAGAGAGAGAGAGAGAGAGAGAGAGAGAGAGTGGCACAGTGAAAGGCAGTGGGGTAAGCTGCAGTGTTTGCTTGTGGAAGGAGCAGACCAGAGTGGCAGAGCAAGGACAGAAATGGCTGCTAGAATCAAAGCTTCTTTGCACAGCAATGCAAGCAAGCACCAAAGACCATCAAATCAAACACACCCCATCTTCCCTTCCTGGTCAGAGCTAGCTACAGGAGCACACAGGACAGAGAGGGCCACTTCATGCTCACATCCTTTCTTCAGTTTCTTTTCTTCAGTTTGAAATAATGGCCATATGATGATTAACATAGAGAGTGCCAAATAGCTAAATCAAAATTTTCCTCCAGGAATATTACCAAAAACATTTTCCTTATTTTTTTGCTAAACCATAGGATGACCATGAGACCTCTCTACTATGTCATGGAGGTGTGCTTCTCATCATCTCCAGGACCATGACTAAGAGCATCCCCACTCGTTGGCGCTCCCCACGCCCAAATCTGGCGAAATTTTCGTCCGGATTGGAGGAAGATTGGCGTGGGGAGGAGTAGTTTCAATCGTGCTCAAGCGGCGTTTCTCGGGGAAAAAGAGGATGGCTCGGGAATCCGGACGAAAGAGGAGACTGGGCGTGGGCGGTTGGTTTAGCTTCATGAGTCCCCGGGACCGAAACCGAGGATGCATGGGAGTCCGGAAAATAGGGCAAATCCGGACCAAAACGAGGAACCGGCCTGGGCCGTTTTTCGCCGTCCGGATGAAAAAAAGTGGCCGTGGGGGGCTCTGTGGGGAGACGAGTGGAGATGCTCTAAAGCTTGACTTGACTACATGCTAGTACTACAGACTACAGTACACACTGAATTCATTTCACTCACTTGCTTTGCTTTGTGTCTCAGTAAAGACAGAATTTTTCCTAAAGAAAGAGAAGGGCATGGAAGTGTTATCAATGCTAAATCTACATGCTTTCAGAATTTAAAGCGTGCACCGGTCAGGTGATATGGCCCAACAACCAGGCTTTGCTTTGCCTGTGCAACAAAGCTGCCGATTCTTGTTTCTTTAAACATCCTAATGACTGTTACATGTCTTCCTAATTAGATGGCAGGTGATCCAGCAGCTAGAGTAGATAAGGTGTGCACGAAGAATATTAATTAGGTTTGACGCATGCCTAGCTATGGCACTGCAAAGGAAATATAGATAGGTGATCATTGCTCTGCTAGCACAAAGGCACAGCTACTGTAGTTACAGATAGAGATAAAGGAAGCAGCATCAGCAAAGACCAAAGAACAAGCATGGTAGGAAAAGGGGAATGATTTGTTCACCACTCACAGTCCACAAGACATCCAATTTTTCGCTCCAATTTTCAGTTGAAAGTTAAAAGTGAGAAGTAATTTTTTTAAGCAAACAAAAATTAGAGATATGGAATGTAAGTAACTGACTGTTTCAGTGCGTGGAGATAATCAGATAAAGGTGCATATTAAATTCTTGCAGCACATCTGTTTTGTGCAAAGGAAGTGTTTTTGGCCCAACTAGTCTGACAGCTTGGAACTACTAACTGAAGCCAGAAACTTATTGGCAACCTATCCAATTCCAAGGGACAAAAAAGAGCCTAAACCATAGCAGACACCAAGTAACCAGCTCATACAAAGGCAACCGATTGATTAAAAACGGAGATTCTCAAGTAAAGCCATTCTAGAACCAACCAGAGCATTAGTACAATCTTCATCAGAAAGGAAACTGCCAAGTTCATCACAGAGGAAAAAATGGCACGGTGGAGAGAAAGATATGCATACCCTGGCGTCGTCGACATCCGGCGAGACGGGCGGGCTGTCGGAGAGCGAGCCGCCGCCGTTGAGCGGGCCGCTGCTGTGGGAGAGGCGGCCGGAGGTCAGCGGCGACACCTCTTGCTGCCAAGGAAAACAGGCAAGGTACTAATCAGCACGTAATCTCTCTGCATTACGGTGCTATCGGCAATAATCAGTTGAGAGAGAACAAATAGACTCGCACGATGATCAGATGGGATTTTAAGTGCGGAAGTAAAGAAAAATGTCGGTGTTTTTCCTGTGGCAGAAACAAAACAAAAAAATGATCTCGTCTTTGGCTGTTTCTCCTTGTCCTCCAAAAGTACAGGGGATTCAGGATTTCAGATGGCGTTCGAGAAAGCGAGGACGGACTGAATAATTTAGCTATAGAAAATTCCCCGAGTTGTTGAACAAGAAACACGCAATTGATTGGCACGCAAAAGTGGTTTAGAATAAACGGCATATATACAAGTACAACTAAAAAAAGACCGATTTTTCCGTCAGCAGTGAAGAGAGGGGGCTGGCTGGCCAAGAACGCACCGAGTGGGACATGATCCGGTCGAGGACGACCTGGGAGGTGGCGGCGGAAGCGAAGGAGAAGGAGCTGCCGGAGGCGGTGCCGGCGCCGCTCGCGCAGTCGTCGAGCTCCCCGGCGACGTCCTCGGCGATGGCGGCCGGCGCGGAGGCGGCGAGCGCGCGGGAGACGTCGGCGGCGGACGCGCTCCAGGAGCGGGACAGGAGCTCGAGCGGGTCGCGCTGCTGCTCCGGCGGCCGGAGCTCGCCGCCGCCCTTCGCGCTGGCCCTGCCGGAACCGTTCATCGACGTACGGCGGTCGCTGGGTGTGGGGCGCGCGGAAAGGTGGTGGGGGGAGGTTCCTAATGCTGCGGCTTGAGGAGAGTGCTCTGCTTTTTTGGGGAGAGTGGGCGGTTTTATGCAGTCGTGTGTGTCGAGAGGAAGAAGAGAGGGGTTAACCGTTTGGGCATAAAGTTGGGAGTGTGTGTAATTATTTAGGCTGGTGCCAATGCACCGCCCCACTCTAGCCTCGTCACGTCAGCTTTTTCCTCACTCTCACCCCACCTTGCCAATGCATGGGCTATAGTGAGACCTCTCACTTCTCTCTCCTCCACATCAGCTTTTCTCTCTCCTCAACATTAGCTTTTCTTTTTCAGATTAAAACATTAAAAATAATGCAAGGAAATTATTTTATTGAACTAAAATTGTTACCGATTACATCATAAAAAGAAATTAAATAAAAATTTGAAAAAATTACATAAAAAATTGAAAAAATTACATAATCTAGGCATTATGAGCCCACACATGCTCAATCAAATCTTGCTGGAGCTGTGTATACACCGGTGAGTCCCTCATTTCGTTGTCCATCCGAATCCTCGCTGCTAGGCTTGGTGGTGCATGGTGGTGTATTGCAGGGCCGACATTGCACTCAACGGTCTCATAGCTGTGCTCCAAATTTATACCACGCTCATCGTCGATGATCATGTGTGTGAGAATGACACATGCACGCATGATCAACCCAAGAGTACGCCTCGAAGGAGCGTCCCGGAACTGCTAGAATGTTGAACCTAGCCTTCAGCACTCCAAAGGCACACTCCACATCTTTGCGCCAAGCTGATTGAGCAGTGAACATTCGCTGCTTTTCACTTTGTGGAAGAGTAACACCTTTCATGAACACCGGCCAGGAGGGGTAGATGCCGTCGGCAAGGTAGTAACCATAGTTGTACTCGTGTCCATTCACCGTGAAGTTCACTACGGTGCTTCTCCCCTAAGCACATCCGTGAACAACGGCGACTGGTTGAGTACATTGAGGTCGTTGTTCGACCCGGCCACTCCAAAAAAGGCATGCCAGATCCAACGATCATACAACGCAACGGCTTCTAAGATTATGGTAGGGTGTTTGATGTCTCCCTTGTGAATTGACCAGCATAAGCCACTGGGCAGTTCCTCCACCGCCAATGCATGCAATCGATGCTCCCTAACATGCCGGAAAGCCGCTCCTCGCTTTAAACGGAGTATCTCGACGGTTGGTCGACGGCAAAACGTCTCCCGTAAGCAATGATGCCTTCACAATCTATCTAGACAACTGATGTAGTTTGTCTAGCTAACTTAAGCCACTCATCTATCGTATGCAGAGGCTCCATAAGCTAACAGACGCAAAGCCGCAGACACTTTTGTAGGGGAGAATGACCAGGACGGTTGAGAGCATCAAATCTTTGGGTGAAATACGGAGAGTATTCACCCAATCTATCCACAATGCGCAGAAAAAGGGATCGCCTCATCCGATACCTTCGCGAAAGAAGCTCGGAGGGTAGTTGCGCGTCGGCGAAGTAGTCCTCGAACAGCCGATCGTGGGCACCAAGACGATCACGTCTGATGACCTCTCGGCGGCGTCGCGGCCGTCTTGGCTCCTCCTCCTCGTTCAGCATCTCCTCCTCGTACTCCGCCTAGAATGCATCGACTCACCCTCTATTACGTCGCTCGAACTGGACGAAGACATGGCGTTGAGAGGGAGTGGAAATGGAGAGTGGAGGAGATGAAATGGGTGTGGAGTGAGTGAAACCATATGGAGGTATTTATAGAGGGGGCTGAAATTTTAGGGTTTTTGAAGTACCAACGGCTACCCCAACGGCTAGCGAGGTGGACAAATCGATCGCGCCACCTCGCCACTACCGCCTCTCCCGCTCCCGCCCGCTACCGCCCCGCTCCCGTCCCTCGCCCGCCCTCGCTTCGCCCGCCAACGCGCCGCCCCGCTTCCCGCCCCGCTCGCTTCCCGCCGCCAACGCGGGCGGTAGCCGGGCGTAGCGGGCGCTACCGCGGGCGATCCCGCCACCGCCTGCCGCTCAGTCCCGCCCGCCTCCCGCCTGCCGGGCGGCGCGCCTCCACCGCCCGCGTTGGCACCGGCCTTAGAAGAGCTTTTTTCCAGCAGCTTTGGATGCCTCCACATAGGAAAGTCACTGCTAAGAATTAATGGTTTGCATTGCATTATTTACATGGTTATGCCATGTTACTATGTACAAGGAAAAGTGTTTAGAGATGACTACAAAATAAATCAGACTTTTTCATAAGCACATATGCTTATTTTATAGAACTGGCGACTAGTTAAGCATTCATCTTATATAAATAATCAAAGTGCTTGAAAATTTTGGTCTATTTTGCTAAACATCTTGCATTGTATATGTCTTTGTGTTTTAATTTTTTTTCCTTAGCATCCTATTATCAGTTTCATCATTTACAAATGGTGGCCCTGGGGTTTGGTACGTGAGCTTAACTCTAAAGCTGGTTTATATGAGCTTGATGACATCTATACCAATAAAATGACGATGTCCGTTGGTAGTGTCGGCGTGATTCGAGGGTGTGTTGAAATATTAATATTGAATACATTAGGTGATATCATCTCTAAATCATACCATGATACCAAAATTTAAAACTAGTGCAAGTAATCATGAAAACTATAGATTTAAGTTTGAAACACTGATACTAAATCTAAATATAAGCTCAAAGAATTCCAAACCACAATTCAATCTACTCCATGAGAATAATAACACACATCCTGTTGAAAAATATTTTTGAATTAAAACAAACCTTAAGAGTGCCTTCTCATATGGAATTTTCTTTTCTATTTGTCCTCATGTACATATCGGGTTTGATTCAAATTCGCATGATAGCCCATACACTCATACAATCTCAATGTGATTCTTCTCTACATTTTTATGTGATGATTTGCACTGATTTTCGAGGAGGCTCTCACCCGAGAGGGAAATAGTCGAAGCATCTACAAGTCATGAAAAGGTTCTATGAAGTATGTTGGAGATGATACCGAGCTTCACACGAGAGTTAGTTTATTCAAACAACGGCTCGCAAGAAAATAAATTCACAATCTACTGAGGAGGTAAATAATACAAGCACATGGCCCTAATTCTTGTACTCCCTCCAATCCCTACTAAATCACTCTTATGGGTTGGAGGGAGTAGTACATCTGAACCTAAACATCTAACTAAAGATATTCTTAAGATGAGCACATAAAAGATTATATAATTGGATTTTGCAGGCATGTACAAAGTTAGCCTTCTAGCTCTGTGTTTAAGCAGTCACTTGTTCCATCTAGACAAGCGCATACTCTTGCCAGCCGAGTTATGTACCAATTTTATTAGCGCAAGTCTCTCATTATGCCTCGATGCTAGCAAAATGGTCAAGAACATGAAAAAAATGTCTAGGATTTAATTCTCTAGCGCCTGCGTTTGATATGCTCTCACTTGTTGTGCCGAAAGTTTCCATATTAAATTGATAAGATTAACCATCTAATCAATGATGCCGTTGTTGATCTCACTGGGTTCATGTGAAGAATCAGGAATGCATTGTCCTATTAAATCAGTCAATTTGTTGTCTACTTCCTATAGTCTTCTTACTGATGTTAAATCCGCATAGCCTTGCACCAGTTTAAGGATATTGTGGTTGTATGCACCCAGGGGCGAACCTCCCAGGAGGGAAATGTAGGGCTTCCGCTCTAACTTGATTTTTTGGTGAACACATTCAGATGCACATGTTTTTTCTAAATAAGTTGAGTGGTTATACTTGAAAATGGATTCCGTATGAGAAATTTATATTCTTTTAGTAAACACCGCCCAAAACCCACTTTGAACCGAATATTAGAACTAGGCATAAAAAACATAGACTCATTTTCTAGAATTAATATGAACACAAAATTGCTTGTATTACAGAGATTTATCATGGATCTTACCATATACTACAATATAACCTTGAGCTATTCGTGATTCACAAGCGAAGAACTGGAAAATTTCGAGATTTCTTGATATTTGAAAGGCACTTCCCACGATATTATTACCTTTGCCATTGCTTTTAACTTTGGTGATGACAACAATTGAAAGGATTTTCCGATGACAAAGATCAACAACACCGAGGTGGGCATCGAGCGAGATATTCAAAAGTCTTGATCGATAGAATTATAGCAGGTTTTCATTTATTTTGTAAAGAGCCAATCCTTGCCATTGACATGACATTATAGGCATGATTTTAGTTTCTACTTATAAAAAATATGTTTCTCTTTTTATTGTACTAAGTGATTGTGTTAGAAAAATATGTCTCAAGGCTATTTTGATCTTTACATTAGTTTTTTCAGTTTGTCCTATCTCAAATTATTTTCATCCTTTGCCACTATGTCCATCCGATGTATAACATCCCTTTTGAAAAATCGACAAGTAGAACTAATGACTGCAAAATGGCCGTCTTTTTTCTATGAGCATATATCACTAAAATTAAGAGTGAATGTTATTTTTTTCACCCTACAATTTTGGACTTGTGACACATATTACTATGTATTGGAAATTCTACGAAACATCCCATCTATGATGCTTTTTTGTATGAGCATATATCACTAAAAATAAAAGTGAATTTCACTTTTTCGCCTTACAATTGTGTATTTGTGACATACATTACATTGTTTAGTGGAAATTCTACCAAAACATCCCATCTATGAGATTTTCAAAATGATATTTGCTTTTGCTATATAGGACCAAATTGTTACATTGTTGTGGCATGCCAGAATGTGTAAAGATCGGAGGATGTCCTCAACGATGACGTCTAGCTTCTCTTATTATTTTGTTCCATTCCTCGACGCCGTCCTGATATGTTTGAACCTCGATCATCACCTCACACCTTGTCAAATGGAAACACATAAAAAAAAGAGGGTCCAAAGATTCTAAAAGGGGTAACCAACCCGAATATTCACTTGATTGGATAATTGATGCCACAAATACATAACTTGGTGATAAAAAATTGAATTCATTCATAAACAATCTTAGTTACTTATTTGTTTTCATGGTACACATAAAGGTTTAGGATCCATGTTGTGTGTTAAATTAAACGGAAAACCCTATAGAACATGGGCCCCTATGCACATGAATTTCAAAAAGAATGTCAAAAATCATGTTCTAGAGATTCAAACTACTCCCTCGGTCCATATTAAGTCTTTCTACTAAATCGACGACACATGGATTAGAGGGAGTATATAAATAAAGCAGAACGTATATATTTCCTCAATAGTTACTCATACAAAATATCAAGGAATAAATCATGACATGTTTTTTTAAAATGAAGGATAAAACCCCGACCTTTGCACCGAGCGATGCACATAAACGTGTGTTTATTAAAATAACAATACCAATCAAATGCAGATATTGATACCGAACAAGCCAGCTACAAGAAAGGAAAAAAAAACAACGCCATATAACGTCTCCATAAACCTATCTAAAACCCGATGATAAGAATGAAAACAAAAAAAAGTAAGAAAAAAACTCCTAGACAAGGCTTTCAAAAGGCATTCGTTGTGCTTGCATCGGTAATGACGAGTCCAACCAGAAGTGGATTTTAGATCAATTTTTTTATCTCTGAAACTAATTTCGGGCCATCACCTTCATCAAGGACACGACACACACACATGTGTCATTCTGCGAAAGAACACAATGCCAATAATGTTGAGCTTCAAGCTTCTTTAGAAACATCATGCTGGTACAAACCCAAGAACGTTGGACAGGAGGAAAGTTGTTGCACTTGGCTTTATGTTTGTCTGGGTACTTCACACTCGACATCTCTGGAGTTGGTCAACTTTTTGGACAGGGTGGTTGACTGGTTGTTCGAATAAGAAGAAGAAAAGAAAAAAGACTGGTTGTTGAGAACTTGGGAGCAGTCGCTTCATGTGTTCTTTTTCACAGCTGTGATGATCCCTTAATCAGCCTGGTTTGACTTATCGTGGAGTCTGCACTTTGAGCATCTCCACTCGTCCCCCCGAACAGCTCGGCGGCATCTTTTACATCCGGGGCGGCGCCGCGGTTCCTCGTTTTCCGGATTTGGCCCTTCATCCATCCGGCGAGCCCACGCCACCCCCGCGGGACTGGACGAGTGAAAAGCGGGAAGGGCCCGATCGTCGGTGACTCGACGCACGAACCCCACCGCCACGTCGCTCAAAATCTCCCCACCCCTCGTATCTCTCGCCGCGGCACCCCCCGGCTTGTTGCCTAGATTCCGCGCCCCCTCCCCCACTGCCTATATTCCGCCTGCTTGCTCTTCCGCCGCCCCTTGCCTCGCCGCTCGCGCTCGGGTTGCCTCGACCACGCCCGTCGTGTTCGTCCATTTGGTGTCCTCCAGCAGAGATTTCGTCGTCCGGTTCCCCGCTCCGACTTGGTCCAAAGATCGATGTGGGAGGTGATGCCGTGTGTGCCTACACAATATGATTATTGAAAATGAGCGAAAGCATCCGGTTCCTCTCTCGAGCAAGAAGCACCATATGAGAGAGAGGGTCCTCTTGCAGCCTAATCACCAGGTGCCTCCATCATGGGCCGCCTTCATTGCTATGCGTCAGGAGATTCGAGACTCTACAATGCATCGCTCAAGATGATCTAGTGGAGCACATATGAGGCTCCGAGGCAACGCCAACGCGACGCCAACTAGTCTGTCTAATTTGTTTGCAAAATTGTGAAATTGTGTGCTTCATTTGTTTCAGCACTTGTTAAACATTGTACAATTATTTTCGCCGAATTTGTTTCAGCAATTTTTACCGTTGGTCGCCGAACTTGTTAAATTTAATGTTAAATTTGTTTGAAATATGTCAAATGGTCGAGGTTGGGGGTTTCCTGCCGGGGGGCTGGAACTTCGCTCCCAAATCTTCCTCCAATCCGGACGAAAATATCGCCGGATTTGGGCGTGGGGAGCGCCAACGAGTGGGGATGCTCTTAAGAAACTGGTAGATAAGCCAGAACGCCATAGGGTGACACTGTAGATGTACTAGGCCAAAGTAGCTGTGTGGATGGGTCACTGTAGGTGGGGCCCACCGGAAGCAAGGTCAGGTTAGCCAGCTGCTTGGGCTAATCAGCTCCATTGACAGCAACAGGGAGGAGGAGCCGATCAACCAATAATCCATCACCGCACGCACACACGTAACCAGAGACAAAATTTGCTGTGTTGCCTTGAATGGGGTTCGCTTGGCGGTCTCCGTCCATCGCCGCCGTCAACAGAAAACACAGTACGGCGAGATTCTTGTGATCCCAGGAGCCTAATTCTGCGGTGCAGGCAAGCAAATCTGCTCTGATATTTCCCCCATTTTCTGATCTCATCTTTTTTTTGCCATTGCCTTGTAGTGACGCGAGCTACAGGTTTTCAGTTACATGTTTGACCATGGACCGGTGATCTTCAGTAAAGATGCGTACTGTACGTAGCAGAGTGGTACACATACATACGCATGGAAAGCAAGCGAGAACAGCAATGGCACGTACAACATGTAGTTGACACTTGACCTGCCTGCAGCACTGTGCGTAGACTGACACGCAGATGTGTTGCACGGCAATGCACGCGGCGGCAGGAAAAGAGGAGGAAAACAAGCGATCCAGAATTCAGAGTTCAGACTTCAGAGCGATGGATCCATCGGCCAGTCGCATTCAATTCATCAGAGCAAAGCTGGATGCGTGCGTAGCTATAGGCCCGGAGCATCAGAGCTCAGAGACGCAGGCCACACCAGCTCCTGCTTTGCTGCGGCTTGTGTGCGTGCATCTAATGCAGATACCTTCGCTCCAGAGCTACACAAAATAGGAGCATCTCCAGTTCATCGTCTGAAGATTTGGTATCTCCAGTTGACACACAGCTTCCTATGGATCACCTGCCTCAGTGCCACCTAATCACAAGCATCTCCACCGTGGCACTGCGCTGGTGTGAGAAGCTACATCGCGTATTACCTTAATTTTGTCTCCGGCGTCAGCTCGCTTCTTTGCTTCCCTCCCCATTCAAAAGATTATATATTGAGCTTCTACTCATTTAGCCAGGGATGGGGCACGAATAAAGTATAAGGGGGACAATCTTAGTATGAGGGGGGGCAGAACTATCAAAAATTATAGAAATAATGGCTTGTGTTTAAAAGAAAATCATGAGCATAGGGGAGGCGCAGCCCCCCCCTCCCCCCTCGTCCTATTTAATGCTAAAAGAATTTGAAAACACGTGGATCCTCAATAGATCGATGTCCAACGCCGATATTTGTGCCAAGGCTAGGCTAGGTGTATGAGATAACTCTCATTGAAACAAGGTTTTTTTTTCCATGAAGCTGGATTTGATGGAAATTTCAACTTTGAATCTGTTTGCACTTTACAACATAGGAAAGCATCGCATGGCGCCCTAATTAACCCATCAAACCAAACTAGCTTGGAAAATGATGAACTGAATTCTCAAAAATTGGTATGACATTTCTTTAAGACAAAAAGGCACTGCGACCCCATATATAGCTTACTCCTAACTCCTAATCATAGAAAAACAATATATTAGATGCCTGTTGTGTGAAGGATTAGGCCTATGCCATAGTTCCCATTAAAACAAAGAAAGTTTCATGAAGTTGAAGTTAATAGAATTTTTTTCTTAATGACCACGTGCATATTGAAACGTAGGGAAGAATCATATCGTTTCTAAGTCTCAATACCAAACAAATTCCATAAGATAGAAAATCAACAATTGAATAGTGCAAGCATGCCATCTCTTGTTTTTTGACAACTATGCTATACGTCTAGTCCTTCAATAAAATTTTAGCGTTTTTTTTCCGTGGTGCACACAAACATCTCATGCTACACGTACCGTACTATTTGCTTCTATTCTTGCGTTTTATAGTCCAGCGGATCAAATAGACTCTTAGCGCAAATTCATTTTTAATGTTGGGTGTATATGGTCCTGCCATCGGAGAAACTATTTTAAAATATAAAAAATCAAACAAAATTTCGTGCGTACATCTCGATACTTTATTGTGTACGCTAAATTTATGGAAAATCAACATTTTTAGTACTGTTTTTTGTTTTTTACACAGGACACAAATAACATCGGTTTTTCATCAAACGACATTGCTATCACATAGAACAATGAGATGTACGCGCAACATATTTTTATCAACTTCTTTTGACAATTTAAAATATATTTTAAACTCATTTCCAAAACAAGAAGCATATGTGCCTTGTGCGACTCTTATTTTCTATTCATGCCATGCAAAGATGGAGGCTAATTTTATCCGGTAAATTGTAGTGCTTTTCTAAACACTTGCACCGCTAGGATATTTCTCTAGTTTATTTATATTACGCTGTTCTATAATCCCACGAGTTTCAATATGCTAGTAGAGTGCTATATCATACCTGGAGGGTCCTAAAAACTATCGGTTTTCAATCGGGTTTCTCCTAAAAACTGAACACATTCTTCTTAATTAATAAATGAGGCAAAACTTTTGTCTCCGTTTCAAAAAATATATATATCTGGACAGTCCACAGCTAATTTTACTCGCTAGGGCACTATTTAAGAGACATCATGCCATGTCACACTAAAATGTCACAGCGTCAAAGCGCTATTTTTTTCTGCCCGATTGGTCCGATTGCCCAAGTTTTCCTGCTTAAGAAAGAAAGAAGTTGATTTCTGTTTGTCATGGTGATAAACTACAATCTGTAAGTACTCTTGAATCAGAAGATAATATTGATAATGCTGATGATTCTGAATAAATAATTTATACTATATTACTGTATCGTGAAATATTGATGTTAGGCTTCTAAAAATTGAAAAACTATTTTGTATGTGGTTATGTTACTTTTGGACTATATCCTTTATATTTGCTGAAATCTTCAATATATATGCTATAGGCAGTATTTTTTGAAAGTGCTATTCGAAATATAGCAGATACGAGTAGCACAATGTAATGTGCATAGCATTTAGATGATGCCGCCCCTATTTATTTTAGCATCCTATTTTCAACCTTAGTTAGTTTCAACCGTGACCGAAAAGACACAATGTATCGTTACAGTACCGAGGAGGAGCAGGACGTACGTACAAGCTGCTCCCGCGCGCCATCTACGTCCAAAGCTTGTACGACAACCATCATCATTAATCCCACCACGAAATTCCCTACGGCATCAACTCCATCCATCCATACATCCATCATTAACCTCTCAGCTCACATCTCACATTGATCCCCTTAAAGGGGACCCCTTTGTGTCAAACTGCCAATCACGCCCATGGGCCATCCATCCTCATAATGCATCCCGGCTGAAAGAAATCCGCCTTTACTAACCCAACACACGATCAAACTAAATAAATCAGCTCGATTAGTTACAAACGGCATCTTCCATCAGCGGCAAGCATGCCTGCAACTGCAACTGCAAGCTAGCTAGGTTCACAGGGAGACATGATCATATCGCAGCAGAGGAAGCAACGCATGTGCGTTCCTCTTCCTCGTCAGGCCCTGGAGAATAGCGATTTTAATTAGCTACTCGTACATGTAACCCCAAGTGATGACGGTTTAGTTTAGTGATGGAGCAGGAGAAGGGACAAAACTTGTTTTATTTGGCACGTGTGTAGCCAGTAATTTGCCGGGAATGTAGCGAACCGTGCGATATTATTCCTTGATCAGGCGCGCCCGCGCGTGCTCTCCGGCTACAATCATCGGCCGTTCTATTCGAGAATCGAGCTGCATCTTGTCTACACCACAACATACCTGCATTTACATATTTGCACGCCTCCGATTAGTGCACGCATCAAACGTTTGGATCCGCGTAAACAAAGAAAAAGCTTGACATGATTCAGAACGAATATTCGATGACGAGCACGTCTTTTCATGCGTCACACGAGGGTGGAAAGTTGGATGGCTGAATCCAGCTTCAAGTATGAATGAACTTGCTTCAACTTATCTTAAGCGAAAAAACATAGTATCTTTAATCTGTAGGGCAACATTTCAATCACATATTAAACATTTTCAGAACCACGGTATAACCAAATTGGCAGCCAAGTACTCGTAAACTGTCTTCTGTGATGGCGATGAGTCGACTGGAGAATTGGTGCACATAGCCCACTAGTGATCCCGTTTCTCTATTAAATAAAAATTCGAAAAATCATGATTGTGAGTTTCAAACAATTCTGAAAACATATCAAGACGTAGCCACTGATGTATCCACAAACGTTTAAACTATCAACTGAAGATAATGTGTGGCTGTTAGCGTAGCCCGTAATAATAAAAAAATCACATCACGAATTTGCATGTTTATACGATATATCATTGTCAAAAATACATTGCAACAACACCAGTATTTCAGGAAAAAAAACCCGAAGAGCATGGTCGAAGTTACTGCGGACCGAGAATACGAATCACCATTTTCGAGAATATAATAATCAGGGAAAATATTAACAGCTCCGATGAAGCAAGATCTGAATGACCATATCTAGAGAAATTTAACCTTCCAACATCGCCATTCATGTTGAGAAGAAGAACTCGTCGTCGAACGAAAGGTCGAAGATAATTTATTGTAGACGATGCCGTCTCCATCGATGCGAAGGCCAAAAAGAAGATGACTCCCAAATCCTTAAACTAATCTATGAATAACTCTGATTTTATTAAAAAACTCCACTCATAAATAGAGTTCCGTACCTTTGCTGACGCAGTTGAGGCCGGCTGGAGGAGGAGGAACCGATATATGTTGGAGGCGAAGGTGGAGGGGCGATTGGTTTTTTAGAGGCGGCGTGTAGGTCTTGGACAAAAACTTTTTTAGTTGATCGATATGAGTTACACATGAGTTACTACTAGGTTGTAACTGATACTTGGATGGCTATGATTTAGTTAAATCTAAGTCGACTAAGATCTAGACGTGGCTTTTTTATATATACATAAACGTGGTTTTGTGATTGAGTTTGAGAAATAGAAAAAAAAAACAGATTTGTCAAAATTGCCCAACACAGATGGTATGGACTCTTTCGTAGCGAGCTTCCTCGCCACTGTGGAAGGGATAGCCACATGTAGGACCTCCCAAACAGCCAAACTACTAGTATCTTCAAGCTGGTCTTGTCTTCATCACTGCATCGATTCACATGATTGATGGTTTGATAGCATGTTCAGGACCAGCATTTGAACGCCCCGCACCCGCTTGATTAATTGCCAATATTTGTACGCTAATGATCCGATGGATCGTTCTTTGCATCGCAGTCGGTGTGCAATGCTTGCAGAAATGCATGGCAAGCAGGCCACAGCAGGGTAGCTGTGCGTTCTTGCTTCCTTCACGTGCACGCCCTCGTGCATCAGCAGCAAGCTGGACAGCGCCACATTGAGATCATATCCACTTCACCACTTGTTAAAAAAAAATCCTATCAGCCCGCTCTTCATCCAGGTGAAATCGTACAGGGCATGAACAATGGGAAAATACCAGGATGAATCCGGGTACACGTGCAACGATTTTATCTAATATTGAAAAATGCATTTTGAAAATCTCAAAAAGTAAATAATTATTTTCATGTTTATATTATGTTAATACTTACTTGTAAGTTTTTACAGAAAAATACGATTGTATGTAGCCTACATGAAAATGATAAAATGTCTAAATGACATTATAATGATTGCTTGTGTACTTTCAAAGAAGTAGGGACTTCCGTTTTCACATTTATGTGTAGGTCACACATGATCGTTTTTATGGCAAAATCTGCACAAATAAGTGTCAACATAGGATGTATATGCGTGCATTTTCTCGAATTTCTCTGAAACTTTGAATTAACATTTTTTGGATTTTTTCATAATAGGGTGCAGGTGCACTGGGTTCACATCATTCGCATTCCATGAACAATGGTACTATGTTGTAGAAGGCACGAATTCTTTTAACCGTTCATGTTATCTAGAGAAAACAACAAACAATAAGTGATACATTGCATTATCTATTATTATTATCATCCCCATCAATTAATGAAAATACATTCAATTTTAGTGAAAAAATATGTCGCTAAGAGCGATATATGGTATAATAAAAGAAAATACAGTAGATGATTTCTTATCTTGTAAGAGATCGTACCTTATCTAAAAAAAGCAACCTTCCGTTTCTTTCATTTTATCTCCTCTAACTAAGCAAAAGTTTGATATGGTAATTATAAAATAATGCCGATGTTACTCCATTGTACATGGCCTACTAAATGACAAAAGGGAAAGTATTTAAATGTCTTAAAATACAAAATGTGCTTGCTATTGCATTTGTACAAATTATAACTTTATAGAAATACATAATACCAAATGTATAGAGGAAGAGACATGTATTGATGTGCCATGCACGCGATGGCCATGGTTCAGTTGCATTTTTTTTACTAGTTTGAGGGCAATTCTTATTTAACACTCGTTGCGCTAGTTAGCGGCGCAACACATACCCTCTCCGCTTTCTATCGCTTCATCTGGGTTGGCCCACAACAGCGGTTGACAATTAAGACCATGCTCTCAATCTTGGTGGAAACGGGATGATGTGGCTAGACGCGTTGCCCTGGCGGAGGTAATGCCGGGATATCACCGAAGACGGGAACGATGCGGCTGGCCGCAGCTTCTCCAGCAGAGGTGAGGCTTGGAACTTAGGGTAGGAAATTGGGTGGGAACATAGGGTTCCGAGTGTGAGGGAGCTCGTTGCTGATGAAACTTAGGTGTTCCGGGGTGCAGGGGTTCGCCAAAGCTAAAAACAAAGACGGGATTTAAAGGGAAGCCAGGGAGGTGGCGAACTGGCGGTTTATTTTAGTGAAAGAGGGTGGTGGGGCAGCGAGGCACCGCTCGAGTGGTGCCAGCCATGGGCGGCCTGGCCGACAATGGAGGTGAGGGTGGAGGAGGCAGGTTGGAGCCACTAACTGAGAAGAAGACGATTTCAAGGGTATTGACCTGTTCTCTGAAGGCGTCAAATAGGACCACCCGAATTTGAGTGAAGCGAAATTGGAGATCGTACCGATGGTTGTATTTTTCGTGCGTTTATTTATAGAATGAGTGCATGCACGTTTAAATTTGTAATAAGTATGTTTCAAAAGAGAAAGAGTAAAATGATATTGGAGGGCGAGACCTCCTTTCCTCGAAGAAAGCGATGAAGGGGCCCGGGCATGGGCCACAGGCTGGCCTCCGTGCAGTCCGCTCAGCAGCCCGCCGTCGCGTCGACGGCCCGACGCCCGAGGAAGCTGCTTCGCATCTCTCGTCTCCGTCTCTGACATTTGGCTCTCGGCGCTGTCCTCTACCTGCTGGTCATCGGCCGATCGGCGCGTCTATGCTATGCATGGTGCTGTAGTGCAGAGGGGATCGCCATTGCCAGAGAGAGAAGCAGAGGTCCACTGGCCACGCTGTGTTTTTTTCTGCACAACACGGGTGGGCGATGCATGGCGAGAGTCGAGAGAGACGAGGTCGGCTCCGGACTGGCGGATCCGAACGTGATTGATCACGACCGCGCCGGTCGTTTCCGCCATGCACGGCTGCATCATCGCCGCGCCCCTCCGGGCCCCGTTGCCGGTCATCTCTGTCGACTCCGACCAGCGCTGCTGTCGCCTGTCGCCGGCGCCACGCTTTGCCCGCGGCGGCTAAAAGCAACGCAAACGCAAAAGCCTGCCCACTCTGTTGAAGACGTGTGGCCTTCTTAAAAAGCAACATCCAGATTTCCTGTTACTTCCGAAGAAAAAAGGGTGAATTAAAAAAGTTTCTGGATTAAAAACTGGTTCGCTAATTTAGAATGCCCGTGAATTTAACAAATGTTCAAAGATTTGAAATGCTCACGGATTTCAAAATGTTCATGAATGTATAATGTTTGCGAGTTTCAAATCTTCGAGAATTTAAAATGTTCACGAGTTTAAAAATGGTTTCAAATTTAGAATGCACGCTTTTAAAAATTTTGAGAGTTCAAAATGTTTGTCAATCCAAAATGACGCCAATTTAAAAAAATTGTGACATACAAATGTTCGCGGATTTAGAATGTTTTCAAAATCAAAAATGTTCGTGACTTTAAAATTTTCACGAGTTCAAAATGTTCGTGAATTTTCCACGAAAAAAAAAAGTTTGCAAGGTTCAAAATTTTCGTGAATCCAAAATGTTCGCCAGATTAAAATTTTGCGAAATAAAATGTTCCTGAATTTAGAATGTTCATGAGTTTAAAAATTCATGACTTTCAAATGTTCGCAAGTTCAAAATGCTCACGAATAAATAATGTTCGTGACTTTCAACGGTTTGCGAGTCCAAAATTTTCACAAATTTAGAATCTCTGGGAGTTTATGTTCGCGAGCTGCATAGTTCACGAGTTTAAAATGGTTGAGACTTTCAAAAAAATTCACGAGTCTAAAATGTTCAAGAATCCAAAATATCCACTAGTTTAAAATGTTTCCGATATAGAACTGTTCGTGAATTTAGAATGTTCACGAGTTTCAGAAGTTCACAAGTTTAAAATGTTCATGAATTTTGAAATATTCATAAATTTGAGAAAGATGGTCCTAATAATATTCATGGATTTGAAGAGTGTTCATGATAAAAAAAAATTACATGAATTTAAAAGTGTTGACTACATGAGAAATGGTCATGCATTTAGAAGAAGAGAAGAATACGGAAAAGAAATAATCAGCCCTCGTAAAGGGTATGCGTTAGCTTGCTAATGGACGCAACATGCGTCAAGTAGGATTCAACTTCTTCAGGCTCATGTACGATACGGTAGGATTAACGCCCGGCCAGGTCGACTCACTTTGGGCTTACTCACTCTACTACCCCACTGGGCTGTTCCTGGGTCAAACTAAATTTTCCCTATCCGGGTCGTGCGGCCCAACTCGCCTGTGCTGGTACAACACTTCACTTTTTTTTTTTGCCTGCATTCCAAGACCTAGGTAATCTGAACAGAGCTGGAGATGATTGTTGCCGTCACCTATGGAAGACTCCATTCCATGTCCACCAAAAATAAAGATGTTTATCTGGAGGGCATCTCACAATTCTCTCGCCCTTATGGCCAAATCTGTGGAGACGCGGTGTAGAGATAGACGATGTCAAATGTCTATTATGTAACGGCGATGTGGAAGAAGGTGCACACCTATTTATCAAGCGTGAACATGTAAAAGAAGGGTGGCGAGGACTGTGTCTGGAGGATGTGAGAAGAGAGTTGGCCATGCCGGACTTCAGTTTTGCACGCTTTGGACATCGTTTGGAAAAAGCCGGTGAAAACGAGAGTGCAAGTCTTGACTCTTTCGTGGCTCTAGTGGTGCAACCGGAATAAGCTTAGAGAGAGCGATAAAACACTCGAAGCTGCTACCCTTGCGCATCAAAAGAGGTGCTATGTGGCTGAATACATGAAGATTCAAGGCAAGGAGGAGAAGGACAAAACTGGCAAACAGGTACCAACTAGTGTAATTTAAGTTAATATTTTTCTAATTGTACGAATGAGTGTAATTTAAGTTTATTTTTAACAAGCCATGTAATGTAAATTTGGTTTAGTTATTCTGTTTCAATTGTTTCTACTCACAATATTTTTTTTCCCGATAGTTCAACAATTAAACATTGGTTTACGCACATGCCCTTGCGAAGGGGCTTGTCTTTGAGAAATCTGGATTTTATTGCTAATAGGTGTTGGTTGACTATCGTCACTTTCACCATGCGGGAGTGGACCCTCCTTGCCACAAAACAATCCAAATGTAATATTTTTTATGTATATATATATATTACTTTTATAAATGCAATGTTTTTTGGTGAATTTTTAAAAACTTGTGAAGAGTTAGATAGAAAAACGCTGGAATGTTATAAAGTTAATCCATCCTACAAAGGCTTGGTCTTCGATAGTTTCCGAAGTTTAGGAAAAAAATCGAAATGCAAAAGATAAATATAGAGGCAACGAACTTTGAAACAGTTTTATCATAATGCCATAGATCTTTTTTTACAATCAATACCATGTATACTTATAGAACATACAGTACATGATAAATATATGAGTTGTCTTTGATTACTATATAAAATAAGGTCTAAAAAAGCAAGCATATATTTAAAGTTTTCAAACTCTTTCTTCTTTTAAGACGTAATCTTACATTAACAAAGCACAAAAAAACTTATCCATACACATGTAAGACCAACGAAAGTTCTTCTATCTCTATCTCTACTAGTACTAGTTAAAAAGACTAAACATAATCCCTATTCTCCCCACTTTCGTCCGTTTCAGCATTTTGGTCGTCCGTCCGTCCATCAAAACAGGGAAAGTCAACCTGATTTTAAGTAGTATATCGCTCCCGTCTCACGTTGCATGCAATCCAGAAATCAATCAGCCCAATCAGCCGGAACATATAAGGAATCAGCCAGCGTGTATCAGGGAAAGTATAATGCTGGAACGGACTATAAGGGAAAGCAATCAATCAGCCCAATTAATATTGCAACGGAGGAAAGTGGGGAGAATAGGGATTAAGGAATCAGCCGGGACGTATAAGGAATCAACGCCTCATAGGAAAGAAGCATTTCGCTGCCATGGACGCGGACGGGACGGCGGACGCGCTGGAGTACGGCGGACGGCTTCATGTGGACGACGCAAACGACTCGCAGGGATGGCCTCTCGGGGATGCGGTCTTGTCGCAAAGTTTTTGCCTCATGTTGCCTTCACGTGCTCCGGTAGTGTTGAGCGGCTGCAGAAGGAGCTCTCCATGCCTCTATCGATATGATATTTTTTGCTTCCAGGATTTTGAAATTTGTGATCCTAATTTTGATTTTGACAGGGTCAATGTTGAGTTGGTGGCCACCACCATATTCCCCACCGCTAGAAGCCCTGCCCTTACCACCACGCGATAGAGCGAACACCGGCCGCTAGCCCGGGGGGCCAGAGCGATGGCTGCAGGGGCTAGATCGATGGATGGCCAGATCTTCACCCAGCGTCCTTCCTCTCCGCCGTGCAGGTGCTGCCGGCGCGCACAGCGGCCATGATACCGAAGGCTGCGACCTGGTCGAAGATGAGTAAAGGTTGGCAACTTGGTTAGATTGTGCGTTCATGATTTCTGCGTGTTCTTTTCCTGGATCGAATGATATAGCATCTGGGATTCCTCCTATAACATGCCTTGGTATATTTGTTTTGTTGTTACACGAACTGAAGCACAATCAGATGTTTGACAGAGCTTTCCCAGTAGGCAAAGTTACCTGAACATTGTCCTCTTATATATGCAATGCAGCAATACTATTTCTTAAGACTGATTCTGAATAAGTGATTGGCAACACACGCGCTGCTTGTTCAAGTGCATCCTTCATTCAATTAATTGAAATTTGTCATGCTATTTTACTCTGCATCTTTAGTTTAAGAGTTCTGTAATGGTACAACTTTCTGCTCTCATACTTGATATTGACAGTCTACATGCCCTGATTGAATATAGATGAATTGGTAAAGGCTTATCATGCAATTGCTCCTGATGCTTAATCAATTTTAGCAGTAAGTTATATTGACTTTGAATAATAATAAATGGACAGTCCTTGGATTGTGTGAAGAGATTCGAGCACAACATTTAGTGATGTCAAGAAGTTTGATAAAGCTAAAGTTGAAACGTGAATAAATATAGCTCACTCCTACGAGATCCCAAGGTGAGCTTTTATCAATTAGCTTCAAACTCTATATGGAGGTACCTACACTATGTAGTTGTTACTTAGCTACGTGGTATGGTTACAGACTAAGTTTCATGTCTCATTAATGTCGCTTTGGGATGATTTTGTGTACTTACTGCGATTACAGACTGAATATTATGTCTCATTAGTTGTTACTTAGCTTCGTGGAATGATTATAGAGTAAACCATGTAGAAGCTTCTCTGAAATTATATGTACATAAATTAACAAATTTTATTAATATAAAAATCAAATTTGTACATTCTTCTGGATGTATGTACTCTCTTTAATACCAGATTTTTTTGCAGAGCTAAAAGCAGCCAGAATAAATTTATCTTTTACATTATCATGGAATATGTCTTGTTTTTAGTTTTTATGCACATTATACAACTTAATGAACTTGATTCCCCTCTTTCACTCTAATTAAGTAGCATGTATGGTCAGCTAGCTTGAGTTACAATGTTCAGTAATAGTTTAAATAAATACAGGAACCATTTTACCCTACTATGTTCGGCTAGCTGAGGCAAGAAGCTTTACATGGAAATGACTCCCGCCAATCTCTTAACAATGATAGTTCATCCATCTGTTGAGCGAGAAGAGTCGTGGGAAGTCATTGATTGAAGATTTGAGGGAAGAAAGTTGTATGTGGTATGCGAAAATCGTTCCAAAGGTTAGTTGCAAGCCTAGGACTTAAATTTTATGCTATTCTGGTATGCTTTGCTTTCCGAATATTGCGTGAATGCCTACCGTCAGATTTTAGTTATGGTAATGAAAAATAATGTCTCTAGGTGTATGGTTGGTAGACTTTCCTTTGATGTTATGTTCAGAATTTTACTGCTATTTCCATGTCACTTATTTAGAATAGCATTCGTGTCTGGAGTTTTGGTTGTTTATTTGTTTCCTCTAAAACTGTAGAGTTCCAGTTTAGAATAGATGATTTTGCATTCCCTGTATTTATCACTTCGCAAACCGGTTAATATTTTAGAATCGGGAACATAATAACAGCCAGATACTTGAGGTCCAAAGTTGAGGAGGAGATCCAGTACTTCTATCAACACCGGCACCTCAAGCCACCCCCGACCGTCAGTTTAGGTCTCCTAGAATATGTATCGGTTCTTTCTTCTATCAACACTCATGTTTTTTACCCATTTCCCACCCTAATGAGCAGTACATGGCATGAAATATGGATTTGGGGCCCATGATTTCTCTTCCAGTGGTGTATTTGAGGTGGAATCAAAATGTTGCCCTGGCTTTGTCTATAGAAAGACGGTGTGGCTAGGCACAACTGACATGTCTCGGGAAGAGTTCCGCTCGTTCATTGAAAAACTAGCAGGGAAGTATCATGAAAACACATACCATTTGATTTCGAAGAACTGCAATCATTTCACAGATGATGTCTGTAAGAACTTGACTGGAAAACTCATCACTGGCTGGATGAATCGGCTGGCCCAGAGTAGGTTGGTATCACTATCATTATTACTTTTACATCCTGGATTGGTGAAAATCATAGCTAAGTGGCTAACAGGTTGCAGTTTCTCTCTCAAAACTCTAGGTTCGGTTTTTTGACTGTCTACTGCCAGAAAGTGTTTAGGTTTCTCATGTTGGACGTGTCCCAACTCTTCGTCCAATTATGTTGGTCCGTATCTCCTTAATTTTAGTCATCCGTTTCCTTTCAAATGACACATCTATAGTTTCTTTCTGTTTTTGTCTCTTGTGAAATATCACGAGGCTACGAATGGAATGTTGTTGTATGGTTTGCTTTCCCTTTTAACAAATAGGCACCGCCATTTTAGTTTATTCTGATGTGGTCCTTTTCCTTATCGTTCCTGAGGTTGAGGTTAGTAATTTTAATCTACATGGTACTTAAAATTCAACTCCACTTTATTCCTTTATCCTTCTTTCAGTCTGAACAATTAATGCCGTTAACCTTAGAATGTTGTAAGCACAGGTAACTTGCACATTAAACTATTTGCAGTAGAGTAATTAATTGTGTCACATAAGATAATTGTGTCACATAAGAAGCAGATCATGCTATCATTCAAAACATCATCTTGAATAACGCTCATAACAAATTCATTATTATATCTTAGTTGAATTATCTTATGAGAAGGCCTTACAACACATGGAACATTTAAAATCTTCCAAGTTTTTGGTAGCTATAGGTGAATCGATGAAGTTCGCTTGAAACGAGAATAGTTTTTGGTGTTTCATGCTGAATGAACAAAGCAAAGATATCATAGTACTTCTCTTCATACCAATCATCTATTCCTGGCACGCAATAGTCTGCATGGGGCTGCCCAGAATGGTGGCTGTAGATTATTTGAGAACTTGGGTGATATTTTCTTGTCATATCCGACGTTTTGGTTTTGTAGCAGTGCATATGTTTTTCCAGATTTGACAGCAATTATGAGACATTTTTTCAGAGAATTTTTCAAGGTTTATTGATTAGTTGTGAAAAAACAAATGTAATCATGTGCATTTCAAATGCTCTGAATATTTGTGTGTGTGTGTGCTTGGTCAAAGATTATTTGAGAACAGGGGTGACCTTTTCTTGTCAGATCTGAGCAGTGCATATGTTTGACCAGATTTGACTGCAATTACGAGACATTTTTTCGGTGAATTTTTCATGGTTTATTGCTAAGTCGTGAAAAACAAATGTAATCAGGTGCATTTCAAATTCGTTTGTGAAGTTTTTTCTTAAAAGAACATAATTGATTGCTGTAATGGGTCATGATCGCTAGCATGATGCTTAGATGATAAGAAGAACCTTCCATTTGGATAGCACATATTCTGCTCAGGAGAAACCCATTGCTTTCATTGGCAGATTGGGATATATTCTGCTGTGGATCTTCAGATTGGGATATAAATTTCTGTATTGATCATTGGCATTGGCATCATTGGGACAATATCTGTTGTACTTTTTTAGCTTTTGGATGCATCATATTCCATCTAACTTCACCAAGAATTGGCATGCACATTTTTCTTTCTACTACCTCTGTCCATAAATAGATGCTTTAGATTTATCAAATATCGGATGTATATAGACACTATTTAGTGTATAGATACATCTAAATTTAGACAAATATAAGACATATATTTATGGACGGAGGGAGTATTATATTTCAGTAAGTGTAATTGTCATTTGAAAAGGATTTAGTAAGACTGAATAAGACAGCTCTAATTGTCATGGACTTCTTTCTTAGCATCTTATCATTGTCAAAAAAAATCATACGTTTTTATAACAATGGTATATTTGTATTTGCAGTTCTATTATTGATCATTTGGTTTTTATTATCTTTAATAGGGAGCTAGAGGGTCTTGTTAGAAAGGAGGGATCTTTTTTTAGAAACAAGAAAAATGGAGCTAGAGGGAGCATAGTTGCTTCTGAAGTGGAAACAACACACGATAGTCTGACACAACATCATGGTCGAAAACGGCAACATTTTATACAATGCTTAAATTCATCTATGCTGAGTTTATCAAAGCATGGTTAAAATCATCATTTTGTAACAATCAATAGGTATTTAGTTAATCTTTATACAGGTTTTAGTTAGTAATTTAAACATTCATATAGAATTCTATCGTTTACACAACTTTCTGTCAGAAAAAAAGACGGCGGGAGGGAAATGCAGGAGCTACTTTCTTTTTATGCTACGCTGCAAATAGGTACGATTTCTAGAAGGCGAATGAGCTTGCACAACGTAGGGGCGATGTATAAGAAAGCAGTACATTGTCAGTGAAGGTCTCTTTGCTGAAGGTAAGGACGTTGAGGCCGAATCGTGTGGCCAAAATTGGAGTTCCCTGACGGCCACAACCAAGATGTGGATAGAGAGGCGGGAGAAACCACGAACAACCAGATCCATGGTCTCAGACGGAGGACGGCCACGGCGATGACAGTGGTGATGCACCTACTAGGTGTTGTCTCTGAAGGCCACCGAACACGGAACTGCGGTGGTCCTCGCCCCGGTGATGGAGAGGCATGTGAGGGACCGGTCTCTGCTCTGTCTTCTCGAGAGAGTGGTGGAGCACGATAAAGTGGCTGAGCTCGAGAGAGCGAGGATACGGTCGACTTTACATCGTTCACATTCTTTTTCTGCAAAGGGTTTCTAGAAAAAAGTGATATGAGTTCCTTTTTTTCAAAGAGTGAGGAGTCCCTTTTGTATGTTTTACACAGAATGCTACGAAACAGTTGTCTTCGGATATTTATGAATATAAAAGTGTTATTTGGACTAATTAGAAAAGAAGTATTTCGTCAGATATACCTATGTTTGCAGCACTCATATTTTGTGAGATAATAATACATCCGAAAGAAGAGCTTATTGAGTTGACAGTTATGACGGCTCAAAACACATGTGTGAGACTTACTGTGGAAGAGTAACAAGAATATCTAGATCTTGGAACGACGCAGATGCATCTTATTATTGTGTTCAGTATTATCATGCTATAGTACGTTATGATATCCTTTATTTTAATTTTTTATAATAAATTGTAAATTATGTATGGTGCATTGAGAAATAAAATTTGCGGACCCGTGGCAACGCACGGGCATTTGTACTAGTAATTCTAATATAATCCAATCCACAGTGTCGAGACTATTTCAACTTTTATATTAGTACAAATCTTTCGGTATTTGCTTAGTCAATCAATGAATAAAAAAGTGGACAACTGCCACATCACCGTGGAAGTATATAAATGAAAAACCCAACGAACTAGTACAGTATTATCTTTCTCTCCCAAGTCTCAACCCCTGCTGTGTGCTGAGTTCTTGGCTTCTTGCCGCCTCAGACCCAGATCCCCTTTTCCCCGTTGTAATCATCCAATCCACTTAATCACTCGACCTTCCTTCGATTCAAAGCCTCTCAATTAGTCCATTCCCTCCCCTACAAAGCATCCACTAGGAAGGCGCGAGCTCCCCGGTGCCGTCCGGTCACTCTTCTTCATGGAGCAGCTCACCACACCGAGCAGTACAAGAAGAGGACCAGCGTAGGCAAGCTCGAGCGAGAGTGGCTGCCACAGCAAGACCAGCAAGAAAAAAGAAAAGTAGGGGGCAGCCATGGGGTCCCCGAAGGCTGCCAGGAGCAAGGCGGGCCAGGGCGGCATCTGGCGCCGCAGGGTCAGCGCGCCCTTCGTCGTCGTCCTGGTGGCGGCCGTCCTCGTCCTCGTCGCCTTCACCGGCCAGTTCGTGCAGGGCCCCGACGGTCAGTCTAGATTCTCTCGAGTCTAAAAACGTGAACTTCTTCTTCTTTCCTCTCTCGCCATTCGTACTGGGTGTTCTCACTGGAGATTTTCTTTGCTTTTAGCTTCCTCGCGATTCACCCCGGTACATGTGGAGGACAGCATACCCCGGAGAGTTCCCACAGATCAAGGCAAGAAGATTTTTAGAGTTCTGTTCGATTGCTTGTGCCTTGTTCATCGTTTCCCTGTAGTTGCTGACCGCTTCCGGTATGCAGGCTTGGAAACCTCGGATTCGTCAAGGCAAGAAGGGGAGGGGGGTGACCAAAAAGCTGGTAAGCAAAATGTGAAACTTTCCTTTAGTTTTTTTTTTTTCGATATGGGAGCATTGCTCCGGCCTCTGCATCAATAGATGCACACAGCCATGTCTTTTATTGAAAGAACGAAATTCAAAATAGTGCACTTATTACAATCATATGGAAGCTAAAGCTGTAACAATAAACAGCCACACAAAGATGAACAGTAAGCAAAATCTATCCATCTTCAATCTTCAATCCTTCTAGTGTGCCGCCATCCAGTAGCCTGGAAATAACAATCCCGTGCGACCGTCAAGATTCGGTTGCATCCAATAGCCATAGTATCCCGCTGGTCCTCCGGGAGAAGATACGCCCAAAGTTGGATCCAATGCGCCGCACGAATAATAACCTGCAAAAAATTGGTCCCCTTTTGTTTATTAAACACAATATCATTTCTACTTGTCCATATAGACCAACAAATCGCTGAGATTCCAATACGAATATGTTCCTTATCATTCTTTTTCACTCCATTCAACCAATTACCAAACATATTCGTAATATTAGTAGGGGGAGGAATGTTATAAGCAAAATATACCATTCTCCAGATTAATTTTGCAAATGGACAAGATAGAAACAAGTGATCAATGGTCTCATTATTATCACAGAAACAACACTTTTGATTACCTGTCCACTTCCTCTTAATTAAATTATCCTTAGTAAGCAACACTTTATTACTAAGAAACCACATAAATATCTTTATCTTGAGGGGTATTTTAATCTTCCAAAGGTATTTTCTCAGAAATCTAGTATGGCCATTCATAAGGTCAATGTACATGGATTTAACTGAAAATAAACCCGACTCTGTTAACTTCCATACAAACTGGTCTTTATCATTATTTAGTTGTACCATCATTAGTCGTTCACATAAATGTATCCACAAATTCCACTTATGTTCATTAAAATTTCTCCTAAAATCAATATTAATAGGGGATTGATTCAACACCGTAGATACCAACACATTTTTCCGTTGGACAATATTATAAAGAGATGGATATTGTTGAGCTAATGACACTTCGCCCAACCAGACATCCTCCCAAAACCGAACCGTCATCCCATTCCCAACTTTAAATTTACCCCTCTTAAAGAACTCATCTTTTACTCCCATTAGCCCCTTCCAAAATGGTGAGTCAGTAGGTTTCGCCTCCACCTGAGCCAGCGTTTTATTTTTAATATATTTGTTATGCAACAATTGCTGCCAAACTCCTTCTTCCGATAATAATTTGAATAACCATTTACTTAACAAACATTTATTTTTCAATTCAAGAACCTCGATCCCTAGGCCCCCTTGATCCTTTGGTCTACAAATAATATTCCATCTTGATAATCTATATTTCTTTTTGTGTTCATCAGATTGCCAAAAAAACGAGATCGATAGAAATCAAGCCTCTTCCTCACACCTTTAGGGATCTCTAAAAAAGATAGCATGAACATGGGCAGGCTAGTAAGAACGGAGTTAATAAGAATAAGACGATCCCCATATGATAACATTTTACTCCGCCAACAGCCTAATTTTGCAGCAAATCTATTCTCCACTGGATTCCATTCAGAATTACGGAGCATTCTATGGTGAATAGGAATACCAAGATATCTAATCGGTAAAGATCCGGATGCACACCCAAAAATATCTTTATAATGGTGTTCCATTTCCGATGCTTTGCCGAAACAGAATAATTCACTCTTATGAAAATTTATTTTCAACCCTGATAGCTGCTCAAAGATACAAAGAATGAGCTTCATATTAACCGCTTTTTCTAAATCATGCTCCATAAAAATAATAGTGTCATCGGCGTACTGTAGTACCGAAACACCCCCCTCGACCAAATGTGGAATAAGACTCCCCACATGACCAGCATCTTTGGCCCGCCCAATCAAAATAGCTAACATATCAGCTACAATGTTGAATAGAATCGGAGATAATGGATCCCCTTGCCTCAGCCCCTTTTTAGTCTGAAAATTGTGGCCAATATCATCATTAACTTTTATCCCTACACTACCCCCTTGTACAAAATTTTTAATTCGATCACACCAAACTGGATCAAAGCCCTTCATTCGCAAGACTTGTTGAAGAAAAGGCCATTTCACCTTATCATATGCCTTCTCAAAGTCGATTTTAAACAGAACCCCATCCATCTTTTTACGATGTAATTCATGAATTGTTTCATGTAAAACCACCACTCCTTCCAAAATGTGTCTACCTGGCATGAACGCCGTCTGAGTAGGTTTTACTACCTTATGCGCCACTACCGACACTCGATTAGTAGACACCTTAGTGAATATTTTGAAGCTCACATTAAGCAGACATATAGGCCTATATTGCTGGATCTGTACCGCATTATCTTTTTTTGGTAGCAATGTTATGATCCCAAAATTTAGCTTGAATAGAGGAAAACCCCCAGCCTGAAAGTGTCCAAACATGGCCATTAGATCTTTTTTAATTACTTCCCAAAACCGCTGATAAAACTCCGCAGGGAATCCATCAGGGCCCGGTGATTTGTTGTGTTCCATTTGAGCTATGGCTTCAAAGACTTCCTCCTCAGTGAAATTAGCCGTTAAAAGGACATTCTCTTCCCCAGTCAATTGAGGGATATCATCATTACGCTCTTCTATCATTTCAAAAAAGTTGTCTTCAGGTGGTCCAAAGAGTTTCTTATAATATTCTGTAATGTAAACTTTCAAGTTATCGTCACCGACAATGGTGCCTTCTTCTTGCTCTAATTGAAAGATTTTTTTCTTCCTATGTTTGCCATTTGCAATCAAATGGAAGTACTTTGTATTGTTACCTCCCTCCTGTATGTGTTTAACTTTAGCCCTCTGTGCCCATTTAATCTCTTCATCTCGTCGAATTTTATTCAGTTGATCATTTGCTTGTTTTAAATCCAGCCTTTCCCTCTCAGTTAGTGGGCAAGTTTCGGCTTTGATATCTAGAAAATCGATTAACATTAACAAACGTTCCTTTTCTTTTTTATACTTTCCACTCAGATTTTTTGCCCAACCCCGCAAAAATTTTCGTAAATGCCTAATTTTGTTCTGCCAAGTCTCCATAGGCGTTTTGCCAATTGGACCAGCCGCCCATTCATTTGCAACCAACTCATCAAAACCCTCTTGCTCAAACCAAGATAGTTCAAACGAGAAACGAGCCGTATTCCCTCGATGAGCCTTACTTCCTGAATCAATCAACAAAGGAGTATGATCTGACCCAGAGCGAGATAAAGCTCTAACCGACACTAGTGGAAATTTTTGTTCCCACTCCACACTTGCTAGCACTCGATCCAACTTTTCATATGTCGGAATGACTCGTCTATTAGCCCATGTATATTGGCGACCAGATAAGACGATCTCCCGAAGATTAAGACTTTCAATAATTGCATTAAACATAAAGGGCCACCTAGGATTAAAATTATCAGAACTCTTCTCCTCGGGTTTTCGTAAAATGTTAAAATCGCCCGCCACAAGAATAGGTAAATTTTCAGTATCACATAACCGAACCAATTCAGACAAGAACTCGGGTTTTCGTGTATCTTGCGCCGCCCCATACACAGATACTAAAATCCATTCAAATCCATCATGTTTTGAACGGACATGAATCTTGACACAAAAGTCCCCATTCTCCACCCTTTTAATTTGAAGGGTAGAAGCGTTGATTCCAACAAGAATCCCCCCCGAACGACCAATCGGAGGCAAACAGAACCAAGCAAACTCAACATCTCCCGACAGCCCAGAGATGAATGAATTAGAAAAGTTCGATCTACCCGTCTCCAACAACGCAATGAAGTCTAACTGATATTCCCGAATAGCCTCTTTTACAAACAGATGCTTCCCAGGATCCCGAAACCCCTCACTATTCCAAGATAAACCTCTCAAACCCTCCATCTAAGAAAATGTTTTTTAAATCTAGTTCGCGTGCTCCTACGAAGCGGTGCTTTATCAAGCGATTTCTTTTTATTTCTCTTCTTAATAGCTTTTACCTCAACCGGTAAATCAATTGCTATATCATCATCCAACATATTTTCTTCATCAATCAAGTCTTCACACAAGTTTGAAGCTTTCTTAACAATTAAACAGCTAGGCATACTTTCATGATTTTCATTATTTTTTAAAATTGTCATAGACCGCTGGAATTCATTATTTAAAATTAGACTAGCAGATTCAATCTCCGCCTTATTTGAAACACCCATAGAAACCCCCATACTCTTAGCCCTTGCAATAATATCATCACTTGTAAGAGATAACAGAGAAGTTTTACTTGTGTTGGACATACCATGGACTTTCTTAGCCGACCGACTTTGCATATGGTCCATCGCCCTCTTCAACTGTGTGTCATCCGCATTGGGCTGAGCTTCGATCCTAGCACTTGATCGAATACCCCGTATAGTTGGTTCCTTAATGCCGCCAAACGCTATGACATCCTCGCGGGATAACCTCTTTGGCTCATCTAGAACAATATGTGAAATAGAATCAGTACGAGGTAAACTGCAACCCGTCATATACAAAATATTAGATTGCAATTCACCATTGAAACTCACAGGACACTCGCCAATCGACGTACCGTTATTTGCATTTGCAAGATCATGCAAAATGGGCTTGTCATGCAAAAAGGATCTTGGGTTGCTGTTTGACTGCAATGGGACGGACTGCACCTGTCCGTCCTCACTCCCAGCCACGACACTATCCACGGCACTCCTCGGCAATGCTGCATCCAACGGCAGTACACTCCCAGGTGCAGGCGATACAACATCCGACCATTGTTTGCTCGCAGGCACAGACACAGGACGTCCGGGCAAAGTCGTCTCCCCACGCTGCTCACTGACGGACTCAAACCGGCGTCCAGGCGAACCGGGTTGCAGCCGCTGCTCACCCGCAGGCGTGCGAGGTCGACGTGCATGCCTCGGGCCTTCCGCCCCATGCAACGATCGACGTCCTGGCGAAGCTTGAACCATCCGCTGCTCGAATGCAGGCACACAGACCCGGCGCTCAGGCGAAACAGCACGCTTCCGCAGCTCACCCGATGGCGAGTGTGATCGTCGTGCATGCCTCGGGTCTGCCGCCCCATGTAGCGCATCACGTCCCAGTCCATCGTCGACCACGTTTGAAGCAACTACAGCCGTGGTGTCAACTGGATTAAACATGTGCTGTCCAACATTTGTTACCACGTCCTTAATCACAGGGGAGGCAGTACCATTTGTTGCATCAGCCTGGACCATATGAGATGTACCTGTATGTTGTGGGGAGCAAACAGCAGCCATTTGCTGTCCACTATCCAGAGAAGAAACAGAAGTAAAAATAGGTTCCAAAGATATAGGAGCAAGATATGAATCAACAAAATTTGAATCCAAATACCTTGCCTCAAATGAACCCCTATCAGCCAAAAATTGTACACTAGTCTCAGGCCATTCATTACTCAGCTGTTTGACATCAAGTGAACCAAATTGCACTGGTGTAATTGATAGATTATTTGCATTACCATTTGTCCCAAGAGATTTTGTGTTTATATCCTCTTGTGTCTCTGTGTTTGCATCACCTTTGGATCTCTTAACCTCACGATCTGCAATACTATTATCATGATGTCCAGAGCCATTACCATTTGGGTCCTCATCTTCCCCAGATGCATTAGTCATGGTGACATCCGGTGACACACTAGGCTGCTGTCCCTCCACTTCAAATCTAAGGCGGTAAAAATCATTTTTGATCTTCAAATCCCAAGTAGCTGGTATAAGAGAAGGATCTAGACAAGTAATCAACATACGCAGAACATTATTTGCGCGAGTGAAAACAATGTCTATATCTTTGGTCTTTCCAAACACATCACCCAGAGCCCACATAGCCAAGAAATCATCCAGAGCAAAAGGAGGTAACTTATGCACTCGTAACCAGATATCTTCCGGTGCCCAGACAGGTTCAACTTCTTTCTTCCAAAAATCAAAAGATATGGATATTACAGAATCTGGAATATTATATCTACCAAACCGCTGCACCCTCACCAGATCCAACTTGCTTGGAAAATTCACCCTAAAGACATTAGCCTCCACTTCTTGCACCTCCCATTCATACTGATCATCTGGAACAAACCATTGTAACTGAGTTATCACTTCATCTATAGTTAGAGTTCCCCCAGACACAGTTACTCTTCCAAGCCTTGTATTTTCAATTCTAGGTTTAACCGAGTCCGACAAAGGTAACTCCCAGAAAGACAGATCAACATGGCCCAAACCATACATGGCCAACCGAGGTCTGGGAGCTTTCAACAGTGGACAATCAGTAGTAGCATGACCAGAACGTTGACAACAATCACATAAAACAACCTCGCACTCATTCAGACAGTGTCCAGGCTTACCACATCGATAACAAGTCGGTCCCTTCTTCTTCCCCCCTGCAGTAATATCTGTTGCTACATGTACAGAATCAACCGCGGTCTGAACTTGTTGCTTATTGATGCCAGCCACCGCTAACAAAGAAGCTGTGGCATTTGGAGCGCTAGAAGGCTGGACAGTAGTGTCACTCCGCTGAACCGGGGCAGGCCGCGGCACTACATCATTTGCCCTGCGAACCTGCGCCTCATGTTGGACAACATTTGGCACCACCGGGACTGCATTTGCCCCCTGGTTTTGGCCATTATTATCTGCAAATTGACGCGCTAAAGCCTCCACTGTTTCTTTTACAATCCGCTGTTGTATCTCATTCAAACTAGCAGGAGCTGGATGATTTCGGTTGTTAGCAAACCTGTCATTGTACGGCCCTGCATTGAAACGACGCTGGTAGCCATTGTTGACATACCGGCGACCATCACCGGTGTTGTTGCTGCGCTGAAAACCCGTGTTGCGGTACCCTCCTCCATGATCGTATGTGCGGCCTTGACCCGCCCGAAACACCCCGTCATCGAAGACGTTGTTCCGATTGTCATGCCCATCATGAGCACCGCCATCTTCTCCCGCAGTCCCACTCGGTCCCCCTTGAACGAAGTTGCTGCGGCCGCCGTTTGGACCTCCGTCCCATCGACTTCCTCCTCGACCTCCTCTCGGCGGTTCCCGGCCACGGTTTGGGTTCCCGCCCCCCCGTTGCATTGCAGCAGCGAGGACTCCCTCAGACGAGAAAGATGGTGTCGGTGGTGACGGCTGCCAGATTGTTTTGCCAAACCCTAGACGAAGCCGAACAGCACGATCAAATTGTGGTGCCCGACTCGTCTGGTGACCGACAATCGTTGACTCCAGGCCCATACAGCCCTGCACTTGAGTCAATGATTTTTTGCCAAATAAAAAATCCTGGCCCGATCGGCCCATACATGCATAAACATTCCTCCTGCGTGACCCTTGCAAACGAGATCCGATCGAAGCCAGATTTTGCTGACGACCACCGTAAAATCTATTTCTCCTCCGATGCACTGCGATCCATTCAGCAGCGTCGAAGGATTCCAGAACGAAAGTCGTTGGAGACAACACCGGCAGAGACAGATCTTTCTTCCTCGTTTTCGATCTGCAAGCTTGCGAAGAATCGACAACATCTAGCGAATTGAAACACTTACCTGAGCGTAAGATGATCGCCGCTTGACGCTGCTTCCTCCTCTTTTCTTCTCGTCTTCGCACCGCCGAAATAGCGGCCTCCACCAGCGTGCACTCCCCAGATGCCGGCGAGCAGTCGATGTACGGCGACGCCCCGGTGCCGTAGCGATCCAGCGAGGAACTGACAGGATTAGCGTCCTCATCGGAGACCTCGTCGGCGATCGCCCAGAAACGGCCGCGGTTCGCCTCTAACGGCTCTCCGCCTTTTCCGGACATCGCCTCTAACGTTGTAGTAACTTTCCTTTAGTTACTGACGCTCGTCAGTTTCGGAATCCAAACTGACTTCGCCGGACTTGATTGGTTCGGTTTTGGAGATGCAGAGCCTGACGAATCTCCGGACGAGGCAATCAGAGAGCAGGAACAGCCTCCAGAGGATACCACCACCGGTGCGGCATTGTTGTTTGTTTCATGGTGTAATTTGACTGATCAGCAGCTAGTCTATTAGTTCTTCGGCTAATTTTCTGTTCCCAATCAGAGTATTCGGGGAAGGAATCTGCCCTACAAGTTCAGGAAGATGAAGAGGGCATAGCGAAAGAAGCAGGTAATGCAGAGATACATCCTCAGAAAAGTTGCTTGCTTGTGATTGGGTCAGTGCTTGTAGATACATACACTGCCCGATAGATACTTACAAATATACTGTTCTGGAACTAGTACAACATAGATCTACTGTTCCACTTCACCAGTTCTCCTGCACAGTGGATTAAGGAGATAATTATAACTAGCACTGAGTCACATGCTTTAGATCTAAAGTTGATCCATGTGGTGGGCTAAAGCTAAAGAGAATGATATTCTTTAGGTGCACCACATGGAAATGTTAATTTGTTATAGACTGTCTTTCTAGAGGGTAGCAGGTAATTTATCATCCTACTGGTCCACATTGGGATGACTTGTGCTGCACAGCAAGTCATTAACATAAAACTTCTTTTCCCCTTTTCTGGGGAACAGAACTCAAGTGCTGTACTATTGAAATTAGGCATATAAATGTTTCATCATTCTTGATAATATGAAGGTTTAGAAGTTAAGATTTTGGAGGGTATGAATGTGGTAAAACGGCTTTCCTAGACATATAAAATTCTTTCCTAGACAGTTAGCTTGTTATCTGATGGCAGTAATTCAGTTAGTGGCGATATGGAGCAAGCCTTATATTTTTCTCAAATTTTTATGCAAGTCTGGTTATGGGCCTAATACATTGACCACACGTAAGTTTTCTACCTCATCAAGAATTTAATGTTTGCCAGCAGACATAACAATTTAGGAAAGGAACACTAGAAACCTCTAAATTATAGCGGCAAAAACATAAAATTATTGTTTTTTGCTCAGTAACCTGTCAGTTCTGAACTGCGCAAAATGTTAGGATGTTTACTTAGAACACTATGCTGCTCATTTAAAGAATTTTTTTCTGGAATCAAGAGTAAACTTTCGAGTTCAAAAACAAATTCATTTGGAAGGTATGAAAAAAAATCAGCAATGAGTAGTCACAAAAGTAAAACATCAATATTCATGCATAATTACTTTTATTCTTACCTTCCAAATAATGAATTTGAACTTCAAATTTTTCATAATAATAGAACACCACCTGTCTAACATTACCAGATACCACATATTTTTGACAATATTTTAAATCATGCAAACATGGTGTCCGCGTAGTTTTATTGTAGCTTTGTTTTACACCAAAAATGGAAAGTGAGCCTGGGCTACATTTTTTATGATAATTCTGGGGAAAAAAATACATGTGCATATGGATGTGATCGTTCGTATGTAATGTGCTGTAAAAGATCGGCGGGAACACAATGATCATACTGTAAACTGTTTGGAATAAAATTAGATCGGAATATAATCATGGTAGGTGTGATTGTTCAGTATAGGTATGCCCTTTCTGCATCATGTGGTGTTCTCTTTTGATGATTTATTATCTGCACAAACATCTTGTGAAAATGCTAGTCAAATATCTTCGATTACTGCCAACTACCTCCACTTCAATGAGTGCATACCATGAAAAAGAGTACTCATAGAATTATTTCATACTGACATGAACTAATAATTCAAAGTCGTTGATTACCTAATTTTGCAAAAAAGAAATGGCGATATGTTTATGTGGCAATTCTATGCAATGCGCGAAAAACGCTTTCTCTGGATCTGTTTAGTGAAGATTAAAAAAAACAGTAAGTAAAGAGTTGATGTTGCAGAAATGTGTAAAGATTCGAGTTAAAAAATAAATACATCGGGAGGTATTAAAATCAATATCAGCAATGAACAGTGAGAAACAGTACAATATTCGTACATGACTTTTTCTTCTTACCTCCGAAATAATTATGAGTTTGAACTTCAAATTTCACATATTTGTAGAACAACACCTTTATAATATACTCCTTCCTTGCCAAAATGTAGTGCAAATAATGTTTTTAAAAAGTCAAACGATGTAAAGTTTGACTAAGTATGTAGAAAAAGGTATCAACATTTAGATTATCAAATGTATATACCATAGAAAAATATAATGAATCCGATGGTATTGATTTGGTATTCTAGATGTTGATTTTTTTTAAAAAAAATCTTGGTCAAACCTTACATCGTTTGACTTTTTAAAATTCTTGTATGCACTACATTTTAGCAAGGAGGGAGTACCAGCTATTTGTGAAGTTTTTCTTAGAACTCGAATATGGTTTCCACAGAAAGTTCATTTTAACTAGGTGTGCACCGAAAACGCAAAAGTGAGCCTGGGCTATATGGAAGCTGAATTTGTGGCAAGTTCGAAAACAGTATTTGTGATGTTTCAAAAATTCTGAAAAAAAGTTACATGTACATATGGATGTGATCGTTCGTATGTATTTTTGATGTTTGCTGTAGAAGATCATCAGGAATACAATGTTCATACATAAAACTTGATCAGAATATAATGATGGTAGGTGTGATTGAGTGTAGGCATAACCTTTCTGCATCAGCTGGTGTTTTCTTTTAATGATTTATTATTTGCACAAACATCTTCTGACAACACTAGTCAAATATCTTCGATTACTGCCTACTACCTCCACTAAATTATTCAATGAATGGATACCATCAAAACTAGTACTCATAGAATTATATCATATTGACATGTACTGATCTTTCAAAGTCGGTGGTTACCTATTTTTTTGCCAAACAGGTTCAGCACCATACACCAAGTGCACACCTCCATCCAGCACGACGGTCTGTGACCTTTCCAACCTGCGCTTTGACATATGTGAGCTGTGCGGCGATGCTCGCACCATTGGTCAGTCGTCCACTGTCATGTATGTCCCGCACACACAAACTTCCGATGGTGAAGAGTGGAGTATCCGAGCTCAGTCCCGAAAGAACCTTCCCTGGATCAAGAAGGTGACCGTCAAATCTCTGAATACCTCGCAACCAGCGCCAAGATGCACCTCCAAGCATGCCATGCCAGCCATTGTATTTGCCCTTGGTGGGCTCACAGCAAATGTCTGGCACGACTTCAGTGACGTCCTTGTTCCACTATTCCTCACCGCCCGCGAGTTCGACGGGGATGTTCAGTTCCTCATCACCAACAACCAGCCCTGGTTCACCAAGAAGTACTCGACAATCCTGAGCAACCTCACACGACACGCCATCATCGACTTTGACTTGGACAACCATGTCAGGTGCTACCCGCATGTCATTGTCGGTCTGAGGAGCCACGGAGACCTCGGCATCTATCCAAACCGGTCACCGCAGAACTACACGATGATGGACTTCCGGCTGTTTGTCCGGCAAGCTTATGGTTTGGCGGCACCTGAAGTGGGCATACCCTACAGGGCCGACAGAGACGACCCCGACAAGAAGCCCCGGGTGATGCTCATCGACCGGGGCAAGACCCGAAGGTTTGTCAACGCAGCATATGTTGTCCAAGGTCTGGAGTGGTTCGGTTTTGAGGTGGTCAAGGTCGACCAGAACAAGACCGACTCCAGCAGCCTCGACGAGTTCGCCCAGCTCGTCGACTCGTGCGACGCGATCATGGGCGCGCACGGCGCGGGCCTGACGAACATGGTGTTCCTGCGGTCAGGGGGTGTTGTTGTGCACGTCGTGCCGCACGGAGTCGAGTTCATGGCGGACGCGTTTTACGGCAAGCCGGCACGGGACATGGGCCTAAGACATGTGAACTACAGCATCAGCCCGGAGGAGAGCACGCTGCTGGAGAAGTACGGGTGGAACCATACCGTGATCAAGGATCCTGAGGCTGTTAGGAGCAGTGGTGGGTTGGAGAAGGTTGGGGAGGTCTACATGTCCGAGCAGGACATCGTGCTCAACATGACCAGGTTTGGGCCTATCTTGCTGAAGGCGATAGATTTCATCATGTAGGTTTATGAGGTTTTTGAGGTTAGATTTTTGGTTTTTTTTGGTTAGCTACGATATTTTTACAGTTTTTACTAGAAAAATAACTTTACACTTAAATTGGTTTTTGGGAGATAGTGATCATTGTTGTTCTGGAGCTGTTGTATAGGATTGGATGTGTAAGATTTGAAATCACGATGTGGAGTGCTGAGTTCAGATTTATTTCAACACTTCATCGTGTAGTGTTCAACTGAAGTCTGTACACTATACTGTTCTTCCTTACTTAGTTGCTTGCAGACTTGCAGATGGAAACTTTATGTGGATGCTTCACCTGAAATGTTAATGATTTATTCCCCATGCCTGGCATCCTCGTCAGTAAAATTCTATTTGGCTGTGAGTATCATTGGATGTTCGAAAGAACAAAAGGGTGATGAAATTATAGTGAAAACTTCATGTGGATTCTTAATGTGGATGTTTTTGCCTGATGTCTGGCATATCCATTTATAAAACTATGGTTGTGCGCATCCGTTGATGCAAACTCAGGGATGTTCTGACCTTTCCCTTTTGATGGAAAACAAAATTGTCCATTCAGTGCATTATGGTGACTTCAAACTGTCCATTCAAACCGAATCTCAGAACCCTAGATATTATTGATTGCCAACTGCAACGAGGGACGTCATTGGTGTGTACCCCGTCGGTCCCTGCAACAGGGTTCCAAGGTCCAGGCTAGCAACTTTAAACCCCATGGCGTCCACCACCCTCATAAACCCTCCTGCAGTAGCAGACCCAGCAGCTGGGGCAGCTCCAAATTAAGCTGAAGATCAGCGATGCAAATGCACACACCATCTAGCACCACTCATCAGCAGCACATTCTTGTGATCTGAAACAACCAATGTATGATGAGTGATTCAGGGCAGCTACTAGCTAGTAGCTGCGCCTTGGATCATGAGCCGCAGAGCAATCACTGAATGATACAGTATGTATGCTTCAGAGTTCAGGGCAGGTAGCTAGCTACACATTGGATCATGAGCCACAAGGGAATTACATTACTACCATCTTGTGCTGAGTTGTGCCATGTGGAGTGCCGTTCCCTCTGGAAGATGAATGAGGATTTAGTACTCCTGCTACTGCTGCTATTGATGTTAGTAATTACCATGCTTGGACCATACATTGACAATTTGTGTTTTGGTCCTAGTAGTAGAAGATTACTCCTCTACTCACCACCACATGTGGATCACCACTTAATCCTCACAATTAAACCTATCCAGACCCTAGTTAGCCAGGACAAAACCCCTTTTCTCATTTTTAAGTTTTTCAGTAAAAAGTGTGTTGGGTACAGAATTTACTGGTATTTAACCCTCAACTTCACTGAACAAGCCCACATGATTGAAGCAGTGAGAGGTGACAAATCCATCATGCTGAGAACATTGCATCATTTTTCATCCACTTCTTGTAGCTGAGAGCTTCTGCTTCTTCCCCCACCTGCTGATCATCTCTGAAGACGCTCAATGGAGCAGTGCTACTAGTGGTGGTGGTGCAGCAGAATTGTAGCGTTTCTTGTGCAGATCGATGGGCAAGGCGGCCAAGTGGCTGAGAAGCTTCCTGACCGGCAAGAAGGGCAAGGGCAAGGGGAGAGGAGGCGACGGAGGATCGTTGCCGTCGCTGCCGGCGCCGGTCGCCAAGGAGAAGAGGCGATGGAGCTTCCGGCGTCCGGCGTCGTCGGTGAGCGGCAGGGACACGATCAGCACGGCGTCCGGCTATCAGGGGCATGGCCGCCAGCTCGCGTCCACGTCGTCGTCGCACTGCTTCTCGGCCGATGTGCACGTGGTGGCGGCGGTGCAGGAGGACCAGCTTGAGCATGCCGTCGTCCCGGTCCCGCCGCCGGCCGAGTCTGCGATCGTTGCGGCCGCGGCAACATCGGGGAACGGTAGCAACGCCGAGGTGGCCGCCGCCGTGAGGATCCAGTCGGCCTTCCGATCGTACCTGGTAAGTGACGCACGCGACGTACATTTTTTTCGTATGGAAATGGAAGCGCTGCTGCTGTGATTGATGAGGTGGGATCGTCGGCGATCGATGCGATCGGCGCGTGCAGGCGAGGAAGGCGCTGTGCGCGCTGCGGGGGATGGTGAAGCTGCAGGCGATGGTGAGGGGCCAGCTGGTGCGGCGGCAGGCGGACGCGACGCTCCGGCGCATCCAGGCGCTCGTCGCCGCCCAGAGGCGCGCGCGCGCCGAGCGGCTGCGGCTCCGGCTCCTCGAGGACGGCGGCGCGCCCACGAGCCGCCGGTCGCCGCAGCACTACCTGCAGCACCGCTCCCCTCGGAAGACCGTCGCGGAGGTGGACGGCGCACGGCACAGTAGCTGCTGCTCGACGCCGGGGAAGGGGGATCCGTACAGCAGGCACAACCAGAGGGCCTCGCCGGCGACGCAGTCGGAGAACACGAGCGCGCGGACGTTCAGCGACCGGTTCGACGAGGAGCACTACTCGGCGTCGGCGGCGTCCTTATCCGCGGCGGGGTCCGAGGCGAGCTGGCGCCACCATCGCGGCGGCGGCAAGGCGTGCCACGCCCAGGCCGGCGCCAGCGCTAGCTACATGGCCAACACGGAGTCGTCGCGCGCCAAGCAGGCGCGGTCGCAGAGCGCGCCGCGGCATCGGCCCGAGCCTGCCTCGCCGTCGCCGAGCGGGCGGCGAAGGGCTTCCCTGGACCCGCGGGACCTCGCCGCCGGCCAATGCCAGGCGCGCGCACCCTCGCCCGGCAGGAGCTCCGTCGACGCCCGCGGCGCGCGTGAGGCCGAGCGGTAGCGAGTGCGGGTCGTCGTCGAGCACCGCGTTGCTGCTGGCCTCGGCCGCCGCGGCGCGCATTGCAAGTTGATCGGCGCGGAGGCTCTGAAGGTTAAGTGAGATGGGCACGGGCGGCGTCGGCGTGTGCTCGCGGTAGTTTTGGTGTTGAATTGGGTGACAGTGACGATCTTCTTATTTTTCGAAATGAGTGACGATCTTCTTAGCCTGGCAATTCCTTCTTTTATTGATTTTTTTGCGACGTTCTTTTATTGATTTAGAATAAGGGTCCTAGACAAATAGAATTCTTGAACATGAAACTTGGAGTATGGAGGTTCTGGCTAGTACACCTGCTCGGTAGCACCGAAGGAGACAATTTTTTCGATAAAAGATTATTTATTAATAAAAATGTTTAAGCATTATACCCAGCCTAGGATGCATACAGCCGCACACTACGCATAGTACAATCCAACCAAAAGGTACAATACATGAGACATGATAAAACTGCAAGAACTTCTAAGGTGGTGAAGGGCCAATCCTAAGATTATGCAGCTAGCCATGTATGTTGGATCCTTTGCCGTGTACTTCAACCGTGTAGACACCTCCGTGAAGAGGTCGCGATTCTCTGTACGTTAAAGACACAACCATGTACGAAGCAAAGTACTACATCGATAGATAACCTTCAAAAGAGAAGATTTTTTTTTATTGGCAAACACTTTATCGTTTCTACATAGCTAAAACGACTAGATAAGGGGAAGCGCTTCCATCCTAATATGTACCATAAACCTATGATTCACCCCATTAAGCCAGTTACTGAAAATATTGGCAACGGTACGTGGCGGCTATAAGGTAGAACTTATTTGAATGATTGACCATATAGATTTTACAAAATGGCATTGAATGAATAAATGTTTTATTACCTCGTTCATTTTTCGATAAAGGGAATATATTAATATCAAGAAGATATCAAGAAGACACACTTTTTTACTTCCTTGCCAATTATGTTTTACAAGTTATCTTTAGTAAGAATCACACCGCGAGAAAGATACCAAGCGAAGACCTTTGTCTTCAACGGTATCTTCATCCTAATTTTTTTTTTATGAATATTAGCTACCGACTCTAAAGGTTGAATCAATGATCTATACATGGAACCAAAAATGAACATACCATTCTAAACTCTATAACTAGTAATGTGTTCTAAGCTGTACGACGGGGTCATACCAGATCCCTTCTAAACGTCACAGTGGGTGGTGATAAAATTCCATCACCTCAAAGGAAACAAATACATGTATGAAAATGTTTTTCTACAAGTCTCTCAATCTCACTAGGTCGGAGGTGCCGGAGCAAAAGTGGAGATTGGATATTTTCTAGTGAATTTTAAGAGAAAAAACTTTGTGAGTTTCTGCATTGGTTTCTTTTCTCTTTGATCTTCCAAGGGCCCCTCTTGATAGTACCCACACTTATGACTCAAGAAAATAGAAATTACAAATCGAGGTAGCCTATATAGTGTCACCATGGACATAATCTACTTACCAATATGAACTAATTACCAATATGAACTAAAGCTTGAAACACTTATAACAAAGGTTTGTTATGTAATTTCCTTATCATGGATCATCTAAAACCTCTTTAGGGGTGCTAGATGTACTATCAACTTTGACTTTATGTTGGATTTCCACATCCTAGAGAAACTTGTATGGGAATCCGATATCTTCTCTTTTCAAAGTGCCATATACGGATACAACAACAAATCCCTTATTTCCCAGCAAGCAGAATCCTTCTCATACGTAGACTTCACAACATAACATTCAGCCTTGAGATCTTTCGTGGATTGCTTGGTTCTTGCCAACAAATTTAATGTGGAACCTACCAACGGGGACAAAAGGATGGGCACTTAGTTAAACATCTTTTATAAATATGTGCTTTTCCTACCACCCGTCTTCTCTTTATTGAATTATATAAGAAAAACTTTTAAAATCCTTCTCTCCAAAGGCACCCTTTGTTTCGCAAGATTCAAAAGCGCACGTATATGCCATGCCATAGAGTCTTAAAAGATTTATATCCGCTTGCTTGCATCAACAAGAAAACAATTTAATCATACGAATCAAACAACTGATATAGGAGATGTTTCTAAGAATTCCAATTCATGATGACTATAAAAAATTTTAAACCAAGAATTTTTTTGAATCGAAGGGACCTCATAATAACAAAGGCGTACTTCGGTAAGTACGCAAACCATGCAACGAGGCGTAGCGCAACAAGAATTAAACTGTAATTACCACAGTTTTTCAGGGGGCAAAGAGGAAAGGAAATTAGTTGGGCGTGGTATATATGCAAAATACTCGGCGGAGGCCACTCGACTGGCGTTCCGCGAAAACCGAGAGAGGCCGGAGAGCGGAGAGCGAGCGAGCCGCGGCGCTGGGCGGACGGACCACCGACCGCGCGATCGCCGCCGTCACGCCCGCCCCACGAACCCTGCCGGCCGGCGCGCGTCCGATCGAGCGGAGATCGATGGCGGAGGATGGCGCGGCAGCGGCGGGGGCGGCGGTGCAGCTGATCGACGGCGAGGGCGGGTTCGCGACCGACTCGGCCGAGCGGTTCATGGCGGCCGCGGGCGTCGCCGAGTGCGGCCTCTCCTACGCCGTCGTCTCCATCATGGGGCCCCAGAGCAGCGGTACGTGCGTTACGTACCCCGATCGGCCGAATGGAGCTAGCGCTCCCGTACGCGCGCGCGCGGCGCTCGCCGGCCACGTGTTTGATCAAATGCTCCCGTTCTCGTCTACTTCGCTCCGCATCCGCGTTGCGGCAGATCTGTTGCGTGCTCTGTGTTGTGCATTGGTCGATCGATCCGGCTAACCGCCTGGTTGATGCGGTTGTTAGATAGACCGACGTCGGCTCGAGTAGAATAATAGCATTCAAAACTCAAACTGGCAGCACAAGGTTTTCAGATGAAAGGCTAATATCATAGGGTTGTGCGCGGAATGATTGATTGTTTACTACAGTAGTGCACTCCTTGTGAATTCCGCATTGCTATTGTTTGGTTTTGCTATTTCTACCAAGTTATGGTGGGATTTGTAGTATTTGTAAGCCACCATGGTTTTCCCTTTTTCTACTGAGCCATGTAGCATTACTCTTGCAACCTCAAATGGGTGACATGAGTATATTACTATATTTTCAAGTACCTGTTTCTTGTTCTTGGAAGCTTGTAATTGTATACGTGCCAGTTATGGATTTTCTGCCCTTTTCCACAAATCGGCACTACATAGTTTAGTACAGATTTCCTTGGGATTTATTTCCTTCGTACTTTATATTTTGAGCAGGAAAGAGTACCTTGTTGAACCAGCTCTTTGGAACTAATTTTATGGAGATGGATGCATTCAGGGGAAGGTATATAGACATGTTTGTTTACCAGACATGATTACACACGTTGTTTAATAAGAATAAATGATTGAGAAAATATACTTCTCTTTCTTTCATTTTCCCCTCTTATCATGAAGCTGCATGTGTCAAATGCGGTATACACTTCTGTTTTTTAGGTAAGAATGCTGATAGTATATTTCTGTCGTTAGGAGCCAAACTACCAAAGGTATATGGATGGCACACTGTGTTGGTATCGAGCCCTGTACTGTTGTAATGGATTTGGAAGGTACTGATGGAAGAGAAAGAGGAGAGGTATGCTTGCTTACACAATGAGGGTTCCCTATCATTTTATTTAGCAAACTTTTTTTTTCCAAACACACATCTGAATGATCACGAGGTTCTCAACATGTACAAAGCAACAAAACCGAACATAGTAAGGAAAACTAAACTTACAAAACTAAAAGAGATCCAAACTAACTAGGAAAGAAACGAGCTCGATCACTGCTAGCAGGGTTAAGCAGGAACCAACGCGTCATGTACCTTTGCATGCGGAAGCACGTCTCTTAATGCAACTGCCCTTGCCTACTTACAGATTTCATCCTTGTTAAGATGTTGGGAGTTTGCTAGCATGTAGGTTTCCTAGCTTTAGCAAAACGTTTTTAGTAGTAAGGTGCAACATTAGAGGACTGTTAGTAGTTTATGGATATGTAGCTAGTTATTCTATCATATGGCTTCACATAACAATCACCAAACACTGTCAGTTAGACCTAGCTGAATAGAAATATATAACACTATACAAAATTTATATTTCTGTCAGTCAATGTTTGGTGTCCTGAACAGATAAACTCGGAAGTTAGATATGAAGCAGGACAGTTTCAAGAAATGATACCTCATGTTAAGAGAAGATTGCTTCCTTTTGTCATTTGTAATATGTTACCTATACACAGTCAGGGCGTCAGGCTCAGTTTTGTGCATGGAACGTTTTCCTCCTGTGGTATAACATTATCTTTGAATAGCTTGCATAATTTAGTTTACAAACAGCGCTTTGCATTGTTAATTCATTTGGCTCTTTAAGTAACAAATGTAAACGTGGATGATCTTCCAGTGCAATGAGTAAAAATTAACCTAAGATGCTTGATGAGTACTTACGTTTTAAAAGGTGACCTTGCACGGTTGAAGCAGGTTGATCATGTTGTATGGATTAGCCTTATTAAATGTAATGCTGCAAGGTTAACGGGGCACCTTTTTTTTTCTGACAATTTGTGTGTTTTGCCTCATTTTAGGATGATACTGCATTTGAGAAGCAAAGTGCATTATTTGCTCTTGCAATTTCGGATATAGTTCTGATTAACATGTGAGTCATTCTCTGTGATCCAACTGTATGATGCTGCGCAACTCTCTTGATATTATGATAACTATGGCTTATAGGTTGATGCCTTAGTATCGTTCACTTATTCACTATCTTTGTATTATAGGTGGTGCCATGATATTGGTCGGGAACAAGCTGCTAATAAGCCTCTTCTGAAGACAGTGTTTCAGGTATCAAGGTGTAACCTCTCTGTTCTTTCAGCTATACCCTTCCATGCAAATGGATATGTAGTCCTGATGTACTTGTAAAATTCTGACAACTCGGTATGCAGGTCATGATGCGTTTGTTCAGTCCCCGTAAGACAACACTATTATTTGTTATACGTGATAAAACCAGGGTTTGCCTCTCCTTTGTTCTCTTCCCAATTTTGAAAATATTCACTACAATGTTTTTTGCAAGCTATTGGTAATATTGTCTTTGATCCATTTACTTGGTTGAATGTCAAACACATCATTCTTTTCATGTAGACTCCACTTGAACATCTAGAACCAGTTCTAAGGGAGGATATTCAAAAGGTGTTGGCATCCTCGTCCTTTTAGAACTTTTCATCTTTATTACCCTCAGAATACTTTTCAGCCTTTCATCTTTGTTTATTAGGTTTTTGCCATTTTCTATTCCTAATATTGTCTTACATTTCGTCAGATATGGAACTCGGTTCCTAAGCCAGAGGCACACAAGGATACTCCTCTCAGTGAATTTTTTAATGTGAGCTTTTAAATTTCGTTATGCAATATTGATTTATTTAAATATTTTATTTACTTCTTATTTTTTTTTTGTAAATACAAAGGTGCAAGTCACTGCATTGCCCAGTTTTGAAGAAAAAGAAGAGCAATTCAGAGAGCAGGTAGCTGAAAACCACTTGAAACTTGTTCTGTAAATGTTTTCTTACACTGAAATTCAAAATATTTTTTACGAATAAAGAAGGAATATTAAGGCATTGATTTTCAAGCACTTAATTTTACTTCCACCAGGTTCAACAACTTAGGCAGAGGTTTGCGAATTCAATTGCACCAGGAGGTCTTGCAGGTGATAGGAGAGGGGTAGTTCCTGCTTCAGGTTTCTTGTTTAGTTCACAACAGATTTGGAAAATTATTCGAGAGAACAAGGATCTCGATCTTCCTGCTCACAAGGTACACTTCTCTTTCTGTTAGGCACTAAGACAGTTGATGTACACTGGGTCGGTATTACATGAATCACAAACATGATTAGTTAAAACAGTTTGCTGCAATTATATATCTAAGATGTATTCTGAGGTGAAGTGACCACCAACAATTTAGTTGAAGAAGCCAACTCAAACATGTTCTTTGTTATTTATTTCTGTTTGCTTCATCATGCAAGGTAATGGTTGCTACAGTCAGGTGTGATGAAATTGCAAACGAGAAGTTTGGCTGCCTAGCTTCGGATGCAGTAAGAAATTGTCACTTCAAGATAATATAATATTCAAAAATGTTTTTGGTTCACTAATATGTTTGCCATTTTTAGGAATGGCTGGAATTAGAGAATGCCGTACAGTCAGGTTCAGTACAAGGTTTTGGGAAAAAACTTGGCTACATTGTGGACGTTCACATGCAAGAGTAAGCCTTGTTTTCTTTAAATGGTTCATTCTGGTGGTTTGCTCCACATGATTCCTATTCCTTGAAAACGCACAAGAAGTTAGTACACTAAATCTATTTGGTTACATATTATGCCCACTATCTTCAATACATCTACTAGTAGACTGATAAACATGTACTCCGTACTTCAGAGAGACAATCCGTAAAATTTCCATCATTCCTGACATATGAAAAATATATTTACCAAAGAACTAATATTAGCTTAGAGTTGCACATAAAAATCTTGGTATCTTTCTTTCCTCTGTGATCCAAACACCAAAGTACTGACATTGAAGCTAGAATTTGCTACTTTTCTGGTTGCCTTAGTCCTACATAATTCATATTTCGTAAGAGCGCATGAGTAAATCTTTGTATTAGTTAGTGATGTCGTGAAACTTCTGCTTATGACTAAAAAACTGATGCAATATCTTTTAGGTATGACAAAGAAGCTGTCTATTTTGATGAAGCTGTTAGGAACGCCAAACGGAAAGTGCTGGAATCTAGAATACTGAATGTAAGGTGCTCTTGTACATCAGTATTCTTTCACCAACACAAAATAATATCATAGATCTTTTTTTATTCTGTGCAATAATTGAAAATTCAACTTTCTTGAATGCGCATATCCCAAGATTATTTCCTATGCCAAATACTAGCAGTCTTATTGGGCATGCCTCCTTTCGTGCTACGTCTTGCCTCACTAATTTTGTCCTACATTCTTGCAGCTTGTTCAACCTGCATTCCATAAAGTGTTGAGCTATCTACGTGGTAAAGCTCTTGAGAAATTTAAAAGCGATCTTAATCTATTGCTGGAGAATGGAAAAGGTTTTGCAGCATCTGTTCGGGAATCTACTGAATCCTCTGTCAACGAATTTGATCAAGGGTGTGCAGGTAAAATTATACGATTTCCCGATAATGGTAGAATTGTTTCCAGGATTACTATGACATGGAAGATGTAATAGTCATCACATATTCACATACTTGTTTTGAAGTGGTATGATGTCCTGAAAAGTACAAGTTGAATATTCTAAGTCGGAAGAGTACCATTAGTTTGTGTAGTGCTGGTATGCAAGTGTTCCTATCCTAACACCTGCAAATTATGAGTCATTCTTTCACTGTTTCTTTGGTGTACCAACCCTGTATCATTCTTTGACTGTTTCTTTGTTGTACCAACTCTTTAAAGTGAAACTGCAAGCTGACAAGTCTTTTGATTAGATGCTGTAATCAAGCAGGCGGATTGGGACTATTCTAAAATGCTAGAGAAAGTTCGGCGTGATATTGAAGAGCATGCATTTTCAATTTCTGAACGCAAGCTATCAGAACTAACAAGCCGTGCTAAGGTTAAGTACAGCAATCTAGAAGAACGACTTTTTTATTAGAATTTCAATACATACTATGCATCTGAATAATTTTGGCACATGCTATATAGCATTTGGTTACCATGTATTAACAATTCAAGTTCAATGTACGCGCAGGAGAAACTAAGAAAAGCACTTGTTGAACCTGTCGAGTCTCTTTTTGATGCCGCCAGTCAAACAACTTGGGAATCAATAAGAAATCTTTATAAACGTGAGACAGAGGCTATCCTGCCAGAGTTTCTGAATACCCTTTCTGGGTTTGAAATGGAAAGTGCTGTGTCAGAAGGAATGGTGTCGAAATTAAGGGATTATGCCCGAAGTATCGTGGAAAATAAAGCTAAAGAAGAAGCTAACAAAGTTTTGATGCATATGAAGGAGAGGTTAACAAATTATCTTATTTATTGCGCCTTCTACAATTCAATTTTACAACCTCATGATAAGTTTTCCTGCTATTGCTAGGTTCACAACGGTGTTTAGTCATGACAAGGATTCAATGCCAAGGGTTTGGACAGGAAAGGAAGATGTTCGTGCAATAGCCAAGGATGCTCGATCTGCTGTATAGGACTCACGCCCTTCTAACATGACAAAAAATATTCTGTATCACTTTGTTTCGTTGTTAAGTGGTCTTATACTGACGTTGCAGGCTCTCAAACTTATGTCCGTGTTAGCTGTCATTCGCTGGGATGACAAGCCAGATAGGATTGAAAACATCCTCATCTCAACACTTCTTGATAGTCCTGTCGAATCAAAGAGTTCAAGTGCTACTTCTGGTGATCCACTTGCTTCAACTACTTGGGAAGAGGTAGATTTGTGTTTATTTGTTCTCCATGCAGCAATAAATCAGAATGCTTATATCACTTTGTGGAACAATTGAAACAGTTTCATGCAAAGCATACACTTATTACTCCAGCTCAGTGCAAGTCACTGTGGAAGCAGTTCAAATCAGAAACTGAATTTACCATTACACAAGCAGTAACGGCCCAGGTGTGCATTTCATGTATCTCTTTTATCTTTGATAGTGTATGTACTACTATTCAGAGATATTGTGCTAGCACAGTATTTATTTCTTTTGAGGAACCATGTAAGGGTGATGCCTTTGCATTAAGAAGTAAAGAGTTTTAGCATGTCTCGAGAGTTGCAGTCAGGCAAGCTTGCATTTCGAAGAATTCAGTGCTCCTCACTATAAATTGGATCACTTGTGACTCTCTCCTTTTTCTAGTGGGTGAATTAGATCTCTATTTTCTTATGGTGCTTTCTTTTTTCTAGTGGGTGAACTAGATTCCTATTCTATTACCGTTGACTTGGACTATTTTCATGTCACTCCAGCAAGCTCACAGGCGCGCTAATGGCGGAATGCCTCCCCCTTGGGCGATGGTTGCTATCGCTATTCTTGGTTTTAATGAGATCATGGCGCTACTGAGGTACCTAGCTCACTACCTGCAGTGTGTGCAGTGGTTTCTTAAGTATTAACATGGTGCCGCCATTTTTTTCCTGCTGCACAGGAACCCAATATACCTGTTCTTGCTATTTGTGGGTTATTTAGTTGCCAAAGCTTTAGCAGTGCAGCTAGATATCGGCAGAGAATTCCAGAATGGCATGGTAAGGTTTGAATATTTGTTATTAGAAATAACATACATATTTTTTGTTGTACAAAGTTACTGTGAAAATCATCTGTACCTAAGGTGCATTTAAAAAAAATGTACAAAATGTCAACCAATTCCGCACCTACTATCTCTTGATGACTGCGTATGTTACATCAGAAAGCAGCATATTGCGGTGCAAGCACGGGTTCACAGACCAGTAAACTGCACTGTCTATTATTGAGCTACTTTACAAAATAAATAAGTTAGGACAGTACCAGCATTTGGAGGCATGGGTTCTTATGTTCCTAATATCAGTTCTTCCTAACATTGAATAACGTTTTATAGGGAGGCAAAAGAAACTTATTCACTAGCTTTAACTCTGTCCATTCCAAGATAAGCTTGTGACAGATTGAACTGAACCACATTTATGTTACACTGTAGGTTCCTGGGATTATTTCTGTTTCAGCGAAACTACTACCTAGTATGCAGAATCTTCTAAGGAAGGTCGCAAGTGATCAGCAGCAGCAACAGCAAGGACAGCATCAGCAGCAACATGGGCAACAGCAGCACCACCCTCAGACTACAGAAGCTCCGGAACCCCAGCCACCGCTACTCCTGAGCCCCAACAGTTCAATGAGAGAACTGCGGAGGCTACATATGCCACCAAGCCCGGTGCGCAGATCTTTGTCATCTCCATCACACTCCTCGTCGTCGTCACCCTTGGGATCACCCCGGAGAGTTTCAGAGGACCAGAAACCAAAACGAGCACTTGAGCCTGAAAGCGAGTCCAGCAGCACCTACTCGATAGTGTGATCCTGGGTGGAGACGGGGAAATGGGGTATGAACATCTTGTTGGCCCATTAGAATGCATATAGCAAAGATCTTCATTAGTAGATATCCAGAGAGAATAACGTCTCCTGCAAAATTTTGAAAGGAGTGCCAGTTTTGTAGAATGGACAAACAACTGTCACCATACCACTGTAGAAGCATAGAGGAAGGTACTAGTATTGAAACCTAGGACAAGAATCTGAACCATACTTGCAGAGTTTCAGTGTTGCTGTCTATCTTTTTTCATGACATGCATATACCTTGATATAGTTGGTGCTTGTTCAGGATTAGCATCCTAGGCGTGGATATTCTAGGTCGGTAGTTTCTCAAACCCTGCTCACCTTTTCTTTTCAGGGTGTTTCACCATCAGGAATAGGCCATAAACTGGTGGAGCCAACGGTTCTTTCAGAAAATATTGATAATTTGGTCTCTTCTTTTCACGCACATACCAAAAGGTCAATTCTCCGTTGATGATGCCACCCACATTGTAAAAAGAAATCTGTTGTAACTATTGTGTGATTCAAGAAAATTTCGGTTGCAACCAGACGACACGAATCTATCCAGCTTAGCGCCTGACATAGCTCCAACCTGCTCCCTGTGTGTCCATGGAATAGCGTATTTCCATTTTTTTTTGGAGAGACAAATATTTTTAAGTTTGACCGTGTTTATAGAAAAATGCATCAACATTTATGCCATTGCCACCAAACTAGTATCATTAGATTCAGGACAAAATATATTTTCATCATATAGCTATTTGGTGTCATAAATTCTGTTATAATTTTGTGTAAACTTAATCAAAGTTTGAAATAGTTTGACTAGCCAAAAGAGATGAAGTATATTCTTTTGTGGATGGAGGGAGTATCGAGGAAGGGAGATGGACTTTTTGCGCCGCCACTGTGCACTCTGCCTGCCATTCCCGACTCTTCACGTCGCCTCAATTCAAGCGACTTTGACTTGAATTCCCATGACGCTATCATTGTGCTTTGATTTTCCCGTGAATTCGGAGGGTGAGGAAATGCGGCAAGCCCGACAAGCTGATGGCAATACCTGGAGCTGTTGGTGGCGTGGTCGTCACCACCAGCACGAAGACCATGAAGAGGAACCTTATTGGCGCCATGGGTTCTGTGATGTTTGTGCTGAACCTTGTTGACACCAAGATTCTCAGAATCATATGGAGACACTAACAAGATGCCATGCGAGCTACTGCTTTCGTCCCGGGCCAGGTCGCGCTTGTCGTTGATAACATGACAGATGCATATCGCGTCGCTGGTGTTGAGCGCCCTGCGGTAGCCTTAGCAGCAAATCTCCGGTTGCGCTGGGCATGGAGGGACGACAGCCTGGCGACGGTGAAGGATTCCTTACATGAGCCTGACACGAGTGAGATAGCTAGTCTTCATAAACGAGTGGTTGGACTTCTCTAAAAACAATTTAGAAGTGCCGAGTACAACTTTGAGACACACACGCACATCTGTAATAATCTTGGTTCCCATCCATCTTATCGTGAGCATGATTTTGGTTTTCTCCAAAGTCTTAAAGAAACTAAACAAGAGAGCAAGGTAAGTAAAATATGATTTGGGAACTAGGTCTATATGATACACGAGCGATTATATATAGTGATGAGGATTTCACGAGAATTTAAGTTTTTCTTGTTCTTTGCCTCACATGGTCTGTGTGGTAGTTTACTTGATGATTAGTGTGAGGCAAGTATTGCGCTCACACTAACCATCACACAGACTATATGAGGTCAAAACAGGAGAAACATAGCTTTTGTGTGAAGTTTCCTCCTACTATATCTATAGAGAATTACACATATATATATATCTAAGACGCTCATGACTATATCTCCCTGGTTCACAAATCATGTTTGTTTTTATATAGTTATTTTGAGACTTTGAAGGAAATCAATATTCCCCTAAATTGTAAGCTGATGACCTGCCTTCCGAGGCCATTCATGACAGGAACGTCTACATCCGTTAGATCCTGGATAGAATCCATCCGGATTGTCAATTAGGCCTGGTAAACAAGATATTTCCTACCACGAGCAGAGCCACTCCTTTAGGTGACTGAGCTTGTCACTGACTCTAGCCCGCGAAATAGCAACCGAGTACGTGTCATGCATCGAAAAAATAACCATGGTAGGAGTAGGACCGATGAAGTAGTTGTCTGATGATATCGTGTTGCCAGTAGTGGCGCTAGAGCGCTAAAAAAAAACCCGATCACGCAGCCGTATAACTGTACGAGAGTCGGGGTTCCAGCTGTCCCGTCCTTCGGTGTACGCTGGAAGATGGGATGAAGAAGACGTGAGCGACAACACAAGGTTCTGGAGGCAGACAATCTCATGTGGCATAGCGACCTCATGGTTTGCGTTCGCGTTTATATAGCGCATGTTGACAACGTGATGGGGTGTAGCTCACATATGAGTTAACACATCACACGATCCAAAAAGTTGGAGACGACCGATAACGCATCTGTTAATGACTCACAAAAATAATGCACAATTAATTTCCCGGACATCAAAAATATAAACAACATGCATGAGTATGAGCTTGACTCGACTCATTTCTACAACCCACATCGTGGCGAGGCGGGTGGCGAAGAAGGAGGAGTGTGTGAGGGCTTATTCTTTTCTCGTACCTTAGTGGGAGTGGAAGAGTTCACCTTATAAACCACTCAAAATTCAAAATCTTGTATTGGGCTATGGCCCAAGGCCCAAGTGCCAAATTTCAACATCTTCGTGATAACACAAAAGCAGTTATTTCTTAGTCGTTTGATAATGAATTTGTATATATCGTGTTGAATTGCTTGCAATCGTGATATATCTCTAAAAATAAAGTAGAAATGAACTCGGTGAGCAAAAAATCCAACTGACTATGTGCCGGTTGAGTGATGCAGGGAACGAGGGATATGCAAAGAGAGAAAGATAGATATCTCAATGTATGATATCATAGTCTATCATAGTCATGCAATTTTAACGAGCAACACTTTTTTACACATTTCCTATTCGATTAGAAATTGTTAAAGAAAAGTTTAGTTATTGCGCACGAGACCGTCGGTCGCGTCTGCAAACCTTTGAAATAAACTAATGGCTCTGTTATCTTTCATTTACCTACTATTACTATGCATGGGAGAATCACTTATCAATGTTTCCTTTCGCCGCCAAACAATTTGGTACTCCTATGGGCACATCACCTGACATGTAATTAATACTCCGTACTAAACTTAAATATACAACTCCGAAAATAAGGTTGGCTAATTCTGAACTTGATCAAAACAGAAAAAGAAGAGGAACATCAAACGTGACAATATGTATTAAAAGGCCAGTTGCCAAATGTAAAGCTTTGTCATTTACGATGAGGCACGTGTCACATCATAGGCAGTCAATAGATTATATACAGTATAATAAAGAAATGCACCATTGGCTACTAGCGGTGAAGGCGGCCATGTACATATACTTCCATACTGAAAGTGATCATTACACCCAAGACCCCATTTTTGGCCGAAGAGAACCATAGCACCCTTTCATGATTTCTTTCTAAGGGGTAATACCCAGGTCACCACAATCACAACTGCAAACCCAACACCAAATCCGAACCCAGCAAAGAGAAATAACATAATGTCGGCAGGTTTATCCTTAGAAGGACAGCACGCCGTATTTGATGTTGTCGCGTTGCTGCATTTTTTGGACAACGGGTGACCACATAACCCATCATTCCTCACAAATGAGCCATTAGGGAATGTCATGAAATGAGGTGATCCTGGTATTCTTCCCTTCAGATTGTTGTCAGACAAGTTCAGCGTCGTGAGGAAGTCCAAAGATGCTAGCTCTTGTGGAATCACTCCTGTTAGCTCGTTTGAGGAGAGATCCAAAGATTCCAGTTGCTTCAGACGACCGAGCTCGGATGGAATTGATTGCGTCAAGGAGTTGTGTGACATGTTGAGAATGTTGAGCAAAACAAGTTCTCCAATAGCCTCGGAGATGCTACCATGGAATGCATTGTTTGAAACATCAATCAATACAAGGGTCCTTATGATCTTCTCAAAGGTGATGGAGTTCCCTTTGTATGTGAGTGAAGTTGCAACTTGATATTCTTGTTGTAGCCTTTGTAGGTCAGCTTGATATTCCATCACTAGTGCTCCATTTGCAGTGTTAACCATCATGGACTTCAGTTTTATAAAGAAGTCCCATGGCAATGCCCCTGAGAAGTTGTTGGAGCCTATGTCAAGAATCCGCAGACTTTGAAATTCACAAATGCCTTTACCTTTAGCCACGTGTCCGAAGAATTTGTTATTACTTAGGACAAGTACTTGAAGGCTAGGAAGTGTACTCATCCAACATGGAAAAGAGTCATTGATCTGATTGTTTCCGATATCGAGGACCTCCAAGTTCTTGCAAGAAGCTAGAGATCTGGGTAGCAGTCCTTGGATCCAGTTGTCACTGAAGTCTATCGCCTCAAGCATGCAGTGTTTGTTGATATCATGAGGTAGCACACCTTGAAGCTGATTTCCTTTCAGGTTTAGAACCTTCAGTGCATTTGTGTCCGCCATTATGCATGAAGGGATTGAACCGCCGAGGATATTGTAAGATAGGTCGAGAAATTGTATCTTTGTACTGCAGAAATCTGGTGAAATAGTGCTGGAGAGTTGGTTTCTTGATGCCTTGAAAATGACAGTTTCTTCGAGTTGAGTAGAAATATTATGTGGCAAGGATGAGAAATGGTTGCTTGAGTAATCTAGCACGCTGACAGAGGATTTGGGTATAGGCATTGGTCCATCGAACATGTTGAAACTGAGATCCAACACGTCCATAGACTCCAAAGGGAGAAGGATGTCATAGCCAACACTGGTAAACATATTGTGTGATAAGTTTAGGTAGAAAAGGTGTGAACGTGTCCAGGTGTCCCATGCCCATTGAGGCACGGTCCCATGGATTTGGTTGTGTGATAGGTCAAGCGCATAAATCCCATTTAGATGCTTCAAGACACTGGGGAATTTACTTATGTTACATGATGCTAGATCTAGGAGCTTTATGCCTGGGAAAGATACCAGCGGAGAATTATCTTCTCCATCTATTACGTTTAGTTTGTTGTTTGAGAGCCTCAAGTAGGATAGGCTGGGTAATTTCCATAGCGAGTTAAGCTCCACTTTACCGCTAAAATTATTCGAGTGAAGCAATAATGTATATAGCTGAGACAGGTTGAAGATACATGGTGGTATTTCCCCTGAAAAACCACACGTGTGAAGTGATAATATTTTCAGTTTTGGCAACTTGCATATGGAAGATGATATTGGTCCGTGCAAGCCACAATGGGAGAATTCGAGGACCTCCAAGGAAGTTAAATTTGTGATCCACGGTGGCATCGGCCCTACTACCTCTAAGCCGGAGACCTCCAACGAAGTCAAGGATGTGAGCTCGCCGATTGACGAGGGCAGGTAACCGGCGAAGCCTTGAGCACCAAGGCCTAGCTTCTTCAAAGATTTGAGATTTCCAACGGAACTTGGGATCGCACCGGAGAAATTGGTGTTGCCGATAAGCAAATTCTCCAGGTTGCTATCAGCTGAGAAATTTGGCAGAGTTCCAGACACGCCGGGAATCTGGTGAAGGTCAATAGTCACCAGACGCTTGTGCTGAAAGATAGCCGGAGGTACCCATCCGTGGAGGTCATTGTAGCTAAGCTGGAGCACGCTCAGGGAGGAGAAGTCGACGATGAACTCCGGAAATGGACCGGTCAAACGATTGTGCTGCAGATCAATCACGGACAGTGACCGCAACCCGGCGAACGGTGCACATATGGGGCCACGGAGCTCGCAGAACGGCATGCTGAGAACACGGAGATTCGGAGTGTACCTGGCGAGAGCAGCACACCACTCATCCCCTTGACCGGAGAGATCCACGAAGCCAAGGTGGAGCTCCCTCAAGCCGCCCATGTCTGCAAGTAGAGCTGACAAGTTCGGTAGTGTGAGCTGCCGTCGGCGAGTTAAATCGGCGTGGAACTTGCCGTCGACGTGGAACGGCCCAAGTGATGGCTCGAAACGGAAGGAGAGGTCGAGCGAGACCAGGCCGGTGAGACGGCCTATGCTGCGTGGCACCTGGCCGGAGAAATTTGTGGTGGAAAGGTTGAGGTGGGTGAGCCTGGTGAGCCGCTCGAGGCCGGTAGATGGTATCTCCGACATGCTGAAGTCGTTTCCGGCGAGGTTGAGACGCCTCAGGGAGGTCAGCTCCTTGAATAGTGTAACGTCGAGATGGGGACGGCTCTCGAGGTTACGATCGCCCAAATCGAGGGACGTGACGCGGCCGGTGGTGCCACGGCAGCGGATGCCTTCCCAACGGCAGCAGTCCGTGCCGGACCTCCATGACCGGAAGGCGATGGTGGAGCGGTTTGTGGTGGAGAAAGATCGCTTCAGCCGGAGCAGCGCCGACTCCTGGCCACGCAAACACTCCGGCAGCGCCGTGGTGTGATTGGTGAAGGTATCCGCCGAAGGGATCAGCTGCGAGCTCACGGCCAGGAGCTGGAGGAGCAAAAGCAGCAATGGCGATGGCAATGGCTTGCGACGGTTCATCGTGAAGGACAGGGATCCGGGCCTATGTGGAATATTGGAAGCTTTGCCTGGTGATTGATGAACGTAGCAGGCTAGCAGCTATATATTACAGGCGCCGTGCACTGCGCGGCAACGATCGATGGCCGGCGCATATTAGCCGTACACGACGTTGCCAAAAGCGTTCCAGTCACGAGCAAGCCAAGACTCACGACGCGCAGTCAATGGCCGGATCCTCTTGTAGTTACGTCCCTGTATTTGTTCTCGGATGTGCCTGTGTCTGTGTGACAGGTGGCTGCAACTGGCGCGCATATCAGCCACCGATCATAAGGTTGTACCACAACCTAGAATCAGACCCTCTCATGATATATAGGATTACTTCCACTCATTGATACAGTATCAAAAGGCGGTATATTAAGATCGCTAGAGATGACATGCTGACTGAAATTTCACACAAATTGAGCTTCAGGCCTAAGGGCATGTACGGTGTGGTTTTATCTTACCAATACCATCTACGATTGGTCCTATCGTAACAATGCCATGTACTCCACAGATAATGTTTTAGATCTGCCTAAATTTAAACGTATGCTAAATTAGACAAATCTAAGGCATGTTTAATAGAACTGAGGGAGAACAATAACTGCTGAGTTGAAGGAGAGAAAGAAAGAGGGTTGTCTTCTATTTGCTAAGACATGATATTATAGTGAAAAAAGATAATGATATTGGTTTCCATTGTACACGATGCTTTATCTTAGTTACATAGGCACCCGTACATTTGTTTAGAAGTGTTAATAAGGGAGGCTGCACAGACTTCGAAATGACTTATGATAAGGTCAAGTGGTCTTTTTTTCATACTCTTAGAATAAAAGGTTTCTTTGATGAATGACGTGCTTTAATCCATAGTTTTGTCTCGGGAGAAAGTGTTGCTATCAAGGTCAATGGCTCCGGCCAGGGGTCGTGGCTCTGCGCGTCAGGCTGGGAAACCACCGGCGCCTCCGGCCAGGAAGCAGCAGGGAGCTGTGGGCTCGTCTCCCTCCTCGGGTGGGGGTGCGACGGGGTCCGGCCTGGTGCAGGTCGAGTGCTTCAAGTGCTGCAGACCCGGACATTTCCAGGTAAGCTGCACGGCGGAGTCCATCTGCGTCATCTGCGGCAAGGAGGGCCACCACTCCGCCACGTGTCCATCCAAGGGCAAGGAACCGGAGCTGGCCATGATGGGGCATGCCATCTCTGGGGAGGGGTTCTTCTATGTCGACTTCGATGACGAGGAGGACAGCCTATCGAACGCGGCCATCATCACCTTCCCCGGGGTGGCGTTGACGGTGGCCGGCCTGGAGCAATAGCTCCGTCACCTGGTCGAGGGCGATTGGGACTGGCAAGTCCGAGCCTTGGGCGCGCACAAGTTCTCGGTGGTGTTCCCTTCCAGGGACACGCTCACGATCAGCGCCCAGAGCGGTAAGTTGTTCCTCACCCTGTGCAACACGGTGGTGGACATCAAGCTGGCCGACACGGACCCGGTGCCGGCGGAGAAGCTCCAGGAGGTCTGGGTCAGGATCTTCGGCCTGCCGAGGTGTATGTGCCGCACCCGGAGGCTCATGGTGGGCATGCACATGTTGGGAAGACCACTGGAGGTGGAACTCAGCACCCTCAAGGCGAGGGGCCCGATGCGGATGCGCGTGGCATTCCGCAACCCCTCCAAGCTGAACGGGACGGTGCAGTTCTTCCACAAAAAGCCTGGGGTACAACGTAGGCATCTGCGTCGAGGAGCCAAGGGTGGCGGCCCTGGCACCGCCCCCGCCCTCCCCTCCACATCAGGATGATGATGACATGGATGACGACGAGGACGACACAAACTCCCCCTCGGAGGAGGAATGGCGGCCTCTTGGGGACAAGGACAGAGCCAAGGCGGCGGCGCGCAGCAAGTCCGTGCCGACCACCTCGCAGGGCACGGGGTCTACGGCTGCTTCGGGCGCGGAGCCGGTGGCTGATGCGCGTAGATGTACACGTCCGTTGGGAACCCGAAGAGGAAGGTATGATGCGCACAGCAGCAAGTTTTCCCTCGAAAGAAACCAAGGTTATCGAACCAGTAGGAGCCAAGAAGCACGTGAAGGTTGTTGGTGGAGGAGTGTAATGCGGCGCAACACGAAACCGGCGCCAACGTGGAACCTGCACAACACAATCAAGATACTTTGCCCCAATGTAACAGTGAGGTTGTCAATCTCACCGGCTTGCTGAAAACAAAGGATTAAGCGTATCGAGTGGAAGATGGTGTGCAAAGAACAGCAGTAGAATGTATTCAGATGTAAAAGAATGGACCGGGGTCCACAGTTCACTAGTGGTGTCTCTCCAATAAGATAACTAACATGTTGGGTGAACAAATTACAGGTGGGCAATTGAAAAATCAAGATTCAATACATATCAATGATGATTACTATGTGATTTAATCAGGGCATTACGACAAAGTACATAGACCGCTATCCAGCATGCATCTATGCCTAAATAATCCACCTTCGGGTTAGCATCCGCTCCAGTATTAAGTTATAAACAAAAAATAATTGCATTAAGTATGGTGCGTAATGTAATCAACACAAATATCCTTAGACAAAGCATCGATGTTTTATCCCTAGTAGCAACAACACATCCACAACCTTAGAACCTACTGTCACGATCCCAGATTCAATGGAGGCATGAACCCACTATCGAGCATAATTACTCCCTCTTGGAGTTACAAGTATCAACTTGGCCAGAGCCTTTACTAGCAACGGAGAGCATGCAAAACATAAACAACACATATATGATAGATTGATAATCAACTTAACATAGTATTCTAGATTCATCGGATCCCACCAAACACAACATGTAGCATTACAAATAGATGATCTTGATCATGTTAGGCAGCTCACAAGATCTATAACAATGATAGCACAAGCGGAGAAGACAACCATCTAGCTACTGCTATGGACCCATAGTCCAAGGATGAACTACTCACGCATCAATCCGGAGGCGGGCCTGATGATGTAGAGCCCCTCCGGTGATGATTCCCCCGGCAGGTGCGGAGGCGATCTCCTGAATCCCCGAGATGGGATTGGCGGCGGCGTCTGGAAGGTTTTCCGTATCGTGGCTCTCGGTACAGGGGTATTCGCGACGAAGGCTATATGTAGGCGGAAGGGTAGGTCAGGGGGCGTCATGAGGGGCCCACACCATAGGGCCGCGCGGCCAGGGGCCAGGCCGCGCCACCTGTGGTCTGGCCACCTCGTGGCCCCACTTCGTTATCTCTTCGGTCTTCTGGAAGCTTCGTGGAAAAATAGGACCCTGGGCGTTGATTTCGTCCAATTCCGAGAATATTTCCTTACTAGGATTTCTGAAACCAAAAACAACAACAGCAACTGGCGCTTCTCTTGTTAATAGGTTAGTGCCGGAAAATGTATAATAATGCTTGTAAAGTATGTATAAAACATTCAAGTATTGTCATAAAAGTAGCATGGAACATAAGAAATTATAGATACGTTTGAGACGTATCGGTGGCTACCTTAACGACCAGGGTGCCAGTGAGCCAGCAGCTCTGCCCGGCTAGATGGAGATGCAGATCGACCAATACGGTTCAAACATGGTAAAGGTTGAGCCATGGCCGGTGCCCTTGGTGGTGTTGGAGCAAGCCAGGGCTGCGGAGGAAGCGCGGGGGCGGTAGCCGTCGCTAGCCGAGCCTGCTGCGGTGGCTAGAGTGGACCCGCCGGTGTCCCCGCCGGTGGACTCCTCCACACTCCTTACCACCGGGTCGGATTACGACTCCGAGGACTCGCTTGGGTCTCCGGCGAAGAACAAGGCTGTGGGCCGAGATGCTAATGAGGAGGGTGGCGAGGTGGACGACATGGACGACCGGAGCGAGCAGCGTCAGGTGCTCATGGAGATGACGGTGCCGCGAGCTCGACGCACGAGGACGGTGCCGGCAGATCCGGCGCGCAAGAGCGCCTGGCTTCAGGGACCGGCGTCGGCGATCCCTATCATGCTGCATGCACAGGAGTTCACCGCGGCCAAGAATCTCGACCCTACAGGTGCGGTCCCAGCTCCTCCTTCCGATTCGGATTTCGTTGTGTTGAGGGACGTTTCAGATGATCACCTAGCGACTGTAGCACATGACTCGGGGCTCTCCTTTACTGTGGAATGATGCGCGTAGATGTACACGTCCGTTGGGAACCCCAAGAGGAAGGTATGATGCGCACATCGACAAGTTTTCCCTCAGAAAGAAACCAAGGTTATCGAACCAGTAGGAGCCAAGAAGCACGTGAAGGTTGTTGGTGGAGGAATGTAGTGCGGCGCAACACCAGTGAAACCGGCGCCAACGTGGAACCTGCACAACACAATCAAAGTACTTTGCCCCAACGTAACAGTGAGGTTGTCAATCTCACCGGCTTGCTGAAAACAAAGGATTAAGCGTATTGAGTGGAAGATGGTGTTTGTTTGCAAAGAACAGTAAAAGCAGTAGAATGTATTCAGATGTAAAAGAATGGACCGGGGTCCACAGTTCACTAGTGGTGTCTCTCCAATAAGATAACTAGCATGCTGGGTGAACAAATTACAGGCGAGCAATTGACAAATAAAGATTCAATACATATCAACGATGATTACTATGTGATTTAATCAAGGCATTACGACAAAGTACATAGACCGCTATCCAGCATGCATCTATGCCTAAATAATCCGCCTTCGGTTATCATCCGAACCCTTCCGGTATTAAGTTGAACAACAGATAATTGCATTAAGTATGGTGCGTAATGTAATCAACACAAATATCCTTAGACAAAGCATCAATGTTTTATCCCTAGTAGCAACAGCACATCCACAACCTTAGAACTTTCTGTCACAGATTTAATGGAGGCATGAACCCACTATCGAGCATAATTACCCCCTCTTGGAGTTACAAGTATCAACTTGAGCCTCTACTAGCAACGGAGAGCATGCAAGAACATAAACAACACATATATGATAGATTGATAATCAACTTAACATAGTATTCTCTATTCATCGGATCTCGCCAAACACAACATGTATCATTACAAATAGATGATCTTGATCATGTTAGGCAGCTCACAAGATCTATAACAATGAAAGCACAAGCGGAGAAGACAACCATCTAGCTACTGCTATGGACCCATAGTCCAAGGATGAACTACTCACGCATCAATCCGGAGGCGGGCATGATGATGTAGAGCCCTCCGGTGATGATTCCCCTCTCCGGCACCGTGGCGATCTCCTGAATCCCCCGAGATGGGATTCGCGACGGCGGCGTCTGGAAGGTTTTCCGTATCGTGGCTCTCGGTACAGGGGGTTTCGCGACGGAGGCTTTAAGTAGGCGGAAGGGTAGGTCAAAGGGCGTCACGGGCGCCGACACAACAGGGCGCGGCCCTGCCGCGCCGCCCGGTGTCGGCGCCTCGTGGCCACCTCGTCTCCCTTTCGGTCTTCTGGAAGCTTCGTGCAAAAATAGGACCCTGGACGTTGATTTCGTCCAATTCCGAGAATATTTCCTTACTAGGATTTCTGAAACCAAAAACAGCAAAACAGAACTGGCGCTTCGGCATCTTGTTAATAGGTTAGTGCCGAAAAATGTATAATCAAATTGTAATTAGCATAAAGAAATTATAGATACATTTGAGACGTATCAAGCATCCCCAAGCTTAGTTCCTACTCGTCTCGAGTAGGTAAACGATAACACAAATAATTTCTGAAGTGACATGCTACCAACATAATCTTGATCAACATTATTGTAAAGCATATGAGATGAATGGAGTGATCTGAACAAAATATTGGTAACAAAGATAATGACTAAACAAATGAATCATATAGCAAAACTTTTCATGAATAGTACTTTCAAACAAGTAGCAATAAGAGTTGCATAAGAGATAACTCATAAGCAATAAATTCTAAGTAGAATGCATTGAAGCAACACAAAGGATGATTAAGTTTCAGTAATTGCTTTCAACTTGTAACATGTATATCTCATGGATATTTGTCAACATAGAGTAATATAACAGGTGCAATAAGTAAACATGTAAGAATTAATGCACACAGTTAACACAAGTGTTTGCTTCTAAGATAGAAAGAAGTGGGTAAACTGACTCAACATAAAGTAAAAGATTGGCCCTTCGCAGAGGGAAGCATTGATTACTATTTTTGTGCTAGAGCTTTTTGTTTTGAAAACATAGAAACAATTTTGTCAACGATAGTAATAATTCATATGTGCTATGCATAATACTTCCTACAAGTTGCATGTCTCATGCATAGAGTACTAATAGTGCTCGCACCTTGTCCTACTTAGCTCGGAAACACGGATTCTCATCGCATAACATATGTTTCAACCAAGTGTCACAAAGGGGTACCTCTATGCCGCCTGTACAAGTGTCTAAGGAGAAAGCACGCATTGGATTTCTCGCTTTTGATTATTCTCAACTTAGACATCCATATCGGGACAACATAGACAACAGATAATGGACTCCTCTCTTTAATGCTTAAGCATTCAACAACAATTAATATTCTCATAAGAGATTGAGGTTGTATGTCCAAACTGAAACTTCCACCATGATACATGACTTTAGTTAGCGGCCCAATGTTCTTCTCTAACATATGCATACTCAAACCATTTGATCATGAAGTCCACTTACTTCGGACAAGACGAACATGCATAGCATCTCACATGATATCCAACAAAAATAAAGTTGATGGCGTCCCCAGAAAACATGGTTACCGCTCAACAAGCAACTTATAAGAATTAAGACACATAACTACATATTCATCACCACAATAGTTTTTAAGCTATTTGTCCCATGAGCTATATATTGTAAAGGTAGAGGAATGAAATTTAAAGGTAGCACTCAAGTAATTTACTTTGGAATGGCAAGAAATACCACATAATAGGTAGATATGGTGGACACAAATGGCATGGAGTTTGGCTCAAGGTGTTTGGATGCACGAGAAGCATTTCCTCTCAGTACAAGGTTTGGGCTAGCAAGGTTGTTCGAAGCAAACACAAGTATGAACAGGTACAGCAAAACTCACACAAGAACATATTGCAAGCATTATAAGGCTCTACACTGTCTTCCTTGTTGTTCAAACACTTTACTCGAAAATATCTAGACTTAGAGAGATCAATCATGCAAACTAAATTAAACAAGCTCTACAGTAGTTCTTCATTAATAGATTAAACTACATGATGCAAGAGCTTAAACATGATCTATGAGAGCTCAAACAATTGCCAAATTTACCAAACCATATGCAGCATTTTCCAATTCCAACCAAATAGCAATCTAACGAAGCAATGAGCTTTCGCCATGAACATTAAAGCACAATTAAGAACACAAGTGTTCCATAAGAAAAAGCGGAGCGTAATATCTCCAATATAAGAATGGCGGGATACAACTTTATTCAAAACAAAACAAAAATAAAAACAAACCGACGCTCCAAGTAAATAACATAAGAATGTGACGGAATAAAAATATAGTTTCACTAGAAGTGACCTGATAATATTGTCGATGAAGAAGGGGATGCCTTGGGCATCCCCAAGCTTAGATGCTTGAGTCTTCTTAAAATATGCAGGGATGAACCACCGGGGCATCCCCAAGCTTAGACCTTTCACTCTTCTTGATCATAGTATATCATCCTCTTCTCTTGACCCTTGAAAACTTCCTTCACACAAACTTCAAGCAAACTCATGAGAGGGTTAGTGCATAACCATAAATTCACATATTCAGAGGTGACACAATCATTCTTAACACTTCTGGACATTGCACAAAGCTTCTGAAAGTTAATGGAACAAAGAAACTCATTCAACATAGCAAAAGCGGCAATGCGAAATAAAAGACAGAATCTGTCAAAAACAGAACAGTCCGTAAAGATGCATCTGGACTGGGCACTTAACTTGCTCAAATGGAAAAACTCAAAACTAATGAAAGTTGCGTACATATCTCAGGATCACGCTCGTAAATTTGCAGATTTTTTCGAATTTTTTACAGAGACTTATGCCAGAATTCGTGACAGACAGCAATGCTGTTTCTGCGCAGCGATCCCAAATATAACATCAACTTTAGCATAGAAACTTTACTTGGCACAAAAACATAATAAGGAGAGGTTGCTACAGTAGTAAACAACTTCCAAGACTCAACAATACAGTAAATAAAATAAAACATGGGTTATCTCCCAAGAAGTGCTTTTCTTTAACGCCTTTCAGCTAGGCGCAGAAAGTACAAATCAAGTAACATCAAAAGATGAAGCATCAACATCATAACTTGTTCTAATAATAGAATCAAAAGGCAACTTCATTCTCTTTCTAGGGAAGTGTTCCATACCTTTCTTGAGAGGAAATTGATATTTAATATTACCTTCCTTCATATCAATAACAGCACCAATGGTTCGAAGAAAAGGTCTTCCCAACACAATAGGACAAGATGCATTGCATTCGATATCCAAGACAACAAAATCAACGGGGACAAGGTTATTGTTAACCGTAATGCGCACATTATCAATCCTCCCCAAAGGTTTCTTTTTAACATTATCAGCAAGATTAACATCCAAATAACAATTCTTCAATGGTGGCAAGTCAAGCATATCATAAATCTTTTTAGGCATAACAGAAATACTTGCACCAAGATCACATAAAGCATTACATTCAAAGTCATTGAATTTCATTTTAATGATGGGCTCCCAACCATCTTCTAACTTCCTAGGAATAGAAGCTTCAAGTTTTAATTTCTCTTCCCTAGCTTTAGTGAGAGCATTTGTAATATGTTTTGTAAAGGCTAAATTTATAGCACTAGCGTTGGGACTTCTAGCAAGTTTTTGTAAGAACTTTATAACTTCAGTAATATGACAATCATCAAAATCTAAACCATTATGTTCTACAGCAATGGAATCATTGTCACCAATATTTTGAAAAATTTCAGCAGTTTTATCACAAACAGCAGTTTCAGCAGTTTCAGGCAATTTTGTACGCTTTGCAATAGGAGTAGAAACATTGCCAACACCAATTATTTTACCATTGATAGTAGGAGGTGCAGCAACATGTGAAGAATCAACATTACTAGTGGTGGTAATAGTCCATACTTTAGCTACATTATTTTCTTTAGCAAGTTTTTCTTTTTCTTCTCTATCCCACCTAGCATGCAATTCAGCCAACAATCTAATATTATCATTAATTCTAACTTGGATGACATTTGTTTTAGCAGAAAATTTTGTATCATTATCCTCAGGTTTAGCAGCCATTTTATTAATTAAAGAAGATTGTGATTCTGACATATATGAGATTCGCTTTTCAGCATTTGTAAGTTTAGTTTGCAAACCAGAAATTTTCTCATTTAAATTTTCAAGTTGATTTCCTATATTTTTCAACAAGGCAGATTGTTCATTCATAGTTTTAGTAAACAATTGATTTTGCTCATATTGAGATTGCATAAAGCTCTTAGTAGTTCTTTCAATTTCCAATATCTTTTCCTCATTAGGCAAAACAGATCTACCATAAGAATTACCATAACCACTATTATTAAAAGGATATGGCCTATAGTTGTTGTTGAAATTATTACTCTTAATGAAATTCACATCAACTTTTTCTTCTTGAGCAACCAATGAAGCTAAAGGAACATTATTAGGATCAATATGAGATCTACCATTTGCAAGCATAGACATAATAGCATCAATCTTATCACCCAAAGAAGAGGTTTCTTCAACAGAATTTACCTTCTTACCTTGAGGAGTTCTTTCAGTATGCCATTCAGAGTAATTGGTCATCATATCATCAAGTAATTTAGTCGCGCGCCCAAGGTGATGGACATAAAAGTACCTCCAGCAGCTGAATCCAATAGGTTTCTTGAGGAAAAATTCAATCCTGCATAAAAGGTTTGGATGATCATCCAAGTAGTCAGTCCATGGGTTGGGCAATTCTTTACCAAAGATTTCATTCTCTCCCATGCTTGAGCAACATGTTCATTATAAAATTGTTTAAAATTCATTATGCTACTTCTCAAAGATATAATCTTAGCAGGAGGATAATATTTACTAATAAAAGCATCTTTACACTTAGTCCATGAATCAATACTATTCTTAGGCAAAGATAGCAACCAATCTTTAGCTCTTCCTCTTAATGAAAAGGAAACAATTTCAGTTTTATAATATCACCATGTATATCCTTATATTTTTGCATTTCACAAAGTTCAACAAAATTATTAAGATGGGCAGCAGCATCATCAGTACTAACACCAGAAAATTGCTCTCTCATAACAAGATTCAGTAAAGCAGGTTTAATTTCATAGAATTCTGCTGTAGTAGCAGGTGGAGCAATAGGAGTACATATAAAATCATTATTATTTGTGCTAGTGAAATCACACAACTTAGTATTTTCAGGAGTACCCATTATAGCAACAAAGTAAACTAAGCAAATAAAGTAAAGACAAGTAACTAATTTTTTTGTGTTTTTGATATAGAGAACAAGACAGTAAATAAAGTAAAACTAACAACTAATTTTGTGTGTGTTTTGTTTAAGTGCAGCAAACAAAGTAGTAAATAAAATAAAGCAAGACAAAAACAAAGTAAAGAGATTGGAAGTGGAGACTCCCCTTGCAGCGTGCCTTGATCTCCCCGGCAACGCCGCCAGAAAAAGTCGCTTGATGCGCGTAGATGTACACGTCCGTTGGGAACCCCAAGAGGAAGGTATGATGCGCACAGCGGCAAGTTTTCCCTCAGAAAGAAACCAAGGTTATCGAACCAGTAGGAGCCAAGAAGCACGTGAAGGTTGTTGGTGGAGGAATGTAGTGCGGCGCAACACCAGTGAAACCGGCCAACGTGGAACCTGCACAACACAATCAAAGTACTTTGCCCCAACGTAACAGTGAGGTTGTCAATCTCACCGGCTTGCTGAAAACAAAGGATTAAGCGTATCGAGTGGAAGATGGTGTTTGTTTGCAAAGAACAGTAAAAGCAGTAGAATGTATTCAGATGTAAAAGAATGGACCGGGGTTCACTAGTGGTGTCTCTCCAATAAGATAACTAGCATGCTGGGTGAACAAATTACAGGCGAGCAATTGACAAATAAAGATTCAATACATATCAACGATGATTACTATGTGATTTAATCAGGGCATTACGACAAAGTACATAGACCACTATCCAGCATGCATCTATGCCTAAATAATCCACCTTCAGGTTATCATCCGAACCCCTTCCGGTATTAAGTTGCGAACAACAGATAATTGCATTAAGTATGGTGCGTAATGTAATCAACACAAATATCCTTAGACAAGGCATCAATGTTTTATCCCTAGTAGCAACAGCACATCCACAACCTTAGAACTTTCTGTCACTGTCCCAGATTTAATGGAGGCATGAACCCACTATCGAGCATAATTACCCCCTCTTGGAGTTACAAGTATCAACTTGGCCAGAGCCTCTACTAGCAACGGAGAGCATGCAAGAACATAAACAACACATATATGATAGATTGATAATCAACTTAACATAGTATTCTCTATTCATCGGATCTCGCCAAACACAACATGTATCATTACAAATAGATGATCTTGATCATGTTAGGCAGCTCACAAGATCTATAACAATGAAAGCACAAGCGGAGAAGACAACCATCTAGCTACTGCTATGGACCCATAGTCCAAGGATGAACTACTCACGCATCAATCCGGAGGCGGGCATGATGATGTAGAGCCCTCCGGTGATGATTCCCCTCTCCGGTCGGGGCGATCTCCTGAATCCCCGAGATGGGATTCGCGGCGGCGGCGTCTGGAAGGTTTTTCGTATCGTGGCTCTCGGTACGGGGGTTTCGCGACGGAGGCTTTAAGTATGCGGAAGGGTAGGTCGGCGTGATACGTCTCCAACGTATCGATAATTTCTTATGTTCCATGCTACTTTATTGATGATAACTACATGTTTTATGCACACTTTATGTCATATTCGTGCATTTTTGGAACTAACCTATTGATGAGATGCCGAAAGGCGTTGCTGTTTTCTGTTTTTGGTTCCAGAAAGGCTGTTCGGGCAATATTCTCGGAATTGGACGAAATCAACGCCAAACCTCCTATTTTTCCCGGAAGGCTCCAGAACACCGAAGGGGAGACGGAGAGGAGGCCCAGGGCCCCGACACCACAAGGCGCGCGGGCAGGCCTGGCCGCGCCGGCCTATGAGGAGGGCCCCTGGTGCCCCTCGACGCCCTCTTCGCCTACTTAACCCCTCGTGACCTAAAAACACCGTACCTCTTGACGAAACTCCAGAAAACATCCAGGGGCGCCGCCACATCGCGAAACTCCAATTCGGGGGACAGAAGTCTCTGTTCGGCACCTGCCGGACGGGGAATTGCCCCCGGAGTCGTCTCCACCGCCGTCTCCACCGCCATCTTCACCGCCATCGCTGCCTCCATGATGAGGAGGGAGTAATTCACCCCCGGGGCTGAGGGCTCCGCTGTAGCTATGTGGTTCATCTCTCTCTTTATGTGATCTAGTTGAATATCGTCTATGTGCTACTCTAGTGATGTTATTAAAGTACTCTATTCCTCCTCCACGTGTGTAATGGTGATAGTGTGTGCACCGTGTGAGTACTTGGCATAGGCTATGATCATGATCTCTTGTAGATTGCGAAGTTAACTATTGCTATGATGGTATTGATGTGTATTATTCCTCCTACATATGCATGATGGTGATAGTGTGCATGCTATGCTAGTTCTTGGTGTAATTATGTTGATCTATCTTGCACTTTAAGGTTATTTAAATATGAACATTGCATTGTGGAGCTTGTTAACTCCGGCATTGAGGGTTCGTGTAATCCTACGCAATGCGTTCATCATCCAACAAAAGAGTGTAGAGTAGTCCTATTATGTGATCATTGTTGAGAGTGTCCACTAGTGAAAGCAGGATCCCTAGGCCTTGCTTCCAAGCATCGAATCTCCGTTTGTTTACTGTTTTGTTGCATGTTTACTCGCTGCCATATTTTATTCAGATTGCTATTGCCACTCATATACATCCATATTACTTGTATTTCACTATCTCTTTGCCGAACTAGTACACCTATACACCTGACAAGTGTATTTGGTGAGTTGGGGACACAAGAGACTTCTTGCTTTGTTATTGCAGGGTTGTTTGAGAGGGATATCTTTGACCTCTTCCTCCCTGAGTTCGATAAACCTTGGGTAATCCACTTAAGGGAAACTTGCTTGTTCTACAAACCCTCTGCTCTTGGAGGCCCAACACTGTCTGAATAGAAGCACCCGTAGACATCAAGCACTTTTCTGGCGCCGTTGCCGGGGAGGAAAGGTAAAAGGCACTCATACTCCGGTTCCAGGTAACTTTTCTGGCGCCATTGTGTGTGTGCTCGAAGCTATTTCCTTTAGACTCTGCAATTACATCTTTTTGTTTCTTGTTTACACTAGTTAGGCATAATGGACAACAATGACCTTTTTATTCTATTTCCTGATTTAAGACATGGATGGTTTGATGCGAAAATTAAAAAACCTATGGAACCTTATTTACATGATAGTAGCAATGTTATTAGTATGAATGCAATTACTGCTAATGCTATGAAGAAGTCTAAGCTTGGGGAAGCTAGTTTACATAAAAATAATCTTTTTTGCTCCTCCGCTTTAGAAGAAATATTTTGCTCTGATGATGCTTTATCTTCCATATGCGATAACTCTAATGATGCTTCTGATATTTTAAATCCACCTGCTGAAAGTATTCCGTATAAAATACCTATGGAAATTATTGAACGTGTTATGGATAACCGCTATGAAGGGGATGGAACTGTCCATCCTAGGAATCATTTACTGTTTTTGCATGAATTATGCGGGTTATTCAAGTGTGCAGGTATTTCAATGGATGAAGTTAGAAAGAAATTATTTGTTATGTCGCTATCTGGTGAAGCGGCGCATTGGTATAAACTATTGAAGGACGGGCGCTCTCTTGATTGGAAGGATATTGTGCCTCTATTTTATTCCAAGTTCTATCCTCCAAGTGAAATTCACAAAGATCGAAACCATATATATAATTTTTGGCCTCATGATGGAGAGAGTATTGCCCAAGCATGGGAGAGATTGAAGAATTTAATGCTCAAATGCCCCAATCATGAGCTTCCAGGTAATATCATCATTGATAATTTCTATGCAAGACTTTCTTTTCAAGATAAGACCTTGCTGGATACTACTTGTTCTGGATCATTCACGAGCAATAAAGAAGAGTTTAAAAGGGACCTTCTTGATCGGATTAAGGAGAACGCTGAAGATTGGGAGAACGACAAAGGTAAAGAGTCAGGTATAAATTATGATTATGAATGCATTGAAACTTTCATGGATAGTGGTAAATTTCGAAATATGAGTGCTACTTATGGTCTTGACTCTCAAGTTGCTGCAAATCTTTATAAAGCTTTTGCTTCTCACATTGAATTGCCTAGGAAGAATTTTGATAAGTATCATGAACCTTTTAAAGACGCTTGCATGAAGAATGAAATTGTTGTTAATGATTGCAATAAGCGTGCTCAAACTCCTAAGAATGCTATTTCCTATAAGCATGTTAATTTTTGTGGAATACATAGACCTTGTGGAATTAATCAAATAGAAGATGAATATTGTATCCATCACAGAAATGAAAAAACTAGAAAGTGGTCTAGAGCTCTAGATGATCTTGGAGAAAAAGTGTGTGCCCTCTATCCTTTTATTTGTGAACTTTGCCATAGAGTTGGTCATTTTAATTTTCAATGCTCCTCCTGTTGGAGATATGCCCAAGAGGCAATAATAAAAGTGGTTATTATATATCTTTATGTTTATGATAAATGTTTATATACCATGCTATAATTGTATTAACTGAAACATTGATACATGTGTGATATGTAAACAACAAAGAGTCCCTAGTAAGCCTCTTAAATAGCTTGTTGATTAATAGATGATTAGTTTCATAATCATGAACATTGGATGTTATTAATAACAAGGTTATATCATTGTATGAATGATGTAATGGACACACCCAATTAAGCGTAGCATAAGATCACGTCATTAAGTTATTTGCTATAAGCTTTCGATACATAGTTACCTAGTCCTTATGACCATGAGATCATATAAATCACTTATACCGGAAAGGTACTTTGATTACATCAAACGCCACTGCGTAAATGGGTGGTTATAAAGGTGGGATTAAGTATCCGGAAAGTATGAGTTGAGGCATATGGATCAATAGTGGGATTTGTCCATCCCGATGACGGATAGATATACTCTGGGCCCTCTCGGTGGAATGTCGTCTAATGTCTTGCAAGCATATGAATAAGTTCATAAGAGACCACATACCACGGTACGAGTAAAGAGTACTTGTCAGGAGACGAGGTTGAACAAGGTATAGTGTGATACCGATGATCAAACCTCGGACAAGTAAAATATCGCGTGACAAAGGGAATTGGTATCGTATGTGTATGGTTCATTCGATCACTAAAGTCATCGTTGAATATGTGGGAGCCATTATGGATCTCCAGATCCCGCTATTGGTTATTGGTCGGAGTGAGTACTCAACCATGTCCGCATAGTTCACGAACCGTAGGGTGACACACTTAAAGTTGGATGTTGAAATGGTAGTACTTGAATATGGAATGAAGTTGGAATATTTGTTCGGAGTCCCGGATGGGATCCCGGACATCACGAGGAGTTCCGGAATGGTCCGGAGAATAAGATTCATATATAGGATGTCATTTTATGTGAATAAAATGATGCGGAAGGTTCTATGGAAGGTTCTAGAAGGTTCTAGAAAAGTCCGGAAGAAACCACCAAGGAAGGTGGAGTCCACATGGGACTCCACCTCCATGGCCGGCCAACCCTAGTGGGGGAGGAGTCCCAAGTGGACTCCCCCTTAGGGGGCCACCCCCCCCATGGAAGGTGGAATTCCCACCTCTAGTGGGAGGGAAAGTTTCCCACCATATGGAAGGTTTTGGTTTCGGGTCTTATTCGAAGACTTGGACACCAACACTTGGGATCCACCTATATAAACAAGGGCCAAGGGAGGGGGCCGGCCACCCCAAGACCACAAGCTGGCCGCCCCCCATAGAGTGGCCGGCCACCCCCTCCCAAACCCTAGCTTTGCTCCTCCACTTCATATTGCCCGCATAGCTTAGCGAAGCTCCGCCGGACTTCTACACCGCCACCGACACCACGCCGTCGTGCTGTCGGATTCAAGAGGAGCTACTACTTCCGCTGCCCGCTGGAACGGGGAGGTGGACGTCGTCTTCATCAACAACCGAACGTGTGACCGAGTACGGAGGTGCTGCCCGTTCGTGGCGCCGGAACCGATCGTGATCAAGATCTTCTACGCGCTTTTGCAAGCGGCAAGTGAACGTCTACCGCAGCAACAAGAGCCTCCTCTTGTAGGCTTTGGAATCTCTTCAAGGGTGAGTCTCGACAATCCCCTCGTTGCTACCGTCTTCTAGATTGCATCTTGGCTTGGATTGCGTGTTCGCCGTAGGAAAATTTTTGTTTTCTTTGCTACGTTATCCTACAGTGGTATCAGAGCCAGGTTTATGCATAGATGGTTGCACGAGTAGAACACAATGGTTTGTGGGCGTTGATGCTCTTGTTATCTTTAGTTGAGTACTTTGCATCTTTATGGCATAGTGGGATGAAGCGGCTCGGGCTAACTTTACATGACCGCGTTCATGAGATTTGCTCCACGCTTGACATGCAACTTGTATTGCATAAGTGGCTTTGCGGGTGTCTGTCTCTCCTACTATAGTGAAGATTCAATTTACTCTTCTATTGACAACACTAGTATCACCGTTGTGGTTCATGTTCGTAGGTAGATTGGATCTTGCTCGAAAACCCTAAACCACGTAAAATATGCAAACCAAATTAGAGAACGTCTAACTTGTTTTTGCAGGGTTTGGTGATGTGATATGGCCATAATGTGATGATGAATATGTATGAGATGATCATTATTGTATTGTGGCAACCGGCAGGAGCCTTATGGTTGTCTTTAAATTTCATGTTGAGTAGTATTTCAAAGTAGTTGTAATAGTTGCTACATGGAGGACGATCATGAAGACGGCGCCATTGACCTTGGTGCTTCGCCGACGATGATGGAGATCATGCCCGTTGATGATGGAGATCATGTCCGTACTTTGGAGATGAAGATCAAAGGCGCAAAGACAAAAGGGCCATATCATATCACATATGAACTGCATGTGATGTTAATCCTTTTATGCATCTTATTTTGCTTAGATCGCGACGGTAGCATTATAAGATGATCCCTCTCACTAAAATCTCAAGATAATAAAGTGTTCATCCTTAGTAGCACCGTTATCAAGTCTTATCGTTTCGAAGCATCTCGTGATGATCGGGTGTGATAGATTCGATAAGTACATATGACGGGTGCAAGACAGTTTGCACATGCGGATACTAAGGTGGCCTTGACGAGCCTAGCATGTAAAGACATGGTCTCGGAACACGTGATACCGAAAGGTAGAGCATGAATCATATGATTGATATGATGAACATTTTGAGTGTTCGCCATTGAAATTAAATCTTGTCTCGTGATGATCGGGCATAGGTGTGATGGATTTGGTTCGTGTGATCACTAAGACAATGCGAGGGATATTGTTTTGAGTGGGAGTTCACCTAGATTTTTAATTATGTAGAATTAAAATTTGAACTCAATTTGTCATAAACTTAGTCTAAACTATTGCAAATATGTTGTAGATATGGCGTCCTCAATCAATTTTAACCAGTTCCTAGAGAAAGAAAAGCTTAAGAGCAACGGTAGCAACTTCACCGACTGGTTCCGTCATGTGAGGATATTCCTCAATGGCGGAAATCTGCAATATGTGCTTGATGCACCGCTAGGTGACCCTCCTGCAGAAACTGAAACCGATGAAGTAAAGAATGTTTACATGACTCGGAAAACTCGGTACTCTCAAGTTCAGTGTGCCATCTTATGCAGTCTGGAATCCGATCTTCAAAAACGTTTTGAGCACCACGATCCTCATGAGTTGATAAAAGAGTTGAAGACTATTTTTGAGACTCATGCGGCCGTGGAATGCTATGAAGCATCGAAACACTTTTTCAGCTGTATGATGGAAGAAGGCAGCTCCATCAGTGAGCACATGCTCGTTATGACCGGGCATGCGAAGAAACTCAGTGACTTGGGAATAGTGATTCCTAACAGACTGGGGATTAATCGTGTCCTTCAATCACTGCCACCAAGTTACAAGAACTTTGTGATGAACTACAATATGCAGAACATGAACAAGGAGTTTCCTGAACTCTTTGGCATGCTAAAAGCTGCTGAGATTGAGATCAAGAAAGAGCACCAAGTGTTGATGGTCAACAAGACCACCAGCTTCAAGAAACAGGGCAAGTCTAAAGGCAAGAACAAGAAGAGTGGCAAGAAAGCTGCCACGCCTCCTGTGAAACCTAAGTCTGGCCCTAAGCCTGATGCTGAGTGCTATTACTGCAAGGAGAAGGGACACTGGAAGCGTAATTGCTCCAAGTATTTGGCAGATCTGAAGAGCGGCCTTGTCAAGAAGAAGAAAGAAGGTATATCTGATATACATGTTATAGATGTTTATCTCACTAGTTCTCGTTCTAGTACCTGGGTATTTGATACTGGTTCGGTTGCTCATATTTGTAACTCGAAACAGGAACTAAAGAATAAACGACAACTGCTGAAAGATGAAGTGACGATGCGCGTTGGAAACGGATCCAAGGTCAATGTGATCGCAGTCGGGACACTTCCTCTACATCTACCTTCGGGATTAGTTTTAAGCCTAAATAATTGTTATTATGTACCCGCGTTGAGCATGAACATTATATCAGGATCTTGTTTAATGCAAGACGGTTATTCATTCAAGTCTGAGAATAATGGTTGTTCTATTTTTATGAATAATATCTTTTATGGTCAAGCACCACAAAAGAATGGCTTATTTCTGTTAGATCTCGATAGTAGTAATACGCATATACATAACATTGATGCTAAGCGAATTAAATTGAATGATAATTCTACTTATATGTGGCACTGTCGTCTTGGTCATATTGGAGTGAAACGCATGAAGAAACTCCATACGATGGATTACTTGAATCACTTGACTTTGAGTCACTTGATAGATGCGAAGCATGTCTGATGGGAAAAATGACTAAGACTCCATTCTCGGGTATGATGGAGCGAGCTACTGACTTATTGGAAATCATACACACAGATGTATGTGGACCAATGAGTGTAGCATCGCGCGGTGGTTATCGTTATGTTCTAACCTTCACAGATGATTTGAGTAGATATGGGTATATCTATTTAATGAAACATAAATCCGAAACTTTCGAGAAGTTTAAGGAATTCCAAAGTGAAGTAGAAAATCAACGTAACAAGAAGATTAAATTTCTATCTGATCGCGGAGGTGAATATCTGAGTTATGAGTTTAGCATGCATTTAAAGAAATGCGGAATACTTTCACAATTGACACCGCCGGGAACACCACAACGAAACGGTGTGTCCGAACGTCGTAATCGAACTCTCTTAGATATGGTTCGTTCTATGATGTCTCTTACTGATTTGCCGTTATCATTTTGGAGTTATGCATTAGAGACAGCCGCATTCACTTTAAATAGAGCACCATCAAAATCCGTTGAAACGACGCCGTATGAATTATGGTTTAATAAGAAACCTAAGCTGTCGTTCCTAAAAGTTTGGGGTTGCGAAGCCTATGTAAAAAAGTTACAACCGGACAAGCTAGAACCCAAAGCGGAGAAATGCGTCTTCATAGGATACCCTAAGGAAACTATAGGGTACACTTTCTATCACAGATCCGAAGGCAAGATCTTTGTTGCTAAGAACGGAACCTTTCTTGAGAAAGAATTTCTCACTAAAGAAGTGACTGGAAGAAAAGTAGAACTCGATGAGATTGAAGAATCTCTACTCGTTGATCAGAGTAGCGCAGTACCGGAAAATGTTCCTGTACCACCTACACCGGCAACAGAGGAAGCTAATGATAATGATCATGAAACTTCAAATGAGACAGCTACTGAACCTCGCAGATCGACAAGGGATCGTGCCACTCCAGATTGGTATGATCCTTGTCTAAATGTCATGATTGTGGATAACAATGATGAGGACCCTGCGACGTATGAAGAAGCGATGATGAGCCCAGATTCCAACAAATGGCAAGAAGCCATGAAATCCGAAATGGGATCCATGTATGATAACAAAGTATGGACTTTGGTAGACTTACCTGATAGCCGCAAGGCTGTCGAGAATAAATGGATCTTCAAAAGAAAAACAGATGCTGATGGTAATATTACTGTCTATAAAGCTCGACTTGTCGCAAAGGGTTTCCGACAAATTCAAGGTGTTGACTACGATGAGACTTTCTCACCTGTAGCGAAGCTAAAATCTGTGAGGATTTTGTTAGCAATAGCTGCATTTTTCGATTATGAGATTTGGCAGATGGATGTCAAAACAGCGTTCCTTAATGGAGACATTGAGGAAGAGTTGTATATGGTACAACCCAAAGGTTTTGTCGATCCTAAAAATGCTGACAAAGTATGCAAACTTCAGCGTTCAATCTATGGACTGAAGCAAGCATCGAGAAGTTGGAACCGACGTTTTGATAAGGTGATCAAAGACTTCGGGTTTATACAGTGTCATGGAGAGGCCTGTATTTACAAGAAAGTGAGTGGGAGCTCTGTAGCATTCCTAATATTATATGTAGATGACATATTATTGATTGGGAATGATATAGAACTATTAAGCAGTGTAAAGGGTTATTTGAATAATAGTTTTTCAATGAAAGACCTTGGTGAAGCATCATACATATTAGGCATCAAGATTTATAAAGATAGATCAAGACGTCTAATAGGGCTATCACAGAGTACATACCTGGACAAGATTCTGAAGAAGTTTAGAATGGACGAAAGTAAGAAAGGATTCTTACCTATGTTACCAGGCAAGGTCTTGAGTAAGACTCAAGGACCGGCTACGGCAGAAGAAAGAGAAAGGATGAGTCAGATCCCCTATGCCTCGGCAGTAGGCTCTATCATGTATGCCATGCTATGTACAAGACCGGATATAGCACATGCTGTTAGTTTAACTAGCAGATATCAAAGTGATCCAGGAATGGAACACTGGACAGCGGTCAAGAATATCCTGAAGTACTTGAAAAGAACTAAGGATATGTTTCTTTGTTATGGAGGTGACCAAGAGCTCGTTGTAACAAGTTACACCGATGCAAGTTGGAACACTGATCCTGATGACTCTAAGTCACAATCTGGGTACGTGTTTATATTGAATGGTGCTGCAGTAAGCTGGGCAAGCTCGAAGCAGTGCACGGTGGCGAAATCCTCAACAGAATCGGAGTACATAGCGGCTTCAGAGGCTTCATCAGAAGCGGTATGGATGAAGAGGTTCATTGTAGAGCTCGGTGTGGTTCCTAGTGCATTGGACCCATTTGTCATCTACTGTGATAACATGGGTGCCATCGCCAATGCACAAGAGCCAAGGTCACACAAGAGGCTGAAGCATATCAAGCTGCGTTACCACTCGATTCGCGAGTACATCGAAGATGGAGAAGTAAAGATTTGCAAAGTACACACTGATCTGAATGTAGCAGATCCGTTGACTAAAGCTCTCCCTAGGGCAAAGCATGACCAACACCAGAATGCCATGGGTGTTAGGTATATTACAATGTAATCTAGATTATTGACTCTAGTGCAAGTGGGAGACTGTTGGAGATATGCCCAAGAGGCAATAATAAAAGTGGTTATTATATATCTTTATGTTTATGATAAATGTTTATATACCATGCTATAATTGTATTAACTGAAACATTGATACATGTGTGATATGTAAACAACAAAGAGTCCCTAGTAAGCCTCTTAACTAGCTTGTTGATTAATAGATGATTAGTTTCATAATCATGAACATTGGATGTTATTAATAACAAGGTTATATCATTGTATGAATGATGTAATGGACACACCCAATTAAGCGTAGCATAAGATCACGTCATTAAGTTATTTGCTATAAGCTTTCGATACATAGTTACCTAGTCCTTATGACCATGAGATCATATAAATCACTTATACCGGAAAGGTACTTTGATTACATCAAACGCCACTGCGTAAATGGGTGGTTATAAAGGTGGGATTAAGTATCCGGAAAGTATGAGTTGAGGCATATGGATCAATAGTGGGATTTGTCCATCCCGATGACGGATAGATATACTCTGGGCCCTCTCGGTGGAATGTCGTCTAATGTCTTGCAAGCATATGAATAAGTTCATAAGAGACCACATACCACGACGAGTAAAGAGTACTTGTCAGGAGACGAGGTTGAACAAGGTATAGTGTGATACCGATGATCAAACCTCGGACAAGTAAAATATCGCGTGACAAAGGGAATTGGTATCGTATGTGTATGGTTCATTCGATCACTAAAGTCATCGTTGAATATGTGGGAGCCATTATGGATCTCCAGATCCCGCTATTGGTTATTGGTCGGAGTGAGTACTCAACCATGTCCGCATAGTTCACGAACCGTAGGGTGACACACTTAAAGTTGGATGTTGAAATGGTAGTACTTGAATATGGAATGAAGTTGGAATATTTGTTCGGAGTCCCGGATGGGATCCCGGACATCACGAGGAGTTCCGGAATGGTCCGGAGAATAAGATTCATATATAGGATGTCATTTTATGTGAATAAAATGATGCGGAAGGTTCTATGGAAGGTTCTAGAAGGTTCTAGAAAAGTCCGGAAGAAACCACCAAGGAAGGTGGAGTCCACATGGGACTCCACCTCCATGGCCGGCCAACCCTAGTGGGGGAGGAGTCCCAAGTGGACTCCCCCTTAGGGGGCCCCCCCCATGGAAGGTGGAATTCCCACCTCTAGTGGGAGGGAAAGTTTCCCACCATATGGAAGGTTTTGGTTTCGGGTCTTATTCGAAGACTTGGACACCAACACTTGGGATCCACCTATATAAACAAGGGCCAAGGGAGGGGGCCGGCCACCCCAAGACCACAAGCTGGCCGCCCCCCATAGAGTGGCCGGCCACCCCCTCCCAAACCCTAGCTTTGCTCCTCCACTTCATATTGCCCGCATAGCTTAGCGAAGCTCCGCCGGACTTCTACACCGCCACCGACACCACGCCGTCGTGCTGTCGGATTCAAGAGGAGCTACTACTTCCGCTGCCCGCTGGAACGGGGAGGTGGACGTCGTCTTCATCAACAACCGAACGTGTGACCGAGTACGGAGGCTGCCCGTTCGTGGCGCCGGAACCGATCGTGATCAAGATCTTCTACGCGCTTTTGCAAGCGGCAAGTGAACGTCTACCGCAGCAACAAGAGCCTCCTCTTGTAGGTTTTGGAATCTCTTCAAGGGTGAGTCTCGACAATCCCCTCGTTGCTACCGTCTTCTAGATTGCATCTTGGCTTGGATTGCGTGTTCGCCGTAGGAAAATTTTTGTTTTCTTTGCTACGTTATCCTACACCTCCAATGATAATTCAAACCCCATGAGTGCTGCAAATTTGTATTGTGATGATGAAATTATTCCTAATCAGCATGATGAACTTACCTTATTTTTGAAGTGTGAAGAGTTATCAAGAAAAATTTCTTTGTTAAATATTAACGATCTTGATATTGATGATGTCCTGCATGGTTGTCTTTCTTATTGCATTAATAATTGCCATACAAATACTTACATACAAAATATTTTAGAAGATGACACCTTGCCAAAATATGATAGGACCGCTGTGTGTTTTCAACTAATTAATGAAAAGGAGGGATCCTCCCAAGTTTCTTCTATTGTTTCTAAAAGAAAATCAGGTTATGCGGACAAGCCACCCTTCAAGCCTCTTCCTCCTAAAGAAGGGAACGAGGAGAAGGAAGAAGAAGAAGAAGAAGAAGAAAGAACGAAGAAGAAGAAGAAGAAGGAGAATAAAAAGAAAGAGGTAACGGCGTATCCCCGCGTGAATGAGATAACGCTAGGTAACCGTAAGTATGTTGCTCCTAATGATTATTGTGATAATGAATCTGAATACGATGATCTTCCTATGCCCTTTACATACATTAGCGATCATGATTTGAATGAGCACACTACCTTTGATATTGGAAACCTCTTTGGTACTGATTATGAAAGTAATAATGATAGCATTATTCATGTCCCCTTAAACGATGATATTGAAAGCTCTAAGCTTGGGGATGTTGTGCTTGAAGATCCTGTATTTGAGACCTCTACTTTTAGTGAAAATGATGATATTACATATTCTGGTTTAGAAAATTGCTATAGAGATGTATATGACACATGTTACAATTATCCTTATGAAACTTGTCATAGTTATGATGGGCTTGCCAAAAACAATTCTTTTAATATGCAACTTATTTACCATGTTCAAATTCTTGATAATAATCTTGCTCCAATTACTATTAATGAGAATAACTCTTCTTATGCCAAAATTAATGATACTTCTATGCATATGAACCATGATAAGAATGTTTTAAGTGATGGGTATATTGTGGATTTCATCAATAATGCTACTGAAAGTTATTATGAGAGAGGGAAATATGTTTATATGCATCTTAATAATATTAAGTTTCCCCTCTTTATGTTGAGAATCTTTAAGTTACTCGTGTTTTATCCTCTTATGCTTGTCACTTTGCTCTTCATGAATTCATTTGTGTATAAGATTCTTCTGCATAGGAAGCATGTTAGGCTTAAATGTGTTTTGAATTTGCCTCTTGAAGCTCTCTTTTGCTTCAAATACTATTTCTTGCGGTACATCACCAAAATTGCTGAGCCCATCTTAATGGCTATAAAGAAAGAACTTCTTGGGAGATAACCCATGTGTTATTTTGCTACAGTACTTTGTTTTATATTTGTGTCTTGGAAGTTGTTTACTACTGTAGCAACCTCTCCTTATCATGTTTTTGTGCCAAGTAAAGTTTCTATGTCAAAGTTGATGTTATATTTGGGATCGCTGCGCAGAAACAGCATTGCTGTCTGTCACGAATCTGGGCATAGTTTTCTGTAGAAAATTCGAAAAAATCTGCCAATTTACGAGCGTGATCCTCAGATATGTACGCAACTTTCATTAGTTTTGAGTTTTTCCATTTGAGCAAGTCTGGTGCCAGCTTTAAATTCGTCTTTACGGACTGTTCTGTTTTTGACAGATTCTGCCTTTTATTTCGCATTGCCTCTTTTGCTATGTTGGATTCATTTCTTTGATCCATTAATGTCCAGTAGCTTTATGCAATGTCCAGAAGTGAAAAGAATGTTTGTGTCACCTCTGAACATGTGAATTTTTGATTATGCACTAACCCTCTAATGAGTTTGCTTGAAGTTTGGTGTGAAGGAAGTTTTCAAGGGTCAAGAGAGGAGGATGATATACTACGATCAAGAAGAATAAAAAGTCTAAGCTTGGGGATGCCCCGGTGGTTCATCCCTGCATATTTCAAGAAGACTCAAGCATCTAAGCTTGGGGATGCCCAAGGCATCCCCTTCTTCATCGACAAAGTATCAGGTTCCTTCTCTTGAAACTATATTTTTATTCGGTCACATCTTATGTACTTTACTTGGAGCGTCTGTATGTTTTTGTTTTTGTTTTTGTTTTTGTTTGAATAAATGATTGTTTGGGAGAGAGACACGCTCCGCTGGTTTGTATGAACACATGTGTTCTTAGCTTTTAATTTTCATGGCGAAGGTTGAAACTGCTTCGTTAATTGTTATATGGTTGGAAACGGGAAATGCTACATGTAGTAATTGGTATAATGTCTTGAATAAGGTGAAACTTGGCAATTGTTGTGCTCATATAGATCTTGTTTAAGCTCTTGCATCATGTACCTTGTACCCATTAATGAATAATTACATAGAGCTTGTTAAAATTTGGTTTGCATGATTGGTCTCTCTAAGTCTAGATATTTTCTGGTTGGGGTGTTTGAACAACAAGGAGACAATGTAAAGTCTTATAATGCTTACAATATGTTTATATGTGAGTCTTGCTGCACCATTTTATACTTGAGTTTGCTTCAAATAACCTTGCTAGCCTAAACCTTGTATCGAGAGGGAATACTTCTCATGCATCCAAATACTTGAGCCAATATTCATGCCATTTGTGTCCACCATACCTACCTACTACATGGTATTTCTCCGCCATTCCAAAGTAAATTGCTTGAGTGCTACCTTTAAACAATTCAAAAGTTATTACCTCTGATTTGTGTCAATGTTTTATAGCTCATGAGGAAGTATGTGGTGTTTATCTTTCAATCTTGTTGGGCAACTTTCACCAATGGACTAGTGGCTTCATCCGCTTATCCAATAATTTTGCAAAAAGAGCTGGCAATGGGATTCCCAGTCCCAAATTAATTAACAAAAATAGACACTCCTCCATGGTATGTGATTGTTGGACGGCACCCGAAGGATTCGGTTAGCCATGGCTTGAGAAAGCAAAGGTGGGGAGGAGTGTCATCATAATAAAACTAAAATAAAAAGGCACTCCTTCATGGTATGAGATTGTTGGCAGGCACCCGAGGATTCGGTTAGCCATGGTTTGTGAAAGAAAGGTTGGAAGGAGTGCCACCCAAAAATAAAATAAAATGGGAGCCGCTCTTTGAAGGTTTGTCTGGCAAGGGGGTTAGAGTACCCATTACCATTCGTTGACAACAACAAACACCTCTCAAAACTTTATTTTTTATGCTCTCTATATGTTTTCAAAATCAAAGCTCTAGCACAAATATAGCAATCGATGCTTTCCTCTTTGAAGGACCATTCTTTTACTTTATTGTTGAGTCAGTTTACCTATTCTTTCTATCTTAGAAGCAAACACTTGTGTAAATTGTGTGCATTGATTCTTACATGTTTACCTATTGCACTTGTTATATTACTTTGTGTTGACAATTATCCATGAGATATACATGTTAAAGTTGAAAGCAACCGCTGAAACTTATATCTTCCTTTGTGTTGTTTCAAAGCTTTCTACTAAGAATTTATTGCTTATGAGTTAACTCTTATGCAAGACTCATTGATGCTTGTCTTGAAAGTATTATTCATGAAAAGTCTTTGTTATATGATTCATTTGTCTACTCATTATCTTCATCATTGCTTCGAATCTCTGCATTCATCTCATGTGCTTTACAATAGTATGATCAAGGTTATGATGGCATGTCACTTAAGAAATTATCTTTGTTATCGTTTTACCTGCTCGGGACGAGCAGAACTAAGCTTGGGGATGCTGATACGTCTCCAACGTATCGATAATTTCTTATGTTCCATGCTACTTTATTGATGATAACTACATGTTTTATGCACACTTTATGTCATATTCGTGCATTTTCTGGAACTAACCTATTGATGAGATGCCGAAGGCCGTTCTTTTCTGTTTTTGGTTCCAGAAAGGCTGTTCGGGCAATATTTTCGGAATTGGACGAAATCAACGCCAAACCTCCTATTTTTCCCGGAAGGCTCCGAACACCGGGGGACGGAGAGGAGGCCCGGGGCCCGACACCAAGGCCGCGGGCAGGCCTGCCGCGCCGGCCTATGAGGAGCGCCCTGGTGCCCCTCACGCCGCCTCTTCGCCTACTTAACCCCTCGTGACCTAAAAACACCGTACCTCTTGACGAAACTCCAGAAAACATCCCGGGCGCCGCCACATCGCGAAACTCAATTCGGGGGACAGAAGTCTGTTCCGGCACCCTGCCGGACGGGGAATTGCCCCCGGAGTCGTCTCCACCGCCGTCTCCGCCATCTTCACCACCATCGCTGCCTCCATGATGAGGAGGGAGTAATTCACCCCGGGGCTGAGGGCTCCGCTGTAGCTATGTGGTTCATCTCTCTCTTTATGTGATCTAGTTGAATATCGTCTATGTGCTACTCTAGTGATGTTATTAAAGTACTCTATTCCTCCTCCACGTGTGTAATGGTGATAGTGTGTGCACCGTGTGAGTACTTGGCATAGGCTATGATCATGATCTCTTGTAGATTGCGAAGTTAACTATTGCTATGATGGTATTGATGTGTATTATTCCTCCTACATATGCATGATGGTGATAGTGTGCATGCTATGCTAGTTCTTGGTGTAATTATGTTGATCTATCTTGCACTTTAAGGTTATTTAAATATGAACATTGCATTGTGGAGCTTGTTAACTCCGGCATTGAGGGTTCGTGTAATCCTACGCAATGCGTTCATCATCCAACAAAAGAGTGTAGAGTAGTCCTATTATGTGATCATTGTTGAGAGTGTCCACTAGTGAAAGCAGGATCCCTAGGCCTTGCTTCCAAGCATCGAATCTCCGTTTGTTTACTGTTTTGTTGCATGTTTACTCGCTGCCATATTTTATTCAGATTGCTATTGCCACTCATATACATCCATATTACTTGTATTTCACTATCTCTTTGCCGAACTAGTACACCTATACACCTGACAAGTGTATTTGGTGAGTTGGGGACACAAGAGACTTCTTGCTTTGTTATTGCAGGGTTGTTTGAGAGGGATATCTTTGACCTCTTCCTCCCTGAGTTCGATAAACCTTGGGTAATCCACTTAAGGGAAACTTGCTAGTTCTACAAACCTCTGCTCTTGGAGGCCCAACTGTCTACGAATAGAAGCACCGTAGACATCGGGCGTCACGGGCGCCGACACAACCGGGCCGCGCGGCCCAGGCCTAGGCCGCGCCGCCCTGGTGTCTGTCCGCCTCGTGGCCCCACCTCGTCTCCCTTTCGGTCTTCCGGAAGTTTCGTGCAAAAATAGGACCCTGGGCGTTGATTTCGTCCAATTCCGAGAATATTTCCTTACTAGGATTTCTGAAACCAAAAACAGCAGAAAACAGCAGTGGCGCTTCGGCATCTTGTTAATAGGTTAGTGCCGGAAAATGTATAATAATGCTGTAAAGTATGTATAAAACATTCAAGTATTGTAATAAAAGTAGCATGGAACATAAGAAATTATAGATACGTTTGAGACGTATCATGGAATCAGGGACGGTATCGGAGACCATCTCGTTCATCCGCGCTAAGGAAGAAGCGCAAGCTGCGTTAGTTGTCGCTGCAGCCCGCCGGGCCCATAAAGAGGCCGGTGAGGCTTCCCTGTTGAGGGAAGCTCCTGCTGAGTCGGATGAGGCCGCTCAGCCAGAGGCTCTCACGGAGGCCGGCGAGGCAACTGCTGATCTGACCCGTGCCGCGAGCACCGCCCCCCACGCCAATGCAAGGGGCAGGAGCAAGACCAGGTTCTCCACCCGTCGCGGACGGAGTCGTCCAGGTGCGCTATGAGAGCCGACATCTGGAACATTCGTGGCTATCACGCGCCGGGGCGCCAGCCACAGATCCGGGATTTCCTATCCCGAGAGCACTTAGACCTTGTGGGCTTACAGGAGACGATTAAGCGCGAATTCTCAAGGCCGACCTGAGAGGTATCGACCCACAAGGAAAATTTGCTTGGCACTCCATCCCGGCATTGGGACACTCGGGTGGGATCCTCGTGGGGGTCAATGAGGACACGATTGAGGCAATCGCCTGGTTTGAGGGGAGATTCTGCCTTAGGGTAGACGTCCTACAGCTATCCACCAATACGACTTGGTCTTTCTTCGTGGTTTATGGACTGGCGGACCATCGCCTCTCCGACGAATTCTTGGGGGAATTGTCGGCAACCGTCAATGCTTGCCACTTACCTCTGGTGGTCGGCGGAGACTTTAACCTGATCAGGAGATTAGAGGATAAAACCAATGACAATATTCATTGGCCGCGGGTACACAAGTTCAATGACTGCATTGCTGACCTTGCGCTCCGCGAGATTCGCAGGGGCGGAGCTAGATACACCTGGACAAACAAACAGCTTAACCCAGTGAGGAGCGTCCTTGATCGGGTGCTGGTGTCCACAGAGTGGGAGACGCTCTTCCCCCTTTGTACCTTGACGGGAGAAACGATCATCGGATCGGACCATGCCCCACTGATTCTCGATTCAGGGGAGGGTGCCAGACGACGTAGTCCACGCTTCTACTTCGAGAAGGGATGGCTGGAACGTGCAGATTTTGGGGACCTGGTCACTGCCAAATGACATAGCTGGGAGGGGCTCGAGGGCCCCTTCTACGACCCTATTGAAGTCGGATCGGGACCTGAAAGATAATATCCTGGGGAGGATTCAGGCCCTAGATGCAAGGGCTGATACCACGGGCCTAGATGACGAGGGTTGGGCGCTAAGGTACCACCTGGAAGGCCAACTCACCCACCTGCTTAAGATTGAGCAGGAATACTGGAAATAGCGTGGACGATAGTCCTGGCTTCTCCATGGGGATGCAAATACTGCATACTTCCACGCCATTGCCAATGGGCGCAGGCGAAAATGCACCATCTCTAGGCTCGTGTCTGATCAGGGGATCATCACGGAGAGCAGAGACCTGCAGGAGCACATCTATGGCTTCTACCGTAACCTTACGGGGGCGGAAGGCAAGAACAGGGTGTTCTCCCTCGCTCAAGACACCTGGTTCGCGGATTAGCGGATCTTGGACGCCGAGAATGAGGACCTAATGGTATCATTCTCAGGGGAGGAGATAGATGGGGTGCTCAAGAGCATGAAGGTAGACACGGCGCCAGGCCCGGATGGGTTCCCTGTCATTTTCTTCAAGAGATTTTGGGCTCTGGTCAAGCCGTATATCCTGGCCATTCTTAACGGCTTTGCTTTGGGACGAGTAGATATAGTGAGACTTAACTTTGGGGTGCTCACGCTTAATCCCAAGGTTCACGGGGCGGAGGACATCCGTCAGTTCCGTCTGATTGCGTTGATCAATGCCATCTTTAAATTTGTAGCTAAGGCTTACGCGATTTGGCTTTTCCCAATAGCAAATAGATCCATTGGCAGATCCCAGACGGCCTTCATTAAAGGCTGACACATTCACGAGGGGATTGTCTCACTTCAGGAGATTATCCATGAGATGAAATCCAAGAGACTTAGGGGAGTCTTCTTGAAACTTGACTTCGAGAAAGCCTACGACCGAGTCAATTGGTTCTTTCTACGGGAGGTGCTCCTCCGGAAGGGGTTCGACCCAGGGTGGTTCCACCGGGTGCTCAGTTTCGTCTCGGGGGGGCAAACGGCGATTACCATTAACGGTGAGGTAGGAAACTACTTCAGGAATGGGAGGGGTGTGCGACAAGGAGACCCACTCTCCCCACTCCTGTTTGATTTCGTGGCTGAGGCTCTAGCTGCGATTTGGGACAAAGCACAGGTGGCGGGACACATTGAGGGTGTGATCCCGCACATTATTCCAGGGGGTATCCCATCTGCAATACGCAGATGACACGATCATCATGATCCAACATGAGGACCTGGAAATTGCCAACTTGAAGTTCCTCCTCCAGTGCTTCCAAAATATGTCAGGGCTTCGCATTAACTTCCACAAGAGCGAGGTCATGGTCATGGGGACCTCTGACTTGGAGAAACAGCGGATTGCCAACATGCTGAACTGTAAACAGGGGTCCTTCCCTTTCACGTACCTAGGCCTCCCTATTTCTGACCACGCCATCATGGCAGCGGATTGGGGTCCGCTGACAACCAAAGTGGCTAAACGGGCAGATCCCTGGACGGGTAAATTCATGTCCTCCGCAGTGAGGCTCATCTTGGTAAACGCATGCCTGTCTAGCCTACCTCTGCACGCCATGGGGGTCTGCATGCTAGGGGACGGCATCCACAACACCCTCCGCAAGCACCGCGCGAGATTCTTTTGGTAGGCAAACGGCCCAAAGAAAAAATATCACTGGATCAGGTGGGATGCGGTATGTATGCCTAAGTCCATGGGGGAACTAGGTATTATGGATACCAAAATCGTGAACATCTGCCTCATGGAGAAATGGATTTGGAGGATCATGAATGGTGTGCACGGCCTTTGGGCGGATATCATCCACAATAAGTACCTGGCCAGCAGAGACATCTGGGTGGACTCGCATCCAGGAGGATCTCAATCTTGGAACACGCTCCAGAAGATCAAAAGAGTGCTTTGTTTGGAGACAAGACATCAGGTTCATAGTGGGACTTCGACCTGGTTCTGGCACAACTGTTGGCTAGGGCCGAGACCCTTTAGGGATAGATTCCTAGCCATGTTTGCCATTACGGCGAACCCAGAGGCCTCAGTGGCCCAAGCCGGTCCAACAGGCTATGGGACCTACCCTTCCGCAGAGAGCTAGGTATACAGGAGCGCGCGGAACTTGCAGATATCCGGAGGGAGCTCCAGATGGTGCGTCTGAGGGCAGGTCAGGATACCTTCCTGTGGTCGCTCGAACCCCCTGGGAAATTCTTGGTTCGCTCCCTGTACCTCAAGCTATGCCATGGTACGCCACGGAAACACTATGGGGTGCTTTGGAGGATCGTTGTTCCTCTCAAGATCAGGATCTTCCTTTGGCAACTAATGCTCAAACGCCTACCCTCCAATGACAACATTAGTAAGCGAAGGGGGCCATCTTCGGGGAGATGTGCCTTGTGTGGAGAGATGGAGGATACAAATCACATCTTCTTCACTTGTGTCTTGGCCAGATTCATGTGGAGCGCAGTTAGGGAAATGTTGCAATGATCTTGGAACCCCTCGTGTCTGGCAGACATATACATGTTGCTCCAACATTGCAGGGGCCAAACAAAACGGGTTTTCTGGATTAGTTCCGCGGCGCTATGCTGGACCCTTTGGAATGTACGCAACAAATTTTCCATCGAGGGGCGCTTCCCATCCCAACCTGCTGACTGCATATACAAAATGTCCTTATATCTACAGGTGTGGAAGCAAGTGGCTAGGAGACAGGATCGTGAAGCGGTGGAGCTGACGACGATTGGCAGACTACGCGAGCTCCATGCTTCTTCCAGGATGCAGCCATAGCATTCTCCTCTCCTGTTATCTTTTATCTATGTATCTGTGCTTTATGGCAGACATGTGTTGGGGCACATGGCCTTGATAGACTCTTGCCAGTGTTTGATGTTATGTGGGGGGCGGTGGTGTGAGTTTTATCTTGAATCGTCCATTGTATGGTTGTGGCTTCATTAATTTAAAGTCGGGCTCCGCTCGAGCCTTCCGTCTAAAAAAAGGTCAATGATGACATTGGCAAATATTTCCATACCAAGAAGGGGCTTAGACAGGGTGATTCATTATCACAAATTCTATTTAACAAAGTGGTTGATATGCTCGCTGTCATGTTTGAAAACTCATGGCCAAATTGAAGGTGTGATTCCGCATCGCGTTGATGGTGGACTATCTATTCTTCAATATGCTGATAATAAAATTCTCTTTATGAAACCTGACATTGAAAAAGCAAAAAACCTGAAGTTAATACTGTCACCGATCGAGCAACTATCGGGTTCAAAGATAAACTTCCAAAAAATGAGTTTTTTTTTGCTTCAACGAGGCTAAGGATCATGCTGACCTATATGCTGATTTATTTGGTTGCGGTCAAGGCCAGTTTCCTATTAGGTATTTGCGAATTACGATTCATTATCGGAGACTCGACATAACTGAATGGAAATGGTGGAGGAACGATTACATATTAGATTAAGTAGCGGAAAGGCAAAAAATTACTATCCTTGGGAGGAAGATTAGTCCTTATAAATTCAGTACTAAGTAATATGGTGTTGTACACGATATCTTTCCAACTTCCTAGAGGAGTCTTAAAACGATTGGATTATTTCCAATCAAAATTCTCCGGCAAGGGATAGTGAGAAGCAAAAATATCGACAGGCGAAATGGAGTGTGGTTTGTCGTCCCAAAGATCAAGGAGGTCTTGGTATTCAAAGACCTCGAGATCAAAAATAGGGCCTTACTTGGTAAGTGGATGTTCAAAAGACTTACTGATGAAGGAATCTGGCAAACACTCCTCAGGAAAAAGTATATCAGCTCAAATGCGTTGTCTCGGGTTACATGAAAATCCGGGGACTCCCATTTTTGAGCGGATCTTATGGCGACGAAGAAGTTCTTATTTCCATATGGTTCTTTCTCCATTAAGGATGGATCAGAAATTAGGTTCTCGGAGCATAAATGGCTAGATAATGCCACTCTCCAAGAACAGTATCCAACATTGCACAATATTGTGCGGCACAAGAGTGATACTCTCGCTAAGGTGTTGAAAACTTCCCCACCAAATGTATCGTTTTGACGAAGCTTTATTGGGCTAGACAAGCATCATGGAATGACTTGTTACGACGGCTAGATTATGTCCAGATGACGTTGGGGTCCGATATTTTTAGTTGGAACCTTAGTGGAAGTGGTGTCTTCTGGGTGGCCTCTATATACAACGCTTTAATCCAACCTATATCCCTATCGGTAATAATTTCAAAATTTGAAGATGAAGATCCTGCTAAAAACTAAGGTTTTTGTGTGGTATCTTCGTCGTGGGGTGATTCTCACCAAAGACAACCTTGCAAAATGCAATTGGCAGGGAAGCAAAAAAAGTGTGTTTTTTGTCATCAGGATGAGACTATAAAACATCGGTTCTTCCAATGCTCTTTTGCTAGATTAATATGGTCAGCCATCCAAATAGGTTCTACCTTATATTCACCACTTAATTAGTGTTGCGAATATTTTGGGCAACTGGCTCAATGGTGTGGATCCCTAGGTTTAAACTACTTATTAGGGTGGGAGCGATTTCAGTTATTTGGTCGCTATGACTCCGTAAAAATGACAAGGTTTTTAATACTTCCTCCGATCCATATTATTTGATGCTAAAATGGGTGTATCTATAACTATTAACATTAAGTACTATGGATCAGAGGGAGTAATAAATGCTCTTCTCTTTTGCAGGTCATTTACAGCGTGTGGAATATTGACACCTCTTTACGGAAGTATCTACACTGTTGGAGGAACGGCGAATGATACTTTTTCCGACATGGGTGGCAGCGTGATCGGCGGATTGGACCTCCTTCATCTTAATCTTTTTTAATCCTTTGTTGAGAACTCTTGTGAGCTCAGTTCTTTTTAGTTTGTAGTATCTAGATCTTTACGGTTGTGTGCATCCTACCTATGTAGAGGCCAGATGTAATGCTTGTTTTCGAGTAATAAAGCGTCCATTATCGAAAAAAAGGAGCCTGCGCAGCAGAAATTGGATGCTCCATGAATATTGGACCATTTATTGAAGGCATACAAATATACAATGCAAACGAAAAAGTTGCAAGCCATGCAAAAATTCATATTAAGACAGAAAGTAAATAGATTGAAAATGCGTCATCACAAGAACTTAATACCTCAAGTGCGACTTGTTGGTATAAGATGATTTTGCCAAACCCATTTCTGTTTGTGAATGTTTTGGCTGGAGCAATCTTGGGAGTCCTTAGGGTGTGTTTGGTGTCTTTGTTATGATCGCCTTACTAGTAACCTCGTTGTCATCCTGACTGCTGCCAATGGATAACTCTTCGAAACTCTCAGTAGTTATTGTTTCTTTGATGCTCCGCATAGAGCTGACAGAATTCCGCTCAGGAGATGGTTTGCTAAATGTTACAGTTCTCTGACTTCCCAAGGAGTATCTTCTGACCATTCTTCTACGGGAGGAATCTGCAACATCATTAGGATATGTCATCTTCTTAACTTTATCAGTCATACATTCATGGATGGAAAGTATATCCCAAGTAGGAGTTGACACACATAAGGCTGAAGTTGCAGATGTTATAGCAAAACTGCAGCCTGTACAAGTCAATAATGCACATTTTATTTACATCAGAGCACAAATTTGTACTAAAACAAATAATAGATTATCAAAGACTAAGAGGGTATCGCCGCAGCATGCTCAAAATAAGTCCCCTACTGCATTAAGAAGTAAAATTTTACAAAACATGCTGCCTTAAGGTAAGATGACAGAAAAATGGAGTGAGAAACAAAAATAACTAGCTAAGAAACTTACAAGGGACCAGAATATTTGGTGGGCAATGGTGATACTATTGAATTTGGGTTTTGCTGATCAAAGCTTGCATGTCCTGCACTGAAATAGTAAAAACAGACCCATGTTAGTTTCTTGAGTCTACATATGCTTATAAGGACAGAGACATAGAATAGAACATGTATGCACTTCAATGCGTGTCTAGCAATAAGTACTCTATCCAGGTTTACTAATGTCTTGGTAAGACATAAACATCCGAGGCATGCCAAATCTATCTCACTTAAAGACAGAAAGTATTCCCTAGATAGACATAACTTTGTTTTATTGTTTTGACCATCAAGTTGCAACAATGTATAAACCATTTACATCCGTGGGCATAATAAAGAAGACAAGGTAGACACTTAAAATATCTCTAAATGCATACCTGAGGGCAGTTAGTTTGTAGATAGAACATCCTGCAACAAAAGAAATGGAAGTATTGAATCATAAGTTTTTTATCTAGGTTCAGGAAAGTGTTTGTCACATATACCCATAGACCAAAAATCAGACTTGGTACCATGTGGTAAATGTTGTCCTGATCCTCGGGTATACCAAGACTCTCTCGCACGATCTCGCGAAGAACAAGTGAAGAACAAATACAAGTGGATAAACACACAGGGGAGACACAGTTTGGCGCAGTGTAAAACTTACTGCATTTTCGGTTTGCTTCTCTATTTATTCAGAGACACAGAGGGTATAACAACCTCAGCTAAAAATGCTCCACACGACCAGCGACCACTCGCGTCATCCCACGAGACGATCGGGCAGAACGTGATCTACAGGCACCTATTACAACGGTCTTGATCCGCATGTCATGCCATCCCATGACTGGCTCAAACACCACGACTAACAGATGCCTAACTACAGCTATAACTGTAAACTAAACTAACTGATGAAACTGAACTAACTGATGCATAAGGTTTATTCAACAATTCACTCCCTAAGCCTTGTGCATCTAAACTACCTCGACCATACCGATGCTAGAGCGAAGCTGCTGAAAGCGAACTCGCCCGAGAGGTTTGGTCAGAATGTCTGCAAGTTGTTTCTCTGAAGACACAAATTCAGGCTCCACTTTCCCTTCCTCCGCGTATTCCCTGATGAAGTGGTACCGCAGATCGATATGCTTTGTTCGATCGTGGAAGACAGGATTCTTGATGAGGGAGATGGCAGACTGGTTGTCAATCTTCAGTGTGATGCAATCTGCAAGCTTCTGCTGAATTTCACCGAGTAAACGTGCGAGCCACACACCCTGACAAGCAGCAGTAGTGGCTGCAACGTATTCAGCTTCACACGAGGACAATGCCACTGACTTCTGTAACTGAGATTGCCAAGCGATTGGACTGCTTCCCAGAAAAAAGATTAGCCCAGTGGTGCTCCTCCTTGTATCAACATCTCCCGCCATATCGTTGTCGCTGTAGCCAGCTATGTGTTGAGCTGCAGAGCTTCGAGGAAATCTGCAGCCGTAGTGGATGGTGCTGGTGATGTAGCGCAGGATATGTTTGACGGCGGCGAGATGCTCTGATGTGGGCGCTTCCATGAACCGCGAAACGTAGCCCACGGCGAAGCAGATGTCCGATCTGGTGTGCAGTGCTGTGCACCAGGTATCGGAGTGAGCCGACGATGCTCCGGTACTCTGTTGCGTCGACAGGCGGAGCAGTACTGACCTTGGACAGTTTGAACCTGGGTTCCATGCGGACTTGACAAGGATTGCAGCCCACCATCTTGCTCTTCTCAAGCAGCTTCCGAGCATAAGCTGTCTGACAGATGCTGATGCCATCTGCGTTCTGGTGAACCTCAATCCCCAGGTAAAAACTCAGCAGTCCAAGATCTGACATAGAGAACAACTTCTTCATCTCTGACTTAAACTTCTCTATCTCCTGCTGATCCGAGCCCGTGATGATTAAATCATCCACATAGATGCCAACAAGGAGCCGTGAAGACGATGTGCCACGCCCGTACACCGCGTGCTCTGTTGCACAGCGCGTGAACCCGAGCTGCTGCAGGGATGCGTCGAGCTTTGCGTTCCAGGCCATCGGCGCTTGCTTAAGCCCGTACAATGCCTTGTCCAGCCGGAGAACCAGATGTTCTTGACCCTTCACAGCGAATCCCGGTGGCTGAGCGGCATACACTTCCTCCTCCAGCTCACCGTTCAAGAACGCCGACTTGACGTCCATGTGGTGCACTCCCCAACCTGAGCCAGCAGCCAGAGCGAGCAGCAGGCATACTGATTCCAGACGAGCCACCGGCGCAAATACTTCGTCGTCGACGCCATGCCGCTGGACATAGCCCTTTGCCACGAGTCGGGCTTTGTGCCGCAGGACGTTGCCATCCGCGTCCTTCTTGACCTTGTATACCCATTTCAGGCCGATCGCACGGTGGCCTGGTGGAAGCGTCGCAAGATGCCAGGTCTTGTTGCCTTCGATGGAGGACATCTCCTCCAGCATTGCTCGCCGCCAGCTCTCGTGCTGCTCGGCTTTGCTGAACGTGGCCGGTTCCTCTCCAGCCAGTAGGTGCAGCTCATCCTCTTCATCTTCTGGTGCACGTGCAGGTCCAGCTGCCAGGATGTTCTCCATGCTGCGGAACCGATGCTCCCGTGTGCCATCATCCGCCGCATCCAGCATTTCAGAAAACGCGGTGGGCGGCGACGTGAACTTGACAGAGGGCGGGGCAGGTGTTGACGATGATGCCCCTATCGGCGGTGTCGGAGGCGCTCCAGAAGTATGTGGAGTAGCAGGTGGTGGTGATGACGTGCCCGAGGCACTCCCGTCGATGGATCCTGTGAGTCCGCTGTAGACGAACTGCTCGACAGTGAACGCATCGGCGCCGGTGTCGCTGTTCACGCTGCCATCAGTGCTGCTCCAGTCCCATCTTGCAGCCTCGTCGAACACCGCGTCACGGGTGATGTGGACACGGTGCGACGCATGATCGTAGGCCCTGTAGGCCTTTGATCCTTGCTCGTAGCCAACGAAGATCATCGGCCGTGATCTGTCGTCCAGCTTCTTCAGGCCAGGGCGCGTGTCCTTGACATGAACAACGCATCCGAACGTGCGGAAGTAGTGCACCGCCGGCTTCCTGCCATGCCAGGCCTCGAATGGAGTCATCCCGTCGACAGCGCGCGTGGGAGATCGGTTGAGGATATGGACTGCAGTTGTCACTGCCTCGCCCCAAAACCTTCCTGGAACGCGCTTGGCTTTCAGCAAACTGCGAGCCATGCCAACCACAGTCTGGTTTCGCCGCTCTACCACGCCGTTCTGTTGCGGCGAGTACGGCGCCGTCAGATGGCGCGACACGCCCAGCTCGGCGCAGTACGCTGTGAAGGATCCTGCAGCGAATTCGCCTCCACGGTCGGTCCTCAGCGTACGAAGCTTGCGGCCTGATTCAGATTCTGCTTCGGCTTGCACGTGCTTGATGGCGAGGGCAGCCTCGTCCTTGGACACCAAGAGCTTGATCCACATGTACCTCGTGGCATCGTCAACCAGCAGCAGAAAATATTTCTTGCCGCCGGCGGTTGCAGGGGAGATTAGGCCGCAGAGATCTCCATGCACTAGTTCGAGCCGCTCCTCGGCTCGGTACTTGGCTGCTTGTGCGAAGGACGCACGCCTATGCTTGCCCGCCAAGCAGCTATCGCAGAGCTGCTCGACGTGCTCGACGACGGGGAGGCCACGCACCATGTCCTTGGTGGCCAGCTTGCGCAGACTTTCGAAGTTGAGGTGGCCGAACCTTGCGTGCCACGTCCAGGCCGCGTCGGTGTCGTGGTGGGCGGCAAGGCACACCGGTTGCGCGATGCGGAGGGTCAGCGTGTACAGCCGGTTGCGAGCGCGTGTAACCTTGGCGAGGAGCCGTCGCTGTGAGTCACGGATCCGCAGCACGCCGTGCTCGATCAGAACCTGGCAGCCATGCTCGTCGAGCTGGCCCAGGCTTATGATGTGGGAGTGAAGGCGAGGTATATAGTACACCTGCGTGATTGCACGGTGCTCCCCGTTCCGGCAGGAGAACATGACGGTGCCGCGCCCTCGGATGTCGATGACGGAGCCGTCGCCGAACTTGACGGTGCCGGCCACGGTGGTGTCGAGGTCGGCAAAAGCCGCACGGTCGCCGGTCATGTGGTTGCTGGCGCCAGTGTCCAGGTACCACACTCCCTCATGCGCGTCGCCTTTGCGCCCAAGGTTGACCTGCGCACGATCCTCGACCAGGTGCACAGGCGCGTCGACAATTTCTTCCGAAAATTCAGTCAACGTGCATATCTGTGCCATGAGGAGCGCACCGCCCTCCTCGTCACCGTCTTTCTCACGCGCCAGGTGAGCCTCCGCCCTTTTCTTCTTGCGGCATTCTCTGGCCCAATGGCCCTTTTTGCCGTAGTAGCGGCACTCGTCCTTGGCGATGTCGCCGTCGGCGGCGCGTTGGCCACCTCCGGGAGCGCCACCTCCCTTGCCGCCGTTGGTGCGCTGTGGATTTTTGCCACGGCCACCCTTGTTGCCGCCACTTGATGACCCGCCGCCGTCGCGGATCTTCATCCGCGCCAGCCACTCCTCTTCGGTGAGAAGGAGTTTGCCGCCAGCGTCGCCGGCCTCCTCGAGCTGATCCACCTCGTACCGCTCCTCTGCGGCTTTCAGGCGCCCGATGAGCTCCTCCACGGACAGCGTGTCGAGATCGACCAGGGTCTCAATCGCACACGCCATCTGGGAGTACTTCTTGGGCACGACGGAGAGGAACTTCTTCACCGTGTCTCCTTCCTCGATCTTGTCACCGAGGATTTCGTGCTGCGTCACAAGAGATGATAGGCGCATACCGAAATCATCGATCGAGTCACCGGAGTTAAACTTGATCGACTCGAACTGCTTTCGCAGCGTCGATTTCTTCGCCTCACGGACACGCGAGACACTGAGACGCATGGTCTTGACGGTGTCCCACGCGACCTTCGCCGTTGCCTTGACGCCGAGCGTCGACACCATCTCTGGTCGCACGGCGCGAAGGAGAGCCTCCATGGCCTGGCGATCTTCATCACGCTCCGTCGTCCCGACGGAGATGGCAGTCCACAGGTGCCGCGCCTCCAGCATCACTTGCATCAGTAGTGCCAGTCGGCATAGTTGGTTCTGGTGAGCATCGGCCACTGGGCCGATCCACTGTCCCTAACCATCCGCTGGATCACGATCTGGCCTCCACCTTCCTCCGAGCCATCGGAGATCTTGGCACGCGGCGTCGCCTCGCTGGACTTCTTCGTCGGGGATTCGAACATTGCCTCAGCGATCGAGCACACGGGCTCTGATACCAACTGTTGTCCTGATCCTCGGGTATACCAAGACTCTCTCGCACGATCTCGCGAAGAACAAGTGAAGAACAAATACAAGTGGATAAACACACAGGGGAGACACAGTTTGGCGCAGTGTAAAACTTACTGCATTTTCGGTTTGCTTCTCTATTTATTCAGAGACACAGAGGGTGTAACAACCTCAGCTAGAAACGCTCCACACGACCAGCGACCACTCGCGCCATCCCACGAGACGATCGTGCAGAACGTGATCTACAAGCACCTATTACAACGGTCTTGATCCGCATGTCATGCCATCCCATGACTGGCTCAAACACCACGACTAACAGATGCCTAACTACAGCTATAACTGTAAACTAAACTAACTGATGAAACTGAACTAACTGATGCATAAGGTTTATTCAACAGTAAATCAGCAAGAAGTTCTGAGCACATATATTCCTACTATCTGATTCAAGGGGAAACATAGTACTAACAAAACAATCAGGTATATACAATCTAGGTTCCTGTTGTATATATAGGCTCGTAGGTCGGTTAGGGTTAGGGTTACAAAGTACGGAATACTTACAAAATACATACGCAACACCTATACAGATATATACAATCTAACACCAAGGCAGTGAACGAATTTCTTTATATGTCCATAAGAATAATGGTGACGACCAACCATCTGTCAAAAGCAATTGGCAACAAAGGAAGAGCAGGTGGAAGATAAAGTACGTTCATGTTCACACTGGCTAACTTGAGTAGATATAAACCTCAGCTCGCTTCAGTTGAGAGGCATGGGCGATCGCTCTAGTTTCTTTAGAAATCAAGTACGTACGTAGTTGGGGATGTTGAATAGTCAAGCTCTCAATAATTTATAAGCCAGTGAGACCATGGAATTAGGAGACATCAAGAATTCACCACAAGAGTTGTAAATTCAAACATTGACGTCCTTGTTCGCTGTGGCGGCAGCTGAACCTGATTGTACGGGCAATGCTTTTGCACGATTGACGAGCTGATGTTGTTGCTGGACACGACCAATGGCGTCAACAAGCTCACAGTGGAAGATGTTCGGACCATGTAACCTAACCACGACC